>JAYKKI010000045.1:16135000-16819037 GCA_039881145.1 Druceiella hillmani
TTGTTTTTTGAATATCTCTTAGTTCATTAAGTTTGTGTTGTTCATATGATTAAAAACACATGTATGATATGACAAAAAACTATAGTAGTGTTGTGATAACTCGGTAACGTTTGAAGGCAATAGGCATCGGTGGTGTGGTATGAACACATACAGCAGCAGTTGTATGTGTATATATATATATATATATATATATATATATATATATATAATATTATATATATAAATATATATATATATATATATATATATATATTATCGTTCACCTAACGTATTTCACAAACGTTTAAAATAAACACGAATGAGATGAGGTTGATCCTCTTAAATATTGTCTGAACATTTTGAAATATTTTTATGTAATACAAATTACGTACTCACTATAATTAGATATTGACACGCAAAAGTTTTAGAATTCGTTATCAGAAAGTTGTCCAACGCCCAGCGTCAAACTGCAATTACTATAAGCGTGAAATTTTTACAGATTACGTAAAATCTTAAAAAAAATCAGGCCGAAATTAAATTTAAATTGACGAAAAAAAATTTAAATTGCATTTTTAATACAGATAAAAGTTCGTAAATGTGAGATTTAAAATTAAAGTGCATAATAAATCGTTACCAACTACAAAGGAAAATTAAAATACTTTTTCGTTATTAAACTTTATTTTTACATAAAATGATATCGAAACATTTCCTCTCTCGTTCGTTTCGCTACCAGAGCAAAAACTTTTCACCGAAACAAATTAAATTAGAGGCCAGACTGTGCTCCAGTGAATACTTAACGCCACTCTCTCAAATTAGAAAAAGTTCAATAAGAAAATAATTTAGCCAAAGCAAAGTTACTTGACACGATTGAATAATTTAAAGCAAAAATAAATTCAACCAATGAAAGTATGCTCTTAAATTGCATACAATAAACGCCATACAATTAATGCGGTGACTCCCGAAATGGCGAGTTTCTCCCGCGGTAACGTTTGGAATTGGGTTAGTGAAACTATCGTGTCTTTACAAGTATTTTATGAAGGTTACTTTAATTTTCTTTTTGAGTTAATAAATGCTTGTGGAAAATTTAAATGATCGTCATCACTTCTTATATCGACAAATTTAATTTACATCGAGTAGGTTTTACCGTCACTACCTTTTTGCTACACCTGCATCTAAATCAAAATTGATATTTTGGGATTTTCCCCAGCATTTATCCTCTTAATTATCATAATGGAAGCCACCAACATTTTTTTGAAAAGATAAATTAAAACCTATCAAAAAAGAGTGAAATTCACAATACGATAATTTCTTGCACTTTTAGTCCCTTGTATACGAATGAAGGTGTATAGCATTTCTATTAAACTATTTATAAATATTTATTTTTCATAACGTAAATATATTGCCTACTGTATATTTCATAGACGTAAAAACATGGTGCAAATTCCAAACATTATGAGATCTAGAATAAACTTTATAATTTTTTTGTAACCTTACAGGCAGATTTTACCAATCCTGTTTTAATGTCGTCATAGTCATAATCATATTTTTATTTGATATTGATACAAAAGCCAACTCAGCCACATCAGTTTTTACAAATTAAATTCAAAAATATATTCAATTAAAAAAATAAACAAATATACAACAATATCATATTTAATTTATTACACACACACACACACATATATATATATATATATATATATATATATATATATGTATATATATATATATTAGTAAGAAAACACCCAGACTAATTAAAACAAACCCTTCCTTTTATAATAAAATATTCTAGCTTGCCTAACAATATACTGTGGTCAACGCAATGAAGCCTTAAATTTTTAAGGCTTCATTGCGTTGTTAATAGCCTTAAATTTATTCAACGCTAATCAAATATATGTAGTTACTGTAGTAATTTCACATGTTGTGGTTTATACTCTCTAGAAACTAAATTGATTGCAATTGATAAGACAGACTTCAGTGACTTTACTAAACAACGACAGAATAGAGACAAGACAATAATTTCGCCTTTCTCTCTTCGGACCCTTATTCAAGAATGTACTACCTTCACCAACTTCATGACATCCAGGAACTAGCCTGTGGGTACACAACCACTAAAAACCGACGTCAAAGGCGGTAGTAATAAGTGCCCTATTTAGGGGACACATTCGAACAGGTCGACTAATGATTTTGGTTTCATAGCTTTAATATGTCATTTATTTGATCAAATAGGATTTTTTTCAAATTTAAATGTTCGATTTTAAATTTAAAATATTTTAATTGTAAAATCTTTCAAATTTTTGTTGGTATACAGGATTACTCAAGACAGGGCCGCTTCTTTGAGTAGGTGTATGTATTTTGTTCATATTTCTATTATATTTGCAGTGTTTGTTGAAACGTTAGGCAATCTTGATATTATCGCCAGCACTCTATTTTTCTGTTGTTTGAAATGTGATTTTTTGATCAATATATCTATTCCACGTTTCATTAATTTCTGCCTTTATCAGTTATTTACCTTCGACTGATACTATTTTAAATATTTTAGTATTTTAACACGTAAGTATGACGGTTATTATTTTTGTATATTTTGAATTAGTCATAAAAGAAGAAAAGTTTATCTTGAAGTATTCTGCTCGCAGGGATTTTTCAGTTATTACAACGTCTTTTTAACCATTTGTTTTCCAATTTAATTAGTGACAAATAACCCAGTCTTAAAATAAATTCACTATAAAATCTTCGTAACCTTCTACATTGTCACTTTCAAAGATTTACCCTAATGCACCCTAAAGAGACTCAATATTACTCCTTTTACATGATTTCATATAATCTGCATTCTGCGTCTGTTTAACTTATCGGAACTGTTTTGCAATTTGTTTGTTTGCCCATAATGACCAGGCTCAAATTATTTTAGCAAATTCTTGTTAATATTCTCGTATTCGTAAATATGATATCAATATATGTCGCAAACTGAATTTTGACCCTTGTTTATTCATATGATTGTTGAGAGGGGAAAATTCGGAAAGTGTTTTTTTAATTGAAAATTAACCTTAAAATCCCTACACGAAATATTTCCCTTGCTCTTATTTTGTGACAATTTAAGGAGGCGCTCTTCAAATTTTTCTTTACAGTATGATTCGCTTTAAAGTCTTTTTCTGCAGAAATATTTATAATATCTGTCCTCTTCCTAGATTTTAAATTAAGTTTAATCAAAATAAACATACCCCCCCCTCCACCCAAATAAATACAGTACTAGGATTACTACAAACAAAATTATAAAATCTAGGCTTAATACTAACCATGACTTCAGGATTTTGTACACGTTTCCATCAAGTACGTCATGTCAAGAAAATTGCCCTTTGAGCACAGATTTACTCGCTTTTCTTTACCTGCATAAGTCTGAATATTTGATGATATATTTGATTTAATAACATGTTTTTGTCATACCTTTTAAACTTTGACCTTCTAGCTTTCAAGGTACGAAATATCTGGGAAAACATAAAAAACAAACTTCTTTTTGTGACATTAAACTTCACTCAAGCTTGGAATAATGTTATGTAGCCTGAATTGCACGAATTTATCTTCGTTGACGTATTTACATTAAATGAGACCTCCATACCAGGTATGAGATTCTACATTTATTATTAAAAATCCATTTCTATTAAATATGATTACTTTCATTATAATTCAATTAAGAAATTTTTCATTGACGGTGCCCGCTATTATTTCATATATTCTAGAATTATTTTCATAATTTTTTTTTGTTGAGTCTGTCAGATCATGACATAATATGACTGTACAATGTACAATTTTGACGTGTACCACTGTACAATTTTGACCTACAATTTTTTTTATAAATGAAATTATACCTTAAGAAATGCACGAAGTTTTAAAACGTTCTAAATAATACATGAGTTTTAAGCGATGAATGTTTTTTTAAATTATTATTAAAATTTCCTTTTTTCACAGACCATTGATGTGTTCGATCTATGTATTTTTTAATTTCGTCATTCTTTTAATCACTTCTTTCACTCATATTTTACGTAAAAATATAAGTGAAAAAAATTAAACTATGCATACGTATTCATAAGGTTGGTATAAATACTTTGCGATAATACATTTCTAAAATTACTTTAGTACTAACAAACAAAGAGATCTTTGCTAATATCCGACCTGAAAATGTTGCAATACAGCGAAACCTAGGTCATGGTAAATTCCTTAAAGAAATTAGAAATAATACTACATCACGTAGTTTCATTTAATTGTTAATAATGAATTTCTACAAAATGAACGCCAATTATATTCAATAAGTAAAATATAATTAACTCAAAATAGATATCTACTTATTCGCAATAAACAAAACGTCTAACTTAAACAAATTAATCATTGTAATATAAATTTTTTATAATCAATCATTATAATTTAATTTATAATGTTAATTTAAAATTTTAACTTCTAAAGGACGTATTTATAACATAAAATTTTACATTTTTTTAAGTTGATCGGCGGTGCTGCCACCGACTTCAAAAGTAAGTAACTTAGTTATTTATCGCAAATAAGTAGGTACCTGTTTCGAGTTAATTATTTTTACTTTTTAGTACATTCTCCTTTCGAAGTCGGTTTTTGAAATGTGTTTTTATTTAGAATGTTTAGTGATTAATAATATTAATCATTACGCTATTACTAAAATTCTTCTTTCTTAGAATGTTGTATAATTATTAAAAATCACAGGCAAAAGCTAATTATAGACAATTTCTTCTTTCTCTAAAATTTATTACGAACAATACACACAAATAAATTGACAGTAGTATCCGCCAGTGTCATCCGTTGAGGAATTCCCTTCTCTATATCCGAAGTCCAATATCAGATTTGGCAAAGTGACATCTGCTACAATATAATATTAGATTTGGCAAATTAGTAACTAAAGTAACAACTAACTACTAGCAAATATATTGAATCACGACTGAATTACTACGACCCGTAAAGGAGTTGTATTATTCATCTTCAGAAGTCATCATCAGATCCAGTCCTGATCGTTATTGTATTTATTTTTAAAAGTACCAAGTAACTACCAGTAGCAAATGTCATCAATACCGTTTGATTTACTACCATTCGATAAGGAATCCCGCTGTTCATGTCCAGAATGAAACAATCGACACTTCCAGCGTCAAAAGGATGAATTGTTTGTAAAAAATTGGAAATTTGAAAATATAAGTTGTGAAATGTGGAAACTACAAGTTGTGAATCTTCTTAGTTTTGAAGCTATAAAGAGGAGCGTACCTTGAGTCGGACAACATTCAATTTAAAAATACGCCGCTACTACATTCATATTTATCTATAACTTTATGAAATTAAAATTTCGATGTTTTTTTCCTTTTTATCACAGAACATATTACAAATAATATTCGACACATAGGATTAATTTCTTAGATGATCACTTTGTTATTTTATTGGAGAACATAGGTAAAAATCACGTGAAATGAAATAAGCTTGAAGAATTCATTTAAAAGTCAATTATTGGGATTTAAAGCTTTTGTCATTGAATTAAACTGCAAATTAATTCTTAGTATTCTTTCAAAACTATTATTTTATAACATTGGTATTTTTAGTTTGATATCATTAAGCTTCACATAATCTTTATGTACACAGGTTGTAATAAGGAAATAGCTATTTATTATTCATAGAGGTAATTTTATGTATCAATTGAGTATATTTAAAGCGCGATTCTGCAAAAAAACATGAATTTGTTTTTCGTTAGAATCGCAAATTTGACTGTAATTTTTTAGAAACGGGTGAAACTTGTCATGAAATACGTAAACACTTCGATGCACATAATCACTTGCATTACTAATGAATACATTTTTTAATAGATTTGGTATTAATTTTGTAGAAATTGATTATTCATAATTAAATGAAACTACGTGATGTATTTCTACTTACTTTAAGTTCTTTACCACGACCTAGGTTTCGTTGTATTACAATATCTTCAGGTGTGACCCGCCTGAAGATGTTGTAAGAAAACGAAACCTAGGTCGTGGTAAAGGACTTAAGGAAAGTAGAAATAATACCACATCACGTAGTTTCATTTTATTGTGAACACATTTTTGTTACAATCTCTTAAATGTGTGCTCCAATAAAAGAATTTATTTTTTCCATCTTAATTTAACAATTTCTAAATAGTTAATAACACCTTTTACATACATTCATGCACATATTCCGCATGTATACTCATATAAAAGTAACGTCCATGGCTATCCTGACTTAATCTATCCATCGATTGTCTCCCACATGGTCTGATACCTTCCACGTCCACTTACCACCAGACGTTCAATGCTATCGTGACTACGCCACAACATATGTCTGAAGAATCTTACTTATACAAGTTTGTAAAATATTGGACAAATTTGCCTGATATCGATTTCTAAAAGTATCGATGTACAGATCCCGGATCACGATATTCTAAGTATTCTTTTCCAATATCATACTTTCGGGGCGTCAGTCAATCTTTATTCAAGGCGTCTATTTTTCTTATCTACTAACGAAATCAAGTGACGCATGATATTTAGTAAGGCTGCTTCAGCCAAACTGAGGAAAATATGGCAGTAACGACACAAAAACACCAAAAAGCCGACTTCAAAAATTAATATTCCCCATTTTTCTACAATGTAGAGGACGTCGCAGTAAACATAAAGTAAAAGCAAAGAAGAAAAATATATGTGAAGGAAATTAATTTTACTGTCAATTTCAAAGTTATTTGGTAAAAGTTTTGGTCTCCATTAACAAATGATTGGTAATTTTTTTATAATTTCAAAAATACATTTCTTGACCGCTTCTTTTTATACTTTTATGTGTCTCTACCATGCTCCTTAAAATTCACAATTGCTTAACTAGTTTAATTTAATTCGGATAATGTCTCATTATTATCAAACGAATCGCAATGTGGATCAGATATGGTAGGTGAAGTGGATATATGATTTGACAGGAATGCTTTTCATTTCTGTCGAATTATTTTTTTTAGTTTTTTTCGCTTTCTATTCGCAATCAATCGATCTATTTAAGTGTTAATGCATGAGTATTCTGAATAAGTAAACTTAATTCTAAATAACATATTTTATCTCACACAATTATCAGAATAACATGGAAATTGGTTTGTACGTCTATTGGCATCTAAAAAACTTTCAAATTTCCCTGTTAAAAGCTTATAAATCATAAACACGACACATTTTCACAAGGAAGTAAATAGTCTCACAAACACATACTCTTACCACAAATAACATATGTAACATGTAAACGTCAATACGATGTATCACATGCACATACAAAGTAAACACTTAGGAGGAGTGCGATATCGCAGCATATCGTTCAATACTCGAGCCAAGATATCCGCTGTAAAATGGGGCTGATAAGGGCCTTTCATCATTTCCTTCCTTCGCTGTGGGTACGACAATGTTTTCCTTATGCGATAATCAAAGTATGTCGCAATACAATATGTAAATATTTTTTATTCATTTTTATTATATTTACAACCAGCTTGTACCCAGGACTCGGTTCCTTTGAAAGTTGTAATGTTTATATTTGCCGTTCTAAAGAAATAGTACATTATTATTCATAATTTATTATTTTTATATTCAAAATAAAATAAATTTTACTCCACATTGTTTAAGTAATACTCAATTTAAAATGATGTTTATTTTATCATATCAATACAATTAACACTAATCTTCATTTATTATATTTAAAGATTTATTATTCAGGAATCAAACAATGTAAACTTCACAATTAAATAAAACTACGTGATGTAGTATTATTTCTACTCTTTAAGTTCTTTACCATGACCTATGTTTCGTCACATTACATCTTCAGGTGGGCTGTTAGCAAAGATTCATTCACTAAACCTAGGTCGTGGTAAAGAACTTAAAGAAAGTAGAAATAATTCTACATCACGTAGTTTTATTTAATTGTGAACAATAAATTTCTACAAAATTAACGCCAAATGTATTCAATGTAGACTTCTTGGGGAACTGACTCTGAAGAAGACTGCATACAACAGGCCATAAGACAAACAAGGTTGTGTTAAATTGAATCAAGCATTCTTTAAAATTTTGAACTTATACTTTATATATGGTTATGGTAAAGTAAAGCCAAACTGAAGTGAAAAACTGAAGTCATTTAAAATTTAAACTGAAGTCATTTAAACTGAGACGACATATCTGTGAAAACTAATGATATTTAAGGTTTTACAACTTTCTTCCTAACTAATGATATTTAAGGTTTTACAACTTTCTTCCTATAGCACGAATACTTAATTTAATGGCCTCTTATTTATAATTGTGCATTTGTGTAATTTTTTAATATAATCCATTGTAAAATTTGGGAAGATGTAAGTAGCGCAGAAGCTAAATTTAAGGTTCTCCAATCTTGAATTTGATGACATACCAAGAAATAAGTGCTCCAATCTTCAGTGTAATGATATACCAACTCAATTCAAAAGTTTATCCAGTTGGGTAATGTTTAGACTCTTGTTCATCTGTTACTATATAAGCAGATTCCTACGTACGTAAACATCATTAAAACTTAGATAAAACCTAGTCACTGCTATCTTAGATGGCATCATTTCAAGGGACCAAAAACTCTTTCGCTAAGCCAAGAAAGTGGTCGATTTAATAGAAAGTTCAAATTCGGATAGATAGCCGTGGGCAGTTCTTAAATATTATTGACGATCGTACATAAATCAGAATGCGCGGATGAAATTTAGGTTTCACATGTTTTGATGGTTCTATTTCTCAGCTGGAAAATTTTATTAATAGAAAAAAATATTAAATATCCATCAGATATCTAGTTCAGTGGAGTTTCTCTCAGATAAATTAATGCCATGTTATCCGTGTCTTTGCGTAAATGCCTCCTATATTTCGGATACTTACGGTTTATGGTTGATGTTTCTTTGTTTATACAATATATTTTTATAAAGAATCCCTTTGGATAACACTAAATGAAAACTCCATCATTATAAAGAGTGTTCTTTCAAATACCCTCATGGCTTATGTACCATGCGGCTCACTAGGTTCGTAAACAAATCCGGGTCTGAGTTAGCATTAGAGATTTCCGCTCTTATAATACAATCATGATATAATCTCCGATCAGAGCGTATGTTGTTTTCATGAGAAATTAACCGACGAAGATGAAGCAAATCCATTTTTTGCCATTTTATCATATACATTAAATCTTTGCATTTTCGGAGAATTTCCCATGTTTATCAAGAAAGAGCTTCTGAACGAGATTTGACCTTTTAATTTAATTATTTGACTTACCAAGTCGTAGTTATCTTGACGAATAATGCTAGGATACAAATTTTATTTTATTTTCACCATTGCGGATTCGAATTAAAGGTGATGAACAGATCAGGTCTTCCATAATTATGAACATAGGTCATGACTTATTGCATAAGTTCATGCACGTAATGCGGTCCCACCGTGAATAACGAAAGTGATATTAACAATTCAAAATTGGTCCGGTAAATAAATATTATTTTCAGTGCATAAATTCTTTCAATTTTGCCCAATGAAAGAAACATTTTTTCATACGCCCGAAATTGATTTGCTAACTTGTCGTAAGGTACAATCGAGTTTGAAAGGTCTTTTCTAAATGTGCTCAAGTATCAGGATTAATTTGGAGAATGAATATTTTGTATCTATCTTAACTCTTGTAAAATATTAAATCCCAAAATATTAAATAATAGGAAACATAGAATTTGTTCTTTTTATCGTGCTAATACTACATCACGTAGTTTCATTAATAACAATTAAATGAAACTACGTGACGTAGTATTATTTGTACTTTCTTTAATTACTTTACCACGACCTAGGTTTCGTTGTATTACACCCTTGCTTTTGTATAAATATATTACCGATAATAAGATATGTAGAATTAGTGTATTACCTTGTCCTTACTTTCAAATACCCTTGCTTTTGTATAAATATATTACAGATAATAACTTCCAGTTAATTTTATTACATACACCGTAAAGTTAGCGTTGTATAACCTCACATAATAACAATTGAATTTATTACCCTCACTAAAATACTGGTATATTGTATAACTCTCGATAATATAATAAAACCTACACTGCGCCCCTGCAATAAACTCACTAACATAAACAATAGAAAAATCCGCACAAACCAGGCTTCCGCTATTGTGTTTGAAACATATAAATACTGTTGGTTGTTCCTAAGAGTTAATCTTTGCTAATATCCCACCTGAAGATGTTGTAATACAACGAAACCTAGGTCGTAAAGAAATTAAAGAAAGTAGAAATAATACTATATCACGTAGTTTCATTTAATTGTACTTTAGATTTAAGCATATATCCAGGTTCCATAGCTCGCTTTGCGCCAAAAGACGTCATTTGAAACACAATGTTCTAAACTCTATCGTGTTCGCAAAATTCTTTCGATAAACAAAGAATTAAGAATTAAGAAGAGGAGACCTAAACTTACCAACTCAACTTTAAACATAAGGGCTGGATGAAATCTATGAAATATTAATTGCCCTATATTTACTGATTTGTTAAAGTATGGGATTTTTGAACCGAAGGTTAAAGCAGAATATTGCTAAATTTTCCACGGAATACGTAAGGTAATGGTGGATCTTATTATTTATCTGAGATTAAGATGTTCAACTTTTTGCTACGAAATATGCGGTATTTGATGTTATTCTAAGCAAGCTTGATCTCCAGCATGTCTCCCTCTGCCAAATATGTGACCTATGTTTGCCAAAGATGGTACATCCTATGATCAAACGTCTCTTTATTTCTCCAAGAGGCGTGTCTTTCTATAATTTTTGCACTCTTTAGCTCTTGTTCGGATACGGTGTCATTTGGTCTAGTTAACCACTTTCTTTTTGCACCACGTGTGTATCATGATGACTTACGATGTTAAGTCATGTTAATCCTATCGATACTTACCTGCTCAAAAAACTTTTGGTTTGTACTTGTCTATAACTATTTAAAGAACTGTATTTCGAAATATATTTTCCCCTGCCAATATCGAAGCAGTATTAAATAACAATTATTATCTTATTGACTTTCTGAATAACGAAAGACTTTCAATTTATTTATTACTATTGTTTCACTTCTGACCCTATTCAGTTATTTACCAAGAATTATAAAATAAAAATTACTATCTCACTAAATTTCTCAATAACAAACGATTTCTTTATTTATTTATTTGTTACTCTGGTTAGTTATATAGCAGTACAATCAGACCAATAGCAAAATCACAAAATCAGACCAGTAGCCGTACAAAATAAAAAGACTTGCTTTATTTGTTTATTACTCTTGATTCACATTTGGCACTATTCACTGATTTAGAAATAACAGTATAAAATAAAAATTTCTATCTCTTCTATCTTCTTATCTTTAATTCATTTGCTTACCCTTTATTTCCTTTTTACATTATTAATGGATTTAATGTTATGCCAGTATCGGTTGCTTTTATAGACCCATAAGGAAGAGTGGAGTACGATGAGTTTTAGAAGTTTCTAGAACTCTCTCGAAGTTTTCTGCACAATGTTCCCTAACCTGTCGATGCAATTCTTCTTACTCAAAATTGGTATTTTTTGGGATGAATAAAGATTAGCGTTCAATATTCTAAAACTCATTAGAATTCTGTCTCACATTCAAGAATGTTCCTCAATATTTCTCATAATTTTCTTACTCTAATCTGGTATGTTTCGGGGAGACAACAATTTAGTTTTGATTTTGCTGCGAATTTATCGTATTTTCCGCATATTAGAGAATCTTCCTGAACATTGCTCATAATTAATTTACTTTTATCTAATGTATTGCAGTAAGAAATAAGGTCGATATTAAATTGTTTGCATTGTTCTCTAATTTCCTTAACATTCACGAATATTCTCTAATCTTGCATTACAGTTCTTTCACTTCGAATCAGTAAGTTTGGAGAAAAGAAAATTCAGTAATGAAATTTGCAGAATTTTCCCGAATTATCCGAGAATGTTCTTAACGTAGCAGCATATCTTAATACAATTTGGTATGTTTTGAGAAGAAATAAGTTCCTTGTTCAATTATGTAGAACTATCTTAAATTTCTTTTACAGTCGTATTTTATTCGATTATTTTGGATAAGTTATGTGTTTATCGTTATATCAATTATTTGTTACGTCAAAATAATTCGGTTTCAATACGATGACTTCATTACTGAACTCAGTTTTTGACCTTATAGCGGTCAAGCTCCGTAATAAAACGTACAAGTTCATAGGAAAAACATTAGCCATTTAGTTGAAAATAGGGTTTCATGAAAAAAAATGATAAAACAATTTATTATATAACAATTTATTATCATAAATACATATTCGAGTGTGTTTACTAATAGTAAAATAATACACGGATAATTAACTAATACAACATAAAAACTGAAGAATATTTCGTAGTCCACCTTAAAAAGAATTTAGTCCTCCACCAACATAGGTGAACAATTGTTGACCCAGTCGCAAGACACAATCATATGGCGGCTTCTAATACAGTATAATATACAGTCTACTTTAATAATATAGGAACCCTACTTCACCAGCAAAAACTTTACCTATGCGGCCAGAGTTAATAGTTTCTCTCGTTCTAAAACATTTGTTATATCTCAAATTGGCAAAATAGAGATTTGATAGTTTATTTTACGTGTAATTATTTTCTATTAAAAGCGTAAATGGAAAGACAGCCTTTAATTAAACTGTTCATACTAAGCTATGTGAAGAAAATATGATTACAACAAATCGATGAGCATGTGACGAATTCTTTTTGGAGAGATTCTTATTATTTGACTTGAAAACTTGATCATTTTCGACTTTCAATATTCGAGTTTTCCTTGGTAAGGTTCTCATTAATTAGAAAGAATCTGTGATATATTTAGTGACCCTAGAGACCTTAAATAATCTAAAAAAAAAGTATTTCAAGTGAATAGTAGAAGACCGCCAAAATTTACTCAAGTAAACAATAAGAGACAAAACATTATCATTAAATAGACGGCACTAAAAAGATTTTTTTATTTTAGATTTAAAATTTATTGTTAAATTTGGATAATTATTTCTTAATATTTCATACATCAAAGGCAAACTACATTTTTAATAATTTTTAAATTACATTGTACTAAGGTCTTTGAAGCTGAAAATATCGAAAACTGGGTTTCAATTTAAAATATTTTCGTAACGATGCCCCTCAGAATGGGATACACTAAAGAAATTGTTTCATCTTAATTTCTTAAAAAGGGAAGCCCTTATAACAACCAGCTGGTTTTAAACAAATTTGGTTAAACTAATGAACACCCACATAAATATTTTGTTTGTTTAATAGGGCTTTTGAAAAATTAAGTAGCCACTTAAACACATGCCTTTGTTGCCTATGATCTCGTGTTATTTACAAAAAATATGTTCATTAACTCATGCAAATTCTATTGCTGGAAGTGAAATTTCTTTACTTCTTATTACTTAAATTATGCAACGATTTTCATTTGCTTCGCATATGATTTTTACTTTTTTTTCACACTTAAAAATCATGTACACGAAAAACTAATCATGTACATGAAACTTTATTACATAATATTGTTATTTCAGATTATTCATAGGGCACATATAGAGGTCGAGGTGTATTAAATTCCAAATCCAGCCAAATTTGTCTCGATCTCTCTCTCTCACTCTCTCTCTCTTTCTTTCTCTCTCTTTCTCTTTCCTTCTCTTGCACAATGACAAGTAATTGTACACGAATATGACTGAGGCGGTGCCTTTCGCACTATTAGAATACCAGATGTCAGATCTAGAAAAGTGTCTGATCATAAAAACCCAACTGTACACTGCGATACGCTTTGCCTAATTTGACCACAAGAGTTTGATTATATAGTGATACCTGAACTGAAATGAATATCTTACACCTATAAGGAGTTACAAAAACTTAACTTCCCAAATTGAGTTCAAAAGTAAAGTGGTAAACTTTGGGAGAAAAATGTGATGTCACAATTTCAATTCCCTTCAAAAAAATTTCTTTTTTGCAACATATCCACTAATATTTAAACCACATATCCACTCATAATTTGCCACATACTCATTTCGTTCTTAGAAATAAGATAGTTGCCCATATTATTCTTCAAGTTAATATCGCAGATAGAATAGACAATTTAGAGCGAAACAGTTTGGCTTTAAAGAGACAAGTAATGGTAATAATATATTAATAAAACGAAAATAATAGTTAATACTGAGATGTATAATAAGGTGGTGTTTGCTTTGATTGACGTAAAATTGTATTTTTCTCGATTTTATTACCATTAATCATTGATTGAAATAACGGTATTTTTTTATTTTCTTGAAAAAACTAAAAGTTCTTTATTTTCTTGCGAAAACTCTAGTCTCCTTAATGTGATGATAAAATTAATATGATGATACAATTTTCTTCACTTAAAATTATTGGCCATTTGAATGATATTTCTTAATTAAAAAATTATTTTACTTACCATAATTGAGATCAATTATTTTCTCATATCAATCAATAATAATAATTATTATTCAATGATCTAATATATTTTTAAATTTAAAAAGAAACTCACGTAACATGTTTTATAAACGCTCACTTTATTAATCAAATCTATTGTTACAGCAATTCATTCAATTTTAATATTATCCATATTAATAACTTATTTACTCTTAGCCACTATAAATCATACAATCATTTTGGCCTCAGTGTGGTAATATAATCATATTTCACTGGTTAAGTATGTATGTATTTTGGAAATTAATTTGAATAAACCATAAGGTGAAGGTAATATTTCAAAGTGATATTATTTTGAAATACGAATACGATAGTATTTATTTCTTCAAACGTCATTTAAAATAGCGCATTTATTTAAACATTAACTTGACCAATGAACAAAATTTATACCTGTGTTTTCTATGGATGAATTTTTTTATATGTAATAAGGATGCATTACATATTTTTAGGCTGTAATAAAATTAAATGTAGATTAAATATAGGTGCATACATTTCGAAACGTTATATTTGTTTGACATCCACAACCAATCCTTTACATTATTCTTTCTGTTTTTTAAATAGTAAACTTCCAAATGTTAAAGTAACACTAGGACTAATAGGATATATGTGTATGTACTTTAAATTTTCCAAGGATATTTAGAAATTTGTTATGTAAAATGTCGAAAAACATTGATTCTAATTTTGTTAACGGCAGAATAGAATAGTTTCCATTGAAATTTTTCTTGTCTTAAAAATGTTTTAGATTGCTCTGTTAAATTAATCCATAGTTCACACTTTTTTTTTGTTCATTAACTTTTGTCTTCGTTTATTAGAATGTATGTTGATTAGTGTTGTGTTTAAATAACAATGCTTAAAATAACCTTAGTTATGTATGTTTTTAATCAGCACGTCGAAAATTGAGTAAAACAATTTAAATTCTGATGGCTAATGAGAGCTGGACAATTCTATTTTAGAAATTATTTGTCTTACATTTTATTATTATACATGGTTTTGAAGGCCCTTTACTATATGAATTTAAAAAAATAAACAGTTTTTCGTTTACCTCAAAGAAAAATCTGTTAAAAATTTAGTCTGTGCTTGAATAAATGTTTATTCCCGAGTATATGTTATAATAATTATAGATTATTGAAGAAAATAATAAATATATGTTTTATATAAGGAACTGCATCAGAACAGTTCAAAAAAACGCAATACATTATTTTTAAGACCTAATAATTATTACACTATCTTAAAACTAATACTAAAATTAGTTATGTACAAATATCTAAATATAAATATATGTATATAAATGTAATATGTCTAACAAATTTTCTATTTTTTAATTTATATAATACGCACAAATATATACGTGTGTGTGCGTGTGTCTTTGGATGTAGAATGTATTTTTAACTTATATTTTTTAAATATATAGGAGCATTACGCAATATGTTCCTGACCTAAGTCAGATCATTCTAGAAGAAATAAAATAAAATTTTTATATATTTGAAAAACATTTATGTATAAAATAAATTGTAATATCTTTAATCAAAATTTTCTAACAGTAAGAATTATATATAATGAAACGTCCTCTATCATCGTATTGAAAAATAATTTCTTAGCTAATATCCTAAGACTTATAATATAGTTTAACATAATTTAAGAATTAGATTAAACTTTTAACCGAGATGAAACTAAATTGCTTAGTCAGATACAGTTATTGGATGCTTGAAAGTAGTTTGAGATAAATCAATTATGTCACCTCTTATCATTACCAAAGTTTCTTTACCAACTAACTCGTTTTCTTAATATATGTAGGAATACTTAGAAACTTAAAAGTAATTGAAAAATCAATATTTTTTCTCAGTACTATTAATTGGTTGAGTTAAAAAGATGAAAGAAGTACTTCTTATAAAACACTTATTATTTTGATCCAGCAAAACCGTATGGTTGTAATTGCAAAATTGTTAATCATGTTTCTATGAAAGGATAATGAAAAAAAAAACTTTTAAGCGAAAGCAGTAGTAAAATAACAATAAGCGGCATATACTGTCGAAACTAATCTGACCGATACGTCTCTTGAAAATTACAAATTTTTCAAACATTTATATGTAATTTAAGTAATTACCAAAGTTTTGTATTTAACCTATTACCCAATTACCAAAGTTTTGTATATAGCCATGTTACGTAGGCGGGTTGGCAATCGCAGGACCTAGCTACCCGCACCAGTTATGCCGCTGCTATTACTTTTTTGTGGCATCTAACTATGCGATTGAAATCATCACTCTACCGCCGCGCGATGAGCAGCCAGGAATCGAACTGAGTCCCATCATTGCAACTCGCCGTCAATGCCGTGAACCTTGTAATTAAATCAACATTCCACTGTGCTGACACTTATTCTATCTTGTAATGATAATTATTTGACATTTTGCAATCACATGTATATTATTTCTTCAAATAAGGAACATTGAACAAGCAAGTGCAATGCAAGGGAAAGTAACAACAATTAGCATACCCGAGCTACTTGTTTACTTCTCATTCGACTACTTTCTTCTTCACTAGTTATTGTAGAGAGCCTCATATGTATAAATTAAATAATGAATTCAAATAATATATTTTAAATTAAATTAAAAAATAGAGTATTTTAACAAAATGCCTTCTTCACGACTTCTTTTAACTCTGTAAAAAAAGAATATAAAAGGAAAATATAACATTGATTTATGGAAGAGAAACTAATTTAGATCATTATATTTTATATTATATGGCTGTTTTAGTAAAAAAAGTCTGTAAAAAACAAATATTAAAAAACTTATAATTTTAGAAATAAAAATACTTTAGTTTTCATCCTATAGAGTCATAAAATACTTTTGATATTATGATATACGACAATATTCCTACATACATTATAATAATTTACTGTTTTAAATAAATGTCGCGATGTAATAAATAGTCCAGTCTCACTTTTGTAGTAAGAAATTTCCGAAATTATCTGAGCATGTATCTTAACAAATTAATGAAATATATTAATATATTTATAATTAATTCAATAATTTAATATACAGCCAATAATTTATCAAATAATAGATTTATCAAAGTTTTGAACCAAACTTATTATTCGGCGTATAATTTGGGTACCTACTGAAAATTAATAGTACGTCTTTAAGTAGCATCCATTCTATTAGATATATCTATATTATGCATGTTGCCATCTATTCGCCGGTAGGGAAAACTGCTGTCCTGAAACTGTTGGTCGTCTTCGTATATGGGCACTTCCGTGCTCGAACATTGTTTGGATGCAGCATCGGCCTCGGGAACTATGACTAGTTGCTCTAGATCACCCTGAAATTTTTATTATGTTGCGTAAGAAAAGCCAATATTTATTTTTATTCTGCCTAAAAACAATATGAATCATCGTTGATAAAACTTGTTTTATTTATTATGAGATATTAATGTTCTGTTACTTTATTTAAATTAAAATTGTTGACTGAGACTCCTTCACCTTTGAAGACAAAATTTTAATTTTTTAACAGGCTTTTATTAGCTTCACCTGTATTTTGTAAACATCGTAATTATAAAGAACTAATCTACCTTCGGGCATAGGTTTCGCCAACGCGCTTATCATTGGATGACCTATGACGTTTGGACTTTTTTGACTGGTTTGAAAGATCCTTATAGTATTGTATTAAAACCAAAAGGATCTGATAATGCCGAAGAGAGGTAGTCACGCGAACTTCTCAATAGCTAACAGTAAACTCGTAGTGTTTGAGCTTGTTTAATTTGTTTCAGCGAGGCCTTTGAATCATAACCACCAGGGTCTAATAAAGAAGAAGGGAAGTGTTCACAGGAATGTCTTAATAGTTAACCACAATTAAATGAAACTACATGATGTAGTATTATTTCTACTTTCTTTAATTTCTTTACCACGACCTAGGTTTCGTTGTATTACAACATCTTCAGGTGGGATATTAGCAAAATTATTATTAGCAAAATTATTATTATTAGAAGATGTTGTAATACAACGAAACCTAGGTCGTGGTAAAGAAATTAAAGAAAGTAGAAATAATACTACATCACGTAGTTTCATTTAATTGTGAATAATGAATTTCTACAAAATTAACGCCAAATATATTCAATATTTTAATAGTTAACAGTAACCCTGTCGCGTGTGGGCTCGTGTGATTTATCTCAACGAGTCTTTTGATTGTAAAAGCGTGTTTTTAATTTTTTTTTAACTGTTATTTTTTTACTCCTAAATATTTTCGAGTAATAAATTTCGAGTAATACATGTAATTTAACATTGCATAAAATATCAAAAAGTCCCTGAATGGTTAGCGTGAGAATCTGCTATTGAAACGTATGTAGGTGAACACATATTCTTTTAATAATTCGTTGTTTAACTATTTATACAAAGAAATAATTATTATAATCCCGCCTGGATAACAGTTAATGAGATATCACTGACCGTTTAAAGAATTTCAAATGACATAAAATTACGTTACCGGCCATCAACTAAAGAGAATTTACCCGATAGAGAAAATATAATTTTGAATAAAAGTTTTAAATAAAATATTTCCAGTAATCTAATCAGGCTTTTAAACATCTGAACAAATACTATGTAATTAACAATTAAAACAGAGGAAATAAGGAATTATTCACTATTACACTTTTTAATAATCCCGTGAAAGAGGAAAGATATGGATTTTAACAAGACTGCTCGGCGAGTTTCAAATGACATTGTGTTTTTAATGTTTCAAGTAATTATCAATAACAAATCATGGTTTCAGCTATTGAAACTTTTGGAAAGTTGCCATTATACTCAACTTTTAAAAAAAATGTTCAAATTATTAAGTCAACAAAGACCTGCACTTTGATGTTACGCTCATAAACTTAATTAATACATTCAATTAGTAAATCAATCAGGTTGATTACAATTTAATTAGATAAACTAAACTTTGGATAAATTTTTATAAAATTCCATGTTACAAATGTATTAAAAAATCTTTTAATGAATTCTACTGCATTTTTTTGCCTGCAAATTAAGTTCTGCGGATAGAATTTAAGACATAATAGGACACAAAAAGGATGGAATTGCATAAACTCGAACAATTTTTGTTGAAAATGTCAAAATTGCTCAGATTTCCTAGATGTTTTTATAAAACTAATGGAGTACTTTCCAAGAATGAATTGGATCAAATTAATCACATTAACATTAATTTTGAACCAGGGTTTTAATTTTAATTTTTCTTCTCAGCTTTAATATTACAATTCATGTGAAAAAAATATAGTCTGATCTGTTCGAAAACTTACCGAGAATAGATAGCCAATAATTAGATCCGCATCCTTAGGAGTGTCCAGAGAATCTTTCTTGAGTACGTCAGTTCTCAACCAACGACAGTCTACGTAGCTGCGAACGGTGCTATCGTCATGAACACTGTTGGGGAGAAGAAAATATTTAATTTACATGATTTTCTCACAGTTTCATCCATGTAAAACCTACTTACTGTACAAATGTGAAACTAAAAAATGGAGTCATTTATCTAGTTTTATATTTGTACACTTATATTTTCACCTCCAAAATGCGTCATGTTTTCCTCGTAATCCTTTTTTGCCTGTTATAATTTTATGATAAATTTAGTGAAAAAATAATTAGCAATAAGTAATTTTCTAAACGTAGGTTTAGAAAATTAATGATATTTATTGCATTTAAAAGAAAACGCTTTTCAGTCGATATTTTTAACAAAATGAAAACGGAATTAGGCTGCAATCATGTTTCACTAAAAAGAAATTTTAAAACTAACAAAAATGTTTGTGCTTATTATTTCTTAGGTGTACATAATATTTCACTCCTATTATCTTTTTATTATCTTATACTAAACAAAGAAAAACGAGAATTATGGGTGTTGAAGGGAGTCGCAGTTATTAACGCAAAAACGTCAATTGTGTATAATATATCAAAATTGTTAAAGAAATTACATTTATTGATCTCAGGATGGTTTTGAATTACTTTCAACACCTCTTGCAAATATCGTATTCCTACAAACTGGATCTTTCAATCTCTTTAAAACGGTAGCAAGGTGGAGGTATTATGCCTCTATTTATCCGTATTACTGAAGTTTGAGATTACATCAAGAGAATCTGTCGCTCATTTAAGTGTAATTAACTTCTCACACCTGACGTCTACTTTAAAAACATTTTCACATCAAAAGTGATTGAATTATGATTGATAATATCAAATTTTATTCACAATTTTGATACTCAAAATAACTTTACACCTTTAGCAATAAGTACCTAAAACTTATTTTTTTATATTACAGTCATAAAAATAGTGTTAGGTGATCTCATTTCATCGAAATATGTTTAAAGTATTGAATATATTTGGCGTTAATTTTGTAGAAATGCATTATTCACAATTAAATGAAACAATATGATGTAGTTCTTTAACGTTCTTTAAGTTCTTTACCACGACCCAGGTTTCGTTGTATTACAACTAACTTAGATCGTGGTAAAGAATTTAAAGTAGAAATAACACTAGATCACGTAGTTTAATTTAATTGTGAAATACTTTTTATTGACTGCTAAAAAATAAACAAAAACCGTCTGCAAATAAATCATTACGATATCAGAAATTTTTACGTATTATTCGAATTAAAATATCATACATATTTAAGCGGGCACTTAAGGTGTATAAGCGAATATATAAAAAACTTAATTCCCTTTTTGTGAAATAAGGCCCTTGTTAATTACATTTGTGATACTGTTTTAACCATAAAATCCTGAGAAAAAATCATGAGTGTGCTATGACTACCGATTTGAAGAAAATGAATAGAGAAACTTTTTATCAATTTTTTTATTATTTTTATATTTAATTTAACTTAAAATAAATCAATTATTTTATTTCAAATTCAGCATTAGAAATTTTTTTGACGCGAATATCTTTCGGATAATGATATTTGAATAGCATTTAACGTCTTGATTGTTGAATATATTTGGCGTTAATTTTGAAGGAATTCATTATTTTTATTTTAAAGATAATCTATCTTTGCTAATATCCCACCTGAAGATGTTGTAATACAACGAAACCTAGGTCGTGGTAAAGAAATTAAAGAAAGTAGAAATAATACTACATCACGTAGTTTCATTTAACTGTGTCTTGATTGTTCATAGATAAAAAGTTAGTCACACCAAAATTACTTTTATAAGAAAAGGTCATCATTACTTAAGCAAATTTCCTTATAATTTTTCTATTATATGATGCGTGTTTGATACTCGTTTTTGTACTTATGTCTTGGAGTATTATAATAAAATATTTAATCAAGACAATCATCAATAAGTGATTTAAAAGCTAGTTGTTTAATATTAAGTCAAAATATCTCTTGTTTTTCTAAACTTAATTACCAAACAATTTAAATTCTTTCTATGATTATCAGAAGTAGACTTATTAAGCTTTCCGGGATTAATGTATTTTCCATAAACTTAAGCTGTGGGACAAATACAACAATGAAAATCTGAATTTCTCAATCTGCAATCCTTGATATTATACTACTTGGTATTATACAGCTCTTAATTATTACTATTTCTTATGAAGTTCGATAATTATTTATATTTTTATAATTAATGAAATCTAAGCAAAATCTAATAAAAAACTGGAGTGTAAATTTGTGACGATTTTGTTTTTTATTTATTTTGTTACTTTAAAAATACAACCCAGGGCATATTTTTTTTAAATGAAAAATAAAAATAACAGAGTTTGAAAAAGTACATCAAAATACGATAAAAATTTTAGGTAGCATATCATATTAATGATTTAATGGTTTGAGTGACTATAGCTGCCGATAAAATGTTCATAGAAAAAAAGAACTTTATCTTGAGTAGATGAGGATAAACCAAATTATAATTGTGATAATTAGGTTTTTGTATTTTGCGAGATAAAAAGATAATAAGATATGTTATATATCTATAATGTAAACAAAGAAACCAATTATTTGATTAATTGTGCCATAGGAATAAATGTTTGATTTCAGGGAAAATGGAAACCTCATAAGATCAATCACGATCATCTGTTACAGCCTTTTTCCTTAGTAATCACTTGGTGTATAAGCATCAATGTGTAGTAAAGAAAAATATTAACCCATACATAGCTGACACCCAAAAATAGTTCCACGGAACTTGGTTGTGGCGGCCAATCACGCATTCGAAAAAGTTGCCATGAATATTGTGGAATATTGTTTAAAAAGTCTATTAGCAGACTTTTTAAACAATATTCCACAATATTAGAAGAGAAAAAAAATTTTGATGTGGAAAAATTTTTTAGATGGTGTCTTAAAATTTTTTTCCCTAATTTTAGGGGAGGTGGTGGTATGACATGTAGTGACATTTCTGAAGATATAGATCTTTTTCTGAGGTCCTTTTTTATTTGTGAAACTACTGAAACTAAAATTATAAAATAATAAGGTTTTTAGAAGCATAGGAAAAGTTTGTAGGAAAACTATACTGATTATACTAGATGTCATAATATATATCCCCTAAATATACCTATTACATATTATTAAATACTTATTTCACAGGGAAGTATACATTAGTGATGATTATGGTAAATAAAGTAATTCTACTTCAAACGAAGTACAGAAAGCTCTTTTGATAAAGTGCATATCGGAAGAGGTCTCCGATTTTCTAAATATGATACTATATTTATATTATGAAATTTGCCTGTTGCTAATTATTACATGAGTACTCTTAGCAACAATATCTATTTTTTGAAATGAAATACCACTTGCATACTCAACTGAATGTTGAAAAAATAGAAATCATAAAAGTAAAGATATACTATGTTTACTTTCATGAAAGTCAGAAATAATTGTATAATTGGACATTTCCAATAAAGTTCCAAATTAAATGGTTATTACTAAAACATGAATTCTCTCAAAATATCAAATATTTCCACCTAAATACATAAGTAAATATGATTCTATAGTTACATTCGTCATAAAAGTTAACATAGTATAAAGAAATAAATAATTGTATAATTGAATATTTATAATAAAGTGCCAAATGAAATTGAATCAATTTTTTATATATTCGAATAAAGTTTTTAAACTTTTTGTGTACTCGGAAAAAATTATTACGAAATTGTCTCAGAATATGAAACATTTACATGTAAATGCGTAAGTATTTATTACAATTCTTATCACAAATGGCGTTGTTCAAAATCCTTATAACTCATGATTTAGTTTTCTGTGTTATTTAAAGATATTTTAAAGCAAAATTTTTTTATTTTAAAACCCAGTTGCCGATGAAGAATAATTCGTTTATTTATTTTTTTTTAAACTTAGTATGACAGGAATCATTGTTCCACACCGCATTTTTTGTTTACTTGTCAAACATTTGCAAGAAAAATGTAAAAATTAAGGAGTCATTAAAAACATCACGGAGCACAGAGGAGGGGTAAGAAGATCCGCAAAAAACTAAGACGGAAAATAGTCGCTGAGCACGAAAAAGGAAGTTTGGGTGAAAGAATGTTTTGATATTAAAATTATTTACCAATAACCAAAATCGGTCAAAAATAGCTCCCTCTAACTTGTCTTCATCCGCATACACGTACATATGTACGTACGTACATAAGTACATATACACATAAGTATATACGTACACAAGTACATACTTTTTAAAGCCAAATTTAGATCACAAGAAATATTTTAAAAAATTAAAAATTGATGTCACTTTCTGGAAAAGGATCTTCTTTTTCCACAAAAAGCTATGTTAATAGTTGATTACTTGTAAAATTATCCGAGTAATAATTACTTCTATCGGCAAAACTCGGGGCTGGGCGCTACACCCTAAAATTGTACATTTCATGAAATCATGTGAACAGTGTATTCCTAATTTTGATTATGTACTATTGTATAAGAATGTATATGATTCTGTAAAAGAAATAATTAAATTTTAGAAAGTACTACTGTTTTAATATTACAAATTAACAAAAGCAATTATGCTGTTACCAACCTGATTGCAATCTGGTGCCAACGGAAATCGTGTAGAGTAACAGCCAGATAGAGTGCGTGCACCGCATCACGGGCGGCATGTACTAGCCGCGCTGCACCGCGGCCTGCAAGCTCCAGCGATAAGTAGGCGTCGCGACGCCGGCGCGAGCGCAGGCTGAAGAGCGTACCCTGACCGAAGCCGCCACTCTGTAGACAAACAAGTTGAATGATGTCGAGTTGTGAAAATCTTGGAGTAATAACGGATGGTCTTTTTCTTCTATTGAGTGTTAGTGTTAGTGAGTGCCAGATTTTACAATTGTGAATAATAATTTCGTTTCGCGAATCAATTTGCAACAGCCTTTTGTGATAATTATTTTTTGTATTTACAGCGCTATATCTGGAAAAGCCTTTCATCAGAAAAATTGTTCACCAAAATTTTTAGATTCACACGCACGAAGAAGGGAAGAATTTAATGAAAGACGGTTACGATTAAATGAAAATAATTAAAAATCAGGAACCCAGTCAAAAAACATTAAAATATACACTTTTTAGAATAAAATAAATTTATTATGTATTTTGTATAACAGCTACAGCTTTTTATGCTTTTTACTATAACATTACTACCACAAATAAGGCAACTATTACTAGTAATTTTATTTTTAACCAAAGGATATATAGGCTTGATATCATATGTATTTGGCCTCCTTAAATGATTACACAGTTAATTCTATATCACACTGTTTAATCTGATGTTGGTTTTAATACGATCTACTAACAGTGGAACAGCTATTTCGCCAGTGCGGGCTTATTGGAGTAACGATGAAAGGTATCATATCAGCAATTCAGTGAGGAGTTGAAGTTAACAGGGAGTAGAAAAGTTACTCGTCTATTTCCTTCTCGAATGTTATATTTGTGTATGCGGGAATAGAGAACAATAAGATAAAAAGTATCACATTCGCTACCCGCATTCAGTCGCTTTGCTTTCTCCACGAGAGGAGGGATCGGAACTGCATGAGTTCTGTATTTAGTAGTTTATAATATTAAAATAAACCTAACAAAATATATTGTCAATTTATATCGGCCATATCTTTGTGTAACGTTTTCTACTTATAGTTTCTATGAACCATCATTACAACAATGCAATATTTAACGTTTTTCCTATTAAATGGAAATTATTTTCGGAAAACTTTTTTTTCTTACGTTTTTACAGGAACCGTTGTATTTTTTTAGAATGATACCTAAATTTTAATGTTCATAAAATTGATGAAAAAAGGCTACGTTAGTGCAGAAGACATTTCACTTCATTATGTTGGGCAACAATTAAATGGTTTTTTGGCATATTTATAACTAATTTCTATTTATTTTGTCATGCTTATATTGCATTATACAATAATATAACATCATCAAAAAACATTTAATCCATAATTTAGGCTATGTAATTCTTGATATCCCTAAAGTATTATGATTTTGTGGTCACTTTACTTGTAAATATTATTTAAGTAGTTATTAAAGCATATGACGTAAACAACACAAAAAGACAGCCTTTGTTAAATACTCTCCGGTATAAATAGTCCTTCAACATTCAAATCATTTTTAGGAAAATATAAACGTGTGAATAATCCTAATATATATATAAATATAAATATATATATATATATATATATATATATATATATATATATATATATATATACATATATATATGTATATATATATATATATATATATATATATATAAATACATATATTATATTTTATATACATACTTTTTGTGCTTATATTGAAGATATTTTTAATGCAAAAACATCTTCCATAATATCATTAAGTGAAGATGCGTATAGTTCCCAGTTTAATACTAAAATTAGATACTCCACACTGCTGTTATAATTATTACCTCAAAGATCTAAGAGAGTGGCAAAAGGGATATTTTAGATTTACAGCTCTAATTTTGAAGTATTTGTTATCAGAAACCCTCAAATCACATGTTTTTTTTTCATTCATACCTAATATTTATAAACAAAAAAATTGTTTACATAACTTGCGCGGATGGTCCCTTGTCCCAATAAAGAATTTTTTTTACGATATCTTATGGTCAGATTTAATCAATTTTTCACAACCCGCTCACAAATACTCTGGAAAAGTAACCACGTAATCGCGCCCTCAGAATTTGGCGAAAACCATCTAACTTGTTAGTGAGCACGGAATATCTCATATATGCGTCTCTTTCTGTTGTAAAGAGGTTCATCTACAGGGAACATAAAGTGCTAAAGATAAGTATAAAAAATCCTTTCTTGTACCAGCTCGAAATTTTGTGCACGTTCTGGGATCACAAGATGGACAAGTGAGAAACTTACAAAATTTTATATCGCGAGTATTCTCTCGAACATGACATTCCAAAAGAATGGATCGAGGAAGTTACCTTTTTCTTTATCACAATGCCTCCTTCTTGCAAAAAGATAATTTCTAAGTAGTCACTTGCAAAAATATAATTAAAAAGACAATTATTAAATAGTTTAATATTCAGTTACTAAAATAGTTACTGATTATCCAATGTCAATTTGCTGATACTCCTCAGGTCTCCAATGCAGATAAAATGGCTAACCACTAATTACAACCAAGCGCGCCGGAGTTTTCAAAAAAATTCCGAAGACATATTTTTCCAAGCATGCGGCGGTCCCAATTTAAAGCGGTAGCTAACACGTCCGTTGTAAATATTCTGGGCTTATGGATATTAGAATAAGTGCCTAATCCATTATCGTAAAAGCCACAAATAAAGCAAACCCGATTAAGTGATCTCGTAGGAGATTTAGAATTGCCAAAGAATTCAGATCCAGATATCAGATCCTTTTGGACTGAAACTAAAACAGGAAAATTATTTAAAAGGTGACGCAGTTTTAATTCATTCCCTTACCTGACTAAAGAAATTCGGCAGAATATTTTGAAATTATGAAAACTATAGTTTTTGTAAAGTAGTTTTACAGTAAGCCTTTAAGTTGTATACAAACTGGATGAATGTAGATTACACTGTTCCAGAATTATCTTAAAGAATAAAGAAAAACTTCTGGAATCGAGATTAATCATTTGAAAATTAATGTGAGTCAAGGCTATTATGAACAAAGGAGTCGTGTCTGTACAAAAAATCTTACAAAACTACATATGAAAAACATTACATATAAAATGCAAAGGAAGTGAATGACAAATCTGTGAAAAATAATTAAAAGTTTTTACCCTTATTTGAATATAATTGGCGTTAATTTTTGTAGAAATTCATTATCACTTAATTTTTATTCACAACTAAATGGAATTCTTTATAGTTTAATCTGTTACTCTTTAGCTTATTCTCCAATTTAGATACATGGAACTTAGTAATTTTTCATGTAAATGGAACTATTATACTAAAAATTAAAATTTTAAAAGAAACAATAAGCCATTAAATCAGTCATTTCACCAGAAAAAAGAATTTTCAAAACATGTCTTTAGAAATTAAAGAATTTACGTCGTTCCCCATATTAAAAATTTGTTTACAGACAAAAGTTTTCATTATGATTTAAATAGAAGAAAAGATAGCTTGAAATGCTATTTTTTCTTCTGTTTAAATAAATTACCCTGTATCAGATCATTTTTTAGGAAACAAAATTGTCGAGAATTCGAGGTCTTGTTGGGTTTGAGAGTCGCTGAAAATCCATTTCGTTTATTTGAACTTTTTTAAATAACTACGGCACGATAAGTAACGAACATGGAACACTTTCATCAAGAATGGCCAATTTTGGAAGAATGCATTTTGGGCATATGAATCGCTTTAATACTAACTTATTATTATTAGAAAACTATTAAAGATATTTCGGAGTAGTAAATAATTTTCCAGAGCTTTAGGGGCAAACAACGAACAAATGTCGTCAACATTGGGTAGCAAAACTTTTACGATTGTTTCCTTATATAGCACCCTGATTTTCTGAAAAATCTAAGCTCCCACAATATATTTTTAAATGCTTTTTGTGTTCCAACTGGAAGAAAAGTTGGTTAAAAATGATATAATATAAGAAAATAATATTCTTCTCTAATATATCAATTCTTAACATATATAATAACATCATATATTCTTTAACAAACTAAAGAAAAATATATAAATAAGTAAATTGTAATCAATACGGACAAAAAAACTATCCCATTTTCATAATCGAAATACCATTAAAAAACAATTTGCTAAATTGTTCATCCGCAAGGATTTCATACTGGGGATTTCACCTTCATTCGAGCAAAGCATCGTTTGAGGGACGGATAATGACATGTATGGAGTTGAGACATAAATTATGTCCGCGTCTTTGGGCTCAGCGCGCCAGTGTATCTATGATTTATTCTCGTCACACGTATCAGTTTAAATGTCGAGGATAAAAATGCATGACGAGCTACAGGTTTATAATCTTTTACCTTGAAAAGGGTTTGTGCTAAGGTGCTTTTTGCTAACTAAATATGCGATAAGACGCTTTCAGGACTCAAACGAGTTGACAAGGCAGATCAGAACCTTTTGGAGTGAGACGTGAGGTGTTCAAAGTAAGTTTGCAGCAAATTAACGAAATATGTTACTCATACATCTCATTTGAATGGAATTAGCGATTGGATTAATGAACACTGCATCCAAGTGACGACATTATGAAGTAAAGTAAAATTATTAAAATGTTATAATATTCTTTTTGAATATGTATATTACAGCATATATTTTTGAAGGCGTTTTTGCATCACTGTTATATCTAGGAAATATTCATTACTGAAAGACCTATTTTTTGTTATTTGTTCCTCTATTTCTTCGGTTATATGTAAAAACTAATAAATATATCTCGATGGCAATTTATATCTTAAAGTTTGCTTCTTGAGTCCTTGATTGTACTTTTTGAGTTCAATCTAAAAGATAAAGAATATTTCAAATGCTTTATCGACTAATGGCGGAAGATGGAAATAAGATTGGTTTCGAATATTAAAACATAAATATTATAAAAAAAAATTGATAATGCTTTCCGGAAGAGAACTGGTTGACCTGGTTGTTTTAATCAACACTTCCTGTTATATAAAATCGTTCGGGGGATCATATTTTACATTGAATATTGAGACACAAATAATAGAAATAATATCGATTGACGGGTACGGTATATACGGTACTACGAATATTATCACTAATATTTTACCCTTTTTGAAATACGTGATCAGGTGTGTTACTATGATTACTTTTAAATAAATATAATATTAACGTGTAACTGAAACGAAAAAAAACAGTCCATAGGGAAACGAAGACTATATTATATCCGTCTTAATTCACACCCCAAATATTTTCGTCGTAAATATATCATATTTACTACTATATTGTTCGATAACTAAACTGTATTTTTCGATAAGGTGACATACGTATCGTTATTTCTAGAACGTTGAATTCATTTGAAACTCAAATTTAATATTAGGATATTATCGAAAAACGGGCAATAACTTAAATTTAATACTAGCACGAAGGTCACTTATATAAAATGGTCTTAATATTACCGAAACGATGCACACTTTATATTAAATATATTTGTGTATCTAATTCTTTGAAGTTAAAATGTACAAATACAACGTAAAATTTCAACATAAACTTTATGTACTTTTGCATATTAAATAGTGTTGTAGATATCTCAGTCAAAATAATTTAGTTTAAAGTAACTCAAACAAAATATTTTGTACCGTAAATTTAGCTTGTAAAAGTTGAAATCTCTTTGACACTTGACGTTAAAGTAAGGCAGGGTGGCAAGGGCAATGACACATGATAGTCAACGCTATTAATAATTTATAAGATTTTTTTTCATCTTTTTATAAATTTTTTCCTGTCACACCGACAATTATCTGTCCGATAATAACCTGAGAAAATAAAATTTTATCTCCGATAAACGTCGGCATTTGACGGTCGCCAATTTACCACGTGTCTTCTTTAATCCTTTCTTTAATTTTTGGTCAGGAAATGCTTTGTGCGATAATACATAAGCCGTTAACATTCATGATAAAACGATACTCAATAACCATTTAATTAATGTTGTATTATATTAAAGGTACTGATTGTATTGAAGTTAATTTGACGAATGGTTGGCTTTTAAAATATCAATAGAACTTGTAATTCATATCTAATGTACCTTTTGTTTTACTGTGATAATAAACATTTAATATTTTTTTAGAATTAATGAAACTCCTGCATGTATTATTCTATACAAATAGTATTTAACTTAACTGGTGTGGTAATCCAAATTCGATTTTCTTTCAGTGAAAAGTCAAAATTAAAAGAAAACTAGATCATAGACGTTATTTGCAATACAAAATTGTTTTAATAGAAATATGTGCCTTATATATTCATATATATATATATATATATATATATATATATATATATATATATATATATATATATATATATATATATATATGATGCAAACAATATCTCATAGCAGATAATACACTCTAATAATATATTAAAAAGTTTTAAGTACAAATAAATATATCAATTATATTGTATGCCCACATATGTTTCTGATTCGACTTATATAGATGACAGTTAATATTAACATTAGTGCTAAAATTATAACGGAGACATCTAAATGCCACTAAAAATACATTTGCTCGACTTTTAACACACGAGAATTTCCATTCGAAGTATTTTACCTTCGTGTAAGCAAATAGCTGTTTAAGGTGCAAATATATCATTATTTTAAAATTACCTCAACGTGACTTAACATCACGCATCAACCCACGCATGATCTGTCTTTATCCAGTTCTTTAAATACTAGATTGGGTGGCGGTAAAAATCTAAAATAGGTTTGCAAGTTATGAGTTTTCTGGAAGTGTCTACATCACAAGAAAGTAAAAATAAAAATTCATAATGAACTGCTAGCTTACGATTTTTAAAAGTGTCTGTACTCTAGCCGTAGAAAAGTGAAGATAAAAGTGCAGGATGGACTTCAAGCTTACGATTTTTATGAAAGAATCAATATTATAGGGGTAAGACGGTTAAAATAAAAAGAATTCACAATTGGGTGCAAGCTTATGCTTTTTATTGAAGTGTCTATATTACATAAGTAAGGAAATGAAGATAGAAACTTATGACGGACTTCCAGTTTATGATTTTTATGAAAAAATGAATATTATAAGGGTAAAGCATAAAATTACTATCGTGTTTATGTTTTAATACTTGTAACTAGGCAAATGTAAAAATGTATCAAATTTCCTTTTAAAAACGAATCAAAGACTAATTAATTTTTTCAATTAATTTCATATTAATTAATAATCAATTAATTTTTTTACGAAACAATGTAGTTGTTAAATTATTCTAATAAAATTTTAAATAATTAGGTGCGGTAGCGAATGCTGTATTTTAACAGGAAACAATTTTATTTAACACTTTGTCCATTATAACATATTTGAAATCATAAATGATATAAACTTTAGTCCTCTCCTGTAGAAACAAAAAAAATATTTATATTTTTGTAGTTTTGTGGCATATCCCTCCTAAATCTACTCATTCATTAATTTTTTCCCTGATGATTAAAGAGTTCAGTTTATCAATTAAAATATGGACCCAACCCTTATGTATTCAACGTATGAGAATAATTGCCATTTAATTTTTATTTGAAAGTAGAAGAAATGAAAATACTATTTTTCCTCCTTTGTTTTTTATAAACTTTACAATTCAGTAGAAGATGAGTTAGAACATCAATCCAGCATGAAAATTTAAGCATAATTCTGCTTTAATGAGACGGAAATTTATTATCTCTTAACTTTAAAAAAGGGAAAGATTCTCAACCAGAGTTTTTTATGTATTTTAGCTAAAACTTTCTGCATTTCTTAACCGACTTGGTTGATTTATTTTTATTTGTGAGTGTATATATCCAGTGTAATCAACAAAAGGTTATAATCCAACGATGGAAAGTGAACGTGCACTATAGAATTACTCAACACTGAACAGCACAGATGGTCATGTTTGGATTATGAGATACGAATAAAATTTTCTCTGTACGAGAATCTCGGTACAACTGTAAAAATATTGATATAAAACTTTAAGCCATGAAGAGTAAATTCATCAAGTTCAACTCGTTAAATTTGCCTTAACATAAGCAGGAAATTAACAAAGTAAATAAGTAGGTAAATGCATACAAAGACAGAAGATGTTTTTGAGTCGGTTCTAAGTGAAATGTAGAGTCATTTGTGTGTGTGTATGTGTGCAGGTACATAAAAAAGTAGAGAAGCAAAAAGTAAACAAACTTGATGCTGATTCAAAAAATATTTGGAATTAGCGATCTTTTACAAATTTATGTATATATCCGGCAAGTACATTGTAAATCAAAGTTCCAATTCAATATACGAATTTTCCTTATTTTATACTTTTCAGCGCAATTTTTATTCGGATGTAATTGAAGTCGGTTATTCTTTTATCAAAAGTTATAAAACATATTAATGACAAGTCGAATTTACACCACATAGGTTTCGCGCATACTAACATATGGAAAGAGTATAGTCCCTTAAATATCTATATGCAAATTTAAACATTTACTTAACAACTGTATTTCCCTAACATTTGTTTAACACGTATTTAAGTAACGTATCACTTTCAACATATATTACCTTAATATGTCTCTCACATTAATGGAGATTTCCTGAATTCAAATCTATTTTGATTTTATCATATTACTTTTTTACTATTTCATATTTAGCTTGCCATAGTTTCTCTTTATAGAACATAACAAAAATTCCTCTATAAGTAGGATCTAGATATAGACTTGTAACAAAATAGATACAGTAATGGGAAAATTGATTGTCCAGCAACTCGTTATATTTCAGTGAAAAAAAATAAAATACAGATATTTGCATTACTAAAAAACGTATTTTCAATGGTATTCATAAATCTATGATGAAAAAAATAGATCAATAGCGAATGTGACTCACATATCGAACGAGGGTTTCACACCTTGTTTGAAGTGTAATTACTTTGGCATAAATCATCGCTAATATGAACAATCTAGCGGAAATAATATTTAATAATATCTTATATAATTAACGTGGAGTAATATATCATTGAGAGCATCTCAGAAACCACGACATCTGGAATTATCATTATTAATTTTCCACAATATTTGCGTAATCTTCCAAAAATCCTATTTTTTATAATTTAAATTTCACTACTTTCGGAGATATGGGGAGGAGGAATTTTGAAAAAATATTTTTAATTTACTTATAGCTATTTCCTTTCTTTATTTTCAAATTTTTTTCTTTAATTGCTTAATTTGAAATATGTGCGAGTTAATATGTTTTATTACCACGGCAAATTGCAAGTTTCTTCGAAAATCTATTTCTGAGATCAAAGGTTTCACAGAGGATAGACGGTTAGACAGAAGCGTGTGTGAATTTACAAATTTTTCGTTTTCTTTTTGAGATTTCAAACCCTGAGAATTGTTTTTAAACATAGTTTTTAAGCCCGCTCGAAGTATTATTTTAAGTCATTTAAATATATAGTTTAGAAATGAAAAGAAAAGGATATATGGATGAACAGACGGACTTTCATTTGGGCTTTTCAGATAAAGAATATTAAAATATAAATATTTTACTCGTTTCTAAAACATCGACCGATTATGTCTTTGTTAGATTACTGTAGTAAAGTTGAGCTTATTAATTTTTTATGTTTTCGTCTCTCAAAAAAGCAGGACCAACTCCATTGAATGGTATAAAATGAGATGAATGGAAGAATGTATTTAATTTTAAATAAAGCAATTTAACTATCTTATTCCGCTCGTCTATCCTAACAATAAAGTATGGTAAAATTTGTTTGCTCAGTTGTTTATTTGTACTGATCTCAGAAAAAAATCGTCCGATTATGAACAGCCTTTTGTTATAAAGGCCACAGTTTGAGGAAAATTATAGACTACATATTATAACACCCCAATTCATGGGAATAAAGCGGAAATATTATATTGTTTACTTCGTTGGTTTAACACTTAAATACATACCTTGAGAATAATGACTGTCATTGATGATAACAAGAATACTTATAATATTAGTGAAAAAAAGTCAAACCCAATTGAATAGAGAAGTATTAAACTAGGAAGGAATATTTTTTAACCGAAAAGGTTATACATTACGTTTGTTTCGATATGTCGACTGTTTCAAGTTCTGAATATTCATATAATTCTTACAATAAATAACTTATCATCTTTCGCAACATATACGTAGTAGATTCTATTTGAAAATACGTCATTTCGCGTTCGCATACACGCCCTTAATTGCAATAATGTTACGTTACGTCGATGTTAAGAAGAAGTGACAATTATATTTTATACGAGTTTGCCACACAATAATTAATATAAACTAAATTTTATTTTATTTTATTTTTCGTCGACCTTACACCCCAGTCACATATTAAATTAAATTAATTTAAATAATTAAATATACATACATAATATATGAATTTTAAGAGAAAACGCTTTAAGTAACTTTTGCCGTAACAACGTTTAAAGTTTATTAGTGTTAATGATCTAAAATAAAGTATTATTATATCAATAAAGAAAAAACATTTAAAACTTGAATTTAAGAAAAAATTAAAATATACGAGGCTACTAGAAATTATTTCAATGTTTAAAGGGCTTATGTTTGACATTTTCAATGTATTTACGATAAAAATAGGAGAGAAATAAAAAAATAGGGCTATTTTCAGATATATAAATTCTTTTTTGTACGTACATGTATTTAATATTACATTATTATGAAATAGTTACTATGGCAGATTATTTCAAGAAGTCATCTCTTGAGTGCAATGCATTTGTCTAAAATACTAAAATAGGATAAAATTCTCATATTCCATCATATTTTAGATGGCTATATTTTGAAGCTAATAGAACTAATTTTGTATTTTTTAAAGAAACTGATGATATGAATTCTAAATGCATAATGCCGATGTAAATTACGATAAAAACGTTTCTTTCAAGTATAACTCCACTTAATCTAATAGAATTTACTATACCCATTATTTTCTTATCCTACACATACACTAATAGTACGGTGAAACAGTAACAGATAAAATTACTTCCTGCATCTTTCTCGCAACCGATTGTACTATGTAATAATCTTTTTATAATAAATAATTTATCATCTTTCGCTATGTGGTATGGTGGTGGTTGTTTCTCCACTGATACCAACACAACTTTATTTTATGTGTCCTGTACAACTATAGTCTTGTAATATACAAATAGGAAAATAATTAAACCTACTCTAAAACTATAATTAACTGCTATTATTCGATTCAGCCTGGGGCAAGTACTTCATAATTCAGAATTGTACAACGAAGAGGAGATGTTGGTAATCTGCTATATCAAAGATCTACCAATAAGAGATCCAGCCAGAGGTTTCGAGCACCTTTTCTACTTTCGTCGCTTTTTTCTCGTGTCCGCTTTTGACTTCAACCCGGTGTGAATAAGGTCGAGTATCTCATACTTGACCGTTTACAAAATACACAATATCTTTTGACTGTGACTCTTGTAACACAGTGCGTCCGATAGCAAAAATACCCGAAATGAGAGAAAAAAAGTTGAAAATTTGGCGTCCAGAATAAATTTGTTTATTCTAGGGGTCGTTTATCCCTAACAAGCCAGCCAAATACGTCATAAAAATATACGCAATTTTTAATGCCACGTTTTACGTGCTTAAAACGGAAGTGCGTGCTGAAAAACAACCAACTACTTCCTTTCAACTCAGTTACAAAGCATTTGACGTCCTATATAATTTAATGCAACTCATAATAAAGAGAAGTACCAGATGCTTTTAAAAGAAGCGAACAAGTAAAAAGTTTACAATTTGGATTCCACAGTAATATAACATTTTTCTCACATGTGGCCAAAAAAGTAAAGTAGTGTTACTCATGTTGACTCTGCATCATGACAGAAAATCGACATGAATACAGATGAAAAACAAAAACCCAAAATTTTAAAATAATATAATGAAAAAAATGCTGGAATTGACGTTTCTGATTAATTGAATGCTACGTACAACTTTTCACCCAATAGCAAACGTTGGCCTGTGAAAATTTCCTGTGGTCTGCTCTTTATCACGGCTGTTATTATATACAGTAATAATCATGAAATGCAAATCAATCAACGTGATTTCATTCGTAAGTTAGGCTTATCTTTTATTACTGACAGCATTTGGTACAGGCGGTGCATCGATTCCATTCCTAGGGACACATGAAAAGGAATAACTCAGCATTTGGGACAATCTTTATCAGCGTGCCCTCCAAAAAAAGTCGAATAGTATGTAAGATATAGAGATTGTCCTTCAGCCAAAGATCGAAAGGCGGAGTATAGCTGCAATAAATGTGAAAAATCAATATTTATGGAGCTTGTTATTTTCAAATTCAAAATTTGTATACAATATTAAAAAAATATTACATTAGTTCATAAAACTGTTTTTTCTTCTACTTATAATATTAATTTCAGATATCTGCTTTAATTATGTAACATTATTATTGAAAACAAAGGAAAAACATTTAGCAAAGATCAGGTTTTCGATTTCGTGGCAAGAGTTGATATATAAATCACAGAGTTACCGAATTCAAATGACAAAGTATGCAATAATTGCTGCATTTCTTTTAAACTCTGTTACTCTTTAGATGTCCAAAACTGACAATATAAACAGTGCAACTTAGTCGATTTTAACCCTCAGTTGATTTGTTTAGTAATTTATACCTTCTATCAGCAATAACTTAACGGTGTAACTCAAAGTCTTAGTTAAAGTGCGGTTTACACTTTGACTCCTCTAATAAAAAATTGCGATTGATTTTACTCACTTATTGTAAATAATTGTGAATTCAAAAACTGGATACACTGTAGTAGTAAAATATCAATTAGAGCAGAGTGCTAGGTTGGTGCCATCTTTAGCATCGCAGCTGCGCTAAATGAAGGCCACGACAATACATATAAGGCTATTCCCATGACACAATGTCTCTTTTACTTTGCATGTTATATCAATCAAGAAAGGAGAATTTTTGGAAACTTGAAAAATTAAGAATAAATTTTATATTTTCAAATTACTCAATAACTGGTCCGCATAAATTTGTGCATATTTCATATAAATAATGTAAAATGATATGTACATAGCGCAGAATGTAATTCCAGTTTCCGCTTTATGCTGAGATGATCGGTTCTATAAATTAGGTTCAGAGTATTCTACGAATGCATAAAATTAGCAACGCGTTAATATTATCCGGAAGTTAGGTTGCAAACAGGCATATTGCTTGTGAGCCCTGGTGACACAATACAAATTATTGGATAAATTGAAATCGATGATTGTACTCATCAAATATTTAAACTCGATGTTATTTCATGTAAATGGAATAAATAAAGATAGACTTCTTGATTTAACGATTTTCTGAAAAGATAACTATCATCATGTTATTAAATCTGAGAAACAGTGGAACGACTGAATAGCTAACTATCTTGTTATAAGTTTCGCACTAATATAACGCTTACCAAACAAATTTGATTCATGACCAAAAATTTCTCTCATATGTTTTATTATGTGAGTAACGTTATATTTCATAGAACGTCGTGCATATGAGAGCACGTATAGATCAGCATAAATATTCCCAATTGTTGATGCCGAGACATTTTGCTTGTTTAAAATTGTAAACATGACTGGTAATATACATTCAATATACCTTTCGGCATATTGCATGTATATTACCAGTCATATATAAAATTGTTCTTAGTTCAAAAACATCGTCAATTTACACATGATAGAATAAAAGAATTGTATAATAGCGGATATTCACAGAATACTACATAATGCCAGTATTTTATTTCTTCGTTTCGTTTATTTTCCTCATATATATATATATATATATATATATATATATATATATATATATATATATATATATATATATATATATATATATATATATAAATGTATATATATATATATAATAAAACAAAAATATCGTTTGAAATATTTTTTACACGTAATTAGTAATATTTTCTACGTATAATCGATAAGTATCTACGATTATATTTAAATTACATAGTATAGAAAATAATTTTTTCAAAAACTGAGACATTATTAAACCGCTTTTTGTACTTGAACATGATAAAATTATCCCATTCATTAAAATTCTTAGACTTGTTTTATTTTCATTCTTAAACAATTATGAGTTTGTCAACTTATTACAAAAGTTGCATAACATATTTACAAAACTAGTTTTCTTATTTGTCACTTATCGCAAATAAAATCGCAGAGTTGGATTAAATTAACACATTGGTTTTATATATTCCCAAAGTATATTTCACGCAACTGAAACTAATAAAATATTAATGAAAATGGTATTCTCTAAGAAATATTATTATTTTTCCTATGTGTTTTTAAGAAATATCCATATCATTTGGAAAATTGTTCCTGTAATAAAAGAAATATCTTTTAACATTTTGGAGTTATTCTTTATCAAGAAAATACTTCTGCTCTGAAATTAGTCAAAAACATGGAAGCTGTCTAAATGATCAAAATTCTGAGTAGTTAAGATGTAACAAAGAAGGTATAAAATTAATAACCGAACAGGCTTTTCTGTGATTTGTTATACTTTTATTACCACCGTTCACCCTATCTCTTTTATATCAGATAAAGGAAAATATTATTTGGAGTATTGAACTAACAACCACTCGATTAAAATTTAGATTGTTGTCCTCAAAAACAGACATCAAAACTGACTTTTCCTATCCACTATATAATTTTAAACAGTTTTGACCATTAGGTGCACGTAAATGACCTTACAAAAAGACCTAAGGCAGTCTCTTTGTCAATGGTATATTAATAGAAATGATTATCATATACAGGATACACAACAAAAAAATTATCTCTGATAATTGAAACTTTAATGCAAATAGCTAAACAAATAAATAATTAATTTTTATCATAATTCGATAAAAGCATGTACATTCTTTAAAGATAAATTAGTTTCTTAAACTACACCTATTTGATTACTTTAAGTAACTTAAATAATAATCCATCAAAACAAAAATATCGAGCAACAATTATCTACGATTATATTTAAATTACATTGGTTTTACATATAATGTGTTGAATTGAGCGTCCAAAAGTATCATTTAGATAAAAATATAGCACTTAATTGAAACAAATGACAACGCGTATCTTAAAAATTAGTTAATCCTCAAAAATCTTTGCTCTGTAGAAGTCACGCAAATGGCTTCGTGAAAAAATTTCAACTGTAGCGAAAAATTTAATTCTTTATATAACTTTAATTTTTTTCCCTAAATAGAATAACACAAAGTTTTTTCACTTAATTTTAGAAAGTTAAGCGTTTTTTTTAAGAAATAATTTCTTCGTACACCTTCTTAGGTAAAAGTAAGTTTTTCTTAATTCTATATAAACTATTTTTAAAATTTAAACCGACGACCGATCATGCGACATGAGGCCAAATACATGCGACATAGGTAAACACATTATAAAAAATAACAACTAACGAAATTCATATGTAACTCAAAGAATAAATTCTGACCATGGATATTTTGACCCTGTATCACGTTCAGATATGTTAGTAAAAACGTCGTTGAAATAAACATCTTCATGACATAAACTAGGTATATTTAAAAAGTCTGTATCGTCTAGATGTTCAGACATTTGAGCGATTTAAACATCGCTAAAAACCTCAACCGTTTTCATACTAAATTATATTACAAGTATAATGAAAAACAAATAACACATGTCGATATCTTCATGTGATATTTTTCTGCCCCTGTAAGTAATAGCAATGACCATTGTGTAACCATTGTGTATATGTAGCAATAACCATTGTGTAACCATTGTGTATATGTAGCAATAACCATTGTGTAACAAGTAAATGCAATAACCCCGCTGCAATATTACAGGTATTATTGATAACATATAGCGCCAGAAAGACAACACCGTAAGAGAAGCAGAGTTGCTCTCAAAATAGTGATGCGTGGAGTAAAAATTTTCACTCCGTGAGAAAAAGAATGTATAATGAATACGGTATAGTGTTCAAATATGCGGATTAGAGGATCTTAGAGAATTTAATTGAAACAAAATTATTTTCTTCGCGTAGAGGATTTTATGTTAATTCAGGTGAAGCATTACATAAATGAATGGTTAACAAAACATGTACAGAGCTGAGACATATACTTTACCTCCGCGTGGTTGAACGAAATATGTCAGTTTAGCCCTGATTTTTTCTCGTCACACGTGTCGGTTTAAACCCCTAAAATAAAAATCATTACGGCCTAAAATTGTGTCACTTGTGTCTTCAGAGGTATGCCTGTTTCAATGTACTTATAATATAAGTTTGCTCTTACGGAAAAAGTGAAAAGATAATTTTTGAAACCCACACGTGTTGACGTGAAACGGAATTTTCAAGTAGTATGGCACAGGAATGATTTTTATTTATTTATACAAAAATGGTGCAAATTATGTTGCATGGGTTTGAATATATTAAAAAGTGACAAATTCTAATAACGACATTTAATGAAAAACTTCATTGTACTTTGCGTTATTAAGAATATTTCTTTATACGGGATGGAATACACTTTGTCTATATTCATAAGCGTTGTTAAATAAAGAGTTCCTATTCAAACTGAATGCAAAGTAATTAACTATTTTAAAAAACGCTGGCTCTTACTGATTTCTTTCAGCCTTACTTTTGAATTAGAAAAACTTTGATTTATTAAATTTCGGATAATAAGAATATAATTAATTTTGAAAACACTGTCTATGAATAAATATTACTAACTAAATGTTTCCCAATGCTCCAATTTCTATATAAATTTATCTAGATTCTGGTCGCTGCCTTAGTAATCTCATCAATACGTTAACCCTATTTTTAGGTAAAGCAACCCTTATTGTATCCCAATGCGACCTATATTAATATATATCTAAAAATATAAATCACATTTATTGGCATGGAAATTTGATAGAAATTTCACTAAAATATTAAGCCATGACATCAATCTATATGTTAGTATAAAAGGTTAAGTAAGATTATGATTTTGAGAGGAACAAGAGCAGGTAAAATGTAATTCATCATTATATAAAAAGAAAAAATTTCCTAGCTAGAAAATATGTATTTCTTGAAAATTATTTTAATAAAACGATTAGAATAGAATGTTTAAGCGATTTCAATGTAGAAAAAGTGTTGTTTTCGAATATGGTCACTATTTTAGTTATATGCCATGGATCATTCCCTCTTCCATGGCATCTAATTTTAACACATAAACTTGATTATTAAAGTCACTCCAAGTAATTAATTCAATATAAGAGTAATTTGAATAAATATTATGGCAGCAAGTAAAGACAATATTTAAAATGAGCTATAAATATTGTCATCAATACATTTTCACAATTCTGAAAATATAGAAAAGAAAATTATTATGGTTCAAAATGGTAATAAAATATGACAATTTATTTTCCATAATAACATGAAAATTCACTAATTGCAATATCTGCTGTTACTTCCGGGAAAACGTCAGTCATATATAGTAGTTTTTAATCTTTTTGTTCATTTATAACCAATATTTATTGAATTTATTGGATGAAGTGTAATTTCTAATACTAATTAGCAATAGGACAGATATAACTGAATCTTTTTGAATATCATGAAATGTCAAATCTATACTAGTTTTCCTTTTGGTGGTTGGTTCTTATTGAATTTATTTTTTGTATGCACATTTCTTTACGTTGAAACAGTATTTTCATTCTGTTATACCCTTCTCTGTATAGGTTAATGCTAACGACCACCTTATCTACTTGCACTGTCAGCGTCCAAGTTCACCTTATCACCTTATCCACCTGTCAGTATCCAAGAGGCGATGAACAACATACGCCCACCAGGAGCGTCAGTAGTATCTGGGCATCCTAATTATACGGTCGAGGCTGCCTAATGGTTAATTAAAATTTTATGATTAAAATTAATATAATTTTGTCAATGAAATAATATTTTTTTAAAAGTTCAAATATCATATATCGTATAACAAATGGTGGCAACGCAAAAGGATAGAAAAATCCCCAGTTTGTCTTCGTATACAGCACTAGTAACCCCTAGAAAATTATCCATATGCAAAGTGTACACATCATCAAGCTATACAATTACACAGTCTCGACGTTACTATATCCAGTAATACTCCAAGAAAATTATACTATTCTATGTCTTCGGTTTAAAGATACGGTATCATTCTTATCCAGTCTTCATAATGCCCTAAATACGGGCGTAATGACAAGCTTCAACACCCAGTCTCCACAACGCCCTGAACTCAAGCGTCACAACAACGAGTATACTCGTATCTACTCCCCGCGACATTAAGCAACGTCAGAATCGCATCGCCCCCTCTCAACCAGACGAACGGAATATTGTTTATAATAAGCATCCTATGAGTCTACTGCGAGAAAGATGAATCAATTTACTCATTAACACGACTCATTCATTCGACAGAAGCCGCGAAGAACTAAATCCCTTCATTAACAACTGTAGAGACGCAGTTAACTAAGCTAAATCATGGCAGAAGAAAATTATTTTTATATACATATTAAGTCATTTAGAAGGCTGAGCGGAAACAGGCGAAAACATCATTGGCTCATGCCAGAACATTTTCTTTAAACGCAGTTAGGGGAAATGAAACACTACACTTCCCTCCTTTTCGTCTTGCAGGAATGCAAACAAAATTACAATGAAACAATTAATTCTCATTGAAGATGACAAAACATGCCTAGCTAAACTTTTGACGGAAATTAATATACCCATACCGACAAAAAAAATTAGCATCGCGTCGCAGCTATAGAGGATTTAGCCTTACACACCTTGGTTATGAGTTCAAAGAGTAAAAAAACACCATTGTGCAGAAATCCTAAAACCTTAAGTAAAGTTATAAGTTTTGATATTTTTGAAGAAAAAATAATGAGTAACACAACCAAAAACATACATAGCAATGAACGCCCGCATATACAGAAAAACAGAGGAAGATAAATTTTTTTCAGAACATACGCATTGACCAATTTTCCATAAAACAATCATATGAAGAATCATATGACGAAGGGGGTGGTAATGATAATTGAAACTATTAACTGTCTCGTGAAACTGTCGTGCGAGACGTACGCCAAAAACATTCAACACGACAAAGTTTTTCAAAGCCTGCTACGCGAAAGGCATCTAGCTTAATAAATTCAAAGCCTGCTATATGTAAGGAATCTAGTTTAATCAATTCAAAGCCTGCTACGTACAAGGTATCTAGTTTAATCAATTCAAAGCCTGGAACATGCGGGGTATCTAGTTTAACCAATTCTAAGCCTGCTACATGCACGGTATGAAATTCAAATATATCAACGCCCACGTTATCCTAGTCATCATGTCAAATAAATACCGAAGAATTATCGAAGTCAGTTGATGTTTTCGAAATCACTAATCCAACAAATAAGTTCCTACCACACGTCCTTATCGACAGTCCCCTTTGTGATACCCCATTAATCATATAACTGGACTCTGACTCTTCTATAAGCCTACTCAAACATCCTTAAAGCAAAATGATATCCTAAAAACGAACCTATTAAACTTAAAGGTATAGACCTAATAAACGAATGCGCCATTTTCAACTGAAAATATATATAATAGACACACAACCGCCTAAATTCATACATCATAAATTTCATGTTAAAAAGAAGAAAAATTTTCCTTATGACTGTATCATAGGGAATTATTTATTAATATCTTTCGACTGCAATATAGACTACACGCGCAATATTGTGAAAATCAAAAATTCAGTTCTAAAACTAAATTTCTGCAGACCCAATTCATATAATTCCGCTTAGGTCCGAAGAAATTATTGGATGCACAGTATTTAACCCCGACGTTAAAAAAGATCTCCTTATTGACCAATATTACTCCAACGATCTATTAATTGCGAACTATTTGGTTTGTGTAAAAAATAATAAACTCGTCAACATATCAGTGATAAACACATCTTAATATCTAATATTTCTTAAATTTAATCCTAAACCGACTGAATCATACAACAACATTTCTATTTGCAAAAATTTTAACTCTCTAAATCGCATCCAGATTGTTTTCGACTAACCTAGAAATTCACACTTCGACGCTAAAGAAACAAATGCCCTTTACAATATATGCGCTAACTTTTCAGAAATTTGTCATAATCCTGGAGATAATTTGACCCAAATGAATGCCATACATGTAGGTCAACTTATCTCCATAACGCTATACATACATGAAATCAAGACGTCCTCTAATTTTCCCACAAAAACAAAAACATAAAGATTCCCTTATATTCATAAGGCGGAAGTGAGAAAACAAATTAATCAAACACCCAAACAAAAAATAATCTAACCTTCCGTATCTCTTTAACTATCTGGGTAGTCTCCAGGAAACTAGATGGTTACGGGGAAAAAAATGGTAAGCCCTAATAGATTACTGCAAATTCAACGACGTAACAATGGGTAACACCTACCCATTCCGCAAATCGTAAAAATATTTGATCAGCTTGGTAATCACTTTAGAGTACGGCCAAACATACTGACATACATACTGACGGTACAAGACGACCACAGAAAATTTTTCACCGCCTATCCGATTCACGGTGTTTCATCAGAAGAAACAAATGAATGTATCGTTCAATTTACTTTCGGCATACCTTAAACTATTCTCACCGACCAAGGAATTCCTTAATATTAAACAAATATGATCATCACCATACCACTGTCAAACCTAGGGCACACTCGAGCGCAGCCATTCGACGCTCAAAGAATATTTCAAATTAGTCCTTAACAAGGACCAAGTTAACTGGCCCCGCTAAGTGTACATAGATATCTCAGCATATAATACTAGTGTCTATAGTACAACACACTTCACACCCTACTCGAACTTCTTTTCGGTCATAAACCATACATTCCTAATTTAATTTCCCGGTGTAATATACCCTAAATACACAAAAATATTACAGCATAGACTAAAATACTAGATAGACAAGTCCGTTGAAAATATTTACAAATGTAAAGAAAACATACTTCCATCAATAATAATGTTTGATTTTAGTTAATTACTCTTGCTGCATCCCCAATTTCGTTGCAAAATATTATCCTTGATAAGTTGAGCACAATTTTAAAATCCACAATATCTCTTTAAAGCAATATCGATAAAATTATCGAAAACCCGGATATTATTAAATACGATACGCATATAATAGTATTGAATAATACTATTGATGATCACAATATGTACAGTCATTAGTACTATTAGTTTTAAGTTATGTTGTGTTTCGAAACCTAGCGGTAGTCTTCAAAACTACTTTGTACAAGCACCAAGAAATAACTCAGAGATAGGCAACGATGCTGAACCTATAGAAGACTTCCAGACACCTCGCCTTAGAAACGTTGCGTGAATTTTGTAAATCTTATATAAACTTCGAAAACCACCCCCAAGTTTATACCTATTCGGGGGGGTCTGTTATATCCTTTCCTCTATAAAAGTTAATGCTAAAGACCATCTAATTACACTGTCAGGATCCAAGTTCACCTTATCCACTTGTCCTGTCAGCATCCAAGACGCAATGAAAAACAGACGCTAACCAGAAGTGTCAGTAGTATCCACATATCCTAACTAGACGGTCGCCTAACGGTTAATTAATATTTTATGATAAAAATTAATTAATTAAGAACAAATATAAAATTCTATCCATTAAATGAATATTTTTTTAAAAACATAAATGTCATATTTCTTATAACAATCTTTTTTTTTAAAATAAGAAGGTTGAAACACTATGTCTATCTTAATTTAATAAATTACTCAAAATTAAATGAAACTACGTGATGTAGTATTATTTCTACTTTATTTTAAGAAAGTAGAAATAATACTACATCACGTAGTTTCATTTAATTGTGACTAATGAATTTCTACAAAATTAACGCCAAATATATTCAATATTAATAAATTACTGAATATATTTGGCGTTAATTTTGTAGAAATTCATTATTCACAATTAAATGAAACTACGTGATGTAGTATTATTTCTACTTTCCTTAATTTCTTTACCACGACCTAGGTTTCATTGTATTACAACATCTTCAGGTGGGATATTAGCAAAGATATATCTTTGCTAATATCCCACCTGAAGATGTTGTAATACAACGAAATCTAGGTCGTGGTAAAGAAATTAAAGAAAGTAGAAATAATACTACATCACGTAGTTTCATTTAATTGTGATTAATAAATTATTTCAACAGAAACTGCAGGTCATATGTGCGCCATTTCTTCCCAACATCTGGCATTGATTTTAAACACATTTCACCTCCAAGAGGAACCAATGTGTTTGTTAAGCTAAATAAAACTTAATTGTTCAAATTAAAAAAAAAGAACTAAGCCCCTTTTCAGCAGATTGGGTTTATTTATTTATGTCCATTTGCTTTACACCAGCTTTCACTGTACGTTCAAAATAATATTACTTTCGAAGATATTGATTTCCTCGTCATAATAAAATATATTTAATTAATTCCATATCAAAACCTTCACATGTAAGGTAGCGTGCATATCTTAAACTGAGGCATTAAGTCAGTATAAATCTCGACTTTGAAGTGGGTGTATCATCGACAGAAGTGGCAATTACTTACGTGTAATAAAGACTTTTCATCCAATTATACAGACGACTATTTATTATCGAGGGCGTAGCTTAATCCAAACGTTCAAGTATATTTGGGTTAATTGAATTTTCATTGAAAACACACAAAATAGGAAGGAAAGGCGCTTTTCAATAAGGTTTTCAATGAAAGTTTGTGAAGCATACATTCAAAGATGTGTAATGTATAATTTAATTCCGTTTAATGAAATCGGTAAAATTTCGTCTGCGTCCCAAAACTTCTCTAACTCTCGGCAAGATATTACTTGCGTCCTGTAAGTTGCGATATGCGTGAACCTTTTTATTTTAACTATGCTAAAGTTGTATTTTTTTTAAATCAAATCAAATCAAAATGTTTTTATTTCATAGGACCATTATAGACATTTGAAACCGTTAAAGTCGCCAAGTAGTTACAAAATTTCAATCATATAAACATTTGCCCGTAAGGTGCAGCATCCAAAATACCACAAATTATTTTCGATAAGTATATTATACATTGTACAAATTGTGTTTTAATTTCATTATTATTTTAATTATTAAATTAGGGGATCACTGAGCAGTACAACATTGAGTACTAAATATATCAATATTTTTATACGGAAGAATGAACAACAAAAACAAAGCACTTATTTTCAAATATTTCCAATATTCGTATCAATATTCGCGTTCTAAAGTTTGATATTATTTTTTTTAAATATTTGGCTTCTACAATATATCATGCAATGAGTATGTCACAGCAGTTTAGAAGTTATCTTACTAGCGTGGCAAAAGAGATTTTTAATTGTTCGATAATATTTTTATCAAAGATTTTTAAATAAAAACTCCTTAAAATGTTATAATAATAAAAAAACAATCATAAGCTACATCTATATATACATACCATTTTAACAAAGAAGAATAAAGAAACTTATAACCGAAATTATAAGTTTCTTTATTTTTCTTTGTTTAAACCAGTGACAGGTATTAAACAGCTCTAGAAGCGCAGTAAAATGGTCACTTAATTTCGAAATTAATCATTATCTCATCCAGGAAAAGTTTTTTTTGCATCTACTGACCAAATCACAAAAATAATCGTAGATTTCAAGAACGGGAGCATATGATGGTTTTATATGAAACAGATTCATAGGCGAAGAAGAAAAGTAACAAAATTTATTTGTCAATTTCATTCTTCTTAGTTACAGATTTCATTATTGTTCTTTGTATAACTGAAATTGAACATTGTAATTTGATATCAAAATATTTCTACATCCACATTCAGGAATATTTGCTTTCGTTCCTTCCGACAAAACAACGAAAATAACCATGGATTAAAAAAAGGACATACGGTAGTTGCATCTAAAATAAATTCATAGGAGAAGAACGAAACTAATAAAATCTAGTAATGTATTGCAGACTTTACTACTGCGATAAATTACTAAATTTTGCTAGTACTACATTCATAGGCCATTTACTATATGAATATATATTTGCAATTTCAGTCTCTTCAGTTATAGGTTTTTTTTACTCTTCTTTTTCTAGACTAGTGACAGTTTTAATTAGAAGCGCTGTAAAATGGTCATTTATTATCAAATATTGAAACACCCAGTAGATACAAAAGTAAATCTTCCTGAATGAAAAATATTTACTTTCGTATCTGCTGACTAAATTACAAAAATAACCATAGATTTCATAAACAAGAACATATGGTAGTTTTATATTAAACCGTGTCATGATTTTGAATATATCTGGCGTTCATTTTCTAGAAATTCATTATTCACAATTAAATGAAACTACGTGATGTAGTATTATTTCTACTTTCTTTAATTTCTTTACCACGACCTAGGTTTCGTCGTATTACAACATCTTCAGGTGGGCTATTAGCAAAGATCCCGTTTCATGGGTTAGAAATATAGTTACTAACATTTGTTTATCTGTTACACACTTCGAAATGGCATACTACATGGTGTATATGTACAATTTTTATCTTCGCAATTATTGTTTTTTTCATTACATTGAGTGATCTGGCATGTGGAACTATTTTTATTGATAACGTTAACTATTTATTGTTTCAATGTACTAATATATTCTATGAACATATTACCGAGAGATGATTTCATTCCAATCAACAGAAACGCAATCAAATATAATGCATCATATGAAGAACACGGGAAATTATTAAAATAAAGTAATTTAAATTAAATATAATTTATTACTTTTTATCGATCAAATTATATCTTGCCTTTTGACATACCTGCAAATTTTATAGTCGTCCTGAATTACTTAATGATATACAAAAATATGTTAAATTATATATATATATATATATTACCTCGGAAATATAAGAAGAAAATAGACAAAAGAGCTATTTTTTTATTTTGTCATAATTTTTTGAACAATAATGAGATTTAAACATGTAGTATTTAAAACATTTGTCAATTTAATGTTTATCTTTTAATTCATATTATTACATAACTTTCCTTCTAACTTAATTATGAACCACCGCATTTCATCTTAAAAAATATTTCTTTGCCTTGTCAACGCGTTCGACTTTGGGAAAATGGCTTATCTTCCTTCCCCTTAAGAACATCCATCCCCTATATTTCAAGGTGAAAAATGACAAGCTTACAACCCGCCATGAATTTTTATCTTCGGCATTTAAACCGACGCTTGTGACGTGAATAAATCATGGATGAACTGACGCACCGCGCCCGACCACGCGGAGGTAATTTATATGTTTCAACGCCATGCACGTGTCACTATCCTTGCTTTGAGCGATGCTTTGTCCGAATGAAAGTGAAATCCCCTGTACAGAGAAACTAAATCCTCGCATATGGTAAACGGATTTAGGTTAGCAGATACGCCCGTATCGGTTTTACGTGCGTTGAATAAGGTATCGCTATAACAAGTTTTATTTCGCAGTTAAATTATTTTTCGTTTCCCTTCTTCATAAATTTTCAATTTAATTTTCTTGCTGTTCTTTTCTGCGATAAATAATACTAATAGAAAAGAAGTGTCCCTTAACTTCAAAAAAGAGAGACTTGTGAAAAATTAAAACTTCTGAAACATATTTATTACATGTCGTTAAAAAACAGTTAATTAATTAGCAGAATAAGATAATACTTTTATTCACGACAATGAATGACAGTGTCAGATACAAAAGAAAAATTTTGTTCCAAAATATTTGTTTTCATTTATTTTTAGTGAAATCTATCTCAAACTAGAACTAATAAAATCCCTCATATATCTGTCGGTTGGTCAGTCTCTCACAGACGATTTCCTTAGAATCTGTATAACGTGATAAGTGGAAATTTGGTACTCTAGTATGCCTTATTAACCTTCATATACTACTTTTTATAAAATATTAATGTAAAAATGAAACAGGCGTAAATTAAAAATCCAATGTTTTTTTCGGTGCAATGTATCATGCCGGGTACCAGTTGAAATTTTTCGTAATTTTATAGATTTGAATATTTAAAAAGATTTTCTGAAAGATATACAACAGAGGAGTTTCACTCTCTCCCCTTTTGAAATTTCTAAACCAAAAATCGTGAGGAAAACAGAGTTGATAACATCTGACTAGAGGATTACAATATCCATGTTCCTGTATCTTTTAATTTGTAAAATCTGCACCATTATTTCAAGCATATGAGCGTATAGTAGACAATGTATTTACTTTGGGAAAAACAAATATTTGTAAATAGTTTAGCAAAAATACTATTTATCCATACATATTTCCATACCAAAATGTGTTTTGGAAGCTTTGCTGTAGGGGTTCAACTCGTACTTGAGAATTGTTTATATAACCGAGTTTCTTGATATTAGAACCTTATTTTACATTTTTTAGAAACTTGGAGGATGTGTGAAAATCAGGTTTTATATTTCCCCATACTTATTTATCTTTATTGAATGGAAATTTAAAAATTGCTGTTTATCTATCCAATACTATCATTACTCAGTATACCTACGAAGATACTAATACCGATCGAATAAGTTTAAAAATAAAAGTAATAAGTGATTGTAAATAATCTTGTTTGCTGTATTTTCTGGATTATAACAATTTTAATTTTTTTTTGCTTTCCTGAGTTTAGACTTTCAATGAAATTAGGCTAGATGCGTTTATTATAACTAATTCAAAGTAAAACCAACAATATTTATTATTAATCCAAAAATCTAGCACTCAAATTATAAATAACAAGACAGTAATTTGAAAAAAATATTTTAAGGTCTTCTTTGAATTTTTTATTTAATATTAATATCATCATTTTCAAATATAGTAAAAAAATCTGCTCTGATCAAAAACTTGTTAAAAAAATGGGAAAAGGTTATTCGGAATATGCCTAAAAATCGTTAAACATATATATAACAACTCTCCAGCTCCCCGCATTGCTTTGTTTGTTGCATTATGGATGCGATATATGTATAATGCCAGCTTTTCAATCTTCCTCATTCCCCAATCTTCATTAATGTTCCTTTCATCAAATCTCATTTTCCGAGTTAGTTTCACCACAAAAATTTATAATGCTCCATGTATTGACTTACACTAACTCGTACAAAATGTATGACAAAAGATATTAAAAGAAATCGAAACTTAGGTTTCGTTACAATCGTTATTATGTAACTTATAGTTTGACTATGAGATTTTTGGATCAAAAATAATGATATTTCCTACTAATTTGTAATTAGTTTTCATAAAAGGTTCTGATGTAGTTTCATTGCGGATCAACTTTAAAACTGTAATATTTATTTTAATTAATAATAATAAGGATATAACATAAGTTAGACTGTTAATATTTTCTTATTAGTGTTAGTCTTCAATTTGCTCTATCAGTGTTAGTCTCGTGTAGTCTGAGTAATCAGTGTAAAATGTAAAATCACAATTTTTTAGAAATATTTATGTATTACATGCCTCATTAATGTTATCACTATATAAAAGTATCAGAAAATATAAAACGTGATAATAATATTATGTCAAATTTTTAATAAATATAAAAATAACACTCTTATATTAACCACATTGAAATATACAAACGATAATGGAAAACAATTATTTAGAATGAAATCCATTTGTATATTTTGTACTATGAAACTAAGTATGAACTACGTTGTAAATGAAACTACGTGATGTAGTACTATTTAAGCTTTCTTTAAGTTCTTTACCACGACCTAGGTTTCGTTGTATTACAACATCTTCAGGTGGGCTGTTAGCAAAGATCTTTAAAAAGAAATAATGAATTTCTACAAAATTAACGTCAAATATATTCAATTATCGATTAACTGTAAGAAATATTTTCAAAATGAGAAAATAATAAATTTTCATGTGACTTGTCAAATAGTTTAATTTTTATAAAAATATTTCTACAAAAACTCCCTTTTCCGTTGTCGAAAACTATTTTCGTCCTGGCTCTATAGCGTATCTTTTTACTCCTCTGTGCTTCCTGCTTTTTTAAATTTCTTTTATTCTTCAATTTTTCTTACAATTCTTCATTCATTAATTACGTTCACTTTTAGTTTTACTAATAACTTTAAAACTACCATGAAGTTACTGATTTTACCTTTTGTTAATGCCTATATTAAATTTTAATATTTTCTGACTTCCAGATATTTGATTAGAACTCGACTATCTAAGGGATATTATTTCCATTTATTCCATTTGTTTAAGGGGAACAGCAAAATAAAATTATTACAGGACAGAACTGAAAAAATTTCATTATGAAATAAATTTTATTTCAGTGATGCCGTATTCATCGCACGTAAAACCGATACGGACGTATCAGACTGACCTAAATACATTTATCATATACGAGGATTTAGTTTCTCTATACAGGATATTTTACTTTCACTCGGACAAAACATCGCTCAAAGCAGGATAATGACACGTGTATGGAGTTGAGACATATGAATTACCTCCGCGTGGCTGGGCGCAGCGTGCCAATCTGCCCATAATTTATTCTCGTCACACGCGTCGGTTTAAACGCCAAAGATAAAAATTCATGGCAGGCTGCAAGCTTGTCATTTTTTACCTTGAACTATAGCGGATAGCGTATGGATGCTCCTAAAGGAAAGCACGATAAGACGTTTTTCGAAAGTCGAACGTGTTGACAAGATAAAGAGGTGCTTTATAGGATGGAACGTGGTTGTTTACAGGTAAGTTCGTAGCCGAGTTACGTAATCGTATTATTCAAAGGGAGCTAAGTGTATAAATTATGTGACAGGATAATGATGTAATTGACTGTAGTAGATCATAGTGAAGAACGTGCTTATCGATAAAGCGTATTATAAAGCGAACGAAGCTTTAGCTGATAAATAAATATTTTACAATTATTATTATTGAATATATTTGGCGTTAATTTTGTAGAAATTAGTTATTCACAATTAAATGAAACTACGTGATGTATTATTATTTCTACTTTCTTTAAGTTCTTTACCACGATCTAGGTTTCGTTGTATTACAACATCTTCAGGTGGGATATTAGCTTTTACTAATTAATTTAATCTTTGCTAATATCCCACCTGAAGATGTTGTAATACAACGAAACCTAGGTCGTGGTAAAGAACTTAAATAAAGTAGAAATGATACTACATCACGTAGTTTCATTTAATTGTGGATTATTATTATTGTTAAATCCATATTTATCACTGGTATTATTATTTATATTTTCAAATTTTACATATTTGTTATGTAATATTGTATTTCTGTTAGCTGACATTTAATATATGAAATATTGTTACCATTATTATTAATTGGTTATGTTTGACTGCAAAACAGTTTACATTTGCAACGCTTTCTTAAATTAACATGGCAATGACATTTATTTTGTATTAACGTCTATATTACTTAGCAAAATATGATTTATTTAGTTTTAATTAAATTATTGTTAAAAGTGTGTCATGTCTGATTTAGATATAAATTCATCAGATTTGTTCCTGACTCGTACGTTGATGGTAAACCGAATTAATTATTTATATTGTTTTTATAACCGTTGATATTTTTTTTTATTATATACAAAGTTATATAATTGATTGTGCATTATGTATCTATATCGGGTAAAACTATGACTAGGATTAGGACTCTACTTAATATTTGTCATGTAATATTGTACTTCGGTTAGTTAATGTTTAATATATGAAATAATATTGCCATTATTATTAATTTGTTCTGTTTGATTGGCAAAACAGTTTACATTTGCGAAGCTTTTGTAGTTAACTTAAATTACAATGGCAGTGACATTTATTTTGCATTATCGTTTATATTACTTAGTAAAAATATTTGTTATCTAGTTTTAATTGAATTATTGTTAAAAATGTAATATATATGATTTTTGCTTTAATTCATTAGACTTTTTCCTGACTCGTACATTGATGATATACTGTATGCTTATATTGTTTTTTGTAATCATTTTTATTGTTTTTTTTCCGTTGATACTTATTTCTTTATTATGTACAAATTTATATGATTGATTGTGCATTATGTATCTATATCGAATAAAACTTTGACTAGGATTAGGACTTTTCTTATATATATATATATATATATATATATATATATATATATACACGTATTTAGACTTGCAAAACTTAATTTTTTTTTTATTTAAATGTTTTGTTAAAAATTATTTATTTACCACCATCTCTGACAAAATATGTTCAGAAAATTTTTATTTTTATCAGTTGGCTTTGCAACGAAAAAAAAGAGGTGGACGCTTTGTAATTTAGTTATGTCTTTAGTTTAAATGACTATTGCAAAATTCCACGGGAGAATAAATAAAATGTCTGTCTAAAAATACTAGTAATAACAACGGAAATAAATGGGCGCGCACAATTTAAAGGAGCTGCATTACCTAGCATTGAATTATGCACACGATTTAATAAAATATTGCATCCACAAAAGTTTAAGATTACAGTATATAAAAGAAATTTACGTATATAAAAATTAAACGGGCGTTTATAGGACTCCCCAATGTCCCAATTTTTACTAGGTATCGTCTAGGCTTCCTAGATTTATTAACTCTTTTCTCAGAAATTGGCTTCTAGTTTTGTAATTTATATGTAGCACTATTTTTAACGTAATGACTGTGATAAAATACTAGCTTTTATATGTCATCTGCTATATAAAAGTTTGATTACACGTTTCTTCTGTAATTCTACACAAAACTACAGGAAATATTCTTATTAAGAAATATTAAGATTGTACACGGAGATTGTTTCTTTGTATTAAATTAAGCCGTATTGTTGTATTGTTTTTTTAACACATACTGAGTTTTTCCAACTATTCACCTAGAAATATGTAGAGATAATAAATCCAGCCTGTATACGAAATAAGCTAAGATGGTTTTATTTTTTGAAATACTATTTTTAATACAAATAAGGATGAACTGGCGTTTTTTTTAATAAAAAACAACAGACAGACAATCCGGCTCCGTCATTTTTTAAATTTTTGACCTGACAACTCTAAGCATCTAGCATGTTGAGAGAAAATTAATTTAGTAAACATATTTAAAATTTCTTGTATTCGTTCCATATACTACAAACTTTAATATTATATCGTTGTTTTTGGCTGCAAGCAAAATGTTTGCTCAAAAAGTTTGATGAATTGATACACTCAATATTCAGATATTAATTTTGCATTATTTAATTCTAAAATTAAAATATAGTTTCAAGGGTGATATAAGAATTCATCCAATTGAATTGAAAAAAGGGGAAATTGTAATTTATCAAAATTATTTTGGATAACAATTTTTGTTTTTACGAGCAAAATCGCTGTTTTATTGCAAACTAATTACCTGGTTTTACTGCCACTGTTCGTCAACTAAAAGGGGGGTAAAGGAGGTATCAATTATATGAAAGTTATAAATTATTATATGGTAAATCACCTTAACTATCCCAGATTTAATAAAACCTATTCAGTACGAGTGGAACTCTCAGAACGAGAATTTCATATAAATACGCAATATTTTTGTTAAGCAATTTATAAATCGTTTTTCTGAACGTATTTCCTAGCAAACAGGCGTAATATTTTGCATAGACTTCTAATACCTAACTTCACTTTTCCAGTTTTGAAGAGAGTGTTAAAGCAGGTTTTGTGAGCATTTTAATAGCTTTATAATAAGGTTGTAAAAAAATTGAAAAGAAACTGTCCACAAGTCCTCATAACAGTAGCTTAAGTTAAACACTCCACAAAAGCAAAAAACATGTCCTTTCCATAATTTCAAACCGATATTTTTTAGGAACCATTAGAAAACTTTAAGCTTTGAGATAAAAGTAATTATGAGAAAAACTATTATGGCAGACATATGGATACACAAATGAGTAAACTTATAAAGATTTTTGAAGTCCACAAATCAAATATCATATCAATTCACCTAAAAGTATGATTATAAATGACCGAAAAATAATGGCGTGTTAAAATATCGTGTTTTGCATTACTCATTCGTAATTTATTTTGCTTGAAAAAATAAAACTGTCATGAAATTATAATAAATAATTCGCTTTGAAGAAAAAAACAGTTTCAGAAAATTCCGTCCTTTCTGTTTTCTACGTTATCAATCAAAATTTCTACTACCCTTATCTATGTATTACAGTAAATTTTATTATCGATTTGAAAACGAATTAAATTTTAAGTGTTTAATTAAATGAACAAGGTTCATTAGATTTATTCGACACCACTTTCAAATCACATAATGCATTCATTTAAATTACATTTAATTAAATATAAATTTCATTAAGGTAAACAGTAATTCAATAATAATAAGCAAAATAAATAAATAAGTCAGAGATTTAAATATCACTAACTGACTTATTCACCAATGTTAATCTTAACCGAGTTGGGAAATTAAATACCAGTTTGGTTTTAAAAAACACTGAAAAAATAATTATTTAAAAATTTCATTATTATGTGAAAGCCAGTACATTTATACGTAATTTCCTTCAATATCAAGGTATTTATCGCAGCAAGAGTTCAACTTTTCCATATGCTCTTTACAGAATAGCATGGCCAGTAAAGCTAACCATAGTTTGTGTTTTTTCGTTCTTGGTGAAGTATAGCAATACAAGAAACGAATTTAGAATTCAAGTTATCACTAATAACATGAAATTAATTGTGTACATTATACTAAAATCTCAAAAACAATCAACAGAATAGAAATATTTGGCATTATCCAAGAAAAGACAGTTAACATATAATGTTTCCGGGAAAGATCATGTGCACCCTCCGCGCCTCTAACTGTTCTGTATTAAATTTAATCGGTATTAATATCGACTCTAAAGTAGAACTATTACCAGCACATGTGGTAATTACCTATTTCCAATATGTAATTTCTTCTCAGGTACACAGACAATACTTTAAGAAGAAGAAAGAATGTTACTTCATTCTAAAATACGCAAGTATATTTGTAGTAACTAACATTTAATTGATAAACAATATTAAAGAAAAGTGTTTATTTTTTTTTATTTGAAGATTTGTATTCAAGATTCCAGCTTATGAACCAACAAAAAATGTTTAGATATGAAACAGATATGAGACTATAAATTATGACAGTGTATAAGGGTTTAAGGGATGAAACATGGCCACCCGAGAAATGATTTTACGGGTAAATTGTAGACAAGTCAGCTGTACGAACTATATGTCTTCCTCTCGAACAAGAATTCATGAAGTCACAAGGCAAGCGAGAGAATAAGAATGCCAGTTGGTCGTTAACTGCCATATTTCATTTTTTATCATATCATCATTTTTTTCCCCTCTTTTAAAGCGAGCGGTATATACATAAAATACATATGTACATTAACTAATCTGAAACATTAGTATGCGTAGCATATATATATGTGAAGTGTGTTATGTATAATGTCACCGTTAAGCCCTAATTTCATACGTGAGTAATTCTTATGATATTTTTTTCATATTGCACTCAATGCATTTCATAAATAAAAGAAATAAAAGCGACTAAAGGTTAATACAAAACTTAACAAAAAAGCGTTGATATTAACTCAAATAACTATTGAACAAGAAATTGAAAGAAATAATAAAAATGCGAGTATTTATTTGAAACTTTTGCAGCACAATATTGTGCAGCACGACAGACACTTAGCACTGACTAATGATATAGTTATTTCATACCTTTGTGTACGTCCGTACATACTAACATACCTGCCTACTAATATCTTAGCTTAATTACATACAAACACACACACACACACACACATACATATATATATATATATATATATATATATATATATATATATACATACATATATATATATATATATATATATATATATACATACATATATATATATATATATATATATATATATATATATATATACATACATATATATATATATATATATATATATATATATATATATATACATATTTTTTAATTCTAGCTTACGTCAATACAAATCAAGTAAGGCCAAACTCGATGATCCTTCAGCATTGAATAACAATTTATCCCTTCCTATATCTTTCATAGTCGGATATTAAAAATAAATGTTTATGTGATACAAATACAGATTAACCAATTTTGGGTTCTTGCCATATTATATGATTCTAGGTAATATAAGTAAATAGCGATGTCATGACCTAATTTTTAGGGTTCTTCTTGATTGCGTTGGCTTAGAACTTTGATTTATTTACGGGTTTAAAAAAACGTAGTTTGATTTACTTACGGGTCTAAACTACGCGTTCTTGAGAAAAAGGGTTTTGACACACCAACAGATGAAAAATGAAGTGATTTTATATGATTCCCTTTTTCCCTTTTGAGTTATCGAACCCTAAAAACCATATTTAAATAGAAAAATGATTCGGTTGAAAGGAATAATTATGAAAATCGAACAGCGAGTCTGTGGTTTGCGGTTGTACGTCCTTAAAGAAAAATACAATTCTATGGAATGGAGAACGTTCCTTTTTGAAATGTTTTAATAATAGGAATAAAATATGGAATCCACTTATAAAGGACTTCACGTTGTTTTCCTAAGGTAGATAAGTCCGCCTAGATCTAGCACCGAGATTTAAATGTCTAGGTAGATTGTTTAAAATATTATATGTTTAAAATTCTACAGACATGTTTACTTCGGTGTTGGATCTAGACAGAATTATAATATATGACAGCGTAACAATTCAAAATTTGTTCCGAGCACGAATCACAACCTAAAACTAACTGACTTATATGTAACAATACATGAAACTTAGAAAGATGTGTGAATATAAGATACAAATTAGTCTAAAAGATAATAAAATTTCTCGAGGGTTTTATCATAGAAATCATTTAATCAACTCTAAATCGAAATATTACCTCGATCTCATTAAAATCTATTCTAATGTTTAAATTATGTTCATATATTCACAAATCAAATATATCTTTACAGTTATATAGATTTAATACCATTCGTATAAGATGGTCTAGTATAGATAATAAAACAAAATGTTTTACAGGTGAACTTTACTTTTTTGGAAAAAAATAAATATGCAAAGTATTTTAAATAATATCTATTTCTGTTTGACAGAAACTTATAATTACCATTTACGATAGCTTAAGACCCAAATAGATTTATAAATAGGTCCGTCTTTTGAGTCGAACGTAAAACACTTTAAGCTTCAGACCTAGTTCAAACTTTAGGATTTTATTTCAATAAATATAGGGGTATATGTACATTGCGGTAATATACAATGTATTATATTGTGCAAATAGTAATACGAAAATTAAACGTGTATTTTAACAACTCATTTGCGCTTAGTACAGCTCTACAAAAACTAAAATTGGAGCCCTACAATCTTTGATCACATAATTTATACCACAAACTTTGTCCACATAATTTAGCCACATTTTAACTGTCTCTTTAATGTCCGTTTAATGGCTTTGCTACCACGGCTCTCAAATAAAACATAAATGGAGAATTGAAGTTAGTTTCAATAAATTATATAAAATGCCAGCTTAAATCGTGAGACGTTTGGATTAAATATTTCCAAATTATTATTAGTATGAAGCATAGCATAGACTATTGTTGGACTTTGGGGTTCAACTCGTCAAGCCTGTTTCTTTAGGGGTTTTCTTTACTACCTACCTTAACCGTGAAATTTCAAAATCTACTTTTCAGCTTTGATGCTGTGGAGGTACTGATTGCTTAAATGGTTGACTTTGGGGAAACTCCTCAGTCCTAATGCTGCAAGGACTAAGGAGTCACCCCTCATAAATCGTGAGAGTTAAGGATCTGCCGTTTTGTAAATTCCCTACAATCTTTGACCACACAATTTAGCCACATTTTAGCTGTCTCCAATAAAGACACTTAAGAAATTTACCAATTTAATACTGTGTTCTAGCCTAATACACAATTTTATTTCTTGCTTTCGTCCCACGTTGTCATGTTACTGTTTAGTCGATTTTTACATAAAATTATTATGTTATATTTTATTTAACTCTAATATATTTGAATCATAAATATAGAACAAAAATACTAGTCATATTACTCATAATATAAAAGTTGGACTTGGATGTGATGTTAAGTTATTTGGAAAAAAAAGTTTAAAAAATTTACCATTTCTTACGACATATACTACAGATCATTATAATAACTGTAAATTTATATAATATCCCTATGGCTTTTACTGCATAGGTTTACTAAATGAGGTTAAAGTAATGGTTCATCAAGATACCCTGTGTGAACTAAAAACATATTGTGAAGTTAAATTGAACAAGTCCATACAATATAAATTTTTAATAAATCAAATTAACACACATCGGCGTTATTTGCTTTAGTTTAGTGTTTCGATTATTACAAAACATAGAAAATTTTATAAAACAAGATGGGCTGTCCTAGCGATGAAAATAAATAGGATAAATGAATTTCTAGTTTTTTGTTTTAGTTTTGGAACTAATTCCGCGAAATTGTCAGAAAAATATTATTCTCTTTATCTTAAATTTTAGCCTTCTCAACTATACTATAGTTAAATTAAGCATGATAATAATGTATGAAATGTAAAGTATAGTTTAATATAAGGCAAGATACGCTATCCAGTAGCATACGCGTCATCTGGCTTTCCTACCACGGCTGTCAAATGAAATATAAATGGGGTGGGCATAAATGGATATCAAATTTCCAATCATAGAATTGAAGTTAGTTTCAATGAATGATATAGAATGCCAGCTTAAATCACGAGACTTTTGGATTAAATATTTTCAAATTATTATTTTTGGTATGAAGCATAGACTGTCGTTCTACTTTGGGTTCCAACTCCTCAGGCCTGTTTCTTTAGGGATTTTCTTTACTACCGTGAAATTTCAAAAAACTTTTCAGCTTTGACGCTGTGGAGGTACCGACTTCTTAAATGGTTGGGGTAACTCCTCAGTCCTAATGCTGCAAGGGTACTGACTGCATAAATCGTGACCGTTAAGGATCTACCGTTTTTGAACTAGTGTTTTGAGTTTTTTTACCAATAAACAGTGGGTTCAAACTCCTTTGATTTGACGTTGTGGAGGTATTGTGTGCTTAAATGGTGAGACTTGCAGGTTTGCTGTTTATAAGTTATTATTGCGAAATCTCTTTTCTTTAATGTGATTCTGCAGTGATACGGCCTCTCTTATATATATTTACTTACGTCTCCGCCATTAATCAACCAATTTAGATAATTATTTTTTATTGAAGAGCCCCAGTGAAATATCATAAGAAATTGGTTAGAACTTGACCGCCGAAATTGAAGATACAGGACACCATTCCTTAACAAGGTACAGTACAAGTATAATGACCAAGTTTGGGTGATATAGGTCTAATCATAATTTGATAATAATGTTTCTCAAGTTTTGATACGACTAAGGACCACATAAATTGGTACTTAAATAAAATCAGGGCATAATGGTTTAGCCTCATATTGGTAACAGAAACCCTCAGTCTATCAATAGCAACATTTTGCAAATTTATTTATATTCGGAAACGATATTTTACCGAAAATTTAACTTAATTGTATTATCATTATTTATTGGAAGTCTGTTAATTTTTTTGCAAAAATGTTTTAATATAGAATTAGTCTACACAGCCGATCACAACGCATTAATTCATGAATAATTTTATACTTTTAGACGCGCCGGTTGAACAGCCAAAAATAATAATTCGTGGCTTTCCACGAGCTTGTCATTTTTTCATTTAAACAAATGTCTGATTATAAAGTGTATTCTGTTACTGATTCAATTCGTAGCGGAATGTAATTAAATATGGTAAAACATAAGTCTGTACAAATTAAAAACTTTAATGAAGATCCTCCATCCTATTTTGATTTACCTTATTAAAAAAGGATAATGGCAGCCTACATATGGCATTTCCTCCAATTGGGAAATTGGTTTATATTTAAGCATTTTATTTTTTCAATTTCTTTATTTATCACAGGTCACTGAACTGGGTATGATTTTTCGCAAACACTTGCGGTAATATTTACACAATGTAATACAATCGGCGGCATACAATAGTTGGAAAGGTAAAATTCGTAAAATTGTTGGCAACTTGTATTATTCTTAATGTAAGGAAATAGTAAAAAGGGAAGTTATACTTTGCATTCAAATTGCTTAGTTACTTATTTTAAGTGGCAAAATAATACATCATCATACTACAGTGCTAACTTAGTTAATTCTCTTGTATAATATTATCCATATATTTAATTCCCATATTTAGAGTAAAAGATTATTAAAACATATAACAACTGAATTGGGATATAACCAGTATTAACAGATCCAAGGAATAAAATATTTTTGTTTATTAGAAATATCTTTAACTAAAAAAACGCATCAAAAACAATAATATGTAAATATGTAATAGAACGAAACGAATTATATTTTTATTTTAATTTTTATAAACCACAAGTTATAGAAAATTAAAATCGATATTTAAAAAACGATGTAACATTTTAAAAGTAATTTTACAATATTAATTATTTGTTTACATCGATATAAGTGGTGAGGCAAAATCTTACATTGTGCTTTCTAGTATTCCAAATATACATATTAGAATAAAGTCATTTCTTTGATTGCAACGATTTTCCTGTATAATGGAATTTAAATGGTCCCTTAGTTTAATAATTGAATTGGCTCATACTAATAAATAATTTCAGTCGACGTCATTTTCCAAAGAAATCAAGATATCTACTTGCAATAATCCTGAAAAAATCAAAGCAATTTATTTATTTAAACTGTATTCAAGAATAAATATTACTAACTAAATAAATCCCCAATCTTTAGAAATAAGTATGCATGGGCTTAGGCCATTGACTTAGACTCTATATTTAGAACAATTTCTGCCAATGTGGCCTATATTAATCCCTTTATAAAGATTTATATTATATTAAGTTTCGTAGAATTTCTTTTATAACTTAATAGATATTTTTTTGGAGTATCATTTGGACATGATACAAAAGTTTGCTATTATGAGGTTGCGGCATTTCCGTGTCGAGAGTTAATAAAGGATTTTGTCTTGGAGTGAATAAAATTTTTTAATTAATATCATTTACTACAAAATGTAAAAGTCATTATTCTGAAAACAAATAATTTTAACATAGCAGAATATGTAATAATGTTCTGAAATAATTTAAAAAAAAGCAAATGCTCATTTTTGCTCAAGCGTGTTCTTAATCTTAACTTTGAAATTTATCGTCGATTTAAATTTTCAAACTTATCACAACTTATCTCTTTTCCTTCTCTATATTTGTACATTTTGTTAATTTGGGTGATATTAGGTAAAGTTTAATTATGTAGTTTTATTGTTAATTTTTAAATTATAATGAATAATTAATATTATAAAGTCTCACGAATAATCTGTAGCAGGCATTTACAATACAAAATTTTAAACATTTGGTATTTTCAGTGACTGGAAGAACAAAATGTATTTATGTATGCTGCGTTGAAGTCATAAAAATAAATAAAATGAATAAAAATATTAATTTTATATGCCATCAATGACAAATTCAATATTTATTTCATTTAAGTTATTCAAATAATTATTACTACAAATAACGACAATATTTTAATTGAGCTATTAACTTGTTCTCTCATTTCCGTTAAGTGTGCTTATGCAAAGACGAAAACGGAAAATAGAAATTATTTTGAACACGGCTTTTGATGGAGTTGTGAAAAGATTTAGAAAAAATCAAATCAAACTGTGTGTTAAAATATGGTAGCGAATTAAACTTAACTTTGTGTTTAACACCAACTATAAAAATGGCACTAAATTCCAAAGTTTTCGTGTATGTTATGCAAATGGGTTTATCATTGTGTGTGTGCGCGTGTGTGTGTTTTAATATAAACCTATCGCTGAATTAATAATAATTTCATAGATATTGATCCTATCCTTTTACTGACATATAATTAAACTATTTCGTTTCAAAAATTTTTAAAGTATTTTATTTGATATTTTATACGACTATTTTGGCGATAATATTCATGCATGTTATCATTCAAATACTCATAAGAAATGACTTGCATCCAATTATAAAGAGGAATATTGTGTGGTCCTAAGAGGAGGGATGTTTAATCCAATATTCAGCTCTATCATAATGTACATGTGCATAGTCAGCTCTATCATAATGTACATGTGCATGTATATGCCCTAGTCTACTTCTATTTCCACTTAATTACTACTTACGTTATCCGTCGAAATATGGAATATAAACATTATTTAAATTTCTGTACCTTGGAATGAAAAAACAGAACCCTCATAGCATTATTTTGTTTTCATTTTGCCTGTCTGTCGATCTGTCTGTGGTGACATTTTTTTTTGACTAGAAGAACGAAATCGATGTTAATTTTAAATACTAAAGTTTACGGTTCCAAAGTTCCAGGTCAAACGGTGATAAAAACACGGTTTTTAAAGTTTTAGGTACCTTTATTACAACTCGTTTAACAAAGCTTCTAAGGGTATTTCCCTTTACCCTACAGTATCAATATAGAAAAGAAGGTCCCAGAGCTAAAATCATTTATTTAAAATTGTATGTAATATTATTACATGACAAACAAAATTGCTGGTTTTTCGATTTTCGTTTTTTTATGTTTATTAAGTTTTACGATAATATGAATTGAGGACACCTGTTGGCCCCCTTTTTATTTATGATTTTGTTTTAGATAATTTTTCCTACGACAAATACATACACAGTTTGAACGATTTCTCCTTAAATTTAGTGAATTTTTTTGTTTAAACCCGTAAACATTCTCAACTGTAATGGATGTATACATGTCGCTTAATGTTAGAACATTTTTTCGTTATCATGAAAAAAAATGATTTCCATGTCATAACAGTTGAGTTCAAGATTATAATTTTATAATTGTTTTTTATCGAGTAACTTTGTAAACAATATTAGCAAATAAAACAAAATGAAATATAAATGATACTAAAAATTGTCCGTTATCTTATAAATTTTCATAGTTTGAATATCTTTAAATCGAATATAGTACATTGAATATATTTGACGTTAATTGTATACAAATTCACAATTAAATGAACTAAAGATGCTTTCTATTATTAATTGAACTGATACTTTCTATTATTAGTTAATTGAACTAAATATACTTTCTATATCTTGTATTATTTCATAGAGTTTTGTGTGGCATCAATTAGACTAATTGTTGAGGGACGAATGTTGATGTGATGGGTCCGGAGTATATTTTTGAAAAAATAATAGTGGAAATAGAATTAACTAAATAAATCGGTGAAAAATGTTGATGTCATATGTGGTATTCAGTGGGGTTTGATGAGTCAAGGTAATACGACGTTAGACATAATGACTATTCGGAGTATGGGAACAGAATATTTAATTCTGGAAAATGTTATTGTCTTGTTGTAGATACTAAATGAATAGCAGACGTTTCTTTATCAACATAGACTAAAATTTATGTTCGAATATTAAAATCAGATGTAGAAGTATATTCTAAAAATAAACGGCCAAACTTCTTTAAAAAATTAAACGACAAAAAATATTTAATTCCTTTGTATCCGTTGTTTAAGGTTTTCAATCGATTTATTGTGTTTATTTATTGCATTATTCACAATTAAATGAACTAAAGATACTCTCTATATATTTTCTACATCTTTGCTAATTGCCCACCTGGATATTTTGTAATACAACAAAACTTAGGTCGTGGTAAAGAATTTCAATAAAGTAGAAATTTTACTATATCACGTAGTTTCATTTAATTGTACGTACAACATATTAAGTTAAGGTTCGACCTATCTTTCAATCTTTTAAATAGTATTAATTTAAACGGCAAGACCGTCCAATGGTTTCATTCTGAAATGTTTCAGTTTTATTTCACAAGCAGAAATCACATCTTATAATAACGCAAACTCGAACAATTTTTTTCTTAAATAAAATACAAAGGATAACCATTGATACCAGGATAACCATTACCTAGTTCGACAAGATACGTGCATTCATCTGGAACCTCTTTAAAAGAAGTAAGACTCCAAATACATAATTTAAAAAAAAAATTGTGCTCCTTCTTATGTTACTACTGTGCACACATTTTTTAATCTCTTCTTCTTGGTCATTTTCTTCATTTCTGAAGATTGTGTCCTTGAAATGCATTCGTGACATTATTTAAATCTTCCTCCGCTTTGACGGGTTTTAGCTTCTCAGCAGGTGGTTACTACATAAATACCGGCAATAGCGGTTACTTGGTCATACTAAAGACTATTATCAGCCGTGGGATGTCGTTTTCTCTACTTTGCCCACCACAAGCATTTCGTCAAGTTTATCTAGTTGTCGACGGTCAGTGTAACAAAAGTACCCAGAATCCTTTGGTAGTATAAAGTTAATCCAAAAACACCTTGGTTTCGTTAGAATTACCGCAGGATAATTGAAATAAAATAAGGAGACACCAGGAAATATGGCAAGCTTATTACTTATTTGATCGGCATTCAATAATACGTACAGAACCAGTAATAACATAAGATTTACATTATTTTTCTATGTACAAAGAACGATCGTGTTAAATAGAAAGTAAAACATGTTTGAAAATATTTATGTCTTGCTTAGTTAGGTAAATTACTAAATATTTGTCGTTGTAATCTGATATTTAGATATACACTCCCAAAAAATTTTTAAAGATTTCAATTCACGCTCTGATCTTGGGAAGTGAGTAATATGTAAAAATCAAACAAGCGCGAGTCTGGTTCGCCCATCGAGTGTTCCGTAATGTTTTTGAAGTTAACTAGAAATTACTTTGTATACCATAAACCGACCGACATATCGATTTTCTAGCATAATAAATATTCAATATTATCCTGTATAATTAAGTAGGGGTGGCATATATATTGTCATTAATATCTAAAAAGCTCTGACATCTAGAAATATCGTTATAATTTTCATAAAATAGTTCCGTAGGCTTCTTAAAATCCTATCTTTTTCATAATTTTATATATCACAATTTTCGGAAAAAGGGACAACATATTTTCTGAATATTTTTCAGCATAGATAAATATATGTAATTTACTACAACAAAAAATAAATATTTTCAATATCCTTATAACTAACCTTTCAAACCGTATTCTGCATTATACATGGAATAATAAACATGTTTTTTCGAGTCCTTAATTTCTCTCCACCCCAATTTTTCATATAAATATTTTTTATGTTGACTATATATCATCACATATATGCAGTTTATTATTCTTTATTACTATTCCAATTATCAAATTATCATGTTTCTACGTCAAGCGGTTCCGATTATAAAATTTTAGATTTCCAATTAACAAATTTCCAATTATACAATTACCATGTTTATACGTCAAGCGGTTTAAAAAAAACGGCTGTGCAGACGAACTGCTGACGAAGGAAGTGATATTATAAGTATTCCATTTTTGTTTTTGAGGTACGGAATCCTAAAAGTAAACAAATAATATATTTCCAATTATCCAATTATCATGTTTCTACGTCAAGCGGTTTCTAAAAAAATGGTTGTGACAGACGAACTGACGACGAAGAGAGTGTTATTATAAATATTCTACTTTTGTTTTTGAGGTACGGAACCCTAAATTGAAACAAAAAATATATTTGAAAACGTCTTTTATTTTAACTCAAAATTTTTTTTTAATTTTCAAGAATTCCAGAACCTTACGTATTCATCTCTCGAGTCTTGTACAATTACAAAATATATCTCTGTTATTAATTTTGCTTGTTTCATACGCACAACAAAGTAAGGTCTATAATATATTGAACTGAAAAAAAAAACTTTCCATTATAATGTAAAACTTAACTCTCATTTTGGTCAGACGGTATTCATCACACGTAAAACCGATATGGGCGTATCTGACTAACCTAAATCCATTTATCATATGCGGGGATTTAGTTTCTCTATACAAGGGATTTCACTTTCATTCTAACAAAGTGTCGCTCAAAGGGCGGATAATGACACATGTATGGAGTTGAGACATATAAATTATCTCCGCGTGGTCGGGCGCAGCGCGCCAGTCTATCCATGATTTATTCTCGTCACACGCGTCGGTTTAAACGCCGAAGATAAAAATTCACGTCGGGCTGCAAGCTTGTCATTTTTTACCTTGAACTATAGGTAACAGCGTATGGATGCTTCTAAAGAAAGGCACGATAAGACGTTTTTGGAAAGTCGAACGTGTTGGCAGGATAAAGAGGTGCTTTAAACGATGAACGCAGTGGTTTACAGTACAGTTGGCAGCAAAATTACATAATCGTGCTATTTGAAAATAAAGTTAACTCTTTATTAGCATGTGACTCTACGTAAACATTATTTTCTCCGTGTGTGACCCTGTGTTTTCTGATACTTGCTGGTAGAAAGGTCCAACGGTGGAGGCAAGCATTCTGCCCATATTCTCGATATGTTGGCGTGTAGAAATGAAATCGAAATGTTAGCGAGTATGGTTGAAATCACGGAAGAATTTGTTTGGACTTAACCATGCATTTGACTACACGTGTATTTATTGTAATAATTCAAGTTTTATTTTCGTCAGATATATTGCCTTTTTGTTAAATTTCACACTATCAAATTGCGTCTAGTAATCGTTATATTAATTAAATTAATATTTTAAATGACAATGCCTCTATGATAACAATACCAGTCTGGTGGGTTTATTTTATTACCAGATAGGCCTCTTTTGATTTATAAATATACTTCAGTTTAAAAGAAAATAAATCCATTTTATTTAGTAACCAGAGGTACAAATGATTACCAGTGCAATGGACTCTGGCAGTAAAGTTCTGAAATTTGAACTTGCAAGGAATAAACAACGTTGCCGTAATCAAATTTAAATTTATATTCCAAGAATGGCTGGACTCCGTTTTTAAAAGATAAATTGATACAACTCAAGCCTCAAGTCCATAATTATGACTCACGACTTCACACGAAGTCACAAAACGACATCTTCCAGCTTGTATATGCGCCTCTCAAGAAGAGAAACTTTCGAAAGAAGTAAGAAAATATTGTTTTGTATGTCTAAAATGTATTGATAGATAGGCTGTTCATCTTCTTTTATCTATTAGCTGACCCTTACGTCTGTTCTCTATAACAAAAATATATAAAGCAGCGTGCACAATAGGAACACCTTTATTGTATTAACAAAGAAAAAAATAAAATACTGCAATTTTTTTTTTTATTTGGTGATTTTTATATTTTATTTCTTACTTTTTATTGGATTCTTATTAGTTAGGAAAGGAGGAGTAATAATGTTCTTTTCATAAGTATATTTTTGTATGATAACTGGGCTAATGCAAAATTTCTCCATTTTTTAAATTTTATGTTGAGTTCCATATTGTTAGTGATATTTTTTGAAACTCTATGGAATGCAATAGAAATATTTTAGTATTTCGTTGTAATTTTATTTTTCTGTCTTTTATTTAATACTTTTAGACCTTTAAATCTATGAATAATAGATAAGATAATAAATATATATTTTTTTAATTTTCCGTATCTCACGTAACCTGTTTCTGTTTTCGAAATATAAACTCCAACAAACCCAGTATAAAAAAATGCATTCTTTCATGAAAATGAAGAGTTAGAATGGTAACGGAAGGATATATATGTAAGTACAAGATTTTATTTCGTATTATTAAAAATACCACACGTTTAAACTCATGAAACTTTTCTATCACATTCAATTGAAGAATTTATGAATAATTAACTATATATTAATCACTATATCAATTAGAAATATGTGGGAAAATTTTACTCTGAGTTATTCTCAGAGTTATTTTTATTTATCAACATTACTATTACTGCTTTTGCCACCTGGCCTCTGTAATTGAATTTAGGTCTGATATTTTCACCACGGAGCTTTTGAGAGTTTCCTCAGGATAAATATAATTTCTATCCAATAATATTAGTTAAATTACTCGATAGGAGAAGTTTGCGCCGAATTTATTAAAATGACAAATGTTCCAGTGATAGAAAATTAAAACGTATGCATAATTTGTCGTTTGTATTGAACCAAAAAATCCAGTAAATATTACTATTTGGCATAGAAATATTTTACCCAATGGCGTTAACCGCAATTTCGGAGTTAAATTTTAAATATTTTAGTATTTAAATTAAACCTAAATCCATTATTTTAATGAAAAAATAAGGTTTAATAAGGGCCCGTCTATTGCAACGTTTCGATTCAAATAAAATCTTGTAAGCCTTTAAATTATATACAATAATGCCTGGCAAGTATAAGCAGAACTTGCACTACGAGCTTTCCATACATATTACGAACTTACAAACATTTGAGACTACATATTATTGCTATTAAACTGTTTGTAAATATTAATTTTTCATAAGATAAATATATTTTATATTTTCACGTCACCTTATATAGACTCAAAACATGATGCATATTTAAAAATTCTGATATATGTTACAATATACACAATTAAATGAAACTACATGATGTAGTATTATTCCTACTTCCTTTAAGTTCTTTACTACAACTTAGGTTTCGTTGTATTTCAACATCTTGAGGTGGGCTATTAGCAGAAGTAGAAATAATACTACATCATGACTAAAGGAAGTAGAAATAACACTACATTACGTAGTTTCATTTAATTTTTAATAATGAATTTCTGCAAAATTAACGCCAAATATATTGAAAATCAACAATAGGTAAATTTTGCCAACAATTTTTGCCTGGGTTTTGTAAAAACCTATAATTTTTCATAATCCTAGCTTGAGCAGATTCCAAAATAAGAGAATATAACATATTTTTTGCGTAGTTCTCAATATATATCTGAACACACAATACCTAAAATTGTGAAAAAAAATTGAAACCGTTTGAAATGGTCTGTTCAAAGAACACCTGCGTATAAAATTTAAAAAAATATAAATAAAAAAACTTTCTTAAAGATATAATCTTAATTTTCCATCATAAAATTTCCATATGTTCACTTATGTATTGAGTGTTATGTATTGTGATATATGCGGGTTAATATATTTTATTACGATGCCCAGTCAAGTTTCTATTCTAAGCGATCGCTGAGAAAAAAGGCTGTGATTATCAGATATACATGTGAGTAACATTTCAAGAATTTCTTTTTTTTCCTTTTGAGGTATAAAACCGTAAAAAGCATAAAATGTAATTACAGACCTATTTCCGGCTTGTGCTTATCTACCACATTGGTAATATTTACGCTAATGGTGGAAAACATTTGAGTAAATACAAAAAGTTACAACAGGTTACATAAAAAGTAAAATTGTCTTAAATAATACATTTATGTGAAAATAATTTATATTTCTCTTCTAAACTTATTTTGAATACGACAGTCCATAGATATCAATGTCGAAATCACAAATTTATTTTAATCTCCCTCAAATACAAATACCAACATTAGTTTCTTCGATATTTGTCAATTTAATCCCACTAATATCGAAAATCAATAAATAACTTTTGGTCTATGTAATACATGTATCGTTCTAACAACAAAATGTATCATGTTTTACGTGTATATGCAATTTTCGAGGTAAATATATAATACATAAATATATACCGTACCATTATATGCAAAACGAATCCTTTGTTATTACTTCCCATCACATTAGATACGAATAAATCTATTTATAATTTTGTGTAACTTTTCGACAGTAAGACACAAAATACCCTTAGAAATTAATTTCTTATGGCAAGGAGCTCCAAACGTTATCGAGTAAAACGAATGAATCACGTTAAGCTAGAGTGTATTAGAAAAATTAATGTATATATAAAAAATTTACAGTGAAGCAATTATAAGCAACTATGCAAAAGTTTTTATTATTTAGTCACTAATAAGAAAAATGTACTACAGTTTGTCAGCAGATATTGAAGAACTCATTTGATATTAAATTAGCGAAAAGATTATCATAAGAATTTGGGTCAAGGACAAATTACGTGCCTTAATTGAAAATGGGCACAAAAGCTTGTAGTCTCTAAATAACTGAGAATATGCCTGTACATGTCATCTTAATATAGTTAAACATCATCTCCAAGCCAAACAACGCGAAGAGAAAAATATATGGATAATACCAAATATTTAGCCTCACATTTTTCTTCAATTTATCGGAGCTTCGAACGCATCAGTGCTCTTTTGCTAATAAGATATAACAGGCTTTCCGTATTTTCCCTTATCGGTCTCTTACCGTACGGCATCATTTTGAAATAATTAATTTAATTAAAATTATTTGTAGCAGAAACAGATTTTTACGATTCACAAAATTTCAGTGTAGTCTTTGCACGCAGTGCGGCGTAGTTTGCTAAAATCTTGCAGATATTTAGAAACGGATAGTAATTAGTAAATAAGGTATCACAAAACTTAGATTTTTCCTTTTTCTTCTAAGGATGACTCTCCAACTCCTTTGAAAGCTTTGCATATTTGGTCTTGTCCTTGCCTTGGCAAAGTGAAAAAGTTGGACGGCATTCGTAACCCATGTAAAATTTCAGATGTTATATAACAATTAATTTTTTCTACGAGTGGCCTTCCTTCTCCTAGCGATTCACTTATTTTTAGTTCCAAGAGTTCGTATCTTGCCCCATATACGTCATCGGATGGTTGCAAAAACTTACATTAAATAAAAAACAGTTACAGTAGCGTATCCATAAAATATACGTTCATACTGTCTAGGACTATTTAAGACTTAAAATTCCACAGAGTAATATTAGTGTATCTGTAATATGTTTGTCAGCGTTCGTCACGAAAACGCCTAGAAAAGCGAATGTTCTCCGACTATTTTGACATTATTAAGTTTCTAAAAATATATAAGAATACACGTTATAATGTATAACCTATGGCAATTTGAAAATATGGCAAAAGTTGTATTTCAATAGGATTATTACTTTTTGCCTGATTCCCTAAACAACAAACAAACAAAACTTCGTCTTCATTATATTAGTGAGATCAGTTATACAAGAATCATAACGACTTTAGTTAAAATATTTATCTTATTTTGAGATGTAACACTATTGTATCTTAATATATATCCTCAGGTGAGCTGTCAAATGTCTCGTTTATATTACAAATTTACAAGGACTTGTATTACGGTATAATATATTACGGAAGTAACTTTAATAATTGTATTATGTTGATAATAATAAATTGCTGCAGTATAGGTTTTTTATTTTTACAATTTTTAAGGAACCATTGCTCATAGGACAACGATTCTTCAAGAGTCATAGGAATCTGTGATGCAATATTACGCAGGAAAAGGAGTTACACTTTATGCTTCAGTGAAACATAAAATATATTCTTAGTGTTTACCTACATAAGCATTTTAAAAACGACAGAATTAAATTATACTAACTTCAGGCAAATTTTTTAATTTTCATATAAACAACCATATAGGATTTATTTGACGTGTAGTATAACTTTGCATTTTTCAGTTATCAGGTAGAAGTTAACTATCGAATCAAGCTCCTAACAGTAATTGCTAACATGCAGTTACCTGCTACTTCGAGAGTCAGATAAAGTTTATTAGCCAGTTAAAATTACATTTTAGGTTATGTTTGGCAACTTATCGTTATCGTTTTGTGTATATTTTGTCTTATCGTTTTATGTATATTTTGTCAAGATTGTATTAATCATGGATAATGGATAATAACGTATATTTTCACTAAAAATTCAGGTTTAGGAAACATCAAAACCTATCCTAGGTTTTTAAATTTAAGTTGTGTGTACCTACAATATTATCACCATCTTGCCTCGCATCTAATCCAGATATATTGGAACATTGCTTATAGTTTTTCTTCCCCATTATCAAAATCAGGGGCAGTATTTTATATAGCTCCTACATGTGAATGGTTATTTTCTTCTTTGCTCCCTTTTTAATACTTTCGTATTTTACTTTTAAACTGTTTATAGTACCTATGGTTTCCACTTGTCCCAGCATTAAATTTGGTGCCAATGATATCCAGGCGCCTTTTTTTTTGTTGGGACTGCGTCAGTTTTTTTTATTTTTCTTTTCTAGTATCTTACGGTAACTGGTGAATTATTCAGTCAATAAGCTAACTTCGGATTTTCCTGAAGAACCTTCTCATTTTTTATTTTTCTTAAATTGTAAGATTTTTCATAATACAATTTATAAATAATAACACGCCACAAGTAACCAAAACGAAGTAAACAAATAAATAGGTTAAGTGAAAATACAGTGAAACTAAATTTATTGAATTCAATAAAGTTTATTGAAATTATTTTCACCTATAGACATTTTACTATAATATTTACCTAATATTGTGATAATAATATATTAATTATTTGGTATACACAATTTTTTACAATGACTCTTTTATATTTTACGAATTTTCAAATCGAGGTAAATTTGCATGACATTACAATCTGTATATATACGACCTGTGTCAAAAACGTGTTCATTATTCATAAAGACGATTCGTTGCATCAAATTAAGTGGAAAATATATGATAATTCTATATTGAGAATAAATGAGACAATTCTGAAAGTTTCCGAAAGAAAACAATTTTTTTACCGAAACACGCTTGAAATTTTATCTATTTAATACACACGTGCACACACACACATATGCCCAAGTACATATGTATATACACATATTTCTCAGTTAGAATCTTCAAGTATATTAATATTAATAATCAACAGGCACTCACCTCAGGCCGCAACCTCAACGTGACAAAGAGCGTGAACTCCCTGGGGAAACCCTGCTCGTGTACCAGAGCGTTGTCGGAGCGAAATAGCTGCGAGGAAGCGATCCAGATGTAGGAGTTAGGCGTGAGGCTGTAGGCGCGCGGGCGGTCGGGCGCCGGCGACCACGGCGCGTGCGATGGGTGAAATTGCGCGCGTGAGCTCGACGCTAGCGGGTTAACAGCACCTGGCGAATGATTTGATTGTCGTTTAGGAAGACAATTTACTTTGGGTAAATTGGTAATAAAAAGTATAGTGGACAAATATTGTAAGTGTTAACAATTTCTATATGAACTTGTAAATGTAAATATTATTTTGAATTCTATTTTTGGGATCTACATCTAAAACTTCCACAACGTGTCAGTTTATCTTACTTGTATTCCATCCATTTACTTTTGTGAATCTAGCAATTCATCTACCATAGAGGTATACTTTGAAGAGATTTGAGATAAGGAATTAAAAATTTCCTATTAGATTCGTACGATTTCTTTTACAAATTTAAGAAAAAATTTAAGAAATTCTTCAATCGGTTCACTCGATCAGAAGATATGTGGATGTAATTTTTTCAAAACTTCATTTATATCGCATTAGTACAAAAAACAAGAAGTGCCTAGTTACTTAGCGGATAGTTACTACATAAATGTATGCTTTGCTTATGTAAATCAATAGGTGTCACTACGTGTATTTTAAATCGCGCAATGAAATTTTCCGCCTGCGCAAATTTTGGCACAGAAATGGACTTGACCAGGAACAAAGTGTCGAAGAATACGAAGAAGATATCAATAGGTTTTATAATGGTATGAAAAAAGGATTCAGGATGAGTATTCAGGATAAAGGAAGTTTATATATCTCGCGTAAAAAATCACACAACATGGTATTAAAAATCTCAATTCCTGTATCCTTTATTGAGAATATATGAAATCATTTCCGGTTGAAAGAATAGAACAAACAGTGCAGAGCTTTCCATTTAATAATTTAAGAACAATAACCTCTTGAATCTTGGATAACATTGATAAGAGGCAAATATTGTAACAAATTAGCCATTTGCAGGTCACATTGAAGGTTTTTGCTTACACAGTTATTACTTGAATTAGTCAATAATAAACCACATTATGACAATCAATATTTCCATTTTTTTTTATTTTACCACTTTTCAACTAATTTATAAAACCGTAAATAGGATATTAAATTTTATTTAAAAATTTATTTCTTAGTTTTTATTTGATATAAGAACAAAGAAGGCAAGAATATTTTATTTTCTTAATTAATAATATTACTTTTCATATTAAACTCCTAATTCTCCTTAAATCCAAGTTTCCATAATTTATAAGTTATAACCAAACATACAGATCCCTATGCTAGAAATCAATTAAAAAGTGTAATTAAATAAAACTGTAAAGTCTACCTTTGTAGCACCTTTCCGATTTTATTATATGCATAGATTTATTTAGAAATCTAAAAAGTAATAATACAGTAGTAAAAAAAATTTTAAAAAATTAAAGTCATTATTAGTAATAAAATCATATTCAGCAGAATCGATAAAGTTTGCCTCTAAAAAAATTATACAAACAAAAAACAGATATGCGCAAAATTAAAGAAGCAATACAAACGATAAATAAAGTTATTACGACGATTGAAAACAACAAAGAAAAAAAGGAGAGGAAGAAGGAAAACTTAGTACTGTAATTAATTTTCTAATAACTCTCGAATAAAACTGAAGAGGCATTATTAAAATAAACGTTTTGTTTATTTCAAAACACAAGTTTGCATTAATTTATTTTCATAATAGCCGGTAGTAATTTAAGTTTCAAAGATATTAAAAATAGAGCAAATAATTTGAAATGTCATGTATTCTGATATTACAGGCACAAATTAATTAAAGCCTTGAATGTTTTGAAGTTCGTTTAACTTTTTCCTATCCAAACACTCTCACCAACTTATGGGACAAAATAATCTTTATATATTGTTACAGTAATTTATCTTATGAATTTAAGAATTTAATTGATAATGCGTAGCAATGCAACACACTAATGTCATTTAATAGAGAAAATTTACTGCTTTGAAGCGTCAAATAGACGGTATACCATATATATATATATATATATATATATATTTATATATATATATATATATGTGTGTGTGTGTGTGTGTGTGTGTGTTTATGTGTGTATTTATATATATATGATATTGTATAATCATTCATTACTAAGCACAGTATTATTCATATATCTAGTATTGCTTTCTTTAATCTGAAAGTTTATGACATAACGAATTTTCAAAAAGAATTTTGTTTTGGTGGCAATGATTACTTAATATTTATCTGTCCTGTTATAAAAAAGTGCAAGTGAATTTAGTTTTTTTTCGTCCCAAATATAATTTTACTGAAATTATGCATGAGAACGTGGTTGAGATAAAATTATTATTACGAAATACAGAGCAACAATCCATTTATAGACCTTTTCATTGAATACTATATAGCTTTGGTTTTATTATACGTGAAATACATACATTTTTAACCTTCCATATGTCCGTTCGTCCATTCGCTACAGTTTTGTACACGCAGTTTTAAAGTATATACAATTTTGTAAGTCGATATACTAAACAGTTATATCAATTATTGTATGAACAATATAAAAAAGTATTAATGTGCCTATCTAAACATCGAAACGTAAAATGTGATCTCAAAGAGTATAATAGATCTTCAAAAATTAAAATGAGATTTCATTCAACAATTTTACATTGTGAAGTGCCGTTTGCGAAATATTAAGTTTCAGTGTAACCTACAAATTTCTACGGAATCCTACTTTGTACGTGATGTGTGATGGTTGTTGTTTAAAGTTTGTTTTGATGCATGATGGGCCGATTAATTTTTTTTTATTTTTTCCAACACTACTGCGTTTTAAAATTGTTTTTTAATTTATGATAATAAAAGAAAATATATTTATTAATATCAAAACAAATGACTCTCACACTTCATAGTTAGGTAATTAGCTATAAACATTATTTCTAATGATTTATAGAAAGATAGATCATCATAATTTCAAAACATTTCAAAAGAAAAAATTTAAAACTAGCTAAGAAAAAAAATGTAACGGCATTCTCCGTAATTCGTTTCTTGAAATTTTATGTTATAGTTACAGAAAGTATTAACTACATTTCGTTAAGAAATTGTTATAGACTTTTTGTGTATTAGTTTCTCCTTGCAACTTCATTCCTGTGGGCTAAATTATATAGCCTACATGTCAATCCAGGTTACAATTTATCTATTTTCAGGTTTTTTTATTTCAATCAGTAATAACGTCATGACCGATATTTAAAAGGGAGAAATTTTGTGTTACAATCCAGAGAAATACTACAAGGTAAGAGTATGAAGTGACTACTAAGACAAGTACTTGTCAAGAAGACAAGTATAGAATATGATGTGAGATAAAAGAAGTCCAGATTTCAAATACTAAATGAATTTGTTAGGCCATGATATATCCTTTCATATATGAAAACTGTGGCCAAAACTAGGGATGGCAATACACTAAATATGAGACAGCGCGCCGCGACAGAGATGGCCAATCACTAAGTGAGACAGCGCACGCCGCCGTAGCCCCGCGTTCCGTGCCGCTTGTTGAACAAAAAGGCGCCATCGCTTGTGCTTTTCGCCACCAACTGCCGTCATGCTGATCTCTCCACGCATCGCACTGAGTGATGGCTCCACCACTTGTACCGAAGCGTTGCGATGTGCGCGGCTGCAGCCATCCTTTACCGCATGTTGACCTTGGCCTCGAGTTTTATTAGCCTTGACCCTGTTTTGCGTTTTGTTCTTTGGAATTATTTTCATCGTCTTGTTGGTAGATGAAGTGAATGCAGCTACAAGCTGTGTCAGGCTAAAATCAAATTTTCATAAAGAGGAACCTAAAAAAATTCGAACAATAGTGATACTATGCCTCAGGGAAAAATGTTCTGATAAATTTATGTCAATACAGGCTACAATCTATTCGTGTGCCAAATTTTCTTGCATTTAAATAGAATAGAATAAATTAGAATAATTAAGAAATTACGGAGTTAAAGAATAACAAAGATCCATTTGAACCCTCCATATTATTCAGAATAGGTCAGGATTATTGCAAATAATGTTTGCTTCTGCGAAGTATTTTTAAAAATTGTGAGCTCTTTAATATTATTATAAACCAGCGGAGAAGTCGTTTGACGAATTTTTGCTCCCAATTCGTTCGTTCTATTCGAATTTGTTCGGGGCAAAAAAAGACTTATTGCGATTTAGATTTAATGAATGTAAACTTAGTGAACATAGAGCTATAATTGCGCCTAATATAGCAATGAAATTTCAACATATTGCCCTTACCTTGGCACCGGAACTCGTTACAAGCACGACGCTGAGCGCCGAAGCCTTCGCAGGCAGAGCGCGCGCAGGCCCGCCGCCGCAACTGCGCGCCGCCTCCGCACGTCGCACTACACGCGCCCCACTCCCCCCAGCCTCCCCAACCTGTGGAGAAATGGAAAATAAACGTATGATAAATGTACTATGAATATTAAGGGCATCGTCCTAAAGTAAAATAACACCAATCATAGGCGTTTTAGGTGAACGGTATTTTTGACAATTAATTAAATCCCAAAAGGTTTACGCTGTGCTGAAAGAGCTGAGTAAGATGTTGGTGGAACTAAGGTCATGGCAATAAAAATGTACAATTAAATGAAACTACGTGATGTAGTATTATTTCTACTTTCTTTAGTTTCTTTACCACGACCTAGGTTTCGTTGTATTACAACATCATCAGGTGGGATATTAGCAAAGATATCAATCAGATCAATCTTTGCTAATATCCCACCTGAATATGTTGTAATACAACGAAACCTAGGTCGTGGTAAAGAAATTAAAGAAAGTAGAAATAATACTACATCAGGTAGTTTCATTCAATTGTGAATAATGAATTTCTACAAAATTAACGCCAAATATATTCAATATTCAAAATAAAATGTATATTAATATTACGAATACTATTAAAATATGGCATACATGAAGACGTTTTTTTTGACAAAAGAGTACAGAAAAAACTCTCCAGATGAAGGTGTAATAGATGAATAATTTATATATATATAAATATATATATATATATATATATATATATATATATATATATGTTTTCTGTCCGATTGTTTTATTTAAATTAAATTTTACTTTGATATTTAAATTTAACATTAAAAATTTCTTTTGATAACTTAAATTACTGAAATTGGTTTGAATTTGATCTGGTATCAAATATCAAAAATTTTGATAACATCTATTCAAACTTTTTGTTATTTGAGAAAATAACAATATTTTTGACAAGAAAATTAATAAAATACACATTAATAAATTACATTTCAATTTATCCTAAAATTGTTAGTGACTTGCGAATTTACCCCTTCTGCATTTATTTGTTTTTTATTTTATTAATTTTCTTGTAATATATTTTATATGATTGATATAATTGAGAAAAACGTGAAAGGGACGTACCTTAGCTTGCTCCCATATACTAACTAATAGCCCCCATGTACTTTGTTTGCAGCGTCGAATCCCGCCGAGCGTTTTCCCACTTTTTTGACTTCAGAGGTCAGGTCGTATCCAAGGGAATCGTGACAACATATTTCACTTTTTGCTTTTTGTATGTGTGGAATACTTTTGATTTATTTTTCGATAAAATAAACTCCCGCCCCGTTCCAAAACTTCCACCGGCATGAAAAAATAGTAGAAGAGCGGTGTTTACCAGTAAGCGATATATTTCAGTTAAAATAGGTTGTATACAAGCCAACAATGGAAATTCATGGAATTTTTTTCCGAATCAAGTCCAGTATTGAAGCCTTCTTTCTACTTAAGATAACTTGACTCACCGACAGAGTTCCAAATAGCAACATCGACGCCCATGGTCCACGGTACGGGTGCGTCGCTGGCTTCCAGCCAGACACCGTCGGGCGCAGCATGCTCCGCCGCTGGTTCGCTAATGCGGGCGAACACGACCGCCTGTGCGCCGCCACCGCCCCACGCTGCGCATGACGCCAGTGACGGATTCACTTGTAGGGTGACTTGTCTGGAAGTAAAGTATCTATTAAATCATATGTGATCGTAAGGACATTATACAACTTCATATTTTTTAATAATTCCCAATACTTATGTGACGGCATTTAGGACACTTGGATTTTCCACGAAATACTCCTAGAATTTCACGACATAGACTGTTTTAAAATTCGGATTCACGATAAATTAGAAACTATGTCGGTCGATTCCTATTAAACGAAGTAAATTACATCTTAAATTCATAAAGATTCCTTCGATTTGTCTACTATAAAATGTTATGGATTATATCCAATTATGTTTACTCTGTTTTTCATTTTATGTTTGCTCAGTTTTTCTTAATTTTCTGCAAATTAGAAAGTAACTTCATTACCTAAAAAGCAGGAAAAAACATACACTTTTCATGTCTTGACGTAGTCGTCTCAAAAATTTAAAACAGTTCACCATATTTTATTAGCACTCACTATTTCGTATGTATAGCCTGTATTGTGACTGATGGGGGAGTTGATAAAATCACCAAGTGATATTAAAAAAAGTTCCAATTTTGTATACATCACATGCGCATATCAATATTGGTTCACGCATTGATTTTATCTCATTAATTATTTTAGAAACAAGATCTTGAGTTGTATACCGGTTTACCTTTCCTTCATTCTTTACGTGTCTTATATCTTGACATCTCACAATTAAATGAAACTACGTAATGTAGTATTACTTCTACTATGTTTAATTTCTTTACCACGACCTAGGTTTCGTTGTATTACAACATCTTCTGGTGGGATATTAGCAAAGATATCTTTGGTAATATCCCACCTGAAGATGTTGCAAAATCTAAGATGCAAAGATGCGCTCTCCGCACATATTTCTTGTGACCATTTTTGTCGATATCTCTGGAATTATCTTACACAAAATTCTGAAAAAAATAGTTTTGGAATATAGGCAATTTGTTCTTCAAATTTATACTAAACCCGAAGTACGAAAATGTTTCACTGCAATTCATTTGTAATCTCATAAATTTCTCTATATTTTAACGTTAATTATTGAAATAAATGCTGCTTAAATACTTTTCCAAATTTCTTCGTTGTTTCGGTTTCTGGAAAAACGGTAGTAACGGGCAATCGGACACATAAGTAATCATTTAATGGTTCTATTTTATTCCTTTTGAGGTAAAAACCATAAAAAGGCAAGTGAAGTGGTAAACTATTGCGCCTAGTACGTATGGTATTGAATTGTATAAATTTTGCAAGTATTATGAAAGTGTAATGGGAGCTTAAAAAATTATTTTTAATTTTTTTTTTTTGGTATAGACGTTCAGTGCTATCAAAGGAAATGAAGTTTTTATCACGCCATGGTAGGGACATGTGATCCGTTAAAAAATAGTAAAATATAAATATTTTCATTATTTTAAAAAGATCAGTAATGGCCGCATCCCAACTATAATGTAAACGTACATGGTAATTTTTAAAAATCGTTAAATAATTTTATGGCATTCCCACAGACTGTACTTATTTGAAAATTGGAGGGTGATAGAGAAATTAATTGTTTATCTGTAAAGCTGTAAATTTATATTTTCTCTTCCTAGTTTAAAATTTAGATATAATATTGAAAATAAATAATAATTAAATTCAAGTCGCATGATAAGAAAAAAATAGTTATTTTATATTATATAATTTCTCCATACGAAATAAATTAAACAATCATCATATATATTAATACGCTAAGGTTATCATCATATCATCATCATCATATATATTAATACGCTAAGGTTAAGATGTTACTCTCCCTTTTTAGAAAAAACCTCACAACTAATCCACATAAATTATATATCATTTTATAGATAATTGCTTGCTCTACCGGCATCCACAACTAAACAAATTATTATTGCTATTGTTTTTGCAAATTAATTAATTATTAAAATTATATACACAAAACAGCAATGCTGCTATCTAACGGCTCAACGTCAATATGATTGACGGTCGGTAAAATTTTTGTTTAATTTCAAATCCACTCACGTATAAATAAAGTGGCGCTTTAGCTCAATGCTTTTGATACTTGCGCCTCTATATGTCAATTTTAGTAAAATATTTGTTTGATCTGTCATCTGAGCTTCATAATGGAATAAAAACGTAATAAGCAATGTGCAAAATTAGAAATGAATTGAATACCTGCAATCAATTTTTATTTATTAAATTGAGTTGAATAATTTATAATGCGAAGACTTCGCACGGGTCACGCTAGTTGGAATGTTAAATTCGTAGATTCCTGAACTATTACAGAGCAATAACATGCAGAATAATCATGTCATCAGTAAATATTATAATATAAATCCCCCGCCTCCTTTGATTGTCGGTATGTACGGGATTTTCTCAGTAACTGAACAGGTTTGGTTCCAGTTTTCATTAGTGAGTAGATCAGTTAATGATTAAGATTAAAAAATGCAAATTGTTAATATTTTGTGAAAATTATCGGAAGGATGAATATTGATGAAGTTGAAAAAACATTCCTTAGAAAGGTATCCTCTCAGGCCCTGCTTAAATCATTAAAGATATAATCATTAAAACATAGAGTATGGCAACATCGTTTTTTCTCAAAAAGTTCTACAGTAAATTTTGCGACACGTGTATCACGTAAAAGTTTAATACATAAAAACCACAATAAACGTTTTACACTTAAAAGAATATAATTTTCCAGGGCTTATTTTGTAAAACTACCTTAATTCTTATCAAATAAAGTTTTATCATTTTCTTCCGCAATTTACAGAGAAAAAAATTTCCTTATAAACTATAGTTTTCTAATGAAAAGATATGACTGTATTTAAGTAGAAAAAATAAAAGGTGTAATTTATTATGCATTGACAAGGAAAATCCGTCAATGTATGAAAAATATTTTCCTACGCATATTAGCGATGATAGTATACCCCCAATACGTACATGTATTTAATCGTTGTATACCGATACTGGTATTGGAGGCATGTCAATACATGACATACCCTCAATATTAGTATCAGTATAAAACGACTGAAAATACGACTCCTATGATGAGAGTATGTATATATTAACTATGATGAGAGTGATAGTGGGTAAAAAAATCATGTATTTAAAAAATAATCCTTTTTAAGTTATGATAATTATATCTTTCATCCTTTAACTTTAAAACTACGTTATGTAGTATTAACTAACTATGTGATGTAGTATCCTTACTAACAGCTCACCTGAAAATGTTGTAATACAACGAAACCTAGGTCGTGGCAAAGAACTTAAAGAAAATTGAAATAATACTACATCACGTAGTTTCATTTAATTATGAATAATGAATTTCTACAAAATTAACGCCAAATATATTTAATAAGCATATCTATTAATAAAACGGCATTGATATGGGATAGGATTAAACTAATCGGTGATGTATAAAAAACAAATTTAGCTTTATTATGAGATACCACATTAAAAAAAAATGCAACAGAGAAAAACAAATTATCACCTAATTATTAGCTTGCCCGTTTTGGAATCTTCAAAATTAATTCTGATTCCGACTGAAATCACTACTTTATCTGATGACAGTTTAAAATACTCTAATAATAATGATTTTACACGCATTTTTGTATACCAACTTTGAAAGTATGATCGAGCCAGCCACATCAACTTGAATTCAATGCATAAAATAAGTATTTCGATGGTACGAAACTTTTACTGATAACTTTATATCATCTCAATTTGCCAAATTTTTATAAATTTAATGGAGAATTTTCGAACTAAAGCAACGTAATTTCACTCCGATTATATTAAGTGGTGAAAAATTTAATAATTGCGCAAAACGGGGAAAATTAATGTCAAGAAAGTTTGATCGATGATCGTTTAGTGAAATTGTTAAATTATCTCCCAAGGTGCCGAAAGAAAAATCGTATGCTGATATCGCGCCTCCTTATTTTAATAATTAATATGATTAATGAGAAATCAATAATTTTCCATTAATCACTTTTTTCAATAAAACTTGATTGAATGACATTTCCTATCAGTAAATGTCAATATTTGAAATATGGAGTTTTCATAAAACTATTGTTAAGACTACAATTATTTGCGTTATTGCTATTATGTAAAATTGCAACAAAATATTCAATATTATACACAAACAACATTATATGCATATCAAAATTATTACTCTAAATCCCTCAATATTAGGATTTAGGGAATTTTCACGAATATTTTTGGAAATTTGAGTATCAGCATATTTGGATCAAGGAGTACTCTAGGAGAGTTTGGTACTTGATCATGCCTGGGTCAAGTACCAAAAACAGCTTTTTTAGATTTTCCTGTCTGTCTAACTTTTGGTATAACACCATATTTGTTTGCCTATCTGCATTCATTTTGTTTTATTTTAGGGTGAAAAAAATACTAAAGTAACTTGAATGAGACATCCATAGTAAAATTTAGATTACAGTTTGTGCTGTTTTTGTCTCAGTTGAGTATTTTATAGGCTTGCTTTTCAATTATGTAGTAATCGCTTATGTAGTAAAAATCTGTGCACGAGCTTAAAAATTGATGAATAAAAAAGTAAGTCAATTTTATCGCATTTACTTGTATGTTTAAGAAGTAAACTTACTAGAAGAAAACTCTGCCGCTTTAATTATGGCTTGATTTTTAATTATTAGCGCTGTGTAGTAAGAATCTCTACAATAGCTTAAAAATTGATGAATAAAAACGTAAGTCAATTTTATCGCATTTAGGTGTATTTTTAAAAACTAAAATTACTAAAAGAAAACTCTGCCGCTTTAACAGAGGCTTGCTTTTAAATTGTTAGTGCTTATGTAGTAAAAATCTGTGCATGAGGTTAGAAATTGATGAATAAAATCGTAAGTCAATTTTAATGCATTTAGGTGTATTTTCGAAAAGTAAACTTACTAGAAGAAAACTCTGCTGCTTTGATTGAGGCTTGCTTTTCAATTATAAGCCCTTATGTAATAAGAATCTCTACACGAGCTTACAAATTGGCGAATAAGAACGTAAGTAAATTTTATCGCACTTACGTGTATTTTGAAAAGTAAACTTACTAGAAGAAAACTCTGCTGCTTTGATTGAGGCTTGCTTTTCAATTATAAGCCCTCATGTAATAAGAATCTGTACACGAGCTTACAAATTGGCGAATAAGAACGTAAGTAAATTTTATCGCACTTATGTGTATTTTTAAAAGTAAACTTACTGGAAGAAAATTCTGCGCTTTAATTGAAAATCTACACGAAAAAGACTCTAGTGAAGGCTAGTATAATAATAATAATTTATACAAAACAATAAAAATCATAGACGTCATTAAACCTATTTACTTTAATTATTAAAGTAGAATCTAACTAGAACTGAATCTTAATTCAGTTATTTCTGTATTAATCCGATGGCGAAATAAAACATAGTTCCGTTTTTCTACTGGTGCATGTAATTATACCTTTCGTACGTATGGTAAAATACTAGCTTGTAGGACTTTTTACGTAAATATTTCCAAAAAGGATTAGGAAGGACGGCAGAAGGGCAAGCGATAGATTGCATTAAAATTGTTTTTATAATTTTGGTCTTTTTATATTGTTGTTAAAAATACTAAAGTAAATTAATATTAAAACAAAATAAGAGTTAACTTAAAGTAATGTTGAGTTGTTATTATATAGCAGACGGTTCTCCCAATCAAATCAGTAGATAAACAAATAATTTTTTTCAAAAATTAATTTATATTTAATTAGTATAAACCCATTAAATAAGTACTCAATGCGTAGTAGTTACACAAATATGGGATGCTACTATATATATATACAGTACTACGTGTAGTTTAAATCGCACAATGATGTTTTCTGCCGCATTGACATAAAGGTGTAGCCGCAATTGAAGTATGTATGTACATTTTTGTATAAAAACTTATCGAGTACAAGAGAAACTCGCGCTACGAATGTTTTGTGCAAATTTAATCACTATGGAAATATTAATTTTCGACAACTTAAATATATTTCATGCCCTATCTCCCACATGCGGAAAATCGAGACGCATATTTAGATAATATTATTTCTCACCACGTAGTTAATTAAATATATTGCTTAGCAACGCTTTCACACACTTAAAAAATGTATATTTTAAATACAACATAATTTTTGCGGTTTATTCATGTCAATTTTCTATGAACTATATATAGATCCAACTACACGTCATAAGTTGATCGAATATTAACTCATAATCCGATAAAGCCTACGTTTATGTGAGAATTTTCGTTTTTATTTTATTATGTATACTTTCTATTTTGAATAAATTTCAAACATTCAAAAAAGTTATACTTGCATGCCTATACCTAACTCTAAAAGATTACGTCCATGCGGACACTTAACTCTAAAAGATTATGTGGAGTATGCCAAAAAATCTTTTGTGATTTTTTGGCATACTCCACGTAATCTTTTAGAGTTAAGTGTTTCTCTTAGACTATTAAAATGTCATTTGTTGTGTGGTACGAGTCTAAAAAAATCTTGCTCAGCTAGCGAATATGTAAGGGGGGTGCATTTAAACCAGAAAGCCACGATGACTTTATAGTATGATGTTGGCCAATCAACCAACGTAAATGATTACTAACATAAATTTAATTTTTTACTTTAATTAAATTCATAATAGCAACATTCTTGCACACAATAAATTAAAAAGAAATACTTAAACACTACGCCAATACACATTGCAAAGACTGTATTGATCGCTAAATGTATAAATAACTAAAACTTCCATTCAATTTATTTGTTTGCAAAAACCTTAAAGAAGGTATTCGATAATATTTTTTTCGCAAAATTTTCCTTCCCATCATTACATTTTCTCATCAGATAAAAGAAAAAATAAATATACGGCCGACGTTTAAATTCAATTATCCTGCCGATTCGGAATAGGAAAAAAAAATATGTATGCCGAGTGATTTCGTTTTATTTTCGCTATATAAATATGTACAATTATCTGTAGACCCGCCGAACAAAAGGAAAATACTGAACTAAGGCTTTTCCTTTTTTTTCTTAATAATTAGTAATTGCTAGGAGACGAAATATAAATGAGATAGAAATTAATTTAGGGACGAAATAGCGCTCCGCCTTATTTGTGAAAATTGCAATTTATTCAGCAAGGCTTTGTTTGGAAATACAATCAGAAATTTGACATTGAAATTTGGGAAAGCGTCGCGCAAACGGCTAGTTTAATGAGCGGTTTCAAAATTAATTACCTGGAGAAGCAATTAATAATGAAATTGTTGGGATGGTAAGACAATTATTGCAGAGAAATTCGATATTGTTTGGCTTCTCAATAACGAGTGAAGGGCGGGAAATGTCCAATAAGGTCATTTAAAAAAAATATTTCAACAGGAATATATGAAATGAGGGATACACTTTAAACTAGCCTTATGAAATTCAATTTCTCTATTTAACAAACAGTGTTATATAAGACATCATATTCAGCCTTCGTAGCAATGTTGGCATTTAGTACGAAGGCTGAATATGATGTCTTCACATCTCAAAAACATACCATTTGCTACGTATAATTTAAATTATATTACATGCTAAAACTTTTGAGATACCTGCCCGTACTAGATGTTAGGTTAGGTTAGGTTAGGTTAAAAAGATCTAAATAACGTGTAGATTATGAAAATCTTTTCTGTTTAACATCATATCCAAACGATATTCTTGCATGCCTTTCAATCATCAAGTACTTTATTTTTCTCAACGTCCCAAAATATGCTACAGTCTTAATATTCTTCATAAGAGCTACCAGAAAATACTTGGCACCTTCAAAAACTCGAGATAAATCATATAAATTAGCTTTTCACTAGAGATATTTTTAGGAAAATCATGACACGTATTTCTTTAAAGAACAATATTTTCTTACCTATTCATACATCTCATTTCTTGATTTTTGAATAAACTTATTTTTATATAACCATATATATATATATATGAATTTATCATGAAAATTAAGTATAAATTGCTAGTTCACTGCTATAATTTTTATGTTTGGAACAATATCTTTAGTAAATCTGTAATTTAAATTAAGCGTTTTAAGGTGCACTGAATGTAATGAATTGTTTTTTTACTATTCCCTGCCATTATTTTTATATTCCAAATTAATTCTTACCTTTTCTTTTTTATTTTACACTGTGGCTTATATTTATAATTCTATATTGTGTTTTACCATTAAAAATCCATTGATCAAATAAAATATATTTTATTGGAAAATAAATAACCAATTAAAATTCTTGTATCTGATTTTTTACCAGAGCTTTTTTAATAACTCCCGAATGATATGCTAGGTAGAATGGAATGTTTGAATTATATTAAAAATATCTTATTCCTCCTTAAATATCTTACAACGTGCTGTAATTTCGACAAATATGGACTCTTCCAACTTAGTTAGATCGAGCTCTTTTGCGATACACGAAAGCGTGTTTATCAGTATTGTTTAACCGAACTGTCGGATATATTACCTTATATTTGCACTTCAAAAGTGATTAACACCATCAGAGTTCAAATTGTAAGGCATGGTAATTTGTATTGAGTTTTACACAAAAATGATTAACACCATCAGAGTTCAAATTGTAAGACATGGTAATTTGTATTGAGTTTTACACAAAAATGATTAACACCATCAGAGTTCAAATTGTAAGGCATGGTAATTTGTATTGAGTTTTACACAAAAATGATTAACACCATTAGAGTTCAAATTGTAAGGCATGGTAATTTGTATTGAGTTATACACAAAAATGATTAACACCATCAGAGTTCAAATTGTAAGGCATGGTAATTTGTATTGAGTTTTACACAAAAATGATTAACACCATCAGAGTTCAAATTGTAAGGCATGGTAATTTGTATTGAGTATCTTGTTTATTTAGGAAAAGCAAATATTGAGTCAAATTTAATTTTATCATTGCACCTTTTTAGGTCAACGGTTACAAAACCACGGCGTGTAGGTAGTTACAGTATATTGTGTAGTTGCGTTATAGTTATGCACATGTATGTATCAGTGTCGATAATAGTGATGAGCAGGTTTAGGTTTTGGTGTAATTTACAACAGTTTACTGCAAAAAATCCGCAAGTGAACATTGAGGTCATGTACCGAGAGTCCGATTTGAAGTAAAATTAAGTTATATATTTAGATCATTACTCATATGGACCTGAATACCTAATATTATTAAATAGGAGGATATGTATTACTCCGGTTGATTTATGACATTTAAAACTATACTCATAATTTTTCTACAACCTTCGCATAGGCCTCTAAAATGCTATTATTTTCTTGTGATTTTAAGGCAAATAGTTTTGGAAACAAGGTGGGCATATAATTTTGTAAATTTTCAGTATATCTATAATGTTGCTGGTTGTGGCTGATGTGAGTAATTCCAGATGCTGATTCTTTGAGGTTAACATCATCTGAAGCCGATGCTAATGATAAATAAATTCATTATATTAAATTATTGTAGGTACGGTATCCTATGTACATATTTTAATATAAGATGAGTAATAACATTTCATGTTTATTATGAATTTGATGAAACAAACATCAAACTTACGTTAAATTTAACCTAACATTTATATTCACGTAACCTACGGTTCACTTTACTTACATGCCAAATTTAAAGTTTTTACGTTAGATATTTTATGGAAAAAATTGTTTTTTCACAATTTCTTTGTTTTTTGAGGTAAAAAACCGCAAAAATAAATATTGTCAGATTTAATAAAAAATGCAATCCACTACATCTTCTTGTGTATTCAGTTTCAATAATATTAGCTTAAAAGCTTATTTGGTTGTAGAATCGAAATTGCACATTACAAAAATAAATTGTTCTTGCCTAAAGTAATTTATTTCAGACTAAAACACCTAAAGTTAGTTATTCTTGCCTAAAGTTAGTTTTTATAAGTTCTATGATAAACAGAAGCTCTAATATGATATTAGCAAAAGCTCCAATAAGATTTATGCTTTGAGATTATTTTAAAACTCTTTAAGTTTTCAAGCATATTTCTCAGTAAGTTTTATGAATATTTTACAATTCTTGTCTTATATTCTTATCTCCGGTAGTCTGAGTTAACATATCTGAAACGTGATAACTCAACTAGTGTAAAACTATAAAATTATGCAGAATCAGACAAGTGTAAATGAAATTACAGCTTAGAGCTTCCAAGCATATTACTCGGTAAGTTTTGAGTTTTTAAGAATATGAATAGTTAAGTTTTATGACTATATCATAATACTTATCTTATCATTCTTACCTCTGGTAGTTTGGGATAATATATCTGAAAGGTACAAGTGACTCAACTAGGGTAAAACTTTGAAATCGTGCAGTATCAGAATAAGTATAAATAAAATTACTTCTTAGAACTTTTCTCAGAAACCGTAAGAAACCAGATTTACCAGCACATATATAATGCATAAGACTCAAAAATATTTAGATTTAAATTTTAAAGAGATCAAATTAAGTGCTCAAAAGAAATTAATATTGTATATAATATACATTAACATTACCATTATAAAAGTGTGATTGTAACGGTCACCAAAATATTTATTAAATATAGTTAATAAATACCTCCAAAAACATACTGAAAAATATTGAAAAAAAATATATTCATCTTTCGCCCCTTGTGTTTCCGAAAATAATAGACCTAAATTTATTAAAAAAAATTGTGGGTCTCAGCTCCGTCACGGGACTGGAGTTTACTCCTTGAGTACGATTGTCTTAGAATGTGTAAAATAGGTAACACTGTATTTAAATATAAATATCAATATCATTAAATGTAAATGGAAAATTCTTTAAAAAGAATGTTAACAATATAATTATTTTCAATTAAAACACAAATGAACAAGATCAGATTTATGCAACAAAATTAAAAACATTTAGTACCGTCAGATTAAGAAGTTAAAATTAAATGAGGCTTTTTAATTTTGTAGGATAGAAGACACCAAATATTCACACATAATGAGATTTAATGATTATTTCTTAATATAAGCGAACGATAGTAAACTATGTGTGTCACACTCCTTCATTGCGATTACACCATAAGAAAATGCCAATATTTGTGTTACACTCCATCATTGCGGTTACATAATAAAAAAATTCTAAATAAACATATCGATTATATCACTCTAAATATATCGATATGTTTATTTCGAATTTTTCAGCGCAGAAATATTACGCGGAGAGGCCACCTAACAATACACTTGTTTTAACGCTCTGAAATTCGTATTCACACTTTTTTTAACGTTCTGAACTTCGTACGCTCTGAACTTCTTAATTTACTCCTTATAAAATTGTATACCAGGCGCTTTATATAAAAATCGATTTTTAAGGAGTATTCTACAAAAACTAGGTTTTTAAAAGTTTACGGAAAAGTGTAACGACGATTTTGGCTATTCGTAACTTTTGCGATAATCACTATTACATACGAGCCACCCCTGTTTCATATATTAGGTGCTACTATATATTTATTGCATCAGGAAGTCCATTTTAGTGATGACAATATAATGTAACCCATATGTCCCTCCTACTTAAATAGATCTAATATTATTACACTGCGAAGTCTATATTAGTGGCGCTAATATAATTTCACTTCAAACTAAGTACGAAATCGCGATACGTGAGCCAGTCTCACACTTGGTTTACTTGAAATTTTGAATTTCAAAGGCGATTACTTCGGAACGTTTTTTCACCTTCAACAAAAATATTTTATGTTCAGAATGATGAGTGAAATTATGTCATATCAAAAATACGTCACAAGTAGAGAGATAACCTGTACTTCGAGAGTCAGATCGAACTTATAATGTGTCCAAAATCGTCAATATGGAATAAAGTTTCCAATGTGTTAAAAAATACAGATCTAAAACAAAAAATGGCTTTCCTACATAAAAATATTCAAAACGTTTAATAAACAGATTTTCGAATATAGTTATTATGATAAATGATTCCCTTTTTACTGAAGGATATCTTAGGGTAAAATAAATTTTCAATCCCAATTCGAAAAATACTTTTAATGGTTCTCATTTTACTTAAAATAATATCGTTAGTTAGTTTTAAATGTTACTTAATATTTATTTTGAACAAATTGGATGTAATGACATTAAATATTAAATTTAATGGATATTTTGAAATATCCACTATTATACGAATATGAAATAAGGAGACGAGGAATGAAAGTAATTTTTGCTAAGAAGTTACCGAATCGAGCTTATTATTTAATTCGATTTACATTCTTCTTTTGTATTGTTCAATTGATATAATGTTAGGTATATTCTCTTATCAAATTACCTTTTTCCCAATATTTTCCTGAATACCATACCGTCAACAATATTTAATGTAGATTTAAAAATAATAATATTTAACAGTAGTCAATATTTTTTCCCACTAATATAATTAATAAATATATATATTTATGATTTTGAATAAAATTTAGTCTCGTTATGTTGAAGCGGCATACATCCATATCGAAGTATCTATGCACTACAGGTACATATCGGTGGGAATGTGAAAAATAATCAATCATTAAAAAAAGTCGATTATTTTTTATGAAAAATCGATTTTCAACTTTGTATCAATGGCACTAACGTCATCTATTTATGCAGTCCAATTCCAGTTACCCAAATTATCATCCATCGCTGTTTGTTGCTGCGAACAGATATGTGTATTTTAGATTTAATTTATTTAATAAAGTTGTATGTAATATTGATTTAGCAAGAAAAGAAAGGGAGGAAAGATAAATGTTTAAATAGATTTTAATATTATATAAGTTTAATCGAATATTTTTAAATCGATTTTAATGTCAAACAAAATAACCGCTTTTTCATATTGAATATTACATCCCTATATATCGGCAACAGATGAAAATATTTTAGCCTTGGACTTGTGAATTTTCAATTAAATCGTGATAGCATCGAAGCTAGAAGTCAAGGAATTAAATTTTAAACTTTGACTAATTAATACTAGATAGGAAAATAATTAGATAATCCATATTTGAATCATGACTAGTTTCCGATCTTATAATTTAATATCTTCCAACAGGACAAAATTGTCTACAAAACTGAAAAAATGACTATATAATTCCATATCGAAATTACAAGTAGCAATTGCTCGAGATGAACACTGACTTGAAAGATCAAAAGATGCTGCAAAATTTCGCTTAAATCGTAAAACCGCACCTTGAAACCAATTTCATGAAGAGGATAAATGCACATTATTTGATGTTAGGATATTTAAGTTACGGTAAAGTGCTGCGAATACTAAATAAACTTAGATAAATATCATTTACTATCTTTTAAATAAAAACCAAAACAGAATAAAATTCAAATAAAAACCATCGCAATTTCTGGAAAAATTAAAAAAAAAAGAAAATTATGAAAATAGGTAAGACTATTTATTTTCCCATAACCGCTTGTATACTTGTGTTTCTAATGATTGAATATGGAATAAATCTCAGATACATTAAATTTATTAAGTATAAACACTGCCAAAATAATTTTGAAACTTTAATTTAACCGTTTTAGTGCCATTATTTTTTACTTATATGTACTTAAAAATGCCGAAGAAATCTTTATCTTTTGACGTCATTTACCTTTGTCCCGAAAAAAAAACTGTATCTCTTACAAAAATTATCCAATTTTAATAATTTTTTCGGTGTTTTCTTGATAAAAACTTGTACCAAGATAATAAAATACAAAGAAAATTATGGAAATATATATTATGAACAACAATTTTGATAAAAACTGAAATCAAGGTTAAATCGTATTTTCGCAGTCTGGTACATTCTCCGTATCAGCAAAATAATTGTTATCGTCACTATTATCACTATCACTCAAAATTTGCATTACGACAAATTGTGAGCGTCACTCCCACTAAAACTTTCTTCGCAACTTAAAAAACAATCATTTTCACTCGAATTATTTTCGTATTCCGACATTATAGGTTAAAAATTTTCTTTTCCTGGATCCTTTTTATATTGTAATTACTAATAACATTATAATTTTAACTTTTTGTAACACGTAGAAAGATAAAAAATTAGCGATGAGTGCGAGCGACCTCCCCCACCGCGCGCTAAACAGCAACAGATTTCGCGAGCGCCATCGCGCTCGTGGCAAATTTATTTAATACGCGCACGAGCGCGATGGCGCTCGCCGGCACTCTAACGGTTAAGAATTAGTAGTATGTGTGTGCATGTTTGTGTGTTTTTAAAAGTAATAGTAACTAACGGTAATACCTAAGAAACCTATTCGGTCTCACATTTCTTCATTTCCCTTCCTCTTTAATGTTGCTAAAGAAGTATTATTTCAATAACCAAATGATAACCATTTAACATAACTTTGATTACGTAAGTGGAAACGAATATACTCTGCTACTCCTACGCAGGAGCCAAAAAACCGTCGTAATATTTCCAGACTAAATTTAAAATATCTAATCTGGATAAAATATATTTTTAGAATATAAAAACTTTATTTTACAACATTAAGTTACTTTTAGATTTAAGAAAATTTCAAGTATCAAGTTTACGCTCCAACATTGCTCCAAGTATATGCGCAACTTATACACACACACACACACATATATATATATATATATATATATATATATATATATATATATATATATATATATTCATATAAACTTAACGATATGAACAATTTACTTGACAGGTTGTATATATATTTTGCCACTCTTGTCAGAATAAATATCACTGGCTTTAATTACGGTTAATTGTATTGTATTTAACCCTTATTAAATAAAATGAGTCATACGAGCGCCAATATTTTTGTAATTTTTTTACTGCTTTCATTTATAATACAATTATTTTATATTTTAAATATTCAAATTTTAATTATATTTCAAAAATTAATACACTAAATAAAAATTTGTGCTTTTAACATTCAGTTCTTGGATTTAAAATGGAATATGACATGAATACATAGTTACAATACATTCAATTCAATTACATAAGAAGATCTTTCACTTTTCGCAAAGACATATGCTATCTGAACATTGATAGCTAGCCAGACCAAAGACTAAAGCTCTCACAGAAAATGCTATACCAAGAATCAAATAAATTTTCTAGGTATTTCAAGAAATCAGAATAGTCTTTGGTTATCAGAATTTCTATAACGTTCGTTTTTCATTTTTCATTTCTGCAATTTTCAAAACGTTTTCAGTGTAAGTGTAGCTCAAGTGTAATAATCTTAAGTTACTTTGAAATTAATTGTACGGCAACTTCTTTACGATTTATACTTTTCATTTATGGATTAAGCTATAATATTGTGTAATGATGAGTATGAGACTATCATTTAATGTTGCAACGAGTATTAGTTACTTGTATTACTTTTAATTTTCTCAATAAAACTATAGTAATATTTTAATAAGACAATAATTGGTTTTTCGAAGTAAATATATCCCAGATTACTTTATTAGACTAAATTTAAAGTAGTTCCTGAGTGATAGCACCAATCTTAAATGATGTTCATTAAGTTGCTAAAGAATCAGATTAGATGTAAATACAGGCATCTAAAACGAAAATGTGCACGGGCGAAGCCATATCCTAATGATATTGAACTATAAAGATAATTGTATATTTATAAACTTGCCTTATTAGGCAAAAAGATAGGTTTAAAAAATCTACAAACATTTTAATAAACGTTTTTAGGTTTTTTAAACCTACAAGTTCTAAAATTTAACAACTCTATGAACTAAGTAGATTAATAAATTTCCAAAATCATGTTATTTGAGTTTAAAATTTATTTCACTTTTCATTCTTGTTTTCTATAACCAATGATTTCTTCTACAATTAATTCATTTTCAAACATTTTCTGTTCATTAGAAACAAAGTTAGTATTGACGATGGAAAGTACATGTATTTTTATATTGAACAAGTTTTTTATATTGATATCCTTTTTATATTGAACAAGCCAAATATCAACGTATTACAGTTTAGATATTTAAAAACGGCTTATAGTATCAGTACCTAAATCAGTAAGACAATAGTTTTCAAGACCCACTTGTAAATAAAGTGTCATCGAATATTGGAATGACGTAAATACACTATCGAAAATTTTAAATAAAACAATAGTATATTATACTCTATTTTTTTTTCTTGGAATATTTTACTGAGCTTTGAAACATTGCTATTCACACTTGGCTATTTAACGAACAATGGTGCCATTGTTTCTGGAATATTCAAATCGTTAGTCTAAATTATTTTGCATATTTTCTCATGCGCTATTACTATAAAAAATACTAAAGTATAGATTCGTACAAGAAAAAGGCGTTTAAATACAATTAACACGTTTGTAATTTTATTAATTAATAATGAATTCTTTCAACTGAAGCGATTTATTTCCATTCCAGTGTCTAATATCAGATATAGTAGTCTCAAGTGATAATGAAAATTTACGGAAATAATAATTAAAAATGTTTTTGATACGTGGAAAATGTTGCTTTATTTATTTGACATTACTAAGCATGAAAATACTGGGAACGATTTGAAAAGACGGGTCTATTTATAGTTGCTTTTTCTGTATTTATATTTTATCCATATTTGACATATATTTGTTAAAATTATCGCTATGTAGATTGACTTGGAAATATTTACTTCCAAAGTGTGCAAACCAATAATTTATTTAAATTATGACTGAACTACTATTAATAAAAGTCCATTTTATCCAGTCCTAATATTGGAATAGTAAACAGTAGTTCTTTTCTCATGTAATTCCACGCAATACTTGCGAAGGCTAATCAAAATAGCTACAGGTTAACTAGTATTTATTTGACAAAATACCTAAATAATAAAATCTTTATTTTGGTTTTCAATAAACGGTTTAAATGAGATAGAACTCACGCTAATATAAAGTTTTGTCCAAGATTGATGATACTATTTTGTAGAACCTACACACCAACCTATTACCTTTACCTTTTTCTTCCATTTTATAGTTGTATATAACAGTGTTAGAGTTCTAATGAATTTAGAATATATAATATTTTTAAGTACTATAATTAAGATAATGTAAGTAAAGCTATTTGCAAAAATTTAAACTTTTACCCATTTTGAAGTGCTGTTACTTATTAAACGATCTATCCATAACGTATTATAAATAATATAGCAATGTAAAAAAATCTTAGCTATATATTTAAATTAATCAATCGGTTTATAGTATACCGTAAAAACGATAACAAAACAATATAATTTTATATGATTCATTACTTTCCACTTTCTTAACTATCATTTTCATGCTAAAAAGTTGAGCAGTTATACTGCATTTTACATTTGGCTAAAATGCAGAATAATTAATTAAATTATTCCGAATATTAATGATTAGTAAATTTTTTCCACACCTTAGGGAAAAAGTATTGTATAGTTACCATGACTGACAAGTAAATTTGAAGATTTCTATGACAAAACGTCCTCCCAATTGCGATATTGTCATCATCTTCAAGAAAAAACCTTTCATATTAACATAGCTCTATAGCCATTAAAACACTGAAATCCATCTAGTAGGACTAAATTAGATTGCGAGTAGATACACAGATCAATAGACGTATTATAGATATGGCAATTAATAATAAACTCTTCATAATTTTATTAAAAACGAATCAGTTACTTTAATAGCTGATATACGTTCCTTTCTTCTCATCCAAAAGAGAGGCAAATAGGGCTATACGAGCTACATGCTTTCCAGTCTGTATAATTAGATTATTGGGACCTGCAATTGTATTAAAACATGTTGTAATAGCAGCAGTAAATCAGTGAAAAGTAGTTAAATAAGGTAGAAACAAGGTACTAAAAAAATATTAACGAAACGTTTAAAATCTATAAATTTTCACTATTAAGATTACAGAAATATTTATTATATTTTGAATAAAAAGATTGTTTCCGTAATAAAAAAACTGTTTCTAACTCCGAAATTTTTTATTTGGTATTACTGTAAAAATAAATTTAGATCAAATGCTTTTCCCGATCAGAGGATTAGATCTTTTAAATCGAGATCTAAAGGTGGCTGTACTCAATCTTTTATGTTACTGTTTAAACAATTCATGCGTAGTACGTTACTTCTTTAAAATTTTACCATTATATGATATTTTTATACTTCATTTAAGAACTTTAAACTTTTTTTTATAATCGTTTGAAATATTTAAGACGACGTTTTGTGCAATTAAGTAATCATGCTATTTTAACACTTCTAGTAGATCTAAGAGCCATAAATTTGACAATTGGTTAATATATGAATTTTAAATGCACAGGTAAATCCATTTATCCGATATTTCAAAGTATATTTTTTACCTAATTAACAAAAAATTTAAAGGAATTAAAATGAGTATTTTTTTATTTATAGTTGAAATAAAATTTCCATTTAAGGGACGTCTTTCTTATTTGGCTTTTTTATTTTACATTTCAAATAGAAATTAAATTGCATTTAAAATTTCTTCTCTTTGAGTATAAATATATTTCCAGATGGAAATATATGTGTAAATTTATGAAAATAAATTCTCGTTGCCATCAAAGACATCTATTGTGGTAGTTTCATATAATTTTCCACGTCATCCAGAATTGCTTAATGCAATTACCATATCATCACCTTTTTCCTTTAATAATTCTCGAATTGAAGAAAGTATTGTATTAGCATCTAGGAGGGGATTAATAGAGTAAGTTTTGGGATTATTACTTGTTCAGAGAAAATATTAGTGGCTACACATGAATTATATCGAAGTATGTGCGTGTCTACCAATGTACATACAAACTCATATTCTTTTAAAGGGTTGTGAATTATCAGGGGAACATCCGGTTGACTATGCACGTACGTTTCTAGTTCATAAACTTCTACGAAACGAATGAAATGGTAAGTTAGTTAACTGGAAAATAAATTCTACTTTTGGGTTATGGCACAAAAAAATTTAAATCTACGTCATATAAAAAATAAATAAAAAAAAATTATTAATAAGTAAGATAATGCTTGTGGATATTTCCTATTTTAAGTTATAATCATAAACCTATTTCTGACAGGTATCGTGCATAGAGAAGAGAAAAATGATGACGCGTAAATGCTGTTATCACGGTTATGTGGTTTAACAGTTTCAATTCTAGAGGTTATTCTTTTCCCCATTAACTCGGATCAGTCTGCTAAATTTTTGTATCATAAAAGACAGCTTTTGTTAAAATGAAGTGATATGTCAATCGTACTAATGAAAATGTGACAAAGTCATAATTTAATATCTAACCTTTTGTCAGATGATTAGTCATGATCGCGTCATATTTTCATTAATGTTACTCACACATGCCTCATTTTGATGAAAGTTCTGTTTGGTAAAATTTTCTTATCTTTTATACGACATAATAAATAAGTTATTTTTAGGGTTTCATAACCACATAACAAAAAACCATACCTATTCATCGGTTTGTCCAATTCTTTATCCATATATCACAGTGTTAAATTTAAACTGATTGTGATAAAATTTGTTTTCTTTTTTCAATTTAAAAGTGATTTTGGAAAAAAAACAATTTTTTTTCCTAAAACTCTGAACTTTGTGATGAAATTTTTTTTTGTGAACTTCATCGAGGGGAGAGTCATTCGTGAAATCTTTTAACACTAACGTTATTAGTTCAACCTTTAGAAATACTTGAACTCAAAACTATTTGGCTCAACTTTTAATAACAAGTTAAGAAAACAATTTGTTTGCCTATCAAGGATGTAATAAGCGACATTTTTATTTTTAACCGGAAAGCTTTTTATAACAGGTTCTAATCGTATTTAATAGGATATCTTTATAATTTTCAAAATATATTACTGCCGTTTTATGTATAAACAACTAAATGAATACCCTCATACGTTCTGGCAATAACACATATTTGCACGTTCTCCTCCTTACACCAGGAATATACAAATAAAACAAGGCGAAATTCCGAAAGTGCGAACCAAATAGGCCACATTCATGATATTGTTATCTCGCTAACGTTTACCGTATTTACGTAAAATATATGGCTGCCAGTATTTATGCAGTACACACCCTCGGTAAAATGTATATAAAATACATACTGTTTAACACGTATATAGAATATATACTCATTAATATGTATATAGAAAACATGCTCCTCAGTATTTATATAAAATACGTACCTGTCAGTCGTGTTGTAAGGTGAACCTCCATAGGGACTGACAGCCGCTAATTCACTTCCGCCCTGGTACACCGACACGAGGGCGAGGTCCAATGTTCGACTCTGTAAGGAATAGACAATAAATCAAAGGTTACTGAGAAATATATTCATATAATTTACGTAAGTAATATCTTATTACCACACGCAACGCAAAAAAAGCAATAACTTAGTATACGGCGAATCATGAATAAGATATATTTAATATGAATTAATAATGTTTGAATTAATTTCAATATCTGAAACTAAATTAAATTTGCTACTTAAACTTTTATAGCTGAAATTTTACAAATTTTTTAGGGAAAAAATTGTTATTTAAATAAAGAAAAAAATCCACAATTAAATGAAACTACGTGATGTAGTATTATCTCTACTACTATAAAATAGTAGAGATAATACTACATCACGTAGTTTCATTTAATTGTGAATAATGAATTTCTACAAAATTAACGCCATATCAATAAAGAATTTTCAATAAAGAAAAAAATATTTAATTAAATTTTGCAAAAAAACTTTATTTCTAATCGGAGACAAAATACTAAGGGTAATGGCAGAGCATTTAGTGGACAGATTTCGCTATCCTATCGCCACATATTGGTCAGTTTATATAAACTTGATATTTCGTTGTAATTTCGTGTTGATTCCGATAGGAAGATATAAATGAGCGAAATGAATTCTTCCTTTGTATTATTATTATAGCGGACGAACGCTATATAACCAAAGATAAAGATAAAGCTTATTATAGCGGCAAGAAGATATGATTTCAGTATCGCATCTATGTCACACGTAATACACTTTTCAATACATTTTATTATATATACATATATATATATATATATATATATATATATATATATATATATCGAAACTTAATATTTGGTATAGCGTGTAAACACAATTAAACAATAACTAGGCAAAATTACAAAACCGCTTGTTTAGTAGTCTATAATTATATACTTATCCATAATATCACATTAACGTGATATAATACACCTTAACGTCCCACAAGCTATATGCTTTCGTGGGAGAAAACGTGACTGGAAGAATGTTGGGGCTTGATCTCTCCATTATGACAGATAGAAATTAGACCAAATTAGTTTTCGTCGTATTATGTGGGCAGTTGTTGCAATGGTTTGAATAAAACCCATCAATTTAACTTGATAACTACCTGAGGAAAAATATATATGACACCACAGAGGATCGGCATAACTAAAAATCAGGATGGATCGCGATAACTTGTTTTTGGATTACTATAAACTAACAAGTGTAATACTTGTTTTTGGATTACTATAAACTAACAAGTGTAATACTTGTTTTTGGATTACTATAAACTAACAAGTTGAAGACTAATTTAGTATTTATTACACCAGTAAGAAACAATATTAATATTAACGAGGAATTACAACAACATAAATATAAAAATGATAATTTAAACGGTAATCTACATTATTTTATTCGAAAGTATGAAAATTTTTTTTTAAATGCCTAGAGAGAAAATATCTGTCTACTTCCACCCCGTCCATTTCTTTAGATAAATTTTTCAGAAATACATTAATTTTATAACAAAGGGATACAAATGATCCATCGACAAAAACACGGTTTACCATTCGATAACTTTGTTCTATAAAGCGTTTTCCGTCATTTATTCAAAGAAATAGAGAAAAAAAATAACTGTTGTCTTAATAGAATATTACATTTTTCTGTGATTTAGGTAAATACACCAACTAATTTAAGGGTGTCGTCGGTAATTAAGTTTCTAGAACTTAAGAAAAAAAATTCAGCTGCATAGATTTCTTTGTATAATTTTCCAGAAATATTAAATTCCCATTCGTGGATTTTTTTTTCCGGAAACAATTCAAATTGAATAGCTAATTTGGGCGACTTAAATAACTAAGTCTCCATGTAATGTTTTTTTGTATTATTTTTATTTAGAAACAGTGCAAAATAAACAAAAATTTTACGAAATTTAATTTTCTGACTTATGCTTGCCATCTCATTATTTTTTTAAATACAATTTACTCTTTCAAGTTGAGAAGAGTTTCATAATGTGTGGAAAATTTAAGTGTATAATTTATTCCTGTTAAGAGTTAAAAGTTTCTGAAAAATTAGAGGAAGGAAAAGCTTTGCCAAGTATTTAATCTAGTTCTACTACGATCCTTTATATAAAGAACTGTAAAAAGTGAAAATGAGTAGTTTATATTCATTCATATTATTTTAATTCAAAGCCTGTTTCAGTTAGTAAAATCGTGTGTAAAGATGCGGGCTATAAATAAAGTCTTTATTATAGGGTCGTGCGTAAAGTTTGTTTACTCTGGCTTAACTCAAATATATACTAAAAGAAACAAAGGCATATTCATAAGCAATTCGTTTATATTTAAATCTTTTTTGAGTATTTACTGGACCAGGTCTTGCATTACTTTTTTTCCAGGGAGTAATAAAAACTTATTGTAGCGTAGTATCTTGTATTCATTATATCTAGTTTAATCATTTGCCCTTGTTTTGCTGGTCATAATTAACATTGGAAATGTATAAGGGATATTTTGTGTAAATAGGTAATCAGGACACTGCAGCGACTATCAGTTTTTTTACAAAATTACCACCAAAATTAAGACAATATAAAAAGATATGTAGCGAGTATAAAGTTACCTGTTGCATCTTTAAATTAATCATTAGTGCATTATTAGGCTCCTGGAATTTGTACACCGAGTTCTGAATTCGTTTATTGCAATTCAATTTTTTTAGCCTTAATTTTGATATTTGACAAAGCTAATGAAAGAAACAAACCAAACCATTTTTTTTTAAAAGTATGCAAGGGACGAGTACATTTTAAATTATGGCGTTTATTATCTTGCCTAAAATTATGTTTGTACCAATATAACCTACAATATATAAGCAAAATTATATAATTGCATTGCTCAAGTAATAACTACTTACCATCAAAATCAAAACATGTCGATTTAAGTTGTCAGCCAAAGAAAATTAACTATGCTGGTATGGACAAGTAATCAGCGCAAACAAAGTCAGCGGGGATTAGGACATAACATCCAACGCTCTTATTTATTTTATTATATAGTATTTCATTTTATATTGTCTATGAATATCTAATTGCTTTAAATGATAATTGATTTATTGGTTATTCATGAACTTCTTTCATACGATACCGACGAATTGAACTCGTTATAAATGTATATGAATACGTTTAGATAAATCAATTAAGTATGTCCGATTGTAGAAAACGCTGCTAACTGTAAAAGTTGAGAGATATATGAAAGAAATGAACCCAAATAAATTTACCTTACCTTCCAACAAATTTTTTTGCAGACGAAATACGGAAAGCCATTTATTTGAATTATAAATAAAAAAATGACAATCCAATTTTTCATGGCAATTCGCACGCTGTTTCCATTTTAAAGTGTGCTTATACGAAAAATTAAGTTTATAACGACTTAAATTGGCTTGGGGGCCGCAACTTCTTTTAGATTGCTTTGTGAATGATGAAAATTTATTTTTCTAAATACAAGACTATAAACGCGTGACCAAAGACTAGTAACAAATAACAGTGATGGGAAAATGGGAGAACTGCAAAACCATTAGTAAGCGAAGAGTCCAGTTTGATTCAGAAGGTGATAATGAGGATTTATCGGGGAGTTATAGAAATATTTGGGTTATCGACATAATCATTTTAGATTCCATAACATTTTTTAACGTGTTAGATGTCACGATAGCCACTTCTAAAGAAAAACGGGTTTCTGTAGTAAGACAATTACCTACAGAAACCTGTTTGGAAATTTTTAACACGGCCGGCATTCCTGAAATTGATGCTAATATCAAAATATGATTTAAAAGGCAAAAGGCTGGAAAATTTTCCACCTTGATGATCCCTCGTCCTGGGTTTTTAGTTTAAATGACTAATTTTATGGATATTTCGTTGGATGTATTTTGAAGTCGATATTAGAAAACAAATTGTTGAGTAATTAAAATTATTTTTGGACAAAAAGTCCTTGCGAAACAATTTTTTACTCACCCCATTGAATGAGATATCATTGAAAATTTTTAATGAAGTAGAATCGAAAACTCACTCCCCTTTTTTATTTTAAGCCACACGTGCAAAGCTTTTGATAATAATTTGTTTACTTACCCTAGCGAATGAGGTATTTTTAAAAATATTTTAGAAAATATTATCGAAGTTCATTTTCCCTTTTTTTATTTTTAAGCCTGGTTTATGATTTTGAGAAACGTTTTTCGCTCACTCTATTGATTTATATATCGTTGAAAATATTTAATAAAATATAATCTCAGTCCCGCTACCCTTTTATTCCCAAGCCACGTTTGCCAAATGTTTGAGAAAAATTGTTTGCTCACCTTCTTTATATTTTTAAACCACATGTAAAAAGTTTATAAAAAATGTTTTTTCCCTTACCCCATCGAAAGAAATGTCAATGAAAATGTTTAATAAAATATAATTTAATTTCATATCATATTTTTTAATTTTAAGCCACATGTGCAAAATTGTTGAGAAACTATTTTTTGCTCGCTCCCTTGAATAAATTGTATTTTAAAATGTTTAATGAATTATAATCCAGGTCACATTCCCGTTTTTTTTAAGCCACTTATGAAGTTTCTGAAGAACATTTTTTTGCTCACCCCATCGAGTGAGGTATCATTGAAAAAGTTTAATAAATTGTAATTGAGTTCCCACTCCTCCTTTATATTTTTAGACCACATGTGAATAATTTATGAGAAACATTTTTTTGCTTACCCCATCGAATGAAATGTCATTGAAAATGTTTAATAAAATATCATTTAATTTCCTCTTACCTTTTTAATTTTTGAGCCACGTGTGCAAAATTGTTGAGAGAAAATGTTTTACTCACCCCATTGAATACGTTTGACAAAATATAATTCCCCATTTTAATTTTTAAGTCACGTGTGCAAAGTTCCTGAAAACATTTTCATATCAGTATCTACCTAGATCTACTGAAAATGTTTAATAATGTGTAATCCAACTTTCCTTTTTATTTTAATCCACGTTCACAAAATTTTTGAGTAAAATTTTATTTCCCGACACGTTGAATAAGATGTCATTAAAAATATTTAATAAAATGTAATCGGGATTTCACCCCCTTTCTATATTTCCTATTTTAAGCTATGTTTGCCAAATAGTTACGAAACATTTTTTTGCCCGGCAAATCGAATGAGGTGTCATTGAAAATGTTTAATAAAATATTATTAAGGTTCTACTGGCCTTTTCTAAAATATTTTTAAAAACATTTAAGCCACTTTTGTGGCAATTATAATACATTTTTTTTCAAGTCACCGGGCAGAACAAGATATCATTGAAACGGCACTTTTGTTAAATTAAATATTTTTTTTAAACTTATTTCGGTTAAGTGGGGTTAATCATTTCAAGGGATGAATATAGCTACGGACCCATAGTTTAAACGTATTCCAACATGTACTTAGCTGATACCGGAGCGGTATTGGGATCTTCATACCGGAGAGGAAAATGGGATCTTCATAAACAATCATCGTTAATATTTAACATAAATCAAAATGAAAGAATATACAGATTAAGTCAAATATCTGATTAAAAAGATTTATGATGCAACAAAACAATTGTGGCTTCGTTTGAATTAATTTCATTTCTAATTTGGTAAATAATTCGCGCTTTCCATGGTATCGTAAATGTAACAAACATATGTAAGTGTGTAACTTAAAGCGAATTATTACAGTTTTCTCTGAAAAAGCTTTTCCATTTTAAGTTAGAATAAAGACTAAATAGTCAACATGAAACTTATATTATTTGGTTTGTTATAGATAATGTTATTTTTTTAGAATTGACTGATGGCTGCCAATACATGAACTTTTTCAGCTATCAGTTTGAATATGATTAAATATTTTCAGGAGGAAACCTACACCAGAATAGATTGACCAAATTTAGAAATATTTTACTTTATCGCTAAGGTGATGAGGAGGATGCAAGATTAAATTAATTTAATCTACCGTGACTTACATCAGTGTTAGAATTCCCAAGCAAATATACTTTTATGATCACATCATATGATATATGAATATCCGTATTATACTAGTTTCTTCTCGTTCATTCTCGATTATTACTGTAATAAATTTCCAGTGTCTAGTTTAGAAACTATTTAATGATATTAGTTTAATGACCCACTCATATAAACAAATCATCACGCAATGAAATATTAAGGCCCAACTTATTATCTCAAATATACTTCTTTGCTTCATAAATGTTATAAACTTGAATAGTATTATTTATGACTGTAATTCCGCCCCAAACCGTATAGATATTACTTATTAAAAGGAACACTTAAATGAAAGTTACTCGACTGGACAAACAATTTTTTGAGAATTTTTTATTATTTTATTTCTGTTATCCTGTTAGCCCCTTTATATAATTTGTTCATTACTTCGTGTTTCTATGTTTGTAATAACCTTAGTTTACGCTGATAACCTAAGAGCTAACGCAAAAAACCTACATAATAATCTTTTCTTGAAGATATCAGAAAATATTCCTAATATTTTTATATTGTTTCTGTCTGTATGTCTACACATCGTATAAGAATTATTAAGTCTAATTAAGACAAATATCTCGGTCTTGCTTTTTGAGAGTCAGAGAAAATATATGAGTGTTATTAAAATTATCGTCTTTCAGTCTTTCTGGTAGTACGTAATGATTCCTTGTTTGTGCTGGTATAACGCAAAAGATATCAGACAATATTAAATAAAATTGTTATCCTTTTATTTAGTAAATTCGAAGAAATTAATTGATATGTATATTGACTCGATGTGCTAACGACCAATAGTAAACAAACAATAAAAGTGAAAATTTCTAATGTTAACATATATAAGTATACATATAAACACACACACACACACATACATACGCACGCACACACACACACACGTGTGTATGTGTGTGAGATTATTATTGTAAAATTAAATTAAACTGCTCTCAAATAAACTATTAAGCACTAACTGTCAGTTATTCTCTGAGGAATTATCAATCAAAACCAAAACGTAATTATTGGAAGACAATGACCTCGCTTGACCATGCCGAATGGAGCCGAGTTTATCCCTAAGAATAAAACAATAGGGATTGCATATAACTGAAATATATTATAAATACTTTACGTTCAAGTTCAATTAAATATATAAAAAATATGTGCTGTGCACCTAAAAAGAACTTTACATTATATTAGCTTCATAACTACATCTCTTTCCACATGGGAGAAGTCGAGGCAAAAAAACTATACCTACATGAATTTAGTATATATATATATATATATATATATATATAATTTACAACAAAACTGCATTTACACTGGTGAATGGAGAGCCGTAAATGTTTTTGTACTGTACTTAGTCTTTTCAGAGTTCCACATCTTAAAAGGAAAACTACACTTTCATAACGTCATACATGAGTACACCTCTGCGTCTGTCACAAAAACCGTTCTATCTAGAAACTTAAAATTTTGCACAATAATAAAACGGATTAAACCGCACATATACTGATTTAAATACAAATCAAAAATATTTATATTGAAATGTTTTTATTGTTGTTTAATTATATATTAAAAGAGAAATTTAAATTTCACATGTAATAAAAGATATAATTTAAAAGATTAGTTCAAAGTATTTCAAAGATATTATTCTTAGGTATTTTTTTTATAATTTTAGGAAGCATATCTTTGAAAATATACTGAAAAATATGCAAAATAATATATATCCTCCCTCTTATTTCAGAAAGTTTTCATTGATAATTTTACCAAATTACACGATCTTTCAATAAAAATTATCTTATCATTCGTAACACATTTCATAAATGTGCTAAGTTTTGTAATGATTATTCAAATAGTTTTTGAGACGTGTGGAAAAAAGAAAGTATCTAATTGATTTGTGTAATGCTACCTATATTAACAAATATTAATATATCGAAACTTTGCTTACTCGAAACTCACTGTGAGTTACTGATCAAAACTCGCATTAAAATTGCTCGCTCTCCTCTAGAAAAATTAAAAACCCTACTTTTCAATCCTAACCTTAAAATCCTACTTCGAATTTGTCATATCCAGTATTAAATCTGACAAATACTTCGATACGAATGTAAAGTTTAGACTATTAAGGAAGAATGCAGTAAAAGTTTAACACCATTTGTAATATGGTATGCCTGTAGATTATAGACACACGATGTCTACATTTTGGACTCAGAAAGTCACCAATGCGAAAGTTCTGCTGTGAGCTGGCCAGAAACGCAAGATTTTAAAAACACATCTAAGCCATGTGCTCAAGTATGACGGACATAGCCTCTTGTAACTAATAATGATGGGAAAGATTACTGGGAGAAGAAAAGCCGGTCGCAGAAGAAAGTCATGTTTGGGTAACATTCGAGAATTAACAAGGATTACGAGTGCCGCCAAAATCTTTCACAAGATCATAGTTAACTGCAGAGTTGACTGGCAACCTTCAATAATTAGAGATACACTCTTAGAAAAGAAGAAAAGAAGATAAAAAGCTTTTTGCGGCGTATCCGGTTGGGTGAAAGTTGTAAACTTTTGTGAGTGACAATCGAATTTTGTTATTTCACTAAAAAGTGACTTACTTTTGTCTAACCCAGTTCTAAGATCGACCTCCCAGATATAAACATAACGCTGCAACCCGTAAATGAAAACTTTCCTAGATAAATAATTTCTATGATAGTGAAAACCCCATCAATTTAGTAGAACCTATAAATGAGTAGATAAACAGAAACATGCGTTGCGTTTTGTATGTTTATGGATTGGAAATTCAATTTTTTACAGAAATAATATGTTTATGATTGCTATGATGTTAATGATTGCATTAGCTAATATGTTCGTCATCGCTTTGGTGCGTTAAATTTATTAGATTTTATGATATGGAATTCAACCGTACCAGATTGAAATTTAGTTCTTGGTTTAAACATTTTAATATGATTTGGTTAAATTTTTGAATAAGAAACAGACTAAGCTTTAAAGAAAAAAAAATGTCTATATTTGAATTATGTCATGAATTTATGTGAATATTGTTTGCATTAAGGCTAACTTTTTATCGTTATAAAATATATGTTATAACCTATAAACCACTAAAATATCTAAAACTTTCAACTATTTTTAAACAACGTGCTATCTTGTTTAACACCGTCATCAAGAATATACCTTCGCAAAAAAAATCTAAATTAAGTTATTAAAAAAGTATCTGATTTTTTCTTTTTTTTGATTTCCAAATTTCAACATTTCTTATTGATTATAAGGTGGAATAATTGTCATAAGACTTTTTTTTATATTTTCATATTTTATATTTTTCTTATTACACAATAGCCGTGATTCTACATCAAATAATATGAGTACTATCTTACAGTCAATAACTTACTAGTAGATAAATAGGAATAAAAAGTTTCAAACAAACAAACAAAAGTTTAAAACAATTAATCATGTCAACTGAAGTAATAGCGAATGAGTAAAATGAACTCAATTTAAAAATTGTATACCGGTCTTCATGGTGTAAAGTTTACTTTATATTACCGGAGTAAGGAACAGAACATCGAAATAGAAATGAAGGTATGTATAATAAAGGATTAAATCATAGAATATGAACTTTTTTTACAGGTGTATCGCCAGATGTTACATGCATTCAAGATTTTAGGCGATGTATTTTATATTTAACAAAATATTTCTGAACACAGCAAAATTTTAGAACGACTCCTAAACAAGTTAGCCAATATATTTCAGTCTCAGCTAACAATTTATACCGCCTTAGTTCCAAGGTAATTACTGAAACTACTTTCATAAGCATATTACGTACCACGTCACGTAAAACACGTAAACTCTGCAACTTATTCAAGTAACCAATTTAACTTTGGCACTTCGTTACCTAAGCTTCGTTTTATCCCGATCGCGCTAATCGTTCGGTGCATGACTAAATGCCGCCCAAAAACGGGGCAGAAATGAATTGTATATTCGATACAATAAACGTGGAAAAGTTGGAACTTTGTTTGGATAACAAAGAAAGAAGTTGGAATAATCAAGAATTAAGCTCCATTTAAAGTTGGCGTCGTGCTGCGGTCGGAGTTGTGCAAGTTAGCGGGTGGTCGGATTTGAACTCGAGAGCGAAATAAGGTTGGGCGAAATAAAATTCGGCGAAAAGCTTTCGCCCAAAGCTTCCACCGAATCCTAATGAAGTATTCTTAAGCTCCCCAAATGCCAGTTAAAAACTGTTTCCTTTTTGTCACAAAATAACCTTTGTATATTTTTTTTATTTAGTAGCTGTTACATTATCAAATATAGATGCGGAATGATATAAAAAAACTTTGAAGAATATTAACTTATGTGGTTATTGGTTAAAAGTATTTATCATGTTTTGTAGTACCACAAAATATCCAATATAAAATGCAACGGGTATTTTTATAACTTATCATTAATAATATTTTTTTAAGATCGGTAGCAATTTTATTTACATAAAAACGTGTAACAGTTGTCATGATGTGATATCTAATATAATACTCAGAAAGTATTAAACTTTCTAAGTGTTATATACATCATTCGCAAGAAATGTTTAATATTTGACGTCAAATACCTTAATGTTTTAACAAATATAACATTAATCTTAATAATAGAGCAACATAAATAAACTCCCTTATAAAAAGTAGTAAATTCACGCATTAAATTGTGAGAATTATTGTTATTTTGCGTTTAGTTATTTATAAATACTATTATAGAATAGGATAGTTCTATAATAATCGTAGATTAGCAAGTTTTTGGTATTGCATCCGTTTTTTAAATATGTTAATAATTTGAAAAAGCCAAAAAATAAATAAATTGCACAAATTGTTGCGGTTAAGCATGACGAACAAAACCGCCCATGATTAGCGATTCGTGCATCAAGAGTATCTGGAACACTTATTAAACGTAGGAGGATATATTCATTATCGCGAATTTATGGAAAACTATAACATCTATAATACATGGTATAGATTTGGTACAATTTCCTCGTGTGCTTCTAAAATCTTGTTTTACTTAATTCTAATTTCAGTAGGTTCGGAAAAAATATTTGAGACCCTTATGACTAGCCTTTTTAAACTATACCCCACGTTACAAATGGCATTTTAAATTTATATTCGAATACTTAAGTAGTCTCATCAAAAATTGTAATAAAAGTATTTTTGAGTTGAGTTCAAGCTACTTCCAAAAGAAACGACTGTGATAGATGGTGTGGTAGGACTTGTGTCTGATATCGTAATGTTTCCTTTTTTTTGTCATTTTCCTATTTTGTTTAATTATTATTAATTTAGCTTACTCGTAAAAATTCTTTTGGTCACAAAAGCTGCATTAACTACTACTACAAGTATTTTACATTTGGTTTTTATTTTTTAAATTGCCAAAAAAAGTATATAATCCTTGGGTCAGCCAATATAACTTGAATCGAAATTTATTTCATATAATTGCAGGAACTCTAGCTACGGTAAAATCGAATGTAAAATATTTGTAGCTACTACAAATATTTTACATTCGATTTTTATATTTTTAATTTACCATTTTGTCTCTATTGTCACACAATACGATTTGAACCGAAATTTTCTTCGTACAATAGCAATAAATATAGCTACGCTAACTGCCAGTGTAATTATTTTAATTCAATTGAATTTTTTTATTTCATTGTCTCTGGTACACTGTAGTTTACATCGAAATTTACTTCTTACAGTTAGGATAAATGTGGCTAATATAATTGCTACTGCTTTATATCATGTTATTTTTTAATTTTATACTTGGTTTTATTTTTTAATTAATATGTTACTGGGATATAATTTGGATTTCTGTTAATTACAAAAAATTAAGCCGCAGTATTCATAATTTTTACTTATAACAAAATGTTTAATTTAAATTCTTTATTATTTAAATTTTAATACCATTAAGTGGGTAAAAGTTCGGAACAAAATTTTATTTCAAGAAACAATTTAAAAGCTTATGGAATCAATATGATATTCGAAGATTCATCTCTAAATCTAAATAAAAGCATATACCTTCGTAGTATTAGGAGACTAACTACTACTAGGAATAACTACTAGGATGTTTTATTTGCCATTACTGAATATTCTGGAAAATAATGCGAAGTAAACGAAAACTACATTTTCACTTCCTTAGTTTTTATTAGGTGATCCTGGTCAAAAGCGTGCAAAATTTCAGAAAGTTTGAAAATAAATAGATGTTATTGAAAAATAAATAGTTTCTCAGTAATCAAGACCAAAACAAAAAAATTCTGATTTTTTTTGTTATATTTTTAATATTTACATTATCCAGATATTATCGCATATAAGTTTTAAACAAAAAACTTTGCGTAACCCCACAGTTCTCAATATTGTTTTGGTTTTATTGCTGCATTAATGAGTATGGTACGATTGATGCTATATTCAAATTCTTTGAGCATGTTCCAGCTTCTCTTTCAATAACCAAGCCTCTCTGGACGATAAAAAAATATACTCACGACCTGATTTGTCAAAAGAGCTTCCCCAAAACATTACTAGCTCTTAGGTTATGATAATATAACTACAAATTCATCCAATCTAAGAAGCCTGCCTGGAAAACCACAATGTAACTTCGGTATACTAAGTATTATATTTCAAGCTGACACACGCACATACATAATATAACAAATAATTAAGAACATTATTTTCTTAATAAAGTCATTTTCTAAATTTTATTTTAACAACTATTTTTCAGTCAACGAATAACGTCTATCTTTATTCGAAACTTATTCCTGGACACTTTGTGTATATTATAAATACGTATATATATATATATATATATATATATATATATATATATATATACATATATCCTTGTACCGCTATTACTGATATTATATATGTAGCAATAATATTCACCATAAATTTTTTTTTTATATTCATTTCATTTTAATTATTTTATATATGAAATAAATTACACCATTGTATGATTTGTATAACCATTCAAAAATAATTACATTCAACCTTCACTTTATACATACAATATAGTCTTTTATATACACTAATGAAAATAAATTTAAAAAAAATTTCAATCACTTTAAATTCTTTCATCTATAATAACCAACACACAAAGCTAAAGCTTTTCAGTGGGCGAAACGATTTAGTAGGAAATTTAAAACTTATTACTTTTATTCAAATTGAATTAGTTGTTCTACAAAACGATCTAAAAAAGTCTAAAGAAATCAAGCAATCACATAAAATCAAAGCTCAAGAAGTTGTTTACCAGATCGAGCAAACTTTTATTAATAATTACAACGACTAATAATAGGGAAGTTGAAATAATTTTGCCTTTAAACAAGCTACACGTGTTTCCAATTTCAGACGTCAACTGCCACGCGTAAGTGTTGTCCTTGCGGCGCCAAGGTTAATGCTATCAACGAGTGGGTGTATATCGTCACCCATATGCCTTTTATGATATAATAGCCACTGGATTAAAGATGCTATCGGGCTAACGTAGCGGTGATAAGACCTTTTTAGGGACACAGAAAAATGATAAATTATGTGATTGGATAAAATTGATAACTTATACCGTAATGAAGTAAAATATAGGAGATATCAATAAGAATTTCAAGCCATTTTTTAGTTAGAAAAGTACCAGCAATATTATTTTTCTGTAGTGATAAATTTACTTTTCTTCACGCACTCATGCAGCCATTTCTTCAGTATAGGTTTTCCTTGTCTTTTTATAACCTGTACTTACGTCTTCAAACCACTGAATTTCAATTGATGTTTTACCCTTTTTTTTAATAGTCTTTTTTCGCCACATGTTATTGTTAAAATTAATAATTTTTTCACACCCTTGTGCAATTATGCCACGATATATTTATTTATTTATATTTATTTTTTTTATTACCATTTTTAGTTACCTAAACAGTCATTTCTGAGTACAGACTGAATAAAAGTCAAAAGCATTTTGACAAATATTTAAAATTGGTCTAGTTATAAAGGTGCATACTTGACATTAAGGCCTTCAATAATACTTGACATTAAGGACTTCAATAATATTCATTGTGTTTTACGGGAAAGGATGCAACGCAGAAATATCACCAACTCTGTCTGTACCATAAAATTTAATACTTATAAAACACATGCTTTCTGAATAATTGTTATAACTTTTTTTTTAAAACTGGTCTCTAATTAGCCACATTTTTGCAATACTTTACTAAAAACATCAAAGTTATGAGTAGTAAACTATTGGTGGAAATTAAGTAAATACTTTTTTTTGTGAACTTTCTATAAAACATGAAAGAGATAATGGTTCTCCGAAAAAGGTACAAGTTGAATAGTTGGAATATCTGAGATAATTTTGGATCCTCGAAGTCGTGTTAAGCGGTTAGCACTGATCTCTGAGGTTCTGGTGCCCTTACGAATAAAGTTTGACTAGTAATTGAACATATTTGGTGAACCTTACGAATAAAGTTCGACTAGTAATTGAACATATTTGGTGAACCTTACGAATAAAGTTCGACTAGTAATTGAACATATTTGGTGAACCTTACGAATAAAGTTCGACTAGTAATTGAACATATTTGGTGAACCTTACGAATAAACTTCGACTAGTAATTGAACATATTTGGTGAACCTTACGAATAAAGTTCGACTAGTAATTGAACATATTTGGTGAACCTTACGAATAAAGTTCGACTAGTAATTGAACATATTTGGTGAACCTTACGAATAAAGTTTGACTAGTAATTGAACATATTTGGCGTTAATTTTGTAGAAATTCATTATTCACAATTAATTGAAACTACGTGATATAGTATTATTTCCACTTTCTTTAAGTTCTTTAACACGACCTAAGTTTCGTTGCATTATAACATCTTCAGGTGGGCTATTAGCATTAATATCTTTGCTAATAGTCCACCTAGGTCGTGGTAAAGAACTTAAAGAACGTAGAAATAATACTACATCACGTAGTTTCATTTAATTCGACTAGTATAGTCACATTGTATAGAGCCTCCCGACTCTCGGGGCCACACAGTAAGCGTATCCTTACCGGATTCGACTGGGCTGATTCGACTGGGCGGATGGTATCACCAGCGGCTCGGTCGAGTGCATAAACCAAATGTCCGAAACTGCGGTTCCCCTCGTAAAGGGTAAAACTAACCCAGTTAAAATATCGGTATTTGCAAAGAAGCTATATTTCTTTTATCTATGTATATAATAGACAATTCACATTTAAAAATTTATTAGAATCCATATATATATTTTTTACTTTTCAAACATAGTAATCATCATCTTTCTCATCACGATCTTCTCGTTTTACTTTTTATGGTAAACAAAGGGCTCAAATTGAATCACGTTTTAGCGCATTCTGCCGTCTATCTGCCTCTCGGTCATTCTCAGGCTTTTATACAGAATAAGTTATAATTAAGGTCCCCTATCTCAAAGAAAAAACAAAACCTTATTATGATTACTGTAGTGTCCGTCTGTCACAAATATTTTTTACTTTATACACGCTTATAGACGCTTGAAATTTAGCATAATAATAAATTATACTATCACACATATATATTAACAGAAAATATAAAAAAAAATTTGTGGAAAATATCAAGTACTCAAAAAAAGTTTAAAATTTTACGTATTATGGCGTATTTTTTCATAACTTAAGTGGAACATCTTCAGATTTGTACTAGAAAATTTGCAAGGAATATATTCCCCTCCCGTCTTTGGGACATCTTTTGGAAACTATTGAACTTAAACTAGTGGGAATAAAACATAGTAAGTCTAGGAAATGTTGTACCGAATCTATGCCGTTGATTGTAGATGTCATAATTTTTAATGTATGTATACATATATAAATGTATATAAGACGAAACAATTGAAGTTAATAAATTAAATTGGGTTAAATTATTATAAATATAAGCACAATGATATACAAAACTTTTAGCTTTTCTATGTAGAAGTTTATTTATTAATACTCAATAAGTTTACTTTTAAACGACGGGTTTTGGAATCTAAAAAAATCCACAGTTGAAGGAAATTCATTTAGGTTGCGACTTAATATTTTAATTGGCGCAAAAAATAACATATTGATGCAAAACTTTAAAATAAAGAAGGGACAACAGATTTGCGATCGAATATTTTGCGGGAATTGTTAAATTTAAAGGTTTATAACGTGGTGTGGTTTGTATGTAGGTGCTGTGGTTTCTTTTAAGTAGTGGATTTCTATTAAGTTTAGTTCCTATATAAGCAATAAAAATTGAGATTACATTCACTGAAATGACTTAAGAACTATAGAATCACTTTCTTCTATGGTAATATGGCATCCCCTTAAAATACAGTTGAACTTAATAAAGTTGTCATCCACATCACGATAATTAACTTAAAAAACCACGCACCTAATAAATCAAACTGTATTTGACATTAAATTTGCCCGGTCTAATTTTTAGTGACGTTTATATACCATACAAGATAAAAATTCTTTAAGAAATGTTACTTCCTTAATTTATTTTTTTGTGACTACAGTAAAAACCTAAAACTGAAATGTTCACACACAATTTTAGTCTTAAATGAAAATTGTGGCCAGAACGAATTATTTAAGTCACATGTTCTGCGACAAAAATAAATTTGTAGTACCTAATCGTGGATTTTTTCATCTAAACTAAGTCAGAAATATTGATGTTTTAGGTGAAATCTGTTATAAAAACCCATATTTATATATGTTATATTCTATTCGAATACAAAATAATATAACCAGTTTAACATACGTAAATAAAAAAAAATAATATTTCATTTTTTTTGTAAATTACGATACTCACTATTTACAAAACTGTCAGTGTCAATCAGTAAGAACCAATATAACTGCAAGAAATGACATGCCTACACCTCCATTAAAATTAAATACAATTAGACGAGCGACAGGGAGGTCACTCATGACTGTGACTAATCCAGAACAAATTAAATAAACAAAGTGTACCATAACGCTTACCTGAATCCGGTTTTCAACTACGACTGCCCTAAACACGATAGAGGCGTCTCGCACACGCGTCTCGAGCGGCTTCTCAGCGGAGCGCGCGCAGCCGCTGTCGGCGAGCACGCGCGCGCACCAAACTGCGGCCGCTGCCAAATAGTAGCGGGCCAGCATTGTGATGGACGCTCATGTGGAGTAAGGCCAGTCGCACATTGTGGCCTCGTTGTTGCTGAGTGATGGAAGATCTGCAATGGAGAAAGATGCCATTGAACCTCGATATATCATGAGTCACAATTAAATGAAACTACGTGATGTATTATTATTTATACTTTATTTAAATTCTTTACCACGACCTAGGTTTCGTTGTATTACAATATCTTTAGGTGGATAATTAGCAAAGATAATAATAGCCCACTTGAAGATGTTGTAATACAACAAAACCTAGGTCGTGGTAAAGAATTTAAAGAAAGTAGAAATAATACTACATCACATAGTTTCATTTAATTATGAATAATGAATTTCTACAAAATTAACGCCAAATATATTCAATATCAATAACTTTTTTGAATAAAAAACGTCTGTAAATTTACTTTGGTAACCAGGTTGATATTTTCAATTCATTGAATTCGTGACATGCTAACTCTCTGAATAATAAACCGACGAGAAATACGAATTCAATTCAGAAAGCTTACTCTTTTAAGGTTTTAGCTAATTAGGTTATTTCAACAATAAAATACCCTAAGAGCATAGCGACTGCCGCTATGAAGAAAACAGAAATATAGGACTCCTCCTCGTGAACGCGTGAAGCTAGGACGCTTGTCGAGGTATCCATGAATTACAGCCTTTATTTTTTAAGCCCGATTTTTTTTTACAATTATATCAAACAAAGTACATTAAACGAAACAAAATAACATATGTTCGATTGATTTATGAAAATTCTTAAACTTTCGGGCTCTTTGGGAATGTAGTTTTCCCTTCGTGCCTTTCTTTTTCCTATTTAAGTTCCAACCTTTTTCCTCATTTCTTTCAAACAAAGTTAGAAAGCCAAAATACTTACTTTCAAAATAAAATAGGGTGTTTGACTATGTTTTTTTGTTATTACTAAAATATAATAAGTAATAACAATAAAAACGGTTAGAATAAATATATCGTACCTAGGACTTTTGATTACAAAGTTATAACGACGTAAAAACTGATGAACTACGATTCGCGCGAAAACGCCCCATACAAAGCACAAGTGGCTTGTGACATCATGGGCCAGTTATTTAGCATTAATTATAAGGGAGTTTATAAAATATATTAAGTATCTACTTAAATATTGCTTCTATGTTATGTATTGCATATTATAATTTTCTTATATTTTTTGTCTATGCAAACTAAATTCATAACAACTTCTTCAATTTAAGGAACAAAAAAATTTACATTTTTCCAATTTAGAAGTTTCGTTTAATTGTTTGTTACATACGTTATTTTTTTCATCAGAATTGTCACAACGGTTTTTTTTAAACCTACTCTGCAGATTTAAAATATTCTTACAAAAAATATCGATATCAGTGAAATATCCTCTTTCTTTATAATAATATTTAAGTCATTAAGCAGTAAAAATAAATTAGCGTATTTATGTAAGTGAAATAATACTACCGTAAAGAAAAACTTTGTGATTAGTGTAAGGAAGCAATGAAATGGGACGTAGAAATGATCTCCAGTTAAAGATATAGTATTGCTGTTTACGCCCAAAACCAATATTCTATCTATCTGTCGACGTAGATATTTATATAAGATAGTTGATAAGTTTCTAAATATCCTTAGTTTTCTTCTTACAATTTTTTTTATATTTAAACTGTCTATCAACAGTCGTAGTTAACTTCCTATTCGTGTCATCCCATACAAGCGACGAGTTCTGTCAATACAAATGGCAAATTTGCCATTAATATATTAATAATATATTAATATATACGCACCAAATAAATAAATAATACCTAAACAGAAATATTTCAGTTATATACGTTTAGATGTAATTTATATGTTTTTAAAATTAGCAATAATTTAAATCAAGCAAATGCAATTAAAGTTGTGCATATTCTGGAACGCAATGAGTCCTGCAATATTAAATAGCCAGTGAATAATTCACCCTCCCATCGGTAGCGAGTGCGAAGAAAATAAATCCTATCTGTTGATATATTATTAACTTATGTAATCGAAGCGCCACTTAGAATTTCTATCTTTAGTAATAAATAAAAACATAGAATATTGATTTTGGGCAAATCAGCTCATCTCATCAACTAATGAAATCAGCTTATGCTTATGACAGAGCGTTATGGAAAAAGTGCTGTGGGATCCAATTAAATGATTGAATGATTCAATTCTTCTCGTCTACAAAAACGTAATGATCCATGTTGAAATATTTCTAACATAGAAATAACATAGCATCTTAAAAATGCCTAGCTCGAGAAAAATATATCTACTTCGCGATAAGTAATTATTTATATCTGATCATAATTAATAAAAGTCAATCTCAACTAGTTTTAAGCTAAAAAAAAACTAACTAATATCATTAAATCCTCTAAAATGTACATTCCTATTGAACTACTTAATAGCCCGTCTCATAACTTAATAGTTATCCCCGATTGTTTGAAATCATTTGTACTTTGCAAAATTATTTAAAGAAATCAGTTTTTAAAAGTAACTGGAGATACCTCTTTTTTTCATTACCTTGGAATATTATTTATGACGGATGTTATTATACCTCAGCTTCCGTTTTGTAAATATTTTCTTGCCTCCTGCTTCTTGCTGCTTTCAACAGTTTTCTTTTTATTTTTAACCTTTTCTTACAATTGTTTATGTAATAAATAATAAAAAATAGGTGTGTATACTTTTGGTTTTTCAAAGGATTTTTATTTTCTCTACTTGCCCGATTTTTGTACTCGAACTTATATTTTTCGTTATATTTTACATTAGGCATTGAATTCCACTAATTTTAATTGTTAACACATATCTTGTATGTTATTAATGATTATTCCATCAGTTATTTTATCGCAGTTTCGTTAAAACTTTGTTCCCTTTTTTCAGGTGACAATGTTATTAGAGTAAAATTTAAAATAAGATCTGTACTATATACTATATATTTGGCATGAATTCTGTTAGAAATTATTAATTCTAGTTTAACTGGCCTATTATAAAACATATAATGTCCTGGAAAACGTTACTTTTCTATAACTAAAGGCCTCTAAACAACAGCGAAGCTGTCTAAAATCCCGCGATTATTAACTCTTCATGGAGTTTATATAGGTATTTACCGTGTAAAATCTTCTATTTCAGAAATGGTATATTGTGTTCATTGGTTCGTTCAATACTTTACGTTCGTTGGTTTACCTGTGCAAAGGCAAGCCTCAAATATTCTGTAGTTTATTAATTCATGACAGAGTTAATAAAGGTGTTTACTGTTTTCTACTACTGTTTTAGGGATTGTTTACCTTGATTACTGTGTATTTTCTTTTCATTTGTTTGCCTTTGCAGAAGCGAAATATACAAGACTCTTTGCTTTATCAACTCTTGGTAGAGTTAATGTAGATATTTACCGTGTAATACCACTTGTTTCAGAGTTAAAATTTTGTATTCATTGACTAATTTGTGTTCATTGTTCACCTTCGCAAAATCAAGCTTCTAAGATTCTGCGGTTTATTATCTGTTGATAGAGTTAAGGTATGTGTTTTCCGTATAAAATCTTCTATTTCAGGGTTTGTGTTTTATATTTATTGGAGCATTGGTTATTTTGTGTTCATTGGTTATTTTGTTTTTGCAAAACCTTCCATCAATAACTCTGCAGTTTATTAACCCTTGATAAAGTTATCTTTACCGTGCAACATCTTCTACTTTTTGGTTCATATTTTATTGTTGGTTCATTTTTTTTCTCATGAATTATAAAATGCATTTGACATATATACTCAACAAAGTGAACTATATTTGTGTATAAGACTTTTGTATGTCTTATATACAAATACAGTTTGTTTTGTTAATTTCCTATTCGTGTCATGTATGCAAAAATGCCAATGAAAACTCCTAATTTTCTCCTTTCTAATCAATATTTCTGGTGTATGTGATGAATAGTATGTTTTCCGCAAAGAATTTTATTGGACATTATTTAAGTCTTTTATGAACCGAAAAAGCGAGAGAATATGGGAAATACGCATATATCGCATTTTGGTCTTTGAATTTAGTTGAAACTTTTAACATTAAAATGTTAATTAATCGCTACGGATATTTTATGATTAATACTTTTGAATCACACCGTTGTCAATTGATTGCTTTAGAAATGATCTTAGTACCCGTATATACTACTGAAGGACATGCCGTTAATTTCTATGTTTTTTTATATACTTTCAGATGTCATGTCTGTTCTCCAGAAACTACCTATACGTGTAATATGATACCTATATTTATTGCGTATTAAAATCTGCCTAGCTTATCGAATTTGTTTTATAAAAATAATTATAGGTACTGTAGCAAATAATAAATTAAGTATAGCTTAACATTATAAATGACATTTCAACTTTAGTTTCTGCAATAACAACGATATAATTTGACACCGAACATTAATCAGTAACATAGTATTGTTCAGAATTATCAGATTAATTTTGATCTAATCAATTAGAATATTTAAACTATACGCAAGTGCTAAATTGATAATATCAATTTTTTTTTCGTTAGTAAACAAAAACAACTAGCTAATAACGAAATGGTTGTTAGTAATTTATAAAGAAACTTTTACTAGGCGGCTGCCTTCAATTAAATGGCAAGTAGAAATCCATTTGTAATTTTTGAATACAAGCAAATTGATTCTGAAAATAATTAGCATTGATGAAAACAATAGACAAAAGATGTTTTAGAAATAAAATGTTCGTTTTTTTTTGTTTTGTTCGTAGCATTAAAATCAATGAATCGATTTCCTTGAAATTTCGATATATAAATACATATTTCGATTTTCCAATATGCAGCCTATATACGATATTATGTGTCATGGAATAATTCCTCCGTTAAAATATTGTGATAATTTATTACATTTTTCAAAAAAACATACCTAGGAGAAACTGTCGAATTAGGTAAATTCGAGAAAGATATCAATCCGAGAATCCAACTCGGCTGGGCAGCATTTGAGAAATTTCGCTACGTCTTCTCGTTCAAAATATCCTAGTGTTCGAAGATGAAAGTTTTCAAACAGCGTATATTATCAGTGAAGACATGAAGAATTCATACATGGTCCTTATAATTGACTTCGTATAAAGATTTTATGTCACTTAGCGACCTATGAACATGGCTATACTCAGGGTTTTTCTACGAAATATGATCCATAATGAGGTGGTCCATAGAAAAAGTAAGGTTACCGCCATAGTCAATGAAAACAGATAGCCCAATGAATTTAAATCTCTATGAAAAAGTATAACCTTCTCGCTTCCGACAACATTCCCACGTCATCTAATATATCGCTTTGAAAATGTTGCTAACTTAGAAAATCTTTAAAATTGCACTTCATATTATTCTAACATGAAAAATTATAACATATTCGCTTCAGGTATCGTCCATGTTACATACTTAATAAGAATAATATTTGAAGTTTTATTAACAAAATTGGGAAAATTATAAACAGGAACCATAAGCATTGAATAAAAGTAACTCTATCACTTTTTTAAAATCTTGCAAAAACACTGTATCATTCTCGCTTCAGACATCCTTCGTAATTATTTCGGATGTCTCTACACCTACTTTAAAACACTTGCTTCAGATACCCTATGTACATCTTTCTTTTGGAAATTACATCAAAAACTCTAGCATACGCATTTCAGACATCTTTTGGACATCATTATTTCAGATATCCCTCCAACTATTCTAACACACTCGCCTCAGATATCCAAGAGACATCTCTCTTTTGGACCTTACTTCAAAAACTGTATCTGCTCGTTTCAGATATCTTCCGGACGTAAAATAACAAAAACTGAAATAATTATTGAACGAACATATTTCTATATCGAAAAAGATATGAAGAAATTTTGTATATAATAAGTACTGTTTGCTAAGCTCTTTACAAGTGTATCAGTTATACAACGAGATTAATATTCCGAAAATGGAATAGGTTTATGAAATATTTAAGTGTTAATTGTTTTAAAAGTTTTATTCGTAAAAATTACGGATGAAATAAAAACAAAAACTCGGAAAGTCAAATCAAAGTAAGAGTATTTAAAGGGTTGATTCATAGTGATGTATTCATTACAAACCCAAGTACTATTAATGATCTATCTTGTTGGAATAAAAGATGCGATATGGTTATACGGATTACTAAAGGAATATCGTATAAAAATTCTACGAAATAAGGAATGGAGGTTAAGAGGATTTAGAACATCCATATTCATGTTAGAAACGTGAGTTCTTCTAAGACTAACTTGTATAGGGGGTGTACAAATAATACAGCCATATAAAAAAACACTTTTAATACAAAAATAATTAAATCGGCAACAGCAAAGACAATTACTGGAGTAAAAGTAATTTAAAAAAATCGGGTAGAAAATTTATTTGATATAGGCGCACATTCCTTCACTAAAAAATAAATATTTCCATCTAGCAAAAGTCGAACATCTTGAAGAAATACATTATTTCCGCTTCCAACCTTGAGAGTATTTTCCACCAGAAAGCTCGCAACAATTCACAATTCATTTCATTGATATTCGTGGCGTTTAATTTAATTAGGTCAAACAACAGTCAAACGATTTAATAAAAGCGGGTCAATTTGCTTCTTTGTTAAATTTATTGGAACCTACAAATTAAATAGAAGAATTCTTATTCGATACAGTTTAACTCTCGAAGTAGGTTTGAAGTTTGTAACAGGAATTGAAGGAAAAATTTGGCCATGATACGAAATGAGGACGAGCTTTTTCAGATGCATATTAAAATGTGATACGTATTTTATACTAGTATTTAAACAACTTCAAAAACAGAAAGTTTTCAATTCAACTGTATTTTTTATGTTGGGTATGTTATCTAATATTTTCGATATTTATTAAAGAATATGGATGATTATCAATTAGGTGGGGTATATACCCAGTGTCATACTATAAATGTTGGTTAGAATCTAACCTTGAAAACTGACGATACGTCCTAAAATGACTCAAAAATGAAATTTGCCTTGAACGAGTTTAACTCTAAAGTTTTGTCACGACTAATGGTGACTTAAATCAAGGCTTCAGCAAAATTGTCGCCTAATGATGGAACTGGAAGGTGTTAACATGAATTTTTCAGGATGAGGATTAAACTCATCGAGATTACACTCCTTTGACATGTTTTGATGTAAGTGAGAAAATAACAAGGTGAACAGGTATGTGAGTATATGCGGTGAAGCAAACAGAGGAAATGTGATTTATATATCCAAATGTATTTACATATGTATGTATATATGTGTGTGTAAGTAGACATTTGTTCCGACAAGTGTTTATTAAACGCAGCAAAATATTCGATTTCTATAAAGAAGATACCTAAGTACGTGGTATTCTGGGTAATTTAAGACATTATAAACACTAAAAATGAAGAAACAAAACTATGCAACAAAAAAATGGAATCAATTTCAAATAACTACGGAACAGAAGCGCACTAAAAGGTATAAAATAACAAATATACCAGTACTTAGTTGAAACTTATACGTTACAATATCGTTTGCGAACATAACTAATTTGCAAAAATTTGCAAACTGTTACAAAATGTTTATAGTTGATGATAAGTAAAATATTATACTAATATACCTGGGTATGAAAAAGAAAGAGAACCATCAATATGGCACCTATTCTAAAAATCTGTAGAATTAATTTCTGTTTAATTATCTGTTTGTCTATCTTTCATGCTGAAACGGCTAAACAAATTTTAATGAAAATTTTCTACATATATGTATTCTAAGTTAATAGGCAGACCAAAAGCCAAACACATTAAGTTTTAAAAATAGTGAAATGTACAAATATAACATGCCACATTCATGAGTTAATCATTTCTGGGCATTTTTGTCCAGCCATCGTATACTACCAATGTGTAACTCGCACGGTGCGCCCATTGCACCACCAAATATGTTAAAATCAGGTTTGACAAATTATGTTCAAAATAACAATTATCTTGTAAGTACATAACTGGCCTAAGTGAAATCCGTATCTATTTCTATGGAAATAGAAACTTTTCCCCAATACCATGAGGGTGTCGCCATGAAGCCACGAGCAAAAACGCATAACTCATAAGTACATATACTATATAAACGTAGTAGAGAAAATAGGTGAGGTTAAGGAGAAAATACGTTGAAAGGAATGCAAAGAGAATATTTTTTATGTGTCTGAGCTAGTAAGCAATAAATTTAAATTCAACATCACAAAGAATCACGAACAAAATTTTCCGATAATATTCTCAATATTTTGTAACATATGTGTCCTTTTCGTAGTTTCCAAAATCACGCATTTGATTTGTTACGCAGAGCAATGAAAAACAAAAAAATATATCACATAAAAGGCAGAACGGGCGAGTCGAATCTCGTACGATAAGCGTTTTGTTGGAAAGTATGATTATCTTAATATTGTAATAACTTAATAAATAATTCAAAAACAAAGAAAAATAAATTTTTAAATACTATAATATTTTTAGATACCATTCATCAGAAAGTTATGTAAATATTTATTTTTGGGATATCATGGTTTATCAAATTCTATAAGTATACCAAAACTAATAAAAAGAATCGAGCGAGAAGAACATAAATGTCGAGATCGAGAGGAAGAAGAACATAAATGTTTCATTTTAAGATGTAGCAGAGCACTAAAAATGACTTTCAATCGATATATATCGGAAAATATCGGCTCTTCGAAATCATTTCATCTAAATTATGTTTATTATTTGTATCTGCTTTTCTTTGTGCTATATTTCCTCTATGGGTAATAATGTGTATGTAGTTATATGTTAAATGTTATATGTAATATTATTATATATTGTGTATGTGTGCGTGTATGTATGTGTGTATGCGTGTAAACTGTATGTGTATGTATGTGTGTATATGTATATATGAGTATATGTATGTATATCAACAGGTGCTAGCTGTAAACCGACCGTGTCGGTTTTGCTTATAGCATAACTGCACAAGCCGAGCTAGTAACCTTTTTGTGGATAAAATATTGAAAAAAATTTAGGTTAAGGCGTGTAACTTAATTTTTAACTATAATTTTGTCATTAGCCCTAAGAAAACTTTTGTACATGTCTATTACTTTACCTGTTGTATTTTATGATCATAAATAAACGATATTATTATTATTATTATATTAGGGCGCAATAATGTGAATTATTAAATAGGTCGCTAAATTTATTTCACGTTATTGTCGAATCTATGAATTAAATAATTCTAACAATCATTCAGTTTTTGATATGGTATAATACACTTTTTTGTATCTCCCTAAATATAAGATCTTCCCTTCCTCTCCTCTTATTATCCCTTTATTTTATCGAATATTGGATTCTATTAATAGTGACAGATATTATCAGTCGCACTAAAAAGACACAAATTTTAACAACAGGAAATTTAATGAAACAAAATAAATAGAAAAAGCCTCAAATTATATTATTTTAGTGCTTTGTTCTTTTGTTTCTATAATTTTTTTAATAGTTTATTAATAACAGTTCTATGTTATTTATTACAGTTAGGGAAACTTTTCAGATTTTAAACAAAAAAGTAGCTGCAAATAAAATTAAATATCCCTCCGAAAAAACGTTCATCGTAATTTTAATATTTTAAATTTAGTAATTATTATACTTTCAATAAAACTCTGTTAGACGTTTCAAAAAAATTCATTTCTTACTTCTGATTCACTATGTGTTCTCAACAACAAAAATCTTAAAGATTTTTACGGTAAAATTTCACAACTATCCAATCTGTGTTACCTTTCATGTCCTAAACTCGCAAAACTATTAGAGCGCATCAGGAAAACTGATTCTGACTTCCGTGGTCGTGGTTCGTATAAATAAATACGTCAGCAGAAGCATGCCCTACGTTGTAAATAAATTTACACAGAATTAAGATATTATAGTTCCATAAAGTGAAAATATTAACCCATTGTTACTTAATAATAAACCTGTTAATCATGAATAGAAGATGCGCTATGAGGATTCTGTGTACACTTATGTACACAAAGTAGGTTAGAATTTGAAAAATCAATAGAATTTCTAAAATATTATTATAATATGTTATTTTTCACCTCGTAAATATATTGTCCAGTATATCTTATCTAGTATATGTTACCTAGTATATACACAGGCGTACGACAAGTAACTTGGTTGCATACATCGGTTTAATTTGTTAATACAAGTTGATTCAAATAATTTTGCATTTTATTCCATATTAAATGTAAATATAATGTATGTTAAATTACTTTTTAACGTTTTTGCTATATATTATTAAACATTTCTGCAAAACTCTTTGAACACTCATACTTCGCGAAGAAGACACTGTATCTGAAAATATTTCTAAATGTTTGTGGTGGAATTTTAAGATTGTTCTCTTAAAAAAATTGAAGACATATCACTTTACTCCTATGTTAATTTAAGGTTAAGTGTGTACACCTAAAAAATAAAATAAATGTAAATATAATGTTAACAGGTTAATCAACACGTATAATGAGACTGTACCAAAGCGAATTCTGTATACGGAAAACATTTTAAAAAGAATGATTGATTTAGCGTATAAAATTATGCTAAACAATGAGCCAAAATTAGTTTCGAAAGGTTAGTTAGATCAGCCGTGGCTTAATGGTTAGCAGATTGACACGATACACCGAACACGTGAGTCAATTACGACCAGTCGACGATTTTTTCTTTGTGTGGTCTACAATAGTGATTACTATACTTATGTTATTTCTAAATAATCGCGGACGAAGTCGTGGGCATAACTAATATAACCTATTGTACATGAGTAGTTCCAGCGACTATCTATTACAATTTTGGCCAACAAAAGTCCTTTCATACAGGGAGCACGGAATACCACAAAAATACTGCATGATATTGAATATATTTGGCGTTAATTTTGGAGAAATTCATTATTAACAATTAAATGAAACTACGTGATGTAGTATTATTTCTACTTTCTTTAAGTTCTTTACCACTACCTAGGTTTCGTTGTATTACAACATCTTCAGGTGGACTATTAGCAAAAATGTTCTTTGCTAATAGCGTACCTGAAGATGTTGTAATACAACGTAACTTAGGTCGTGGTAAATAACTTAAAGAAAGTAGAAATAATACTACATCACGTATTTTTATTTAATTGTGAATACTGTGTTATGCAAGAAAATAGAATTTTCCCTATATTAACTTACAAAGGATTTCGAATATATATTCTTACTAGCATTCAAAACGGCTTCGTAAAGCAACTACTATTGGATTCTTCTACAAAACCATATTTTTGTAAAAGTTTAGAACTATTGATACTGCAAATATAAATAAAAAATTTTTATTTAATTAAATTTTTCTCTACTAAATGAAACTACCTCATTACGTAGTATTTTTGAAGATATTTTTGCTAATTGCCCACTTGAAGATGTTGTAAGAAAGAAAAGAATTTAAATGAAGTAGAAATAATACTACATCACGTAGTTTCATTTAGCTGAGAAAAATTTAATTATAACGAATTTCTGCAATATTAACGGTAAATACATTCAATATTTAAAATATTTTTATTAAAAATAGTCAAAATAAATCTCTATTTATTTTCCTAAGGTAGCATTACTTGAAACGAAAAACCGATCTCGTAAAATATTACTCACGTGTCTGTCCTATCTGTTATAGTTGTTTTCCTCAGAAAACTTGAAAGGCATAGAAATGTATATTAACCCACATATATCTTAATAGGTTACTCTCAAAAAAATTCAAATCTAAATTTTTGGAGTTGCAGACATCGTTTAAAAAGACTAATAAAAACGGTCTGTAAAATATTTTTTCACGATCTTAGATCGCAATATGCAAAAGTAATATATCCTCCTTGTTTTAGAAACTACTTAACCAAAATTATGAAATAATTTTTCACGCAAAAAAATAGTACAGTCTCATTATACGTGGTGATTAACTTATTAACATTATATTTCCATTTATTTTAATTTTTAAATGTACCAACTTAACCTTAAATTAACACAGGAGTGAAGTGATGTGTTTGTAATTTGTTGAAGAACTGTAGTGATTATTAAAAATCTTACTTATTGAAATACGCACCGTATTTTACGCCTGTGAAGCGTATCGTAGTTAATATACACACTTATTTACGTTTTTAAAAAGTATATTTATCAATATTTTCATTGAAATAATATGTATACTCAAATATATCTAAATGCGTAAAGGTGTACATAACCCCACTGTGCGAGTTCTATTTGGCTTACTATTTTTTTTATTTTATCCAGGAAGATGATGATTAATTATTACTAATTCCTATATAATCTTACTTTGAAACAATTTCACGATCCTTATCCTTAATTTGTATAAAAAGTTAAGTTGTGTTAAAGAGTTAAACTGGCTGACGACAAAAAAGGGGCGTTATAATGTAAATCCGGAAAATGGATTCCACTCTGCAAAAACAACCTGCTTCCCCTGAAAATAATTACGGATACAATCATTTTAAATAAGTCGGACGCTCGTAATCTTATAAGCTCAAAATCCACTAGGGCCTACCCCCTGTGCGTCAGTACAAGTGTGTTGTCGCTAATCGGGCTACGCAATTTGTCACCCTTTGTCGTCTGTTAAAAAGGCCCCAGCCTAGCTTTGCTCACGCCACATTTCTGCTCGAAGCACGTCATGCGGCTTTTATCTCCGTAATGGAGTAATACGCAATGACTTTATTTTGCCGGAACGGGAACGAAACTTTTGTGTTTTTTTTATATATACCTACTCCTCGTATAAAACGGAAGTGGGCGCGTATAACACTCGATTAGCCCCGGCGTAACACTAGTGGAAAGCCTAGATAGCGAAAACCGTGCCCGACCTCATTTGTCTAATGACCTTAGCGAGTTTGGTTGCGTTGTGTTTTAATGAACGACCTCGATTGTGGAGGGCGGCGCGCCGTATTGTGACAAAGGCGGTTTATTTGATCGTAAAGTGGGGTAAAAAATAGCCTCTCCTGGTTGATATTTTGACACATCTAAGGTTAATATTTTGGGGGTCAATTTGTCTCGGAAATTATTTTGTAACTTATCGCTTTAAAGACAATACAAAAACGATAAATCAAGGAAATATTTATTTAAATACTGCATAACTATTGTATTCATTGGCTTTTCTGCCGGGGCCTTTTTTTGTGGATAATTGTATTTTAATCAATGTTTAGTAACAATGAAGTATATAGGCACCAGTTTTCTAGTTATAATCCTAAGCAGACTAGCATTTTGACCTCATTACTCTGCAGAGTATACTTATGCCTGTTCAAAAAAATGGCGTTACGATGACCAACCTTATCCTAGACTGTTTCTGGGAAACAATGAGTGATATATTTAAAATCCTACTGCCGTTCGCTTACTATCTCCGATTTACTTTTAAATAGTAATTATTGTTAAAATGTTATAAAAAGCTATTTATTTCCCATTTCATTCCATTAATTTTCGTTGACACTATACAGTTCAATGTAAGAAATAAAAAGTGTAACATTGTAAAATGAGATTCATTTTATTTAAACGTGTCACACGCAAAAAACCCGTGGCCGTGTAGACGACAGGGGCTACGCAGTGTTTTTATTTTTATACATAGCAAAATACTATTATAATAATACTGTACCTTTTTCCAAACTTCATTAAATATAACAGTGGAAAATATATATAAATTAATTTAGTCACGTTTATGTGACGCGAATACTAACAAAAATACGTAATTACAATTATACTGTAAGTTAAACATTTAAAATATATTGCGTCGTCTTCTCTAGCTTCATTATTTATAAATTATGTTCTAATAGACAAAATTTTTTAGTAAAATAGTTTTAGTATCCTTACCATTACTTCTATCAAGTATATCCCATACGATGCACGAAATGAACAAATTCGGAAACAATATTTTCCTCCTCTAAAATTGTCATATACATATTTTTAGTGCTATTTATTGAGATATATTTATTATTTTTATATCAACTCTCAGTGCTAAGAAAAAACTTTGTTAGCGCGGTGCTAAGAAAGAAAAGCTTTAGAACTATGTTAATTACAATTTTGTAATTAAGAGTTTTGGAATCTAAATTTCTAATTTACATACTAAACCATTTCTGAGAAAGATAACTGTGATAAAGGTATAGAGGAAGGCATAAAAGGACACGTTAATCTTACAAGGGTTCTGTTTTTTAAAGAAAATATTTTAAAGGAATCTAAATGACCCATAAATAGTGGGGAAACGAATTTGGAGAGTGTTCATGAGACGCTGATATAAAGAAATCATAAAAATAGAAAAGCGTTTATGAATGCATGTTTGAGAAAGTGTGAAGCGAAATAAAAGTCAGGTCAGAGAACTACACAATCGGTACTGCTTACCCTGGTATAGTTGAGAATTTATAGGCATATGCGCGTTTCATGAAAATGTATACTTAACATTTTAGACAATTTTTGTATACTGCTCATGATAGTTTTAATGGATATTTGGACAATATTGTACCTATTAATGTTTTTTAAAGTTTTAACTAGCTCTCGGGCCGGATACAGGGCTTTGCGGGCCGCATCGTGGCCCGGGGGCCGTACGTTGAACGGACTGGTCTAGTCTATTGAGATGGGTATGGTCAGTAAGTGAAAGCAGTCATTATTTTCGACTATTGAATATATTTGGCGTTATTTTTATAGAAATTCATTATTCACAATTAAATGAAACTACGTGATGTAGTATTATTTCTACTTTTTTTTAATTTCCTTACCATGACCTAGGTTTCGTTGTATTACAACATCTTCAGGTGGGATATTAGCAAAGATATCTTTGCTATATCTTTGCTAATATCCCACCTGAAGATGTTGTAATACAACGAAACCTAGGTCGTGGTAAAAAAATTAAAGGAAGTAGAAATAATACTACATCACGTAGTTTCATATAATTGTGAATTATTTTCGATGTTAAATTATTGTTCGGGACATTTTATTAAACTCGATACCGAACAATTTTACGAGCAATAACGAACTGTAGTATTGTGTATATGGTCTAGTACATTAAGGTGAATATTTTAACCAGTAAGTGAAGTCAGTTATTATTTTCGATGTTAAATTGTTGGGAATATTTTACCAAACTCGATATCGAAAATCTTTTGCAACCTCTTCAATTTTAAACCACTTACACTTAACCCTATTAAAGTTAAATATATTTAGAAATTAATATGCAAACAAATATATTCTTAATGTTCATCATTTACATTCACAAAAATACATTTCACAAAAACCTCTTAAGAAAGATACTCCCAGTCATGTGCCTCGACTAAAATTTATATCACTTCCTTTAAGTTTAAGCTCAGTTATTCGCCTTCAAGTCAAAACTCGGGTGAAAGATATTTAAGAAGAAAATCTCGTAATATATGTCCTTGCTTTGTCACTGTTGAGACAAATTTTGCCGTATTTGTGCGCTGGCTTAAGTTAGTTCATATTCCATTATATCTCCCGAGATGCTTAGGAATTGTGAAAGCGTCTGAATATGTACATATATTTACATTAAATGAAAACATAAAAGAACGTTGAGTGATCTTAGAAAATAATACTTTCAATTTTCTTTATTCCGTCACTTTTATATACTCGCTTAAAATAAATTACCAAAATTTATTTACGAAAACTTATCTGCTTATTACGTTCAAGTATCATTCAAACAGTTTATGTTAGATTTACATACGTTAATAGTTTCAACGAGCTAGATATGCATATGTTAATAGTTTTACTCTTGCATAAATTTGCTTACTATACTTAGTGCATACAAAACTTGTTAAATATTCATGAAATAACTTTAAACTAGATTTCTAACAAAATTTCGTACTACAACTGGGCGCTGCTTCTTGGCAGCCTAGCTGCACTTAAATCAAGGTTTCCCCATATATGAATGAATTGGATAGTACAAGTTGCAATATACAATTTTCTATCTCTTTATTAAGAAAGCTTTTTCATATTGGAAACAGAATGAAGATAAACTATGCACTTTTTACCAAGAAAACTGTCTCATATTTGAAACTGAATGACGATAAACTATGCACTTCTTTACCACGAAAGCTATCTCATATTTAAAACTGAATGACGATTAACCATGTTGGAATCCACAATAAAATGTGGTGAAATAAATATAAAATGAATGTAAAATTTCATACTACTTTACTAAGAAAGCTTTCTCATATTTGAAACTGAACGACGATGAACTATGCACTACTTTGTCATATTTGATACTGAATCACGATAAGCCATGTTGGAATTCACAATAGAAATAAAATATGGTAAAACAAATATAAAATTTCCTACTACTTTACTAAGAAAACTTTCTCATATTTGAAACTGAATAACGATAAACTATGCATTACTTTATCAAGAAAGTTTTCTCATATTTGGAACTGAATGAAGATAAACTATGCACTTCTTTACCAAGAATATTATCTCATATTTAATACTGAATGACGATAAGCTATGTTGGAATCCGCATCAGAAATAAAACGTGGTGAAATAAATATAAAATTTCCTACTACTTTACTAAGAAAGCTTTCTTATATTTCAAACTGAATGACGATAATCTATATATTTCTTTACCAAGGAAGCTTTATCATATTTGAAACTGAATAACGGTAGACTATGCACTACGTCATCAAGAAAGCTTGCTCGTATTTGAAACTGAATCACGATAAACTATGCACTTCTTTACCAAAAATGCTTTCTCCTATTTGAAACTAAATGACGATAAACTTTGCACTATTTCATAAAGAAAGCTTTCTCATATTTGAAACTGAATGACGATAAACTATACACTACTTTACCAAGAAAGATTTCACATAAATGATACTGAATGACAATAAACCATGTTGTAATCTGAAATAAAATGTGAAATAAATATAGAATTTTATACTATTTTACTAAGAAAACTTTCTCATATTTCAAACTGAATGACGATAAACTATGCACTATTTCATCAAGAAATCTTTCTCATTATTGAAACTGAATGATATACACCATATTGGAATCCACATCAAAAATAAAATGTGGTGTGAGTTTAATTCAGAAAGCCAGTTACGACTCTGTTGAATAATAGTCATATGATATATTTCCTTAGTCTCCCAAAAAATTTAATTCACAATTTTTTTATTTCTGATTCGACAAAAAGTAATCCAGATAGTTTAAACGATATATCCGTATAGCTCTAATCTAAAATATAGAAGTGGCAATAGAGTTCGGCAATGCTGAATTTTAATTTGGGATAGAAAGATTCCTCGAATGATTAGATTTTGTAAAAAATTTAAGGTGAAATTGAGGTAGATAGTGCGATTTGACGTGTAGTAGATTCGATATTTTTCATCTCTGTTACTTTTTCCAGTTTCTTCAAAGATGACATTTCAAGATAAGTTCAGTTCAAGGTTGTGTTCAATCGCATTTTTCTTTTAAATTCAGTAACGAAATATTTGTTTCGCATTTGGTTTATGTCTGTCTTCCTGTTTATTCTCAAATTATGATTTTGAATTTATGCGCTTAGGACTCTATTGCATTATAATTTAAATTCATTTGCTATATTATATTAAAATGTCTATGACTGAGAATACATGAATATTTATTTCATTCCGTCAAAAATAGGAAAAATAACTTTGAATTCATCACGAAACAGTTATTAACATATTTCCTTATTAACATAGCTTTCAACATTTTTACAATTTTTTTTAAAAAATAAATTGATGTATGCTTAATGAGCAGAATTTCAATATCTAACGATATCGGAAACTGGAAAAGAGGATGGAAAAAACTGAATTTATTTGATATTTTTATTACGCTGATATTTTTACTGGCAAACTCCTCCATAAAGTGTGAAATATGTCCATACGCAAATGAAAACTATAGTTTACGTGTTTGTATGAAAAAATTATATATAAAAAAGATATTTAGGAGGGTGGAGGATAAGTAATTCAAAAAATTAAGATTATTTTCGGAATTTTTGTCTGTTTCTTTGGGCATTTATTACAAAAAACTACTGATCCGATTTTCATGAAGTTTAGTTTTTGTTTCATTGCAAAACACACACACACACTTAATCAAAAAGTAGACAAATTTAATTTTTTTTTAAAAATTGTTTACAATCCTTTAGTGCAATAACAATAGAGAAGTGCCTAGCTACTCGACACACAGGAATTAAACAAATGTATAATATAAATCAAGCAATGAAGTTTTCCATTCAAAAATACACTGGCAAAATGGCTGTTGTTAGAAGTAAAGTGTGGAATCTTGCGTGAGGAGTATATGCTTGAATAAGCAAGCTGAATGCGGGCAGATGCATTAAGGCAGATATAATTGCTGGTCGTCTTCCGCAAATAAAATTGTTTTATGTTTTGTGTATTCGATATAAATCTATTTTGCTTCCTTAATTTGCTTCAAAATTAAAATCTGTTGCAAATATTTTTAACTTAATTACTTTGGTAGGTTTAATATTAAGCTGCAAAAAATATAGTTTTTGGAATTGTTTTATGTCTGTTTGTGAGTCCGTTTATTTATTCGTACGTCAGACAAGAATAGGTAAACAAAAAATAATAAGTTTTCACTAATAAATTTTGTCGAGACTGGTAATACGGAAGATACATTTCATCGAAAACAGCCAACTAAAAACAGAAATGATAATGTGACATGTCTATATAGAGCGTCTTGCCCTTACGTGTATAATTAATATTACCGTTAAGTTAATAACATTTTATAAAGGTTCATGCAAAAGGAAGTCACGGGCATAATTAGTTTACAATAAACGCATAAAAATTAACATTACTCTAATACTTATTTCCTAAATTTAATACGGAAAGGTTTTTAAAAAAAATATACAACAACCTCAGCGATCCATAATTCAAACTTAACTTCAGCGCTATGAAGATATGTTCTTATCTAAAATTTAACAATATAAATTACGCGTATATTTTACGATATAAATTACACGGATATAAATTATATGCGTTTATTATACTTTCAGGTAGTACGTGTAGATATAATATTTAAATAATATTGGTCCTTTATTCATCATAGCATCTGCGCTAGGATATTACCTAAAACGGAACTTTCTGCATTTCAATGTTCATACTGTATTAGATATATCACTTAAAGTTCCTGTGCTATCCCCAACTCTGGTGCATTTATATTGTCACAAATTTCGATCTTACTGTTAAGTGAGTGTAGTGTTTTAAGATATTATAAGATATATTAATTGTAACACAATGTATGGATCTACATATGGAGATACTAAAATGAAGTTTGTTAAAATAATTTAATTTCATGTATTTCCTTTTAAAATTGTAGTAGTTGCCAGCTATTTGAACTGTATTATATTGCGAGTATTTTTTGAATTATATTGCAAGTATTAAAGAAGTGTAGAAAAACTAAATGGCTTTTAAATCATGAGACATATTAAACATGATCCAGATAACGTGTACTTGCTATATATATACATATCCAATGTATCCAAACATCAACCTTCCTATACATGTATTAAACATAAGTATATGTATCGTCTTAGTAACAGCCATAAACAGGCATGTAAGTAAATAAGTAACTGATCGTTGAACCGGAAACTTCGTTGTGTGACGCTTGTCGCTTCAGAAAAGTTCGTGATGTGTTACAAGTCACATTTAGCAAGTCATATTCAGACAGTCGGGCCATAGTTTGGTCGTCGAGTGTCATCGTTCCTGGAACGAATATTATGAAAATTTTACGTAACATTTGTAAGCAGAAATTGAAATACTTTGCGTATTTTCACGACATAGGCGTTGGCTTGAGCCAACGCAGAAAGAGAGTCGATTCTTTGAAGAGAGGAGATATGAAGTTGAGGGACATGTCCTGACAGGACTAGTTTGAATAACAAGATACTTGAGTATATGGAAAAATATGTCAGGATTTTATCAGTTTACATTGTTTTGCTCATATATTTTGTGAGACGTGTTCTGAATACAAGAAAAACTTATGTAAATCATTTAAAAAAAAGCTCCTAATTATTAATGTGTTTAATGTATGGGAAATATTATGGGAATTTAATCAAAAGGTAAGCTTATACTTTAATTACACAATCATTTACTTTCTAATCGCATTCTACCATTTTATTTCGTTTTATTACGATACATTAACTTTTTATGTTGATTTTTGTTAAGTATAAATTTTATAATAGAATTTTATACGTGTTTATGCTCTCATTCATTAATATATTTATTTGAATACAATCTAATCTATCTATGAATACAATCTGAAATTTATCCGTTCATAAATATGATGCTCGTACTACGCTATGCAAATATTTATATTAAAAAAAATTTTTGGTAGCAGTTTCCCCATCCGAAATTATTATTATTTTTTTTGTTATTTAAAAACTTAACCCCCATCTTATTATATTCCAAATATAATATTTAAATTTTATGCTCATTTTTTACGCAAGTAACTTCAAGGTCTAATAGACCTGTCGCACAAATGTATTTATGTTTATATAAATAAACGGATATGAGAATGTGTCCAAAGAGATATTTGATGTGAAACATCTAATGGCGCGTTTCTTTGGGAGATAAAAGCTTCTAATGGCACGTCGCGACGTCGCACGCACGGCGCGTGCCATTCGTCCAGCTTCGCGTCTTGACGGCTGACAGTATTATAAAATTAAAAATAGATTTCCTACAAATAAATTAATTAATACAAACTGCTATAATATAATTAACAACTATCTGAATATTGGTTTTCCCATTTTCAACTCGTTCAAATAAAAATATTTCAATATATAAAGATGAAAAAAAATTTACATACGTTAAATCTGCCAGGCTTTCTATGACGACTCACAATTGTTTATTTTAGTTTCAATTTTTAGTTTCAATATGTAATTAGTGATTATGCGTGACAATAGAATATCTCTTTACAAAATCTCCCCACATTGAGTGAATTATTCGTAGTGCGAATTAATTAAGTTACGTCGACCACCTTCTGGCTTCATACATATACACTGAAAGTAATGTTTTTAAATAACTGTTTTTAGTGTAACACAAGTTTTTCTTAATTTTCATGGATTTTAAGGCATTACCGGGAAATTTCAAAGATAAACACTTTCGAAGGATCTAATCTAAATATACCACGTTTCATTAAATTATGTGTGAGAGCTGAATGTAAATAATTTGTGATATATGGATAACTACCCCTACCCCTACCCCTTCCCCTTCTTTTTGACGTTTCTGCATGAAAGGCAAAAAAAGGCAATGGAAGACGAACTTTTTTATTTTGAAATACATGTTTTTTTCCTTATTTCTTTTGATACATTTTTTTCTTAATTATTAAATAGTTATGTGGATATTCCTAGTTATGTGGGAATCCCCTTGGCCGTGGGATTGGTAAAGCTTTATTACACCTGGTATTACTTGAGAGGACGTAGTCACAGTTTGTTTCATCTATATCGCCTAAGAAGATTCTGCATTGCTCATCATTTACTAGTTACGATACGCACTTACGGTGATCAACGCGGTATCACGAGAGGCACTCAACCTTGATGTTTATATTTGCCTCTTTATTTATTTTAGAAATTCAATTAGGAGTAGCTTCGTAGTTCACGATTGATAATTAGTTTTGTGTTTAATATGAATGGAGGCATGTTTTTTCTGTTTTTAAAATGGAGCAATCCATGTATATGAAAATGCATGTTTATTTGAAAAAAAAACCCTCCCCTTTCCCCTCCCTATCCTTTCATAATTGACATCCCAAAATTATTTTTTTAGCTGCTGCGTCACTTGAATAATCTCTGGGGAAGATTTCGGAACCGAAGGTATAAGTTGTGAATTTATGAGTCAATTAGTCAGTCACTCAGGGTTATCCTTTTGGATACACATCTAACGTGTAAGAAAATTAATGGAATAGTTGAACGTAGGTCTATTCTCTCTTATATAAAAATTGTTATCAATGAAAGTAAAATACTAAATGCTTCGATCAAAAAGTCGTAAACGAGGCTGCAGAAAACTTAGCAAATTAAAGAGCTCCTTTTTTAAAAATAAATGTGTGCATGAACTTTGGTTTTATATAAAATATATTTATTTCTATGGTTTTTATAACCTATTTAATCATACATATACATACTTTACCCATAAAAACATGAATTAAAATAATATCAATGTAAATAAGAAATATTCGAAACTTAATATTACTTTTGATATAATATATGAAAAAATATTATTTTTAGTTACAAAAGTAACGAATTGAACATAACGTTAAGGTGGTTCTAACTTAATATAAATTAAAATATTAATATAAATTTCATAAAACCTAAAGCTTTACAGGAATACTTACATAAGTTGATCAAGAGATGGCGTTAGAATGGCGTCATTTCTCAGTGAAACACATTAGATTTACGCTCCAACGTTTTTATGTACCATCACAAAAATAATTACTACAAATAATAAATAAACAAGTATATTTTTTTCAAAAATTTACGAACTAAAAAAAATTAACAATGAATGAATTAGAAAAATAATTTTGAAAGGGATCGTACACGCTTAACGCTGAAAACCTTTCTGAAAATATTTATAAAATCCAATTATAAAATGCAATATGGCGTATGTGTTTAGTGAACATTTTAAAAAAGGTAAACGGGTCGTGAGTATATCAATTAGCAAAGGAAAAATACATATTAGGAAAAATAGATAAAAATATTAATTATATTAACTTACGGTCATAAACTTTTAAGGTAAACTTTTAAGGCTTGTTTGTATACACATTATAATATTTTTAATTGCTTTATTAAAATGCCATTTCATTTTATATAATAATAATACGAGCTTCTAGCAATATGTGTATGTTTATTTCCTACCTCATTTCCGTTTCTTTTGTTACTTGTGTCTTTTGCACAATGTAAGTGGTGATTTATTCCTGCATAAGTATTATCAAATATAGTTTAAATATATTGAATACAAAACTTGGGTGAAGCTTTTTATACAAAGTGGTCTTATGAATTCAAGGACGTTATTTCTCGGCACATCATTAATTTTAGGTAATTAAAATATGACCCAGGACTACATTTAGAAAGTAAAAATATGTATCCAAAAAAAATAAAATCAGCTTGTCAGAACCAGCATAAGATATTTTGGTGTTGCCATTTATATTTTTATACTAACTAAAATAGTTTGGTGTTGTCATTTATTTTTCTTATATTAACTAAAACCAGTGTAAATAATAATTATATTAAATAAAACCAGCGTGTCAGAACGTTGTTATTATATTGTGTCAAAACGTTGTTATTATTTGTGATGTTATTTATATTTCTTGAAATTGTTAATGCATATTAACTTTTCTACGTATCTCATTTTAAACGGATTTCAAAAGAGAAGAAGGTTCTTAATTGGATTATAATATTTTTGTATGCTACCGTTATCGCTACTCCCGACATTTTTCAATAAATTTTGATGATCATTTTTTAGTTGGGAAGGTGTACCTACGGTATAAAATAAAAATGTAAAAGTAAAATGCAACACTCATATATGTATAAAAACAAAAATGTAACACTCATACATGTATGTGTTTGTGTGTGTGTGATTTGGCGCCAAATGCACAAATCTCTACTGGTAGCGGTATTTGGAAAATGATGTAAGTTCGGAAATTTCATTGTACCGGGAAAGTTCCAAACAAACACTCGTATTTTCATTATTTTATACTTCTTGGGGTACTTCTTATTCGGCAGTTATTTGAAATCGGTCCAGTTTTTTTGCCAAAAATTTTAATAAGATTAACATTTGCAAAACGGATCTTAAAAACGAAAAATTTATAAATTGTATCTCAACTACATTTCAAAAACACCATTCAGTGGTACTCCATTTGATACTATATGGAAAAAATGTGTTAACTCCTATTTTACACATGTAGAAAGCCATATATATTCAATATATCTTGTCTTTAAAAAAATATTTTCTATGTGATTTCTTGGTTAATATTTAATAAAGTTTTTGATATACTGAATATATATGGCGTTAATTTTGTAGAAATTAAATATTTACAATTAAATGAAACTACATAATTTAGTATTATTTCTACTTTCTTTAAGTTCTTTACCACGACCTAGGTTTCGTTGTATTACAACATCTTCAGGTAGGCTATTAGCAAAGTTGTATTACAACATCTTCAGGTGGGCTATTAGCATCTTTGCTAATATCCTACCTGAAGATGTTGTAATACAACGAAACCTAGGTCGTGGTAAAGAACTTAAAGAAAGTAGAAATAATACTACATCACGTAGTTTAATTTGCAATTCGACTATTTGCTTTAAAATTAGATTTTTAAAAGGTTCGCGTTGAAGACGGAACACTCGCTGTTAAAAAATAATTTATAAATATACTTCCCTCTTAGGTGGATCATTGCCGGCACATTTTGTGTTCAGCATTTTTAAAAAAAGGCATAGAAAAAATATTAGAAAACTTTTGTTAGGATGAGTGTACCATTTTTCGAAATAATTCGTATACGCCAATACGCGCATATGCAAATGAAAAGGAAACAAGCATTTTAAACAGGAGAATAGCCTGCGACGTAAAGTATTTGTGTTTTCAGAAAATGTTGTTATGTTTAGGATAATATAATAAACAAATATAAACATTTGACTTGACTCGACACGTACACAGAAATGTACCTCTACACAAGACGTTCGCAAATGACGGCAAAGTAATACTCCAAGCATTAGCTGAAACCACTCCACAAACAAGGGAACAAAAGCGAATAAGTCTTTGTTAGAAAATGACATCAGATTGGACGTGCACTCCTCAGGGACAAATACAATACGATCGTGTGGAATTCGGAAACTTCAATTACGAACACCTTACTCGGCCTCAGCCGAATGAAGATGTTCTCTTTCAACCGTTGCACGATATACAGCAAACCGTGTGAGTACGTATTTATGCGAACAGACTGCTAAAGCTGTAACTGATATGTTGGACTAGGTGTATAGGAATACGAAATACGAGTATTGTAAAAGCAATTGCATTTAAAAATAATCTTAATCGTGTTCGGTGTGATAACAGATGCATTCCGTTTTAATTTTTTTTACATAGAACTACCACTTTCTGCTATCAGAAGAATTTGACTTCGGGAGGAAGGTGCAACGAAAATGTATCATATTTTAAAGGTTTATATCACCAAAACTAATATACCGTGGTGCAATAGAGTATGAAGCAGACACATATATAACACAGTTTATAATACCACTTTAATTATTCACTATTTAACTGTTCGGTAGGGAAGCATTAAAAAGTTACACTTACATTCTTCTATAAAAGAAAAAAGAAACTAACCCAATATACTTAAGATAGTTCGAATTATATTGTAAAAATGTTTTTTTTATTTTTTAAAGGAGAATAAAAAAAACTATAAATCAGAAGAATATGATAGCGGCATAGTTATACGAAAAAAGTTGTAAACTTGCTGCAGGGTCTCCTTTATTTTTTCACCTTTATATCAATAGTACCAACATAATTTTTTAATAAATACTTAGTCTGAACATATATAAATAACCTAGATAAATAGTTTCTGTTTCATTTCCAAAAAACATTTTAATACGATTATGTCTGTAAATCACGGTTTTTTTTCCTGAATATTATATAAAAGCTTATTTAATAATCTAAGTACGTTATATATATATATATATATATATATATATATATATATATATATATATATATATATATAAGAGATTATCTTTATAGAAAATGATTATTGTAATCATTACTTTATATTTTGCATCTTCAACATATTTATTTTCAGTACTGTTTGCATGGTGATTGATGACACAATATGTATACAACAGTAAACATTTTTTCAGAAGCTTTGTATTACGTACGTGCTTGCTACCTGGTGGATACTGAGAAAACGTTTCTTTGTCTTTTTATTAGAACAACAAAAAAAATATATTTTAAATTGACTTTTACTAGAATGATGCTTAGGGTTCATATTAAAACCTAGGCTACCTTTTTTGTTGATAAAATATTCCGTCAGACACTTTGTGTTTTTCGGTTGATGTTTTTGCCTGTTTTTTTTACAGCGTTAAGCGAAAACATTAAACCGATTTTAACACTTTTTTTGTTGATATGGGGTTGAGGGCTTAATTTCAAATCTAGAATACTCTCATTTATATCAAAAATTTCCCATGGACTTGTAATTCAATTAATGATGTTGACATAAAAAGATTCTTAATAACTGAAAAGAAATCGTCGATACTGCTATAGAGATTCAACAAAAAGTTCAAGCTAATATACGAGTACATGTACTTCAAGAGTTAAGTATTTTAACCCCAATCGAGGTTACTTTTTTACATTATCTTTAACTTATTCTGAATCAATGGAATTCTCAAAAGGAAAGAAAGAACCTTATTAAGATAGCTTACCTATTACAGCTGTTTTCTCAAAGACTGCTTAACGTGAAACTTAAAATTTGGCATATCAATGAAGCATTTTAATACAAGGTTTAAGCATTTCTCATTTTATTATACGTTTATCTCATTATAAGTTCTACACGTAGTGGGCGATATTGTTTAAAAGCTATAGTATAGGATTTATGTTACTAGATATGTACTGAAAAAAAGCCAAAAAAAATGTTTTAACCATTCCTGACTTCTTGCATTTTTTTTCGAATGTACTAACCCTTAAATTATGAGAAAACATGGTTTTCTGACACACGCAAAGGTTGCAGAAAAATAATAACCATATTCCAACATACCACAATTTTTTGGAATGTTCATGATAATATACATGTACTCATACGCACTTATATTAGGCCTTTTAAATTATTTATTACTTTAGAAAGTCCATATTAGTGACACGAACTTTTTATAAACAAACCAATTGTGATAACTCATTAGAGGCTGTATAATTTTTGGTACATGTAATTTTATTATCCATCATTAATGTATCTTCTGAGTTTATGAATCATTAAATCTCGTTGTATAAATCCAGGCGTTTGCTTCAGTCTCTGATGTGAGGTGTCTTAATTTGATTTTCCCAAAAAAATGGTGATGGTATGTCATTTCGTTTACGTAGGATAAAAAATAGAAATATATATGAAAAAATAGAATTTATTTTATTGCATTAAATTTTCAACTAAGAAAAAAATGCCTTAGGCGTTAGTGACTATTTTTCAAATTTCATCGACATCGGTCGAATGGTTTAGGAGCTACATCGCGTGAGAAACTCTTTCATATACACACATGCGCGCATACACACACACTTTTTTATTTTTTTCGCAGTATTTGTACTCTGTTATTGCCCTAAAATACATATTCATTAAAATTTCAACTTTGATTTTCTTGACTTTTACTCTTTACATCTAATGGTGATTGAATGTAAAAATGCACTTTTTAGTCAAAAATATACACGGGTTACTTAAATACCTTATAGTATATGAAGTTGAATTTAACTGACAAACCTAACTTAAATATTTCAAAGGTAAAAAGATATATTATCGACAAAAAACTTGGCGAAGAAGTAAAGATCATTTGATACGGTCGTATATTATTCTATTCAGACAAGAAATTTGAGTTATAAATTCTCTTATTTTCCTTAATGGGGTTTTATTTCCCCAGTGTTTTTCACGGTCACCTGCGGATGATAAACGATTATAATTATTTATTTTGTGTCAAAAGTATACGTTGAAAAGCCGGAAACTCAGCATCAAGTACGCTGTGGAAAAGTAGCTTGAAATTGAATTATGCCTTCCTCGGATCGATTCCCAGAGGAATGTGTTCGAAATTTCTTATAAATGATTTATTGTATTCTGCTACTTTATTTTTTTTATATATTAATACCTTGATAAAGAACAGAGCGTATAAATTATGAAATATATCTTGGTATATTTTGTTAGTTTGTAGTTTTAGAAAGCACTAGAATAAAAATAACAGAGGCATTTATGTCTATAGTAATTATAACAGAAATGTTATTGTTAAGAAAATGTTAACACAATTTTTGAATTTGCATCTCATTTCTAACATTTATTGTCTTTATTCGGACTAATCTCGAAACCCACTGAAATTATATTGTCTAAATTGCATGAATTTACATGTGCCTTTATTTTAAATTTACTTAAATATTTTTAAATAACTATATGAAAGTATAAAAAGCAGGTTATTAAAAACTAGTAAATGAAAAATTTACTAAACACTTTTTTTATCTTTTCATTATATTTCTGTATGGGAAATCGGTTTTTACATTCATGTTGAATGATGTAAGAGCAAATTTGTCTATTTGGTAAAATTATTGAAGTTAATCCCTTTAAAGTAACATCATAATCGAACCATTTGCTGGTACAAGTAACACAGATCAAATAGATAATGCGATTCTCCAAGACGGGCCCATTTTTCTACACGCATGCGATACTTAAATAACGAAAAATCATAAAATAAAAATCTAAGAGCATTATATATCTCGATGTGTAAGTACTCTGATCCTAGGAAATATCCGGTGTATAATCGCATAATCGCATTATATATCTCGATGAATACTCTGGTCCTAGGAAATATCCAGGGTCTAACAATAGAGCTAAAGGTAGTCACTGGAAATCCACAATGACACAATGTAATGCTTCGAGTTTGGGCTAGTTTGGTTTACACCATTAAGTATACCAATCCTAGGTAATATACGATATGCGAGGATGGAGCCGCAAGGTGAGCATCGGAACTCCACAGAAATAAAATGTAACCTATTCGACTCTGTGTTGGTTTGATTTGCCTCGATGAGCACTCTGTTTCTTGATGGTGTTTAGTGTCAGATGATGGATTCGGCATGTGATCATACGAACTCTATAAAGACAATGCAACCTCCTTAAGCTTGGATTCGTTTGATCTGTCTCAATAAGTACTCTGGCCTAGTTAGTTTCCAGGGTCTAATGATGAAGCCAAAAAGCGATCACAGGAACTCCACATGACATAATGGTGCATAACCTCGCAAGTAAACACAAGAGGTATAAAAAGAATATGAGTGATGTTCGTAGAATGTAAAAAATCACATGCTGTCAAAAAAATACCCAAAATGTAAAATTACAAATGAATCCGGTCTAACTTATTCAATTTTTTAAGAAAAACAAAAAACTGTTTCTTAAAAAAAGTGTGCCAAATTAAGTAGACTATCTTGACCGAAAAAATAAATTTAATGGTTTTACAATATATTTTTGATATAACAAAAACTTTTGTTGTTTTTCAATTCCTAAAATACCATCTACAGAAAAATCGATTTCTGAATTATGACATTTTTTTTCATAATGGCTATACAATTAACTTAATAATCTTCCTAAAGGTCTCCTTTATATTGTTGACTGGTCTTTTATATTGTTGACTGGTTTTTTATATTGTTGACTGGTTTTTTAACGTATACAGTCTTCATTTATTAGATGCTAAAACAGCTCTGAATGCGTTTCTAAGCATGATAGAATGAGACAAAAAACCATTAATAAATTAAATTAAAACCACTAACCCTCTTGATTACCATAAAGGTGAAAAAATAGTGTATTGGCTTATTAGAAATGAGATATGGTTATCTTTTGGAACTTTTTTCGTACTGAATATACTAAAAGCACGTTCCTTTTATATTGTTTCGACCACCATTGTTTACATAATGAAGGCAATATTACAAGAAATATATTAGCTCCCGTTAAGCTTAATAAGAAACCAGTGACTTCTTTTACTGTATGTATACTGTCACTTTGTCTTAGGCTCCATTTTTCAAATACGAATTCTCGACCACTAGGGAGAAGAGGATAACCTCGTTTTGTAAAATATTGCTTAATATCCTCAAGCCTTTAAAAGCCACCAAGCGAGATAACATTCTGACCACAGTGTGGCTTCGATTTTGACGAAAGCATCCATCCGAAAATATGTTCAAATATTCTATGGACTGCATATTTTATTTCGGGTAGTCACACGGACATTTATATATTTCGTTTGGCCTTTTCTATTCATGATATACTACGAAAATAATACTGTTATCTTCGAGGTTTTGAATACAAAACAATTTAGGAGTAACAGCCTCAAGTCTCCTTGACAAATATTCGCGGCAGGTCTATATTTTGCATATAGTCAATGCAAATGCCATCTATTTTCTCAGGTTAATCACTTCTTACTATGTCCATAAAGATTTTTATGTTTACCTTATTTTTCATTAGAATTGTTCATCTTCTTATGTGCATAACTTTCCTTCCCCTTTTTACATAAAATTAGCATTTTATTTTACCATTCTTCTTCATAAATCTTCATAGGTGCAATAAATATTTTGTGATCGTGAACCTATGGTCGTCCAACCTCCAGTGAAAATTGACCAAAATATTCTTAAAATATAAATATTTAACATTAATTTCAAGGCATTTTGCTTAAAATATCATATGCATTTTCATGACGAATAGCTTTGCATCTAGATGACGGGTCATATTCTCTGTAATAGAAAATTTTTTTGAAAAAATTTTAAATATATTTTGGTTTGGCTACTAAACCTAATGGATCTTTAGCATTTTCATTCAAGTTTTTTCCTGTTTTGTCTTTAGGGGCTATTTCCTAGGACAAACAAGCAGTATAAAAAGGCAGCTCTCTAACTCTATCTGGCTTGATATCACGAACGTTCAAAAAAGCTTTCTTGTACACTTCATATTTTCTAGAATAGGTTAGGTTATCCTAACGCATTTAAAACTAGATCCGCGTGATGGTCGAAAAATACTCAATTTCGAGTTTACGACGACTCCTTTGTTTTATTTCAGCCATCAAAATCATGTTCTGCAAATATATATCTTGCTAATTTTTAACCACAATTCTTTCGTCTTCAGTTAGACTATAACAATTTCTTTTCAGCTGAAATAAAAATAAAGCACTACAAATAAAACATTGATGTAGAGCAACTATCACCAGACTTCAAAGCAGGGAAAATTTTTCCTTATTTAAGTGACATAAACTGTACTCTTTACCCGTGCCATTTTAATGATTCCAGACTTGTATTTTGGATCAATTCACTACACTTTTCCTTTTTTTCACTGGTATCTTATAACTGAAGTCACTGATTTCATATATTTTAAGTTTTTATTTCCAAATATCACAACAAACCAATCCGACAAGAATACCAAGAAAAAAGCTACACATTTTACCACTAAAAATAATTCTAGTGACATAAGCGGCCAGTGTTGCCGGTCGTATAATACAGTAATACAGAAGTCCCGTAAGCCCTAGACTTAAGAGGTTTCTGAAACACATAAATATTTGACAGGTAGTTTTCCTATTAGCTAAGAAGAATACAAAGATGGAAAACTCCATTTTGGGAAAAATATGACTTAGGTTGTTTCTGAAATATCTAATTCAAACATAGATAATATTATGCACCCTTATAGTAGTCAACAAAGTTATTCAAGTACATCATTCTCCCGAGTTTGTTACAATTTAATTTTCTTACTAACCAATTTAAAATATATTAATCAAACTTAATTATAGTACAATGTTATATCAAAGTCTCTAAGCAATTATGTACGTACGTAAACACGAGAATATTATAGCTATATTTACAAAAAGCTCGCATCCGCTGTAGATAGGAACACTTTTTGCAATAACGTAATCCATGCGGGTAAAACTTTTCGCAGAATGTTTCGCCTTTATTTTTGTTTTCCGCTGTTATCTATTTTTATTACCCAACTTTTTCTAGAAAACAGTAAAAGTTTTGATCATTTGAGGTTGTTATCATAACTGAAAAGTGGGTTCGCCATTTTTGGAAGTCATATAAAAGTCTTAAGTTGTTTTAAGAATTTCTTTAATAGGTAATGAATTCTCGGAAGACATATTCGGGAAAAATGAGCCTCCATGTTTTTAATTGTTTGTAAGATTTAATACATGTATATAATAAATACATGATTGCGTGTAACTATATTACGTAAAAGAGTAGATTTTTTGCAAAACAGTTATTTAAATAATATTTGAAAAAATAAAGTTATATGGTTTACTATGCTTGAAACTTTTGTGTCTTTTTCAGTAGTATCTTCTAACAATTACTGGAAGTTTACTTTGAACTTAAGGAAGTAACACATTAATTACTTTATTTAGTTGAAAAACAAGAGTTGGTAGGCTTGTGACTATAATTTTATTCTGCGATATATCTCAGGTAACAGAAGAACAAGGTTTGTCGTCAATTCAATGTTACAAAACTATTTTGCTACAAAAAATAACGTTATAATTATTTAGCAGTAGACCAAAATGGGTTTAACAATGCATTTAAAATAAAATGCCTATTTTATAGTACAGCAAACAATATACGTAGTAAGTATCAAATGTCGAAGCTTTCAAGGGTACGTGAAATTTATCTACATTTAAGAATAATACAAACTCATTTTATAATTATTTATTATAATCTAACAAACAGAGAACATACATTTAATATTTATATGTTTCACCATTTTTATGTGCCTATATCATACATTTAAGTATTAGAAATACGCGAGTTTTTTTGTCATAAAATTACCTTAATATAAAATATTTTCTACCGTCACTAAGCGAGTGTGGCTGAATTAATAACGGTTTGAAGTGTGGAACTGCTGGTTTCAGATTATAAATTTTTGTTTTGTCCCATTTTTTTTAAATTAGTTCACTGTATTTCTTTCCAATTTAATCAAAACTTTAAATATTTGTAATAGAAAAAAAAAATTAAAAGGAAAATAGATACTTTTTAATCACTTTTTTTGTGTCCGACACGCTATCAACTATGCCATACTATCGTTTGATAATTACTGATAAAAATTGAAAAAATAATATAACCTGAAGATGTTTTAATACAACGAAACCTAATTCATGGTAAAGGAAGTAGAAATAATACTACATCACGTAGTTTCATTTAATTGTGAAGTTAACCATTTTTATTTATATATTACGGAAGAACATTTTGAAAAAGCAAAAGAAACTTCATGATTAACTGTACCTTAAAGAGTATAGTAATTTTTGTAATCTTAAACTAAATGCTCTACACCGAATGTGTTAAACCAAATGTGCAAAAATTCTTTCTGTAATGATGGGTATATTTCGATACCGACTTTCAATCGCACTTGGATCGAAATCGCTTTACAAATTATATTTTGTATAAACTCATGAAGATTGATTTAGCACACTGTACTGTGATTTAGCACAAATTATTCCCATTTATCATGATTTGTAACTACCATTGCTAATATTAATGAGGCAACCATTTTGAACACCTTCCATTCCCACATCCTTGACTTCATAATCTAAACTAAATGATCCTCACCATTTTCATTTGAGGTCACAACAATAAATCGAGATGACTTAGGCACTGTATTGTCAAATATATTGCACAAAAATTAAACAAATAAATGAATATATATATGTATATATATATATATATATATATATATATATATACACATCCATATATGTATTTTTAACCGTGGAGAAACGTATATAATCATGAATTAACCCTGAACACATTTTCAAATACGCTGCCATCATTTAGACTCTATTTTGTTTCGATGGATTCTCATTTAGTGAAGAACTTTATTCTAGCAAGATCCCCAACATTACCAGAGTCACACTCTCCTCATTACTCACTTTGATTTTAAATCAGACTTACAAAATAGCATTTATTTTAAATATTTTTCACTTACCTTTGACAGTACATCAGTTTATTAATACTGTTCACAAATAAGACATTGAAATCAAGGTTATGGTATGTATTAATAGATGAAATTTTTATTATTGTGTATACGTATTAAACCAAAAATTTAAATAAAATCTCCCAAACAAAAATTTGGCCGAATTCAAATAGCTAATGAATTGCCTACCTAATTAATAATTTTTCAATAGGAAAATTATTGAAAGGTATTAATAATTTTCCTTCAAAATACCGTTTCAGAGCATAATAAATAAATTTATAAAATATTATTTGAAATTGTAGGAATTAATACCAAATTTACGCCTTTTTCTCTCTCAGGCACAAACTCAAAGTCAATAAACCTACTCTACACAATTGAATAATTCTAGTAACCAAGAGTTTCTGTCTCCTCCTCTAAGTCCATCATCAGACCCAGGCCATAACTTGCTATCAACAGTCTCGTCAAAATAAATCAGACGAACCTAAACATTATGAATCTAATATTCCCCATTGAGAAGTTCCTATTATCAATTTCCGTATGCATCATGAGACCCGAACCGTTATTTATTATTAAAGGAGTCGTTAAAATAAGTAAATCAAGTTTAAACTCAATGTGCCTACTCCTCAGCATTTAAAAGTTCTATAACTATCTTTCGTCTCCATCTTCAGACCCTAGCTTCCCTCTGTGCCCTTATATAAACATTTAATGAATTCAAGTCCGGACATAAATTTCTCAATTTTTTCATGTTCATTCTTTAAGGATTTTGTCAGGGTATCCCCCAATTTCATTATTGAACCTTCACCATATTTACGTAAGATCAAATCAAAATTATTCCCATCTAAACAAAAACAAAAAAGACTTATAAAAATTGGTCAAGGCGTTGTTGAGTTATAGCCGACAATATGAAAAATATGAAAAAAGTCATACGCATAGAATTTATACTCTCTTCGTTTTTTGAAGTCGATGAAAAAAGTTAGTTAATTTCAAAGACATCAGTTAATTTACATCGAGTGCTAACAAGACTAAATTACTTTACCAAAATAAATATTTTCTATATTTATTATTATAGAAAAAAATTCTTTTGTAAATTTTATAATTAGTTTCATAATTATTGCAATTATTACCTCTTCATGCAAGAACTTATTGCACGTAGTCATTTCCTAGAATAGATTTTAAGTTAGGGTTTAGGTGGATGTCAGTTGAAGATCGTTCGAACCTGTTGATCAGTCAAGACATGAAATATTAACTTGAAAGCAATTGAGTTAATTTTAATTAGACTTTTATTAAAGAAATTTCTACCTTAAACTAAAATTGATATTTTAATGACGTTAGGACTTCTAAAAATAATTTTATAAACTTTAAAAAACTTTTGAATTAAAAATAGTTGCGAGTTCAATTAAAAATTATTACAACCGTAATGACCTTTCCTGCCATAACCGCCCCCCCCCCCCACCCACTTTGATAAATAGCAATCCAGAGTGAAGGTATGACAATGAGGGAAGCAGTCATCTCAAAAAAGTGACAGCTGCAAGCCATTTGCAAAGGAGCTAAGTGTATGTAAATGAAGCTAAGAGGAATGGCTTGTTACTACATAAAGATGGAAATGAGGAATGCCTACTTTTATGTCGATCACAAAGAGGCGTGAAAATGAAACCCAAATTGTGAATAGATATAAAATGAAAACTTTCAGTTAGATATTATAGAAAACATAAAATATTTTAAGGAAGTTCTTTTACACACGATATGCAGCTCAGTCATTGGGGCGGAGAGTTAAATATAACAGAAATAAAACAGTCTATTGATAAGGTTCGTTAGTAGGTCGATTCTGAAAATCAAAACCAAGTAGTCGCCGTGCGTTGAAAAAGGGATGCTTCAGTTGTCCTCTTAATAAACACATTTTTATGATTTTTTGTCTTTTTTTTTGGTTGAATTTGAGACATTATTTTGTTAAATTAATATTTTTAGAGTAAATGCGCTACGAAATTATTACTTTTCCTTAGTAAATAAAAACTTTTCCACCCGATAGCTTCATTACGGATTTTACGTTTCAAAATAATAATTTTTTAAGCAAACATATCTCTTACACTTTCCTGGAAATACATGATTTGTAGCGCAAATAATCTGAAAATATTGGTTCCACAAGAAACTTTAAAATTATTAGAGGAACGTTCTTTATTCTATAAAAACGAACTGAGTCATTGTCTTCATAAATCCAGCCGTCTTCAATATAATCGCGAAAAGACATTTACAGCGAGACGACATTTATTGTACATTTCGACCCACTTCGCCCTAGCTTAGTATTTTACTAACAAATAACCAATAAATTTCAATCAAAAAAATCTGGGGTGTGCTCAGGGCCACACGATGGAAGTGAAAACTTCTAATTTTGATATATACATATATATAATGTCATATATATATTCATGTTACATTGTGGATTTTAGTTCGGCGAATCAGGAACAATGCGAGATTATTATTTTGAAATACCATAACATACACGTATTATATTAATTTATACTCGAATAAAATGGTAATCAATCTGAAACACAATTTAAACAATGCACAGTATACATACATTAGACTTTTACCACGTCCACATAGTCAATTTAACTCTACTTGTATAGATATACACGGCACTAATGTTGCACAACACATCACCCTTATAGATACAGATATACTACTGTTACAGCATGTCGGTGACGCAAACTCACTAGATTTTACTCTTCTAAAAGCAGCATCCAATAACCTGTTTAAAATATTATGGGGTACATATGTGTACACGGGCCGCTACGCGTGCGCCAGTCTGCTGCCATAGTAGTAGATCCTACGTATATATACATACATACATGTATATATATATATATATATATATATATATATACATATGTACATATATATATATATATATATATATATATATATATACATATGTACACATATATATATATATATATATATATATATATATACATATATATATGTATATATGCTTCCTTTACTGGCCAAAAATAACACGTCATACTCATACCTACAGATTTACTGTTAACATTAATGTATCCGTGAGGCGAACCTATAAGATTTTCCCCTATCAAAAATCGCTTAACGCGCCTAAAGAAGTTTTCACTTCAATAATTTATTTTTTTAATTTTTCATTCATTCGGAATTTAATCAATAGGATTGTATGAGAGTTTCCATGTATCCTTAATTCATTTTAATAATATAAAAAGGTCCCGATTATACAAAACGTATTTAATCTGAAAAAATGGAATATCTATGTGTGGCGTACACATAGATATATTAAAACATCTAAAAATATTCGTCTCTCCGATTCTCTCATACCTGAGACTTTCTATTTTGTAAACATTAAAAACATGCCATTTTTTCCAAATTATTGGGATACATTTAGTATGCTTAAAGCAGAAGTGGAATATTATACATTTAGTCTTATTTATAGTACGACTTATACTTATCCACTTACAAACTATGTTTTCTCGAAAAAAAATGTTAATGATACACAACGGCTTGAAATGTCTATCATAACCAGCTGACGCCTATATATGTGCCCGCACATGTGTCGATTATGAAAGTTTTTTTGTGTTCAGAACTAATGAAGCAATATTTATATCTTTGGTATTGTTATAATTTTAGTATACACATATTGAAAGTGACTTTAGTAATTGTGCCTTACGAGTTGTAGATATAATAGTCAACAAAAACATTTATTGTAATAATAAAAACAAATTAATTTCATTTAATAGCCCTATCTATATGCTAAAGATCATAGATGGAGCTGTTCATTATTTTTAGTAACATGTACAAAAAATTATTTCCAGATTAATATTCTTAAATAAATGTCTTGTTTAATTAAGCATTTATCTTAAATAATTTTATAATTAAGTATTATAATTCTACTACATTGAGTTTATGACTAATATTTTTATTTTAGTTGCAAACTCCATCTAAATTTGTTAACACTGAATGAAAACATCGTTTTAATTTTCGCGACTGAATAGGATAAATATGTGATCGACCATATCTTTGCTATCAATGAAACTTACAGTGTTTCAAAATAAATGCATGTCACTTCCCAATGCCAGAGTAATTGCAATTATAGTTAACTTTAGTTAATTAGTATAAAAAAATGGGGGACTTGTAATGTAGATATCTAATTTTTTCGTAAGAAAATACTGTTAGACTCAAAAATTTCCTCAGTGCGAGTGATATCTACGCAAAATTGTCATTTACTGCAAGTTAAGTTTAATCATTCCCTTGTTCTAAGCTTTCACATATAAAATAAAACGTCAAAAATAAGAAGCAAACTAAACGTTACAGAATAACGATCAATCCCCTTTTGAATAGGTTACGCTACCCTTTTTACCAAAGCTAAACACTTCACCGGCCTCTGTAAGCGAAATCGATTAAAATTTCAAGACTTTTCCTCACTCGAGCTATTTTTACGAGATCCCTGAATTACGACGGCTTTCAACAACTATCGGACTTGGGCTACGCAAGCTTAGGCTCAGTAACTGCGTATTTATATACCCCGTCTGCGTTTCACGAGAACTTATTTTTACGTGTAATTCACTTCATTTTTATTTCTTACTGCGAACGACGTGGCACCGCCTCCATTCCTTGTCCCTCGCCCCATGAGGGACCTGCTTAAATATTCAAGATGCGTTGAATGGCAACTCCGGAATCATAAAGCCAAAGTGGACTTGATCTCGCTTCCGAGATATAAGTTTTGCATACATTTTACATATTTCTCCTGGCATATTGGGAATCTTGATCGTATTTTAGAGCATTAATGGCTTTATCTTGTTTTATCTGGTGACTTGTTTGTGCTACGTAGCAGCGGCATAATAAAAGGTCCTAGATAAATGCAAGTATACTGTGGGCGTTTATTGTTAAAGTGAGAATGATGATTACGAAAATTATTCATTTATACAAATGTCCTTTATCCTCAATTATCTGAATCTGAAATGATAATTATCCTATTATATTGCCATCGTATCCATATATTTCTAAAGAGAACAATAATATTTCCCATTGTAAAGCTTTGCTTCCCTACCACTGCATTGTTAAAATATCCTGTAATAGTAAATACACAATTAAATGAAACTACGTGATGTAGTATTATTTCTACTTGCTTTAAGTTCTTCTCCTCTTGTGTTTACAAAAAGAACTTAAAGAAAGTAGAAATAATACTACGTCACGTAGTTTCATTTAATTGTGAATAATTAATTTCTACAAAATTAACGCCAAATATGTTCAATATAGTAAATACATTAAAAGTTGAAGACGTCAGTTATTTTTTATGTTAAGTATTTAAATTTTAGAACAATTTGGATTAACTTTTGGATAAGCGGGGCAATAAGATTAGACTGTCAACTACATGCTATATACGCATACTCAGCTTTTCCAATCGTATAGCTTGCAGACAGCTAGAAAGTCTTGCCAAACTGCTTGTAGTGGGTAGGTTGAAAGTTGAAATAAGATGCTCTCGTGACTTTCACCTATCCGCTGCCAAACCAGATTAAGAACGTCATGGGCCTATCAATGACTACCACTACGAGGAAGACAGAGGATAGATCCATGTGGAGAAGACTAGTGGCCAACGCCATTGGGACCTTTTAAGAGGAACACGACCTTCAGCAAACGGAGTTTCCCCAAATTGCCTTTAATTCGGAAGGAGATAAGAAAATAACTATCCGATCATATAAAATATACTTATTACATCTTTTTTCTTCACACTCCTACAGGTAAACTCTAAGAGATATTCCATTAATAATTTTTCGATACATTCTTTCATTAGTGAAAAATATTTTCAAAACCAACCTAAAAAAACCATATTATCTTTTTTCTTTGTTTGTTACTCAGTAATTATTAAACCATTTCTGTAAAAAAATTACTTCCATGTAGCACATGACTTACCTTTATGTCATAATTTAATCGTTCCAAAATTGTAATATTAAAAAAAATTGGATCGTAGTAAAGCACAAATAAGGTTAAAATAGTTGGTTGGATGGTAAATTGTAAAATACTAAATATTTTAAAATAAAGTACGAATTTAACTTGACAAGTTTTATTTTGAAATTGTTTAGTTATTCATATATTATGAGGCAATTATAAACATGTAGGTGTACATACAATGTTTATTAAATTTTTGGTAATTTTTGACATTACTTTCTAATGTGTAAAATTGTTTTGACTGTTACATTTTATCCTCAAAATTTCCACAAAATTTAGGAATATTACTATTGAAATAGATGCAGGTTAATATAATTTATCACTTTCCTATATCGAGATCCTGCATTAAACGGTTTCTCAGAAAACGAATATTAGAGGTAGACTGAACGATAACTGAGTAATCTAGAAAGATTCTGAATTTCAACGTGGTACCTCAGGCTGTTTCTGTGAAAAAGGGCATCGAAAGACAGACGTACGGTGGAACAGATAAGTAAATAATCCTGTGAAGGTTCCGTCTTTTCCTTTTGAGGGACGAAACCTTAAAAATGAAGTAATCAAATGAGAAATAAGGAGACGTACTATTTTATCCAAAGACCTTTGAAGGCTTTAATAGAATTTAGTGTAAAAATCCAGTTAATTTCGCTTGGAAAGCAAGTGATATTTCATGGAATATATAAATATGTATGTGAAGAAAAAGAATAAATTATCAGAACTAGATTCAAGTATGCAAAACCGCTTTTAAATTTTGCAGAATGTAACTTCGATCACGAGTCAGTGGTTAATATATATATAATCATACATTTAGAATCATATTTTTTAAGACCAAAAACATGAGCTAAGTGATGGTGTTAAAAAATTAAACAATTTATAGTATATATATTGTTCATATTTCATAAATATACATGTTTATAAATATATATCCACATTATTTTTTATCCACATTCTTTTTTCTAATATATTATTTTAAAATCTTCAAATAGGTAATAAATACAGCTTATAAGTGCGAAATGATTACATTAATTTTAAAATCTAAACATAAGTCCTAAGAATTACTTATTTCTTTACCTTGTGAACCAGGTTCACCCTTTAACAATAGCCCACAATGAACGGTCAACTGTGAATTGTCAATCATGTTTATGTATAACAGGCCGTGATAAAGTTATCACATTGATAGCGATTCTTATATTTCTTCATAAATCTATTATTGTACTTATTGTATAAGAATAGGCCGCCAGAACACAGTACATTGACTTTTAAAAGCTGATCTAATTTCGCCTTCCTTAAAATTTAGATGCTATACGTTCCTGCCAGAGTTCTTTCTTTCCTTTCTTTTTTAGGAACAATTAAGGAAGCAACTAGAAGCAGTCTTCAGCTAAGGCTAGATCGGAATCATTTGTCTTGACTTTCATAAGCTGATATAATTTTGTCATTCTTCAAATTTAATGAAAACAAAACATTAATAATGGAAATTATGTATTTTATTAAATTTTAATGAAACTATATCAAACTCTTACTTAAGCTATTAGAATAGCATATCGTTAACTAAATGTTAAGATACAAATATATAAAGAAATATTTTAATAACTATAAATATGAAGACGTTCGAATTTCGATTATATAGACGAAATATTCACCTCAACTACGTCAAGTGTTTCAACTGTGTTACGCTCTTGACTGTCGCACAAGTTGTCTACTCAAATAGCACACTCTACGCTAAGACAACTTAATACATAAGATATAGGATACGCTGGAACACATGAAATATCTAATAAATGTTAAAGCGCTTTATTCACCTGCCGCGTTGAGAAATATGAAGATAGGTACCTATGCGGGCTGTTGTCAGACAATAAAGATAAGAAAGTCACGGTCGGATTTCCCAGAGGTTTTTCCGACTTCCGTCGCTTCTTGAAAATCCGCTTTAAAAAAAAGCGTAGGAGGCTCGTGTTTATATAAGATTTTACGATACCTACGGTGACGTCTTCAGATATCTATATTTTTCTTTCCTGGTCTAATTATTAGCAGAGTCGTCGCTGTATGGTTTTTTTTTACATTTCTTCGCTCAATATTTTCGGTTTGCTATAGGGTTGGTGACATTTGAGTTTGATACATATATTTCAATTGTTAAATTAAAGAAATGTCGTATATATATAGCGTTGATTATATAGAAATTCATTTTCAAGTAATTTTTATTTACAACTAAATGGAACTACGTCATGTATTATTATATATACTTTATATAAATTATTAACCAAGACTTATGTTTCGTTTTATTACGTCTTCAAGTTCGGCAATTCGAAGAGATATCTTTTCTTTTTTCCGTATGTCCGTAAGAAGTCTCTTCAAATTGCCCATTTGAAGATGTTATCATACAATGAAACCTAGGTTAAATAAAGTATGTATAATAATAGATCACGTAGTTTTATTTAATTGTGAGTAAAAATTAATTGATAAATATTATTATTTAGAACATTAGTTCTAATTTTAAATGATAATAAAACTATTAAAAGGGTCCAAATATCTTAATTCTACGGCTAAATTGTGCAAGCAGTGCAAACGTGTACAAATTAACTGAACTGAAATTAATCGGTTTATTGAAATCAGAATTCATTTTAGATAAATGCCTCCGTTAAAGACCCAAGTTGTTATTTGCTGCAGAAATAAAAGATCAGTAGTAATTATAAATTCGACTAACAGAGAGAGTTTTTACCTGCCGCTAACACATTAATAAATGTGAACCCATTCTAATAATTGTAAAAAAAACATTGACAATAATAACAAAATATTCTAGCTTTCAAATAAAGAGTTCCGGATCTCATTTGAAGATTTAAATTAGATTATTTATCGTACGTTATCGTTAACGTAGACTTCCTAGCGAAATACATATTTATTAATAGGTACATGATATATATATATATATATATATATATATATTAAGCGTAGTTAATAATACGTAATATATGTAAGTAAACAGGTAGGACATATATGTATATTACCGTGAATATCTCAAAAACTATAACACTTCCAATTATTTCGCTGTAATCTTTCAAAGCCTTCTAAAAACACTTTTTTTAAACTTCCATGCCTTCAAAATATGAACGGAACCCTTATAAGGTCACTCACGTATCTCTCCGCGTGTGCGTCTTAATAATTTCTCTCAGAAACCATTTCACTTAGAAAATTTAAATTTGACACAGTAATAAAACATATTAAAGAGCATATATCATAATGAACTTAAAAATATTCGTTTGCATATTTTAGGAAAGATAAATTTCTCTTTGAAACCGTTTTACCTGGAAACTTGAAATTTGACACAGTAATAAAACATATTAAAGCGCATATGTCATAATGAACTTAAAAATATTCATTTGCAAATTTTAGGAAAGATAAATTTCTCTCAGAAACCATTTCACTTAGTAAATTTAAATTTGACACAGTAATAAAACATATTAAAGCGCATATGTCATTATGAAGTTAAAAATATTTATTTGCAAATTTTAGAATGGACAAACTAGGTATTAATGTCATTTGAAAGGGAAACGAGCCTGAAAGAGTTCCCAAACAATTTTTTTTTATAATTTTAGGTATTTAGTTCTCTGAATACTAAAAAATGTGCAAATAAACATGTTTATCCCTTATTTTCAAAACTACTCAATCTAAAATTATGAAAAAAATATTGGTTTTCAGAAGCTAACATAAAGGTTGGGGAATAAATAGAGGTAGATTCAAGATTCCATAATTTTTTTAAATATTCTCCATTTTTTTACTCCCACGAAAGATTGGGTAGGCATTACATTTATTTTTTTCTTTACTCAAAACCGATTTTCTCACAAACCATGGACGGTAGAAACTTAAGAATTGGCATAATATTTCCATTTATTTATTACCTTGTTAATCTCCATATTTTGTACATATTTTACACCACCAAATTTTTTTTAAATATTCTCCGTGTTTTTACACCCACGAAAGATAGAGTAAGGCAATATATTTACATTTTTCTACATTGAATACTGATTTTCTCAGAAACCATGCACGGTAGAAACTTGAGAATTGACGTAGTAATACATTTTGTTAACCCGCATATTTTAAATTATTTTTATTTTTTTTTATATATTCGCATAACAATGAAAGAGAGGTAAATAAAATTCTTGAAACTGCAGAGTTAAAACCATGAAAAAAAAAAATTGGTAAAATCTGACTAAAATATTAAAGGAAAATAGCAACGATTATTTGACGTGTTCATTAAAACATGATAGCTTATCTTCAGTAAATATTTTACGTATGTGAAAGATTTCTGTTAAGTATATAATACGTTGCAATATATTTAGGTTGTGAAAACTTTGTTTGTATAGTAATAGTTTAATATATATTTGGTGTTAATTTTGTAGAAATTCATTATTCACAATTAAATGGAACTACGTGATGTATTATTTCTACTTTCTTTAAGTTCTTGACCTCGACCTAGGTTTCGTTGTATTCCAACATCTTCAGGTAGTAAATTAGTAATAGGTGGTAAATTAGTTATTCGTTGACTGAAAAATAATTAATTGTCGTTAAAATAAAATTTAAGACACCTTTCTTTACAAATTTTAAAATAATATTCATAAATATTTGTCATTTTTTTCATACACACGATACTTCCGTACATTGTTCAGCGCTGCTCAGACGAATAACCCGCGAACCATTGCGAAGACATGCAGCTACCCGGGTAAGCCCTGCGCTCCAGGCAAGTATTAGGTGTGTTAAAAAGAGTTATGTGTAAAATTGTTTGTACTCAATTAGAAAAAGGGCGTGTTTTACGTTTTATTACAAGGACAATTTAATCCTTCATAATGAATAGTGTCTTTCTTTGTCCGATATTTGTTCCAGGACACCGTGTATAATCGAAATGATAATATTAAGCACTTTTGAATTAAAATCTGTTAATTTTTAGGTTAAATTTTTTAGAGTAACACCCCTTCATGTCTTTGGTAGAAGGGGAGGGGGATTTTTTTCACGTACTTCTGACTGAATAAGTCTTAAAAATTGTTACGTCATCAATACTTTTTGATATGGTAAACACAAAACATCTTATGAAAATATTAGCAAAACTGAAAGAACCAAAAAAATTTACAATTCCATATCTAGGGTAAGGTATTGTTTTGAAAGAGTCAGTTATAATAGTCTCAAAAACGTATATAATTTCAGGTATTGTCTTCATAGATATACTGAATGAAAATGTGTATGATAGTTATCCCCTTTCCCTATTTCAGTGGCTACTGTGCATACATTTATTACAGTGTTTTAAGAAATATACGCAACGGTTGCAGGAAAACTATAGCGATAATTTTAAATGTCATAATTTTTTTAAATACTCAGGTTATGAAAAATAATATTTGTAAACAGTGTAATAAAACATTATGTGTTCTTAAATGTTTATGAGTCTAATGTTTCCCTCATAGCGTGAGTTTTACCCGCACTTACCAAGTTTTTAAAATATTTCTCACATTTTTCTTAAAACTATACGACAAACCTAAAATCGGACTCTTAACAAAATGTAAATCTATATTAAAACTTTTAAAAATGTGAATTAAAAATGACTCCGTTCAATGAGCGTAGCACTTGTTAAAATGAAAACTTATTCTCACATTTGAAAATCGATCACTTTTACATATTTTCAGCAAGCAGATGCTGAATTCCTTTTTTAACATTAATTTTCCCACGTATCAATTTGCAACAAACACAAAAGGTATTCAAAATTTAAAAGGTATTCAAATTTTGAAATTCATTTTAGCGTCGTAAAATGTTTTCTGGATTTCACAAATATTTAAAAAAATATTTGAGATCTAAATAGATTTTTTAACTAGTTCTGTAAAAATCATATTTACGACACTAGCTGTAGAGATATACTAGTAATTTACGCAGTACTTACCAGATATAGTTTTTAAACACATTATGTCACAATAATCTAAAATTTTCATAATTTTCACCAAATATATTTTATCATATGTTATAAAATAAATTACAACATTGCTATATCTAAACAGGTGTGAAAATATATAACCCTCGCACTACTCTAATTTTGGGACAGGTTTAATATTATCTTAACATACAGTTCCGGAAAATGAAATATACATAGAACTTTATTCAAATGTTGGTTTAATATCCAGCAATTTCATTGATGGATATTAAACGATTATGAATAAAGAGTTTACAAAATTATCTAGCAAATATTAGTGTAGTAACAATACAATAATATTCGATTCATATTTAAAAACGCAAATTTGAAAAAAAAACAACTTAAATTGATTTTATCTGAATTACATATGCAGCGGGGATTACAGTGTAAAAAATTGTGTGGCTTTAATGTGGTTGTAATAAAGAATCTTTAATGGTATCCTAATTAAAGCAACTGGCGATATTTTAACAAAGTAACTTGTGTATTCCTCACTAAACTATTTTAAATTGTAGTAAAAAGAAAACTAACTGGTGTTAGAAAACCGAAAAAAAGTTTATACGAACATTTAATATTTTGTAAAAACGGCCAAAGATTTAATGTCATAAAACTTAATTTGAAACCGATTTAAAACTAATTTAATTTAGAAGAACCAAGTATTAGGTAAAATCAAAAGAATAGGTCCTTTTAAGTAATTCCCAATATCTTAACTCACAATCCTAGTTTAATTTGGCGAAATACTAAGCTTTAAAACCATATACAATTTATTCCTTCTAATTTTTAACTATGAAATACATTAGTGTTCGATTAAAATTATTAGAAATACTTTGATGAATTTGCACTAAGAATTTTAAAAATAAAGATAACTATGCCGACAAGAAAACATGAGTCGTGCGTAGTTTTATTAAACCGATTTTAAATTAGATGTAAATAAAGAATATCAAATTTCGAATTAAATTCCAGTTTTTCGGCTAAGTTTTGCTTCTGATTTCGTAATATTTATTATAGCATATATACATTTGAAAAGGACCTTTGTACAAATATTTTGTTCAATGGTTCACTCCAAACGTACTTATACTGTAATTAGCAATGTAAGTTTAGAAAGGACTATTGTACGAAATATTTGTAAAGTTACTTTCGCAAGAAGAGGAAGGCGAGAAGTCGAACTACGAGGGTGGCGTACAAACTTACGTGCATGTAAATATAGTACAATGCATATAATTTCTATTAAACTAGTACTTTATTATTAATGTTATTTTTCATAACACAAATAGTTTATATTAGAAAAGAGGAATAACTTTAGAAAATAGGAATGACTTTAGAAAATAGGGATGACTTTAGAAAATAGGGAGAACTTTAGAAAATAGGAATGACTTTAGAAAATAGAAATGACTTTAGAAAATAGGAATAATATAGATGTTAATAACTCATAACATAATTATTATTATATACAATAATACTACGGAATAAATAGAGATTTAGTAATAGACATGCTTGTGATAATATGTCATGAGCGATAATATCTTTTCATATAGAATAGCTTAAATATATATTATCCATTTTTGTCATAAATATTTTCACGAATTTCATAGTTTTATAATCTGTGAAAATTGTCCAAAAATATAATAAATTCTCCAAAAAAATGAAATTTAGAACTACTCCGATGATTTATAGTAAATTGAAATAAAGTTCTAGTGAAGCTATTTCTTCATAATTTTTTCTTAATCTTTTGGATTGGAGGTTGGATTTAAAACTAGTCTAAAACTCTGACATTTCCTTGAATATATCTAAAATTTTAATCTTTAACACATCTAAAATTTTGAAATATGAAAGTTTCCAATTTTTCTTACAATTTATATCCATGCAATAAAGGGATATTTTTTCTCTTTCTTTAGTGGCCTCTCTAAAATTTTGGTATAAAACTTAATTCATGTTAATAGGAAAAATACGCAGTTTTTAATATCCTTTATCACTAATTCCTATTTTCTTAAGCAAATTTTGTCTGTGAAAAGGGCTGGAATATTTTCAGTACGTCTCTTCAATTACATACAATTCTGAAAAAATATCGTTTTGAAATCTTAACAACCTGTTCTATCAATTAAAATCCCATAAAACATATAAAGTTAAAAAAATGATAGTTTCATTTTTACCCTCTAATACTTTCACATTAGTTTCTTTGTATTGTAACTTATGACATAAATATGTTTCATCGGGACGCTAAATTTACTGTTTTCATATCGAATTGTTTCTGAGAAAAATAATTGAATAGACGGAGAAACGAACGGAGAACTTAATAATATTACAGAGATTTCGCGTCTTTTCCTTTGAGGTACGGCAATATTACAAAGGAGAGAATTCGGATATCGCCACAGTTACATTTAAAACTTTTTCAAAAGACTCTTCAAAACCTTTATAAGTAATTAATTTCTCGTATTAAAATCCAGTTATTTCCATGTTTTGGAGTTTAGATGGAAAGACTTTCCTTAGAAATAGTTTTTGAGAGACTGAATAGGTTCTCAAAACATAGTCTTGAAATCTTTAGTGGCAGATAAGGAAGGAAGGAAGAGAGCTTAAATTATTTAGATTTTTCATAATATTGAAAACATGTGGAAGCAAATAGAGTTCGCAACAATGGCGGAACTTTATTTATTTGAGTTGCAATCTTCTTTCAGAATTATTTTATTTTCTGAGACTGAAAATATCGTGGAACAGATTTCTAAGGTGTCCTTATTAATTAGTATCATATTTAGTAATATTCGGAGAGCAAAAATTTGCATTGAAATTTTAATTTCAACAAAATTTTAACACTCTTGATAGCTAAGATGTGACATCCTTTACTTACGAACATCATTTACGTTTAGCAGTTATTTTGGTTGAACACTAGACCCAAGACTTCAATAGTTTGAATAATTCAGATTGCTATGAAATTTAGTGCCAGACGTGACAAATCTTATTACCGTCTTTGACTACTGAAATATTATAGTTTGGGACTCAATTTAATTAACTGATAGACCCGTTTTGTGAGCCAATCGATTTAAAGGAGATTCACGCTGAAAATGATGGCGGTGGTTGTAGTAAAACGATATATTAAGTTTATAAAAGACATAAAGCAATCAATGGAAATGGAACTTGTGCTACGGTAACTCCATACACCTTTAAATACATATAAAAGTTTATACAATTAAGGTTTATACAATTAAAGTTTATACAATTAATAAATTATATTACTTCTGTAATGCTATCATTAGAAATATTGGTTAAAACTTTTATTTTTTAAAATATATGTATATTAATTAGTTTATCTTTTGAAGGAGTAACAAAAAAATTCAGGAGAAACGGTTTCTTTTAAACGATACTAATTTTATTCATGTATTTTTTTTCATGCTTTTATTCAATGTTCTTTAGAAAATAGGGATAATTTTAGAAAATAGGAATGACTTTAGAAAATAGGGATGACTTTAGAAAATAGGAATTACTTTAGAAAATAAGAATGATTTTAGAAAATAGGGATGACTTTAGAAAATAGGAATTACTTTAGAAAATAGGAATGACTTTAGAAAATAGGGATGACTTTAGAAAATAGGAATTACTTTAGAAAATAGGAATGACTTTAGAAAATAGGGATGACTTTAGGAAATAGGAATGACTTTAGAAAATAGGGATGACTTTAGAAAATAGGGATGACTTTAGAAAGTAGGAATTACTTTAGAAAATAGGAATGACTTTAGAAAATAGGAATGGCATGAAACCCAATTTTAATATGTTTTCGCATGTAAAGAACTCAAATTACAATTTAAAAGCATAAAAAACTGTCTTCTCATTCTACTTTCTACCGACGGTATGTGCGGTTAGAATTTTTTTTCTTTTGCACGTACTGGAGTCAGCTAAAAATCTAACCAAAAGTGACCTTAAAAATAATGTTTTATTGGCCCATTTCTAAGAAAAAAAATGTTTAATAAAATTGTGGTCTGTATGATACCTCATCATTAAACATTAATCACAAAAATATTTTAAGATAAGAATAACAATTTAAAAAAAAAAAATGGGGTGACATAATGGTAGAAATACATATGCATATGCATCTCACAATTAGTTAATAGAACTTAAAACATAAATAGTTTGCTATTTTTGCTTTTTTAATTCTCACTAATTTACGAAATTCAAACTGACGCTTCTAATATAGATTTTAATAACTAATAACATAATCATTATTATATACAATAAGACTCCATTTTTATTATAAATGTGTTCACGAATTTTATAAATCGGTGAAAATTGTTCCAATAATACACGATTTTACTTATACTTTTGAGATCCTTTTGAAACGGATACAATTCAATTACAAATTTACGATTCTCCAAATGGACCATTATCCAAATCACTTTTTGGTTCCGACTTTTGCAAATTTTGTGCATATAGCATTTATAATCTAAAAGAAAGAAGGTCATGAGTAATATAATCTACTTTAGGACTCATTGCTTTCGCACGTTTGACCTTTCTTCGGACTGCTCATCAACTTCTTTCTTTTAGATTATACCCGTCAAAAGCGGAACCATAAAGACCAAAAATATCGTGACTGATTTCATGTGAGAATCAGAGAGGTAAGAAAACTATATATTTTAGTTAAATTTAAATTTTTGAAGATAATAATATTTAACTTTTTTTTTACTTTACAAATAAAAAACAAAGGACCGGTCATTATAAAAATAGAAATTGCTGCCAGGTCGGCAGGGAGTTACAGATTTTTTTATTTTTTCAATATAATTATAACTTTTATCATATAATGGAATACTTTTCGTCTCAAATTACGTAATTTTATTTAAAACACTGTTCAGGTAATTAATGTTAATTGTTCTATTATAATTCAATATTTCACCACAATTTTAAATTGAAAAAAGGTACTTCATTAAAATATTTATGCCCTTTTCTTTCTCTGCTCTAGTGTGCTTTTAATTTAATGATAAATCAATCATTATAACACAATCTCAAAATAAATAATTTGAATATAATTATTCTATTTTCATACCACCATCATAACCTTCAATATAATTGATTATAAAATTATACTTAACGTTTTTATGCATTTTCTAATCTATTTTATTATCAAATTAGTATATAAATGTGAAATGTTTAATATAAAGTATGCAAGGATGACGCACTTCCAAAAATGGCAGCTCAAAAATGGCATGTGTTTCTGAGCTACACTAAATATAATTATTTTCCTTATTTACTATAAAGGTATTATATTTAACTATTAATTTTAACCTTAACTTATAAAAAAATTACCATGGTACCTTTATGTGACAGAATAGAATTGTAAACGGACCGTAAGAGAAAATACGATCAATCATTCAACAATTACTGCGTTTCTCGGCGTCTGTTGATTTATTTCACCTATTGTTTGTTGGCAAGCCTAGAAAGTGATCGGATAATCAATAAAAAGTAACCTCCATCATAAACGAAGAGTATAAAAATAATGACAGCAAATAAAACAGTCAGAGCGATAAATTTCTGTCATTTTCCATTTACTTTTTTTCCGTCGGCGTTGACTCGTTACGGCTCGTGGTCGAGTCTAGATTGATTTATAATATGCAGCTTGTATTATTATAAAGGTATTTTATTTCAACATGTATATATACTTTACTGTCATTTAGTGTCATCAATTGGGATACGCAAATACAGTAAGTACGTAGCTACAGTAATTGTACTCAGTTCGGACATGTAAGTACAGTCCTTGGGTGAGTGAATATGAAAATTGAAAGGAAAGATATTTATACTATATTATTGTGGTTATAGATGACATTAAATAAAAGGGCGTGAGTACAATTAAAATATAAAATGATTTTCCTGAATTTATATTTTTATGTGTGAATTTTATATTTTTAAATCAACGGTTCCAAAACTACAAGTCATTGATATATTTTAAAAAACGGGTAGGCTGTACCATAGTCGAAGCCACAGTGGAGTACTTGAAACCTCTTGAGCATACCAGAGAGTGTGTAATATAGTAAGTCTAACACGTTCCCTGTGGATATGAACACGTTCTGTCGAGGTCAAAACAAGTCTCCGAGGGCCGGAATCTCTCTATCTTGCTATCCGAGCTCTTGCACGCCAGTTTTATACATTGCGTACCGCACGCGTTGACGCCAAAGTAGAGCAGTCGTCAAATTTAAAAAAAACAGCACTTTTTTAATTCCACAAATTCGAATGATCACAAGTATGAGTTTTATCTATAATGACGTAATGAGCTCTGTCAAACGCGACAACTCCCGCTCAAATTGCTCAGTGTACTGCTGAGTAATCACTAATTAAACATAGCGCGCGATGATGAATTTGGTTCCGAATGAGTCGTGCTCTATGCGACTACAGCACCATTTACGCCAGCAAGATATGCACTATCGAGTAATGGTTTCTATCCTATAAATTATGGTGCTAATGTAATGACGGTATGTGTTATACTTCCAAAGTTATAAGCCATCTTGCCATAGCATATTTCGTTACATGTGATTTTTGCAAGTGACTCCCCTCTACCTGAAATGAAAGACGTTTCAGCTCAAAATAATTTTAATCGAATATGACGCATTTGTAAATTACTGTAGTTACTATTTTTGTTCATTGAAAATAAACAAGCAAACAAGAGTTTGAATTCCCGAAGCAAGATTGTTAATTTTAAAATTTCTTAGTAAAGATAACATTTGCTTCAAATTAATGAAATCAGTGAGAGGTTCATTAAAATATGTTCTTTTGTCAATAAGTGACTCATTTTGTAACTCTATTGAGACATTTATTAAGATTACATTACATTATGGAAATAAAATTATAAAAATTAAGGCGTGTTTCGTTAATAAACATAAAATGAAATTTGAGCCATTTATTCAGAAAATGTGATAACATTACGAAAATTTAATTATTTAAATACGGTTGGTGGCGTGTTAGTTTAATGAAAATAACAATTAATATACATAAACTAAAAATTCAGTAATTTATTGAGAAAATGGATTAACATTATGAAAATTAAATTATAAAAACACAGTTGATAGCTTGTTTAATTTTATAAAATCCTTCTCCGAACGCAACCGATCATAAAAGGTTGATATATGTTTTACATGCTTGATATATGTTTTATCAGAACATATAACATCACATTTTTGAATTATATTTCCAAGTTTCAGTCAAGAAAAAGGATTTTCTGTTATGGTTGGAATATCGCAATCTTGCAATATATTTACAATTTTTTTAATATTTATTTCTTAAACGAATAACCGATAAAATAATAAAATATTCCCATTTCGTGCAAGAAAGCTGAAATTGGGCGAGAATTGTTAAAACGGACGATATTTGAATAAATGAAAAAGATAGTTTTGACATGTATATCAGGAAAAAAATTTCATCACAATACTCCCTGTAACTGATAAAAGATTAAATACTACCCCATTTTTATAAAATATTTCTCTTTTCTCCTTGCTGATGAAAATTTATAAAAATATTTTCTCCATATTATCAGCCAAGAGCTATTTGAAGTGAGAAATCACTGATAACAAAATTCTATATAATTTTTAAAAGCATTCAACATTGATTAGGATCGATTTTTTCTTTGACCTCACTGACGTGGCTATGTTGACGTAGCAAGATAAAAGATCGGCAAAATTTACCTTTTTAAAAATTGTTTGCTTCAAAAATTGTTGATAGAGCATTAATCTTTTTCCATTACAAAGGTCTTAGTCTTACCGAAATGAATGTTTAAATAGATGTTATCCGTAAAACAAATTTGAAAAAAATTGATTTTCAAGAAGATGAACTGAACCTAATTAACTAATTAGATATATTACAAATTATTCTATTATTTGCATTGAATTTCTTGGAAACTTCATTTTAAACATTTTCACTTACGTTTGGTAGTAGCACCTTCCCGTTCTTACCTTACCCATATATTCTATCTTTACCTGTATATCTTGACTAAATTTCTTCCATAGTTTCTCAGTGGAGACTCTCTAAGGTCCATTTACACTTAGTAGTTGACCAACCGTTTGAGTCAGTCGCTGCATGCGGCCATCGACTAATGTAAATAGCCACCGTCGCTCAAGTCGTGGTAGTTGATCGCATGCGGCGAACGACTCATATGGTTGGCCGACGACTTTGTTTGCTTGTGACTCTTAATGCTAGTGTATATTTCAATGGATTTCCCCGCTGTTTTCTTTAGATTATTTGTGCACAATGGCTGAACTTCTGATATTCATGATGTGAAACGATTGAAATCTAAGCCAGTATTAAGAAAAACTCTGGGAATGAATTGATTGTATTTGCTTTGCAAATACTACCCAATTTACGAAAAGAAATCCCTCTCCAAAATAAATAAGCAAATGAAAATGATGCGTTTGTTAAATTCATTGCTACATCGTTAAGCAATGTGTCTTGGCTAAGTCACGGAGTGTAGCCGGCCGCCTACTTTAGCTGCCTAATTCGGTCAACAGCCAATGTCAATAAAGGCGGTCGTCGACTGTAGTCGGTCACTGAAGATGGTTCGCTGAATACGGCAGATGACCTAAGTGTAAATAGACGCTAATGCTTTCTAAAACTTTCCAGTATATTTTTCACTAATAATCAAGACTTTTCTCATTGCCAAATAAATGTTTGATTACTTTATTAAAGTCAATCCAAGCTCACTATCTTCATGCATTTATTCTAGCTTTGAAGTTCTTATTTTTCCCTAACATTCGAATATTTCGGCCAACAAAAATTTATATTACAGCAGCGAAAGTAATATTATACTGTTTGTACATTCCATCTAGAACATTGGGATATCGAATCGAAAAGTTCTTTTCTTCTCCTGAAAACCAGAGGCAATTTTTCAACGCACATGGAACACATCTAATAAATAAATCTACTTCTTAAAAAGAACCCACGAATTTTCTTGATTTACAATACTACTAACAAAATAAACACGACAGACATTTTCGACAAGGCTTATTACATTCTTCGCTATTCCTTTTCGTTGAATATTTCACAGATAAAGCAAAATTACTTCGTGAATTTTTACAATTTCTTGAAACCTAAGCCGTTAGAAAATACAAGTAGAACTTGCACTACAAATCTTTACAAACACTTAGGATACATAGTATTTGTGTTAAACTATTTTTCACAACAAAAATATATCGTCCACTATATCTTCAACAGTAGTAAAAATATGGTTCATGTTTATATAATATTATTTTTACCCATATCTTCCAGAGACATGATAACTAAATATTTTAAAATAAAAAGTTATTTATTCAATTCATTTATGTCAATGTTATAAAGTTTTGTATTAACTTTTTACGGATCCAACTACGTTATAAGTTGACCGACTATCATTCGAAAACTAGTAGAGTCTCGTTAGCTATGACAATTTTACTTTTAATTTCGTTGCATTTACTGATATGATAAATAATTTTCAGATGTTCACACAGCGGTTTAGCTGATCATGCTGAAGAAATGTAACTGTAAAAAAATTACCGCCTTAAAGCTTAATTTTTCGTAAACGGATGCCTGTATCGAAAAAGCGTTTATGACATAACCCAATTGTTTAAGAGACCTATCTAGCGATACATTATGGGTCATGTAAAAAAATCACTTTTTTTAATACTTTAAAAAGTTTTCTAATGTATATTATAATATATTATTAAAAATTTTATAAATATGTGCAAACATGTCAAATTTCAGCTTTACAGCACTAATGTTCTGCGAGGAAATGGCTGTTTATTACACAGACGGACAGAAATAGACGAAACTACAATGATTTCTTATTAGGCCATGGAACCCCAAAAAGAAAATTGATTTTTCACAGAAAAGAAATTATATAAATTTTATAACAATCGAATATTGAATATTATTTTAATGACAGTGTTTCGCCTTTATCAAACTGCAGAATAACTAATTGCAAATTAGATGAAAAACTTCATTTTAAAAGGGTATTTATTTCTGTAACTATACTATCCCATGTACTAGGTCCTTATGTGAGGAATTACTCTAACTAAGGTTAGATTGCGGGTACACAATTTGTACTTGTATTTCATTAAAATTGCTGTAATTATTTTTTGCCTGCAATCTAAATATTTACAAACTTCAGCGATAGTAACACTAAACGAATTATATCCACTTTTTTTAGTTATGAGACTTGCAAGCGACACGAACTATCGGTAGGTTCAGTGTATCTAAAGTAAAATAAAAGAGATAAGAAAATTAATTTCCACAAAGGATATTGTCTTCATTGATAATAATTGGTCCAAGTTTCACGTCTCCAGTCCACGTGTGCCAAGTTTCACGTCTTCAGTCCATCGGGAAGTGGGAGCAATACCGACTACAAAATGTGTAACAAACAGACAACAAAACATATTTAATAAAAACTTTTAATATGATTATACTTTATATAATTTACACATTTAAAAAAACAGTAAAAGTGGCAGAGTTTCTACATTTGTTATTTTTAGAGTTACATATGTCAAAGGAAAGAACGAAACCATTATAAGCTCACTCAGGTATTGGGCTCTTCGTCCGTCATAGCCGTTTTCCTTACAAAACGATAGACCCTTAAATTAGACACAGTACACTTCCAGACATCGGAAATATTTTTTTACATCTGTGTCAATAACCCATCATATTAACGTCATAAAATATAAAAAAAGTTTAGAACAAAAAGAATAAAGAAACGAAATTTTTCAATTAAATCTTCCACACATTTAAATGTTCACATTATTTACAATTTTGACAAATAAATAAACTAAAAAAATACGTTTTTTTTATTTAAAACAGGACAGACTACACAAAAAATCATCGTTCTCAATAATTTAAAAGTTTGCATAAGTACCATTAATCGATGACTATAAAATAATTTCATGAAATTAAGAAATAAATTTTACAGTCTTAACAAAAATGAAAGACGAAAAAAAGTCAAAATAAGATAATCATTTAAAGAAATACGTTTTTATAAAATACTGCACTAAAAACAAAAAATAATTATCGAAACTGTTTTAGCCATCTACTCAGTAAGGACTTTAGCGTAAGCCATGTTTGATATTGAGTTTCTAAAAAATAAATGATTTTCCTTTTCGGATTGTTTTTATTTGAACAAAAATACCTGAAATTTCATTTAGACTTGAAGAAAAAGCGCCCCACGCTTTAATCCTCAAATATTATACTCAATAACAAAAATGACTTACACTAACGTTTTTTTAATGCATCTAATCGATAGACATGGTAGATTTATTGCTACGAGAGCAATCTCTTACAGCCAGCCATAATACAGCCCCACTTGTCGAACGGCCCGGAATCTAACCTGGGTCCCAGCGATGCGCTGGGTCATCAAAGTCCGTATGCCTTGTGATCAATCCAATACACCACGGCGAGTTCTTACTCTTTATACGGTGAAAATGGTTCAATAATTATTTTTTGGTTTTTAGCGCAGTATTTCTTAAAAGCGTTTTGTTTTTTAAACTATAAATTTATCATTCTTACTCCCCTTAGACCTTAAGGCGGTTAATGCCACAGAGCTACAAAGCACTGAACGTTTTTATAATTTCTTTTTTATTCATATTCATATCAATTTAAAGCTACTCTGCAAATTTGTATGAAACTTCTATACTTAAACTTATTAAAGTTTTGAAAGTAATTGAGATTTATTGATATGACATACCAATTTAGAAATCAAAGGATCAACTTTGGCTCCCTAATGATCATGACTTACTTTAACATTGATTGCATACCTCGTTATAAATATATGACCAACAATTGAGTAAACTAAGGTGCCTGCGTCGGCAAGGTCGTATGTATAATGCTAATTTTTCATAATTGTTTTGTGGTAAAAAACAGTTTAATACTTTTTAAATAAATAAAAAAAGATAACAATTCTAAATTAAGAAATGTATTTAATTTATTCACCAAAATGACTACTCATCTAATTGTTTGGCATCTTGTATAGTATTTTTTTTTAAATTTCATTAAAATAATTTTTTTCTCGAAGTTTATTGTTTATTGTATACTTATATTTATTTTCCTAGTTATCACTGCCATTATAACATAAAACATTATTTACTTGAGAGCTATGTTTTATAAGAAAAATTTAAACCTTAACGTTATTAATTTATTGCCTAAATTTAGCTTCGAAATTAAACCTAAATTTGGATGAAATCAGCGTAGACGTTAACTTACCGCACAAATTTAAATCCTACCTAATTCTCTAATAACAGCCCATTCTTCCTCCTAACAAGGACTTCTTCTTCCTTACAAAACTTCCAAAGTAGCTTCCAAACTCCATGTTTGGCAAATAATTCTGATAGCGTGCTTAAAAAGAATGTAAAGAAATATTACTCGTTTACCTTTCGTATTAGCAATAGTATTATCCTACTTTAGCAGATATACACTACAAGAAAATAATGAAAACTTCGGTTTTTCAAGAAATTTGACAGCATTTTATTAAATATATTTTTGTCGATAATGTAAATGTAGGAACAGCACAAAAAAAGTGAGTATATAATTAAAATCCCTATTCTTTTCAAAATTTTTATTGATTGTTAGAAATATTTAAATATCGTTTCAAATCAAATGAAAATAAATTTTAGATAAAACGTTTATATAAACGTTAAGCACAGTCTACTTTTATCATTTTAAAAATTTCTGTTTATACTGATTACATTTAGTCAAAAAAAGTCACTTAATTTTCATTGAGAATCGAAGTGATTTGTAAAATAATTATTAAAATATTAATATTATTAAATATGTAAAACTGACATCTTAAGTTTCATAAAGTGTTTTATGACAAATTGATGATACCCAATAGGCTGACTGAAAAAAATACGTATCGCAAATTAATTTTTTTATCCTAATCGACCTCTGAGTTTTATGATAAACCTGTATTGACAACGAAGGGCTCATAACTAGTATACTGAAAGTTAGTTTCTTCTGCAACTTTAGATTACTTTCTGACAGAGAAAGAATTTAAAATTGGTTTCAGAAAACGTCAAAAAAAACTTGCCCTATTCCTTTGTATACATTTTCCTTAATTCTCTGCAAGACAGTAGGTTGGAAGTGACCTCAATTTTAATGCGATCAAATTTAATATAAATGTTATTGACATTTACTTCTACCCCATATTTTCCGAATTTGGTGAACAATATTTCAAGTATATTCTTGAAAGTAAGGCAATGTATTCCCTCACGACTCAAATAAATATTTTTACAATAATATATTTCCAAATCATTTCTCGAAAGCGAAGACATAAATACAATATATCCTCTTACAATTTGAATCTAGCTTTTTACAATTACGTGACATAATCTCTTTACAATTCAGCGTCACCCAAATTCAACTTTTATGTATGAAAAAGACTCAGACCTATTGTGGAAAAATCCAGTACACGATGTATTTTTTTCATTCAAACATTCTATATTGTAGTACAAGTATTTTCGAATACCGTTTAACCATTCACTAAACAATCATTTTCAGTTTCCTGTTACGGAAATATGTATCCTAATCTTTCCATATCAACGTGTTATTATAGGTACATTATTACTGAATTACATAACCACGAAAGATAAAATAATCACAAAAAATATATCAAATTATTATAAAACAAACTACTGAAGTACATATAAATTAAGAACAATATTTATATGTTGATTAAACCGAGGAAACGTTGTAATTATCAATAAAATAAGTGAAATGAAATAAAATTAGTTTTTCTTAAGAATTATTATAAATCCATCAGAATTAGCCCAAAGCGAATCAACTATTTCTACAGCAAAATGTTTTAAAGAAACAATCAAAGAAACAAAGTTAAAAAACCCTGGGATTCGTGAATATCAGTTTCATCAATATTATCGGCTATGTCAAGCGTAATTTTAATACCAAAAAATAGAAATTATATAAAGACTGATTACATAACTCGTTATAACTCCATCACTGAGAATTAGGAAAAGTATGTAGTTTGCACCCGCAAAGTCGTATAAAGAAAACCCCATATTTTTATTTGGCATTATAAAAGGGCAAAATAAAAGTTTAGTGTATAATAAATAAACATATAATTATTTACAATTAAGAAATCTTATTTATTTTATTACGATAAGATAAAAAGCAACAAGAACTGATTTTTACGAATTTCCTTATTTCATCTAAATATTTAAATTATTCATATGCCGAGTCTAACCTAAAGCGGCGTTTACACGGTGACAGCTCGTTCGACAGTTACCGTTGTGGCAACGTCACTACCATCATCTGTCACCGTGCATACACAAGAAACCTCCATATTATTGTGGTAAAACACTGTGACGAGCCGCTAAAATGGTAACGTCGCTTGTATATTATCAACACGAATTACTACTGCAATTTATCGTATTTATTGAACAATATTTTAATAGTATCCTTGAAAGCAATTGGGAATCCTAATAAATCTTTTTACAATTACTCGTATATAGTTCGAAATCGTATCTCGAAAGCGGATACATACATTCTCTTACAACTTGAATCTATCTTTTCGCAACTACGTAACCTCTTTGCCATTCAATGTTGGCCAAATCCAACTTTTGTATATGTAAAAGTCCCAGATCTATTGTGGAAAATTCGAACACAAGACATATATCTTTTTATTCAATCTTTCTATATTATTAAACAGCTTTTTTCAATGCCATTCATAAATTACGAAGAGATTTGGGAAGCATTCATAAATTACGAAGACATTTGAGAATATTTCAGAATAAACCTGACGATATTCTATATATATATCAATAGTTTAAAGGCAAATTAAACTTTACGAAAATTGCAGTTTCCATAGTAATTAAACTTAAAGAATACCTCAATTTTGCACCTCAATAATGTTTTATCAAAATATATTCTTCTTTATGCACATAATTTCTCATTATTTTGTGCGTATGTTGTGTCCCGCATTAGACCACGTATGTTGTGTCCCGCATGAGCTTGATCTTTGTGATAATAAAATCTAGAACCGGAGCTGAAAACAAATACGGGCATAATTAATGTAATCATATACCAACAATCAATTTCAATTTCGGGTGAGTGAAATGTGAAAATTTTCAGATAACATTTTAGAATTACTTTTCGTATTTAGTTATTGTGTCTGGATAAAAATATATACACAACGTAATAGTTCGCAAGGTTTGTGCTTTAGACAATACTCTGTATTAACGTTCCCACTTCATATTATTATTCGATATAAATTTATCATTGAATTACATGCATATAAAATAAAATATAACAGTGAAATATATTATATTATTATTAAACAAATTATATAAACGAAAGTAATTTAAGAACAATTATTATACGTTATTTGAAATACTAATAAAACCGTACAATAATTAATGCAGTTACTGAAACACAACAGAGTTAGTTTCTCATATTAACTATTATAAACCCATTAAAATTATTTGGAACATGAATCAGCCGTTTCTACGACAAAATTTTATAAACAAATAATCCGAGAAACGAAGTAGCGTAATCAGCTATGGCAATATGAATAAATGATTAAGGTGTGATTTTAATAAAGAGTAATAAAAACGATAGCTAAAAATATTTCTTTGTGGATATAAAGTTAATTACACAAATGGAACTCATGTAATACCTATGCTATAAATGGGGATAGTCATTGCTTAGTTTTCCCGCTAAGCAGCGCATCGTCGACACAGCCATTATCTATGGAACAACCATGTTGAAACATCAACCTTTGCTTTGTGCATTTCGTAATCTTTATAAAATTGCATTACAATATGCTAACTCCTCTGTGCTCTCCCTGGTTAAAAAAGGCTGGGTATATTTATTTCCTAAAAATACAAAAAAAGGTATAAAAACTTTGCAGGGACTGACATAATAAATTCTTACTAACAGTGGCCATGTCGCTTCAGTCGTCATCTACAATATTATTGCATGACCAAATCGTTAGTAAAATTTTATTAACTATCGAGCTGTACCAGCAGGTCGATTTACATAATGTTTTTATATGGTCAATAATTTAGTGTAATCTAGAATTACCTTATTAGAATTTTTCGGCTTTAATTCAGACTATACTAAAAATAATTCTGTTTGAATTATGTATATTTCATCACCAACTACAGAGTATAAATTTAGGGGAAATGACTTTAGCGTTTATAAATACTTTTAATCTAACTTGTCTAACATACGTGAAAATAATGGTATAACACAATGAAGCGAACTTGGCAATTACTCCACAAATTCGGAATTGTCTCTTCGAGAGGACCAAACAAAAGGAAATATAAAAAATGGGAATAACATCCAACATCGATTTAGAAGTATGTAAGATTACTAAATGTAAACATAAGGTATTAGAGAGTAATTTCTTGTAATGCTTGTTTCCTAGAAATATCATCGTTAAGAAAAACTAAAACTTTTTAATGACAATACTATGTGTCTGTCCCTACGAAGGTTCTCTACCCACTTAAGTAGATATAAACATGTAAAGGTACCTAATTCTCCGCAATTAAATGAAACTACGTGATGTAGTATTATTTCTATTTTCTTTAATTTCTTTACCACTACCTAGGTTTCGTTGTATTATAACATCTTCAGGTGGACTATTTGCAAAGATCCCGCAAAGTTCCCGTAACAATAGAAATCTTTGCTAATAGCCCACTTGAAGTTGTTATATTACAGCGAAACCTAGGTAATGTTAAAGAATTTAAAGAAAGTAGAAATAATGCTACATCACGTAGTTTCATTTAATTATATGATTATATTGTTAATATATTTTTAGCCCACCTAAATATGTTGTAATAATTTGTTAAGCGAAGACATAGATAGTATTATTTGCACTTTATGAAAAGATAATACACTGATACACCAAATGTTAAGTTCGTGTATTTGCAAAACGCTCGTAATAAAATCGAATTTAAACAGATTATAAAGCGATATAATTTGGGATATACTTAATGTAAAAATATTGTCGTAAGTTTCACAAAGTATTTTATGACTGATGGGCGATTCTCAAAAGATGAATTTTGTTAAAAATAATGTGTTTTTTATTTTTGTAATCGATTTATTACTAGTCTTATTGTACATTCATTTTTTCATATCTGTAATGTGACTTCGTAAATTGGAACGTGGCTTCGTAATGAATATTATGTTTATGTCTGCATACATTCCTTGAGAAGAATAGCACACTATTGTAAGAATTATCTATCATATATTAAATTATCTGTTCTAACTTGTCATTAAGTTTTCTCATAAATCTATATTGACAACAATGAGCTCTGAACTCTTGTACTGAAGGACAGTTAAACTTAGAATTTCAAATTATTTTCTCATAAAAAATCTCAAACTTATTTCAAAATATTCAATGAAAAACTAGCTCTATTCCTCTGTAAACAATTCTTTTGTGGCTTGGCAAGACACAATATTAAAAATAACCTCAATTTAATATGTCTAAATTTAACTTCAATTTTACCAACACGCATAACGATCCAATTTTTTCCAAACTTGGTACACAATATTTCAATTCTATTCTTGAAACCAAGGCAATTTATTTCCTGATGATTCTAATAATTCTCTTTGCAATAACTTAATTCCAAATCACATCTCGAAAGCGAAGACACAGACACAATCCATCCTCCTACAATTTAAATCTGTCTTTTTACAATACGTGACGGAATCTCTTTACGATTCAATGTAGCCCAAATCCACCTTTCATGTACGAAAAAGGCCTAAATCTATTGTTGAAAACTCCAGCACAAGATTTATCTCTTTGCATTCATTCTTTCTATTCTATTCTACGTAGAAGGACATTTGGGAACATTTCGACATCAACCTAATGATACTCTACTTATCCATGTTCATACCCGAGTCTGTGATCAAAAATTATTTTCCGTGAAAAATATAAAATCCAAATCATTATGAAATTTACGTTGTATAAAAACAGAATCAGGCCTGACACAATTGAATCTTTCAAAAAAATTACATTTTCGGCAGTAATTAAACTTAAAGGTTAAACTTAAGGTATCGGTAAATTTTGCAGCTATAATAATTCGTATGCACTGTATTTGTCTTTTTTTGAACAAAAATTCGTTGTTCTACTGATTCACTAGACTATATAGGTATACAGTGCTTCTTGTTAGAGATCTTAATAATTGTAACAATGACATCGAGAAGCGGAACAGAAAACAAATACAGGCATAATTGATTGATGATTGGAATAGATAATACCAAAATTTTAGTTAGTTTTAGTTTCTGGTTACCGAAAGGTGATACAATTTTTTTTTATTTATTTACTATAAATGGAAAATAGTGGTTACTAAATGTAATAATATATCATTTTGAAATTGATTGTTAAGCGATATTATAATCTTATCTTTCCAAATTATATACTTGCAAAAGCATAATAATCCCAAAAATTGTTTTACATGATTTTAAAACAAATGAGTTAAGAACAACACATAAACATTAAAACAAATTATTATGAAACGGTATAATAGTTAATATACTAATAGAAATGAAAAAAATGTAGTTTTATATAATTACTAATATAAATTTAAAACTTAGATCAAAGTAGATCATATGTTTCTTCAACAAAATGTTTCAAACCAATGAGTAGAGAAATCAAGCTAAAAACCTTAGGGCTCATGAGTATTAATAGCAATCAAATTAATTAATACTCCAAATATAGCTTTAATATTTAACAATAATATTGACATAGCTATAAAGATTTATATGCGAGTAATTAGCCACTTAATTAGTCATAACTTACATATCTCTTGAAGACTTTAATCGCTAACAACTGGGTAAAACCTCTGGAAAATTTGTAGGGCAAAGCTATTTTTGGATATTTTTTGGCATTATAAAACTGCATATAATCCAGATATAAACAGGATAGTAAAATAAGTAATAAATAAACTTGCAAATTTATAAATAAAAATATTGTTCTCCATTAAATGAAACTACGTGACGTAGTATTATTTTTATTTTCTTTAAGTTCTTTACCACGACCTAGGTTTCGTTGTATTACAACATTTTCAAGTGGAATATTAGCAAAGATCTATGCTAATAGCCCACCTGAAGATGTTGTAATACAACGAAACCCAGGTCGTGGTAAAGAAATTAAAGGAAGTAGAAATAATACTAAATCACATAGTTTCATTTAATGGTGAATAATGAATTTCTACAAAATTGACGCCAAATATATTCAAAATATTTTCTTGTTACCAAGATAAGGTTCAAAACAAAGGGCATATCTTTAGAAAAGTTCCTTACTTCTTATTCTTTGCGATGTCTTTCAAAAATTTTGAAAGAATATTTTTTCCCAGGGTCATCATTTCATTCTATGTAATTATTTATCGTACTGTGTTAGAAAACTTGATTTTTTGACAAAGGAGTCGTGGAAGAGAAATAGAAATAAATACGGGCATAATTATTGAAGAGAATACAAAAGAAACCAATTTCAGTTTATGGTTACTGAAATGTGATTGCAGATTCTCAGTTAATTTTTTTTATTTATTTACCGTGTGTGTAATGTAATAATACATAATGTTTTTGAGCTTCTCCTTATATGAATATATACTGACTTAACCACAACAAAACATTATTCTAGGCATATCAGAATCAGAGGCATATAGTCATAAAGTGATAATAATCACCAAAAAATACATTACTTTATTCACAATTTAATGAAACTACGTGATGTAGTATTATTTCGTTACGTAGTATTAGTTCGCAAAGATTAAGAAGATCTTTGCTAATATCCCACCTGAAGATGTTGTAATACAACGAAACCTAGGTCGTGGTAAAGAAATTAAAGATAGTAGAAATAATACTACGTCACGTAGTTTCATTAAATTGTGAATAATGAATTTCTACAAAATTAACGCCAAATATATTCAACATTACTTTATTGTAAAACAAATTATAGAACTACAAATAAGTTAGGATAATACTTATGACTTACTTTCCCAAATATTGATAAAACGGTATAATAATCTACACAAGAATGGAATTCCAATAAAGTCGAGTCCTTGTAATAACTGCAATGAACATATCAAACTATTAGAAAATAGTTTCTGTGATAAAATATTTCAAACAAATAATCAAACAAACGAAAATCCTGAGATTCGTGAATAATAATTTCGGCATTATTAACGAACGCTATTAGTGTAATTTTAATACCGAATAACATAAATGATGTAGCTAAAAATGTTTTTGTGTGGCAAAAAAGTTTAATTAGATAAATGGAAATAATATATCATAATTGGAACAAAACTTAATTCAAAGTAAATTTGTACAAATACTTTTGATATTATACAAATTACCGGGTTGTAGCAACCGCTCGATTTATAGAATGCCGTTATATTGTAAATAACTAAGTATAATTTAATCGAATTACCTAAATAGGACTTGTATAGAATAATTTTAAGTTCTAAATTTATTGAAAATAATTATATTTGTATTACATATATTTCAACTACCGTTTTATATATTGATAATATATTGATATGTAATAAATGATTATAATACAATGAAAAAAAACATGCTTGATTAGCAACACCCAACACATTCAGAAAAATATTTTTACGAGGATCAAAAAAGGATGTGTCAAAAAGTGGAATAAAATCCAACAACGATATAAACGTATGTAAGATTAATTCATGTGAACATAAAATTTCCAAAACTAATTTTTAATGCCTAGGTTTTACATCTTTTCCAAACCCTATTTTTTTCAGAATTTTCTTCGCAAAAGTGTGTTTTTCAAAACCAGGAACATGCCGTTCATTTCTCAAAAATCGTGACGTTCAGAACCATTACTTTATTATTATATTGAACTAAATTATAATAAAATTCGGAGGAACATTGTAATTAGTAAAATAATATTTGTAACGCCAAAATCACTACACATTATCTTAATGAAGACCAAAACGACGCTCCAGTCATCTTGTGTCACACTACTTATTTACCATCCAATTTCGCTTATAAGCTTGACACATAATTCAGGGTAAGTTTTTTTTTTCTATTTAAAAGTAAACGTTTCTTTGTTTGTTCCGTATGCGTTCCCGTACTTTTCATCCAATTGCGATGAATCTTTGGTGAGTTTTTGTGCGCAAGCCTGTGAAGGTTTCTGAATTAGTACAACCATTTTCAATAGATAGTGCGCGAATTCGTGGAAGTTCGTGTGTTTTCGGTGAAGAGTGTACACGCTTAAGAGAATTGAATTGTATTAAATACAAACACTGGTATTTCAGTTCGTGTGGGACTTAAATGAATTAAAAAGAAAACACTTTGTTTCTTCAATGCCCTAGAAACGCATGCCAGATAATTGAACCAAATATATTATTGCATTAAATGGAGACCAGACAAACAAATAACGCGCGGGCAACATTTATTAAACATGATTTTTGACATTTATTCGAAACAGGCATAAGTCGTAAATAATCTATGAATAATAATTTTGACAGAAAGTAACCTCATGTTCATACCATAAAATGGAATTCTCAAAAAAAGAAAATTACTTACGATGCTTTTTTTGTTAACAGATATTGATTAGATGATGCTAATCATTAAATTGCGCCCACTATTTAAAAATAACCCGTACCAATTATGACCAGGACTAAATATTGAAGAAAAAAAATTCAGATAACAATAGATCACATTTCATGAACCACTGACTAGGTACCTTATTACAATCCTCTTGTTAAGAACTGAATAATCCAAGTAGTCTACGCGAGTAAAAGCGCTGATTAAAAGCCAGTTTTTCATGTTATTTTTAAGTAATATAAAAAGGAAAAATTTGTTAATAAAAGAAAAGTTGGGTATTTAGGGAAATTCATACGATCTGTTGATTACAATTATGTGAAAAGTCTAATTAATGTAACTATTTCTAAATATATAGAGATCTTTATACGCACTAATCTATTTTTAGGCTTCCATAATTGTGTATTTCAAATACAGTTGTTTCAAATACATTTATCCCGTGGTTTATCTCCTAAGTTAATTACTCATTTATTAGTCTAGTTCATAACAAAGTATTGTTAGTAACAAAGCAATATTTAATTCATAACTATGTTTATCGACAAAAGTCCAAGCATTATCTTTAACGATTTATTCACAAAAAAATACTGTAAAACTCGGCAGAGATCAAAGAAAACGCAAAAGTCAGCACACAAATTCAAATGCCATTTAAAACTCTAAGAACAGTTCATTTTTCCTCCTATTAAAAATAACAATTTGAAAATTATCTCCAAACTCATAGTTAACCAAATACTTCTATTTATTAACGTACTTTAAACAAATTCGGGTATTTGTTACTTTTTAATTTTTAATTGAAAGCTCATAAATTTATATAAATTATATATTTTAAAGTATTGCAAAATGTAATTAAAATATTACCATGCATTAATTGCTAACTACGCAAATTACTACACAAAAAACACGAATTATCCAATTAAATCACGAATTTTATGTTGTTTTAATATAAGCTCTACTAATCTTCCATTCTACATTTTATAATTTTCTATAAATTTTCTCATAATTTTGCTTCGGTGTTTGAGAACGAATCGTAATTTTTTTGATATCTACACCCTAAAAAGAGTACGAAAATATGAGAATTTAATTAGGACTAAATATTAAAATTGCTGACATACTTTTACATTATCAGCGTCCACTGCTTTTGGCTTTTGTCCTTTTAACATATTTCGTATCAAACGCTTTATCAAATGTATCATATTCATCACTCTAATGTCACTTCGTAAATTGGAACGTAGCTCTACACCGAATGTAATACTGTATTCACTCTAGGTAAAGAATTATAATGCGATATGATAAAAATACGTGTCACAAATTAAGTTCTTTTTTCCAAACTCATAACTGAGTTTTATCCAAAACATATATTAATAAGAATGGACTTATAATAACTAAATTGAAAGTTAGATCCTTTTGCAACTTTAGATTACTTTCTAAATAAAAACCTCAAATTTATTTCAGAAAAAGCAATAACGAAACTTTTCTTTTCTCTTATGATTATATTTATTTTGCCCCTTCGTAAAACAGAACTTTGAAAGTGACTTCAATACTAATTTGTCCAAGGCTAACCTAAATGTTATCGACACGCATTTCTATCCAGTCTTTCTGAATTTGATGTACAATATTTCAATTTTATTCTTGGAAGCAAGACAATTTGTTCCCACGGAATTCAAATAAATCTTTTCGCAGTGACATCGTTCCGAATTTTCTCCAAACCGAAGATGTAGAAGCAATCTATTCTCTTAAAGTATAATTCCATCTTTCTATAATTATGTGACATAATCTCTTGACAATGCGATGTTATCCTAGTCCACCTTTTAAGTACGAAAAAGGCCCAAATCTATTGTGGAAAACTCCAGCTTAAGATAATATTTTTTTATTCGCTCTTTCTATACGATTCTACTTTCTAAGACATATGGGAATGTTTCTGAATACTGTTAAGGCTATATGTACCAATGGTTTCTACTTGAGTTACTGAACGAAATCTTATTTCCTTGAAAGACCGAAAATGCATGCCGTAATAAAATTTATATAATATAAAAAAGCGTCATGCTTAAAAAAATTGCATATCAAAAAATACTTATACTAAAGGACGCCGTCTATTTTATAACTATAATAATTCGTAATACAAGATATTCAGCAGAAAAAACATTGTTTTTTGTATCATTTAGAAATATGAAAAAAATACGCACATAAATAATGTTGCAAATACCAAAAAATCACTTTCAGATTGTAGTTATTGAAATGTAATAAATTCCAGAAAAAACCAGAAATGAAAAGTATTATCACACAATTGTTAAGTTTGCTTTGAGGTAATAGCACGCTCTGACCTTTCCGTGTAAAAGTTTTGGTCTAAGTATACCATTACTGATTTTTTTATCCACAAAACATCGTAATATTTTACTTTAAAGAAAATTATAGAAGAACCAACAAATTAAGAAAATGATGTACACCTCAATTAAAATACTGGTAAAGTTAAATAAATATCAATGTATTAAGAAACATTTTATAATTGTGACTCGTCTATTACAAGTCTATCAAAATCCATTTAAACTGGAGCAGCCGTTACCATGAGAAAATATTTCAAATAAATTATTCAGAAACGCGAAACTAAATGTTCCTGGAGTCCGTAGGTATTAATAGTGGTCATATTAAAGAATGCCGCAAAAACAATTTTTTACATGATTAACAATAGTGACATTGCTGTAAAAGTTTTATGCGACAAACAATTTAATTACATAAATGGACCGAACATAACTTAACACACAAAGAATAAAGCTCATTCGAAGGGAAATTGTATTAACTACTTTTGGCATTATATTAACTACCGATTATGTAAACTTTTTACATCGTAAATAATTCAGGTCATTCTATAATTTCCTAACTTTATTATGAAATAAAATCAGCTTTAAATTGCCACTTTCATGAAAATAATTTTGTTTCCATTACGTATATTGCAACTCGAAACATATAGTTTAAATTATAGTGTAAACGACTAGCATTTATTTATAACTACTTATAAATTAACTTGCTTAATACATGTAAAAACATTAGAATGAAATAGTGAAACAAACACGTCAATCATCCGACAAATTCAAAATTGCCTTTCTGAGAGGATTAAACAAAAGGAAATGTCAAAAATAGTGATGACGTCCAACACTGATTAAAAGTGTTTAAGATTAATTAATGTAACCATAAAGTATGTAAGACTAATTTCTTGCAATGTTAACATTTTACAACTCCTCACACAGTCTATTATTTCCTGAATTATCATCGTTATGGATTAAAATAAAGCATGAGGGTTACGAGGATTTTTTGCTTCGAAGATTCGCTACTCACTCAGGTATAAACGTTTAACCTTATTGTAAATATCTACAGCCTAGTATGCTTAGTCCATAATTAAAGGGCTTGAAAATATCGGGAATTTAAAAAAAAATTGTAAAATCGATAATCATCGCTTTAATATCTTATTAATCTAAATAATAACACAATTTTCAAGCAACAAGAACAATATTTACAATAACAACCTCAAAACATAATAGCTAACAAAAGCTAATAACAGACTGCAACCTTTTTGCAACACTACTCATAGCTTTGTTAATTGAAAATAAATAAAAACGTGAATTTCAACATTTATTCAAAATAAGACTAAGTTGTAAATAATCTGTAGGTAATTGATAGAAAATAACCTCAAGATCACACAAACTTATTGTCATAAAACAGAATCTTCGTAAACAGGAAATTAATTTTGCTGTTACTGAATGATATTGATTAGATGGTGGTAAAATCACGACTTAATTAAACATTGTCTATATGTCTCATTATAAAACTGTCGCCAAATTTGAATAATCCAAGAAGGTTACGCGAGTAAAGTTGCTGACAAAAGGCTTGCTTGCGTTAACCTTAAGTACAATAAAACGCTATATTTTTTTAAAAACGGAAATTAAGTACGAAACCTTCAATATTTTTACGATAAAATTTACAAGAATATCATGAAAACTGATCCTTCTGTTTCCTTATTCTTCATCTTCAAAAATTATTTTACACGATAACAAAAAGCGTTATATAATTCAAAACTATGTTTTTCTGTAAGTTTCAAAGTATTAACGTTAACGATTTTTCTCCCAAAAATTAACTGTAAAATTCAATCTAAAGTCAGCAAAGATCAGCGAAAACGCAAAAGTTACCGCACAAATTGAAATGCCACTTAAAACTTTAAGAACAACTCATTCTTCCTTCTAACAAAGGCAAAAATTTGAAAGTCGCTTTGAAGCTCCACTTTCAGCAAATACTTCTTTAGCGTACTTCAAAAAAATTTAAAAGAAAATTGTTGTACTCGTTACTTTTTCATTATAGAAGTGGCATCATCCTAGTTTAGCAGATAAACATAAAAAAAAATGTTAAACTAATATTTTTTCAAGTAATTATTCGTTTTATGGTATTGCAAAATATGTCTAAAATAGTACTGAACATTAATTGCTAACTACGAATGCTACTACAAAAAAATCACGAAAATACCCAAAGTTTCTGTATAAATGTTACAAATTTCCTGTATCATGCTAAATTTTATACTTTTGTACAAATATACTCATAAATTCGCTTCGGTGCTTGAAAACGATGCGTCGTAAATCTGTTTAATATTTATATCCATAATTTTATGCTAAATTTAGCACGGAAATATGAGTACTTAATTACAATTAAATACTAACATTGCTGACATGTTTTTTCATTGCAAAATATAAATAAAATATCAATTTATATTAATTGCTTATTACGCATAAAACACTGTAAGAAAAATCACGAAGTTAATAGTAAATTAATAAACATGTTTCTTAATAACCTATATTACTTATTATTTTATATTTATCATTCTACATTTTATACTTTTGCATAAATATTATGTAATCACTTCGGTGTGTGAAAAATCATATAAACGTAATTAACGCTAAATACTTGCATTGCTGATCCAGTATTTTCAGCATCCGTTGCGGTCTGCTTTTGTCATTTTAATATAATCTTTATCAATACATATTGTTTTCAATTCCGCACTTTGTAAATTAGAATTTAGCTGCATAATGATTGTAATATTCACGTCTGCACTCAATCTATGAAAGTGTGACATGATATTTAAAAAAATTCGTACTAAAAATAAAAAAATTTGTTTTTTCATAACTCATTCTTTAATTATTGAGTTTTAACGGAAACATATATTGACGAGGACGAGCTCACGAGTGCTATTCCCAAAGTTGGTGCTTTTTGCATCTTTAAATTGCTTTCTAGCAAAAAAAACCGAAATCTTTTTTAGAAAACGCAACGAGAAAACTTAGTTTATTCATCTGTGCATAATTTCTTGGTCTTTTTGCAACACAGAATATTGAAAGTGACCTCAATTTTAAACTGTCTAAGTCTAACCTAAATATTATCGACGCGTATTTCAACCAATGTTTTCCGAACTGGATATATGATGAACAATATTTCAATTTTATTCTTGAAAGCATGGCAATTTTTTTTCTCAGAATTCAAATAAATCTTTTCACAATAACATAGTTTCAAAAGATTTTCCAATAGCGAAGACAGAAACGCAATCTATCTCTTCCAATTTAAATCTATCTTTTTACAATTACGTTACGTAATCTCTTTACCATTCAATGCTGCCCAAATCCGCTTTTTATATGTGAAAAACGTCTAGGTCTATTGTGGAAAACATGATTACAAGTCTTTTCATTCACTCTTTTTGTATTATTATACAGGTATTTTTCAATACTATTTAACCATTTTTAGATTACGACGGTATGTGAAAATATTTCTAAATAACCTGATAGAACTCTATACATTGATGGTTTACATTTGGGTATCAAATATCGATTTTACAAAAACCTTTCAAAAGTAATTCAATATAACAAAATTATCTACCTCGATTTCGTATTTCTTAATTCATTGTTTTTTTTTTCAGAAAAAAACATTATGTGCTCTGTCCTTAAAAATCTTATTCCCATTTTTTCCCTGGTCTGTATATCGCGTTTCGTGTTAGGGAGCTTGACCTTTGTGACGATGAAGTAAGGAAGCAAAATTGAAAAAATAAAATACGGCAATGATTAGTGAATTGAAACTCAGATAATCTGTTTCAGTTTTAGTTAATAAAATTAGATAAATTGCAATTTTAACTACTTTCTTTTATTTACGACTTGCAAAAGAGAAAAACACAGATACACAACAAAATAAGACTTTATTAGTTGCTCTTAGACCATCTTGCATCCTAACCTTCCCACATCAAAGTATTATTCTTTACATAGCATAATTAAATTAAATACCTACGAAATTAATTTAATCACGAACAATGTAATATAATTTTTTTAATTATTCACCGTGTAAATATCTCATTCCTATTATACCTCGTATTTATCCTTTATAGATGTTAAATATCGTGAATTCCTCAAAAGACTTTGACATCTGAAGTCATTGCTCTAATTTACTAATAAATGATTTGTATGTCATTTTATATAATTTGATTCAGCAGTTTCGGAAATGGGTTTGGAGGTGAGGGATTGACCCAAAAGGGCGCATAAACACCATAATTTAACAACGGGTAAAATGTTGGGTTTTTACAAGTATTTACTATTGGAACTTTTATTTGTTATACCTGAAGATGCTATTCTTCCAAACAGAAATATTTTCAATATAACAATTCATATTTATTGACTTGTTTACCTTATGTTTCTTATTATACCTAATATTATGTATATTGGATATTTCTGATTTAATAAAGGGTATAATGGTTTCTTAGTGTTAAATAATGTGGATGTATTTAAATGTTCTTGTAATTTTAGTTATATGACCTTATCTAATCTAAAACTTCAACGTTTGAAAATTCAACAATGGTAGCTTCTCGTAATAACTATTAAAAATTTAGCAAAATTTGTCTAAAATGGAACAGCTGTTTCTATGACAAAATCCTTCAAACAAATAATCAGAGAAACAAAGTTAAAAGTCCTAGTCCACATATGATATTAATAGTGGCGATATTATCTCCAAGTGTCATTTTAATATAGGGTAATAAAAGTGACAGTTAACAATTGTTTGTGTGACAAACTTAATTACATAAATGGAACTAATATATTATGCATGTACTAACAACCAAGCTGTAACAAGAGCCCGATTTACATAATTATGTTATGTCGTAAATAACTTAGTCCAGTCTAGAACTACGTAAATAGGAATTTGTAGAATAAAACTCTTTCAGCTTTAAATATTAGCTCTCATGAGAATATTCTATTCAAATATACTTTACTTCAATTCTAACCAGGTAATCTAAATGCGGACGAATATATCGTTTGTAAAGATTTGTAAATACCTTCAAAATAACTTGTCTGACATACATGACAAAGTTAGTATAGAATAAAAAAACAAACATACCAATCACCCGACAAACTCAGAATTGCTTTTCTGAGAGGATTAAACAAAAGAAAATGTGAAAATCGAGAATAATATGCGACATTGACTTGAAAAATTATGTAGATATAAGATTGTATAAAAGACTTATTCTCATAAGGTGTGTAAGACTAGTTTTATGGGATGCTTACATTTCACTTTTTTAATAATATTTTCGAGATTATAATGATTAAGAATTAAAACTAATCTGTTAATGAGGTTAAGAGAATTTTATTGCTACGGAGGGAGCCAAATTGGGGAGACATAAATGTTTAAGGCCTGTTATGTTTTTATAAAATTGTATTAACAATATTTAATATTATAAGTATTAGCATTATTATTACGCGCCGTATAAATATGTCTTACCTAGTATGCCTAGTGTATATCTTTCATAGGCGTTAACATCATAAATTACTCAAAACAAAAAAAACAGTGAGATTTGAAATTATTACTTTAGTTTACTAATAAATGTTTTGGTATGTTATTTTACATAATTTGATTTCAAATGTCTTAGAAACTTGGACGAAGGTCGGGGACGTTATTTTTTGTGAGCATTTTCAGTAATATATTTAGTAAAGTAATATATTTAGTTTTTACATAAAATATGCGGGTCAGTTATTCTACCAAACTCTATTACTGTCCCAAATTTTCTACGTGAAACTGTTTCTGAGGAAAACAATTGTAACCTACATGGAAACGAACCTGACAATAATCTTATAGCAGTTTTGTTTTCCGTTTTGAGGTAAGGATTCTCCAATACTGGTTAAACCGCTCTACGAAGGTTTTGTATATAATTGGGTATGCAAAAGGTAAGGGAAGTAGGAGTAAATAGTTTTTTTATTTAACTGCTCACAACTATTAATTTCCACCATTTTTGGATTTTTTTAAATTTTCCTATCTCGTCTTTTATAAGATAGAGTGTAGTAGCTTCCATTTTCAAATATTTTAAAAGTTTTTCAAATGGCTTATTGCACGTGTGAACATATTACAATTTTGTTTTGCAATCATGAAATAGAGGAACACTGGGAGACACTAATGACATCCTACCCCCTAATCCAGAAGCATTTCTATCAAATTTATTTTTTGATTTATTTTTGACATTTGCAATTTGGAAGCTGAAGCGATGGTATATAGCTAGGTAATTTACCAAGTGCAATATAGTTCCATTCGTACCTTTCGGAAAAAGAACCCCGAGAGTTAAAAGTTCCCATACCAGACAAAGATGAATAAATTGTACCAATTTACGGGACAGTTTAAAAAACATTAAAAACTTTACGTATTATTTGTCCCTAAATTCATCATAAATTCTGTTACATGATGCCATAAAAAGATCATTTTCAGAAAAACGTCTTTCTCAGAACACAGCACGAATGTTAATCAGGCTCTTTTAGATGAGCCGAGAGTAGAAATTTGTTCCTTTGTACAGACGATCAAGATAAGCTACGTTAACGTTACTTATTTATCATGTGATTTATATTATTTAATATGTTTAAAATGTAATATTTATTTTATTTTACCTAATAATGTTTCACAATCCTATTGAAAATAGGTATAAATTTATTATTAATTTCCATTTGAGACAAATATGTAAAAAAAAATTAATGAAAATAAGTATAAGTTAATTATAAACAAATAGCTACACAGATAACGCTCACTTAGAAATATTGAAACTAATCCCCGATTGATCGAAGTTTTTTCATCTCCAGTTTAAGGATAATTAAAATCAATAGTTTTCTAATGGTCGGTTAATCAAAACTATAATTCTAGTTAGTGTTTCGCGCATTCAAAGAAACAAAATGGAACACTTACATGACCGTTAAAATCTGAACGTCCGAAAAAATTTTAACTGTAACCATTTTAAAAGTAAAAAACGGAATTTGAAATAAAGGTAATTACCATATCTTTAATGATTTATACATTAGTAATTGGTTTAGATATCACTAGATATATTTTTATGTCGTGAATAGAACATATCATTTAAGTTTCCGTGAAAAATATATTTTATTTATCTACATATTTTGATCTGCAAAAGATTGGCGTGGAAAAATAGTAAAAGTTTTCTCAAGCATCCATTAAAATATCGAAATTTTCAACCAAGACCAGACTTTACCATAAAATTATTTTTTAAATCACAAGTAGACACATGCATACTCGGCTCAAACAAGAATGCTACAGTTAATACAATTTACTAAACGCTCGTTCAGTTAGGTTTTATATTTTTCATTGGTCAAACGAAATTTTAGAGAGCTGCAGTACGCTGACAACCTTATTTTTTTTGAAAAAAGTTTTTTCCGCTGTGACGAAAATTCGACGCTAGATATTCGAATTTTCGGTTATTTGACTTACCGTTCTTCTAAATTGCTGAATATTGAATAAACGTATGTGGAAACGAAGTTGATTTTATTGAAACTTTTTTTTTTAATAAAATTACAATTTTAACAAACGAATTATTAAAAATCGTACAAACACCTGTAGTTATAAGAAGACTGATTAACACAAAAACGTCTTTAAATGTTTACCATTTGTTATAAAAATATAAATCTTTCCTTAAATATAATCCAAAAAATTCCGCTTGTTTCATTTGTATCTTGGATTTTTCTAGTATATGAATGTGTTTTCACATGTATTTTGACATTTTCACGGCTGATTAAAATAAAACTCGTCCAATACTTTATATTTCTATCTCTCTTTTAAGTTTTCTCACTTCTTACACATTTCCGGGATTTTATTTTTTTTTAAGAAAGGTGAACAGATATAACCACGATAATTTTATAGAAATACTTCTTTTAAAACTAAGCTTAAATGTTTCGAGCATTAAGTGAAATTTTCTCATTTTAACAACAAAAAATGCAGAAAACAATATATATATGTATATATATATATATATACATACATATATTTATTTTTTTTTTTACATATACCTATGTATTTAATAACTCACAACAGATTTAATTCACTTCTTATTCACGCCGTGATTATTGCAATATTATATTAGGCCAAATTAGTTAACTACACCGATAATTCGATACATTTTTAAATACTTAAAGATGTAACAGGATCTGGTAAATAGGGCCATTCCTTGCTCAATCGGCTTTGAGTGTGATTGATACATCTTTGATTAATAGATGACACAAAAGGGCGTGTAATATCATATTTGTCAACTCTGATATGGATAAAATATTAGGTTCTGAACAATATTTAATATCGGAACTTTTATTCTCTTATTCGTAAAGATAAGATATTAAGCATTTAAAATATTAGAATGGGTCAAAATGTTGTGTTGGTGGTAAATGAAAATATCTGTGTATTCAAATTTTCATTAATTTTGATTATATCAACTGATCTTATTTAATGCTCAGATGTGGCTATCAAACAACAAAAAGTTTAGGTGATAAATTTTGATAAATAAAGGTTAAAAAATATTTAACCCTAAATGTATAAACTTGAAAAAAATATATAACCCTCAATGCATAAACTTGAAAATTGCTATTTGTTAAAACATTTCTCTTTTCAATACCTTTTAAGAGGTAATTACTTTGTAGTTAAATATAAGCGTGAATTGAAATATGTTATATTTACTTAACCTGACTTATTTTACCATAAGCAAGGTACAAAGCTAAAAAAATATACTGCTAATGTAGACAGAACTCTTCCTTATAGACCGAAAGGCCATTTACCTTCCGTTTTACGTAGATTTTATTTTACCTTAAATCATTATAATATTGAAATGTATACTTACGTCTCGCTAAGTCATTTTAATTTAAACATCCACTGTAATCTGATTTTTATTTATTGACACACCAAATTATTTTCTATTAATTCGTATAATTATTAAATTCAATCGTCACTTCGCAGAAGAACCTTTGCAGTTCAAATAATATGTTTAACACACACACCAAAGTAATATCCACACGAGTAGACCAATAAAATATCGTTCCATATACAATAAATGTCAGCAAAACATTATAATTTTATTCACAAGTGCTTTCTTTCAAGGAACTTCATACTCGCGTGTAAATGAAAAATGACATCAATTTATTTGCACCTCCGCTATAGGTGTCACTTGAAATCGTAGCGGCAAAACTTGAGCGTTACTCGCTCGCGAGCGAGGCGTGCTTTCCCGACGGAGCTTTCGCGCGGACTGACTTGGCGGCTAGGTCTGTAAGCTCTTCATGCCGAACGATTGTGTCGGTGCCCTTATGTTGGTAAGCTCATACAAACCGCGCACTCGTACAAAAGCTGCTTGCATCCGAGAGTAATGAATGATATTATCGTTATTTTACTTTATGCACTGTGGAATCGTCGAGTTGTTATCGCTTGAAATTATTACCCTGCGAGCAAAGAAAATATTATTATTGTTATTTAGATTAAATAGTGGGTGGTCAAATTGAATTTCTTTATGTTCATGCCCTCGGGGTATGGACTGTTTATTATGCTTTTATTTATCCGCACGGCGATTAGTGCGTAAGTGGAAATGTGGGAAACCGGTTATGAGAAAAAGTGTTTTATGTTTAAGTCGGACGTTTTATATTGCCTTGTATGTTTACTTTATACCATGGGCTACGTGGTAAATATTTTATGTGTTTATAACGTAAATGGGTTGCGGGTATTAAGATTGATATGGAAAAGGGCTAAAAATAAAGGCAATCAATTTTTCTTCGCCTGTTACTGCATATTACATATAACCATTTATTTATAAGGATATACAAGAATATAAATGTATGTTTACGCAAACCTTTACTATTACTTTTCAATTATAAATTAAGTTAATTAATATAAGTTTTTAATATAAGTTTTTCCCCTATCCTAAATAATATGCATTGAGTTAAATGAAAAGAATCGATAGATGGTTGTTGTTTTAAGTCATATAACTAAAATAATTGTTTTATGCTATTATTTTGAAATATACTTTGGTTTCCATTTTTTATAGATCTAGGAACCCATATAGTTTTGCTACGTACATCTGTATGTCACAGCCATTTTACTCGCAGATTATTAGTGCTATAAAATAGAATTGGTATAGTTATTCATACTTATAAAACCCACAAAGTTGTGAAATAGAATCTTAAATAAATAAAATCTGAAAATAAATTTGGGGCAACTTCCCTACATGTAAAGTGGCGTAAAATTGTTTTCCACACTAGTAGTATATATTATTGAATAGGTATTTTTAATAAATTGAGAGTGTACCCATAACACCTTTTCCATACAGGGATCCGTTTACGGAATACTAAGCATTAAAGTGGTAATTTTTGTTAGAGTTACGTGTCCTTGGCAATAGCTAAGTAGATATTTTGTTAGTTTTTGTTGATTTAAATTTTTTAGTGCCTGAAAAATATTCACTATAGTAATGTATGTAACAAAATAAAATAAATATGAAATAAAAAAATAATATAAAATAAGAAAATTATAACAGCAAAGTAGCCTCTATTAGTTTACGAGTAATAGTCGACCTAATAATAATTATAGTTTAAAACTTTCATAGAATCTCCACGCAAATGACTTAGACCAACTTCATAAATAATTTTGTGTTTTCAATCATAAAATAATTTGTTAACTCGTTAACTTTACAGGAGTGAGACGTGAAATATTCCATCTAGTTATTAAGTTATTACAGCTCATTAGAGTCTCCCTAAATAATTTAATAGAAAGTATTACATACCATTAAAATTGCGTACACCCTGTTCATGCATGACCAAGTGTACACAAAAACCTGGCAATCCAAGTTCAACCTGTATTTAATAAGTTATTTTATACATTGTGTGTGTTGACTTTTAAACACATAATTTTGCTTACTTTGTCTTAAGTAAATAAAATAAATTTTACGTCAATGACAGAGATCCTGATAACCCTTGTGGTACCTATATCGATCGGTTATACGACCGAAATATTAATAGACAACATCAATATAAATCAGAGTATATCAATTACAATCAGTGACCGAGTTGAAATAATAATAAAATAGGTGCATTGGAAATCAGAAACAACGGATAATTGTCTCTAGTCTAGACTCAATTTATACGTTCATTAATAATGTAGTTTTATGAGTAGCCTTTAATTAGTTATATGTTTTTACAATAATAGCATATGAACCCTAAACTCCTACGTTAATTATGAATTAAAATATGTTAATTATGAATTAAAATTCTTGCTTTAGAACATGTATATAAATCTATCCATTATTTTACTGTTGTTTCTTTATCGCAAAATTCCAAAATACATTAAAACCTGTATTGTCGTAACCGCTGACAAAAATACATGGAAAAACGGTACACTTAATATTTATAGCCTTGTTTTCATAGACTCGTAATAAAATCAGTATTAAGCTTTTATTCATATGTTTCAATATGCATTTAAATCTGCCCAACGATTTAATACAGTTTCTTTCCCTCAAAATTCTAAAATACGTATTAAAACTTTTATTGTAGTGTTGATCACAAACAAAAATATATAGAGAAATGGTGGACCTAATTTTACAGCCTCGTATTAAAAGCATGTGTACCGTGTTATTATTCATACGTTTTAATATGCATTTAAACCTTAGCTTTAACTCCAATTAGCGATAACATTATTTGGTGTATTTTACTACACTTTAGCCAAAAGTAACACCAGAAATGACTTATCAAACACAATATATTAACTTACAGAGCTTTTTAATATTATAAAGCTTTCACTTTTGATACAGCATATATAAGACAATAAATCTAAAAGTAATAACATATAAATCCATGAAAATACGCACTTTTTCCAGGTTCGATAATACAATACTATATATTACAACATTAAACCTACCTTTCGCAGAACAGTAATTCGCAACTGATCTCGCCCAATGCGTACGTTCGTCGTAAAGTATGCCGCTTATCGATTTCATCTCACGGGCGAAGCTGCCAAGATTCATTTCGGAACTTTTGTTCTAAACGGCCGAGAAACAATTTGTGAAAACATTTTGTAGGAAATTATTGGGCGCTCGCTTTTCCATGAAATTAAAGTAAAACGCTTTCATTAGTTAGTGGTAGACTGAAGCTTTTTTCGGTAAATAATTCAGCAAATATATAAATTTAATGTGATTATTACTAATAACTCATATATAAAAATCAATAAAAAGCTTGAAAAGGAAAGTATGTATAGTGATTAATTTGTTTTAAAAAAATTGCGATGGCCTAAATAGACCACTGCGTATACAATAATTAGAAGCCAAAAATGGTTTGGATAAGTTGTTCGTTGTCGAGTTGACTATCTAACTTCCGGTTTTATTTCATTGAATCAGTCAGATAGTACTATTTGATTAAGTATCTTACGCTCAAATATTATACTCAATAACAAACAATATTATACTCAATAACAAACAGTGAAAACAGGTTCGCTGATAATTTTTTCCTTTTTAGTACAGAATTCATAAGCGTATTTCTTGTTAGTTTTTTTTTTTATAATTAGTTTATTATCATTTTCAATCATCATGAAGTTAGTTTTTGGCTAATGTTAACGCCAGTTTGATCCATTAGCCATATGTTTCCTCAAGCCTTACGCAATTTTAACGTTAAAGAATGCCTTAATTTCCGCTAAAGAAATTTTACTTCAAAAAAAATCTCGTTTTATTCGCATAGCTAATTAATTTTGATATTTAAACATCATATAATTACCTATTGTTACAGTATCGTTAAATAGATAATATTAACTGCGCTTCGTTTGTTATTCACGGAAGACATGAACTCTTTACTGTCGTTAAAGATGTAGCAGATGGCAAACGTCGCAGCGTGAGCGCCGTCGTTGAGTGGAGTGTAGCAAGCGGCTTACAGCTTAACGCAAGTAAATATTCCGCTCCTATCAAATACGAATACGCGGTCAGCTCTTCATCGTCTGTATGAGACCGTTGATTTGGGAGTCAGGTTTGATTCGCGATTGACGTTTCGAGGGCATATGGCGGATATAGCAAAAAAGGCATTTTGGACCCTTTGGATTCATGTCAAATAATTCGAAAGATTTGAAATCTTTATCATCAATTCGTCTGCTGTACACTTCATTGGTATAGAGCCGATTAGAATCCGGCTCCATTATTTGAAGCTAAGTACAGCTTGATTATTGAACGTGTCCAAAAGATGCTCTTTCGATATCTGTAGATAAGACAGTATGGTTACTTCCCCTTTCTATTTCCTACCGGATTCCTTTTGGATATTCTAGGTTTCCATTCTTTGCAACTCAAAAGAGATGTTGCATTAGTGAAATTTATTTTCCAGGTATTAAAAGTAAAAATACTGTGCCTTTTATTATTGGCTAAATTTTCATTCTTCGTATCTGAAATTCCCTGCTTTCGCGCAATCATCACCAGTTTGTTACACCATCTAGAACCGATATATATCGAGACCTGATCACGGTCGCACCAGAGTGTAACTTATTTATGATGAATTAAAGTAAGTTTGTCTAATTTTATCGTTGTTGTCTTTGTAGTTACCATGTAATTTGTGTTCAAGTGTAATCTAAAAGTTTAAACTTTGTTAAACCATTAATTTCTTCTCAGTTACCTGTAATATAACGGTAAATGTGTTTGTGTGTGTAAATAAATAAATAAACAATAAATGTTGTCGTTCAATATATGTTTTAGTTATATAGTTTCTGCATCGATGAAATTTTAAGCGTCATTGTATAAATTACCTTATTTTCTCATATGTTCTTGTTATTAATTTTAATATTCTAAATACTTTTAAAAATCAATAGTTTCTGTTCCTATTCGGATAACATAAATTAAATATAAATTTTCATTAACTTCTGTATTGAAGGCAAAGCTTCGCCTTCGAAACAATTCAATCGATATAATTTTTCATTTAATCGTATATATAACATCATAAGTTTATTAAATAAATATAAAGCAATACTTACTCCTAAATAAATAACACCAAAATAATTAACTAGAATAATAAAAGTGTGCATCGAAGGAATAAGCAAGTTTAAATCAGATATTATGGGATTAAATTAAAAAAAAATATTGAATGTGTTTTATAATTATATATTCTTATTAAATAAAATTTTAAACATTGTGATATCTTACTTAACAAAATTATTTGCAAGTTGCTTCAATATTCGATAACGTGTACCCCAATAAACTGCGTTATTTTCAATAAGTTTGCAGCACAAAAGAAAATCCACAACAAAAGCTTCATTTTCAAATTAACTAAAGCTCGCTTGCCCGTTGAACTGTAAGAATTTTCGACTTTCAAGCTTTCATGTCGGCCCGCCTGCAATAACAATATTTTTATTGGTGCCTGTCTAATTCGTATCTTTTGATGTCGAGTAATAAAGTTACTGGCAAACAAAAAAGGCGCCCCTTCAAAAGGAGAATAACTTCACGTAACGTGCGAATTCAATTTTTGCTTCATGCGAATAAATGTGAAAAAAAGGAATGACGAACAAAGGAAAAAAGGTTCGTAATTAAATGAGGGAATGCTTTCATTGTTATAAAAGGATACGGCGGGCAGTGAAAACAAAAACTTAGTTATTATATTACACGAAAGAACAGATGTCAGAAATGTTCGTCACATTATCGGGCGGGGGACGGAGCGGTGGCGGCGTGCGATAGCCCCTTTTATGCGTTGTCAATAAAACCCTACTCTTTGTTTACTTTCATAAAAATGTATCAACGTAAATATGTGTGAGAGGGGGCTTAAGGGAGAAAAGAATTATATTTTATTTTTACACCCTATACATCTGCGTTAAATGCCGGCGTCGTGCAGGAGTTATGGAAACAGGTGTGCGTCGGGAGGCGAGGCCGCTTGCCGTTCGTTATAGCGGATTACGGTTTTAATGAGTAATAAACTTTTTTAATGAAATGGGGTAAGGTCTTGCTTCATACTAAATGATGTTTGACTAATGTTCCTGGAGTGTTCGCTCTTATTTAAAAGCTGCCGTCTTTTTTTTTCAATTTTAAACTCACTTTTATGCCGATCGTAGCTTGAATTTATTTATTTACTCATTTTTAACGGTTCGACATTAAAAGGAAACAGTAATATATTTTTACAGGTAGAAAAACTTGAGTCAACACAATTTAATTTTGTCACGGGCTTTATTTATTATTTTCTGATATTTATAAAAAGTTCAATATATTTTTATAGAATCTTGACATGTAAATGAGTATCAAATGGGCTATGAATATTCCTAGATATTTATATGTACACACACACACACACACATACACACACACACACACACACACACACACACACACACACACACATACATATATATATATATATATATATATACGCAGATATTTACCTCTGACACAATTTTACCGCGTCCTATTTTTAAATATATCCAACATTAGTCAATTCTGTTTTCTTTGTTTTATTTTTAATAAAACTAACATATTACAATATTACAAAAAATAAGGTTTTTTACTTAAAAATTAATATATAATTTATCTTATCTAGTTTTTCATACATAAAAGTGTTTAGTTTCGACTAACGTGATATATTTTTTTTCTCTCCGATAGGCGAAATGACAATATCACGTTTCGGTTGACGTCATTTTTGCAAATAGAAAATGGTATAATATTATATGGTATATTTTTTTTAATTTCTAACTCTTTCACTTGGAAAGGGCTAGTTGATTCGATAAGCTTTATCAAAAACTTCCTCACAAATTTCCATGTTATGAAATAGAGAAATTTACTTTATAATTTGACTCTTTTAAAAATATTGTAAATTCTTAGAAGCTCAAATTGTGATTACATTAATATGCAATAACGTATATACACATCTGCTATTAGTAATTATTTTCATGTTAATCGTATTATAATATTACCGAATAAGCTTGCCGCAACATTATATTATAACAAAATATTTATTATGAAATATTCTGTTCAAACTAACCCTAGATCATATTACTTAAATGATGATATTAGTTAAGTAGCCGATACTTTTCTTTATAATATAAGTAGAAAAAGTGGAACGGTACTTTCTCGAATAATATTATAATGCTTGGCCATAATTTGTATATTAACGTAACACATAATTATGAATATCTCGTTAACTAATTTTAAACGTTTTATTTACTAAATGAAATTTGATACTATTTTTTTTGTTTAATTTATCTCTTTAAATTTTGTATTCCTTACAGTAGATTTCATATTCTTTTTTAAGATATATTTTAAGGATTGCTTTGAATTTGATTGTTATGAAATGCGCTCATAATTTAAATTTATGTACAGAAGATTAAATGGTTTTTAAATTCTATTTATTTATCTATTTTTAATGTATGTAATTGCTACTTATGTTGTGCCCCATCACCAAAGGCCATATGCCTTTGTGATTACCCCAACACAACACGGCGACGATTATTCTAATATAATGATTAAGTTATTTTGCAGGAAACGTGGCATCAGTCGCCCATTCCTATCACTCCTTATATATAAAATTATACAGTAATTAATATTACAAACGTATGTATCGAATTTTACATATTTATACATAGAATTGATTTAAAAAATCACAAAATTTAAAATAATTTGATGAAGCTTTAAGAGAATCAATGTCTTAAAATCTGATGTATTTACTGGAACTCAAAATTAAAAAAGAAACAATAAAATTTATTCTAAATAAACTACTATTAAAACAAGTACGGTCTACGCTAAATTGATCATGTAACTTAATGGTAGGCTATATTCACACATCCTGCCATTCTTAAGGGATTCAGCATTTGTTCCAATATAATTTATATAATTTAATGAGATTAATGAAATTATTTTTAAATCAGAATAAATCCTGCCCCGATAAGAAGAAAAAAAGCACTTTTATTTAATTTTATCTCAAATTTTTTTAATATTCATTATACCGATATAATCATTACATAATGTGTGTTATACAAAATCGTCATCTGTAATTTAAATAGTCTGGTTTTTTTAATCGATCATTATAATGTAACATGTCAATAGTTTTAATATTAACTTATATATAATGTTTTAATATTAACATTATATTTTCATTGATTCAATATTAACTTAAATAAAATTGATAGATCTAAACAGTTTCTCCTCTGTATGTTTGTAAAAATTATTTCTTTTCTTAAGTAATTGTTTTATACTAAAATATTCAGAAAATTTTCTTTTCAATTAGTCATGGAAATATTAAACAAATTTTATGTTCTTATTATCAGTAAAAGTTTGACAATAATCTATTTGGGTTTTTTACCGTGTTATATAATTTATCTTCCAAACTACATATAGTTTGGAAAGATTTTTAAGATTTGCATGTCAAATTTTAATTTTTCAATTGACTTGGGCTAAGTAAACATGACTTTTTTATAACTCAGGCTTTACATTTATTTGAGAACCGTTATCATATAGGCATGTTTCCTACATCCACAAGAATATGCTAATTAATAATTTGAAATACAAAACTATCATCTTGCAATTATGTAACGATAATTTAGAAGTCACAGAGTAAAGAGCTTTTTCGGATGTAAATTTTGTACCTTTTTTCATTAAATTTAGTGCAGCAATCAAATGTTGAACTAGTAGCTTTTACAAATTGATACATAAATATGTAACAAGTTTAGCAAGTGATATTTTTTGTCGATAATATGCAAATGATTACAACCAACAATTTTCATCAATGTTACAAACACAATATCGATTCTTCGAGACTTAAAAAAAATCTCTATATAACGCGCTTGCTTAATATCTAAACGGCCATTATTATGAAATACAAATCAATTAATATTTATATAATTTAATTTAGTAGTCAAAAGTTTCAATTTATAGTGACTATAATATCACGTAACTTTAGTAATTGGCATTTCAGTTATTACACTAATATTTCAACAACCATTGTATCAATAGCAATGACAATACACATTATAGCTTCGCTGCACGTACTTTATATTGAAATACACATCAACTAATATTTATATAATTTAATTTAGTAGTCAAAAGTTCCAATTTACAGTGACTATAATATCACGTAACTTTAGTAATTGACATTTCAGTTATTACACTAATATTTCAACAACCACTGTATCAATAGCAATGACGATACACGTAATAGCTTCGCTGCACGTACTTTATGGGAACATGCAAGCTGTATTTTTTTAATGCCACAGTAAAATTTTATTGTTTCATTTTATTGTTGGTCTCATAAAATACCAATTATTGTAACTCCCTCTCCTCGCACTACGTCGTGCTGTACGAAGACACTCAATTTATATCAGTTTTGTAAAAGGGATATACTAAAAATATTGTCTCAAATATATTCTATAATTAAGTTTTTAGTCTCTTAGAAACGTTTTAGTAAACTTTGCAGAAAAGCTTTAAATTATCTTGGATATAAGTGGAAAGACACAAAATATTTTATAATAAAGCATTAGGTCGAAGTATACTGGGTTGAAGCAAATTTTATCAAATGGATTTATACTATCGGAAACTACAGACTCATATACATTAAAAATGGGGGTATTTGAAAAAATATTAATATTAAAATGTAGCTTCGTTTGGCTGTAACAATTCTCATGAAGACGAGTGATGAGAAGCGGATTACATACGTTAATCACATATACAAGAGCTAATGGCTTAGTGCAGGAAAAACAGGAGTCTCAGAACTCAAACTTTAATTGAATTCCAGCAAGGTAATTCTGCATTACCAGAGAGATGTCTGCTTATGTTGATGAGCTGCTCATGGAATAATTGGGAAAAATCTCGGAGATCTCTAAACGCATAAGCTTACTCTGCGATCAGATCGACCAGCTAAAAAACTAAATAATCGTACATGACTAAACTGATTTTTCAGATAATCATGACACTCATGACACTGGACTACATATTAAAAATATACTTGTCGAAAATTTCAATAGTTGGAATAGAATTTACATGTACATCCATGTTTTCTACCCGATTTTGCAACATGTGATTTTTGGTTATCACATCACCCATAGTGCTTAGGGCTTCACAAACACACCACTAATATATTAACATAGGTCTACAGCTTGGGCATTAATACCAATGATTTATATGTCAAATCATCCTGGATAAATAATCTCCTTGACAAAGAAATACACAAAAGAATTTATTTCGAAATAAAATCAAATCATGAACAGACAGACGTTGTATTTGACGTTGTAATGAACATGAATACATGGATTGGATTGTATACATACGGTCAGAGAATTTTTCTGATGTTTATATTTTAAAATACCATTTTCATTTGGACTCGAAAGGCCGACTCGAAGAAAAACTTATTAGTCAATCCAATATTATTTGTTGTAACATTGTTCTATTGGTTTCTGAGAAAACAAAATTTGAAATGATTTGTACGAAAAAGACCCGTAAATTTTGAGACATAAAAGTGTAAATAAAACGGCAGTAGATGTTTCGACTACATACAAAATTTTATCCAGATATGTCTATCGATTTATAAGCTAGACCACCAAAACCACACACACGTACAAGTCTACATTTAACAATATAGCTTCTTTAGAATCTTAATGCGATATAACTTATTTTTGACATAAACTCGAACGCGAACTCTTGAATGGTTAAAATACTTCCTTGGTCTTTACGAAGCTTCATAATAAAAACACTTCGCTATTAATCTTAAACTGCATTATACCCACAAAACATGTTTCGGAATTTAAAGTTTAAGTATATTTTAGATTAATTAATGAAGATCGTTCTCTTATAATTACGCTTAAATTAAATTGTAATTTAACGCTTGCAATACAGTATGTAATGGTAATTTTGTCAATTTTGTTACACAACTGAACAAACACTAAAACTAGTCAAGAACGTGTGAGATACGCCAATGATAGAGTTCCGTGGCCTTAGATTTACGGATATTAGATATTATACAAACATGCCGTTTTAAAGTAATGTCCCAATTGCACAAAAAATATTTTAACTTGGCAACAGTTTTCTTTTTATGAAATGGTTTTTATATTTAAGCTAACAAAATATTTAATTTCATATTTTCTTTGGAAGGAAAATTTTACCAAAATGAAAATTTTTCAATTTTATTTTACATTTTATTTCACATAATTATCTTGCATTCCTACACTAAATTTCATCTTAATATTTGCAATAATAGAACAGTTACCACAAGTCAAAATAGAGGCGGACAGGCGCTACGATATTATAAAGATTGTTGACTGAGAATGCGGAATCTCAGAATTATCACGTCGATCGTTAGTGATATAAGTCATTTTTCGAAATAAGTATATGAAACAGACAGAAGATTTGAAGAAAATCAAACATTTCATGTTTGATTTCCTTCTTATATACTGTTCTTTCTCTTTCCACTTATTGCAGAAAGATAAAGCAGACCATTATTTTTTATTTTTATTTATTAAAATTTTTTTATTTATTTATTTTTTCTTAATTATTACTTAATAAATTCGTAAAAAACAACAAACCGCTACTAAGTTTATGTAATATATGCTGTATACATATAGATTTGCCAGCAGCTTCGCTAATATAGACTGACTATACAACAAAAAGTGTTTTTGAATATATATTACTCAGTCACCCCTAAAAGGATAGAATGATTTTAATGAAAATAGATATCCAAATAAACCACAATTTAAATAAGACAATTCCTACAGAATGTAACTCGGTATTTTTGGTATACTGCAACATATCTACAAATAGCGAAATCTGTATATTAAATCACATTTAAGTTGGTTTATTTGCCACTAAAACTTATAACCTTTATGTAAATCTCGGCCTCTTTAATTGAAAAAAACTCATTTTCTTTGTCATTCAGTATAAACTAATTAAAAAATTTAGAAGCTAATTTATTTTAAATTTTTCAATCAATTTTTTCTTTTCATTTTATATCAACCCGTATTTAGGAGTGATTCAAAGTCATTTATGACATCTTTGTCATCGCGTGACTATATCCGCAACAATACTTTCTATGTGTGTTAAACCTAAGATGTTTTAAGTTAACTATAACCCAGCTACTTCTAAACGTCGATTAATGCGTTCTTTTACTTTACAAACGCCTTGAAAACTCAATTTCAATCCCGAAAAATTTCCGCGAAAACCGGAAGCAATAAAAGTACCCACTTACCAGTAAGATGCCATTACGTGTTTTTGCGCGTACGAGTGTTGCTATTTGCGCAAAAAGTCCGGATCTCAACATTCACGACGCCAATGAGGCAGATGAACACATTTAGTCGGGCGATGTTGATAGATGGGATGCTAGATAAATGCGGGCGAATACTTAAATTTGCCGGAGGTCGATCCTCGATACAACATGTCTGACCCTTGTCATGTTGGTCCTTGCATCGTTTTGTTTCAATTTGTAGTATAATTGTGAACCATCTTTTGAGTGGCTGACGGCCGAATTGCTCGGCGATCCAGTTAATCGTTTTGGTGTTTTTTTCGGCGGCATTGCTGTTGATTTTTTTGTTAAATGTTGCTTGAATTTATCAAGATTCGACGCAAAGGAAAGGTATAACGTAAACCAAGAATAGACAGACGTATAGTAATGTGTCTATTTATATGCGTATCTTTCATCTTCGCATTTTTTAAGTCCTTTTTTTGTCTATATTGTGTCTGCTCTATTTTATTGGAATCACTTACTTCTTTCACTAATAGACAGTAAAAGTAAATACTCAAACATTTATTTTCATGGTTTATTTATTTATTACATTTCTTATGTTCTGGCTATTATTTTTTATTTCATAAATTAAAATTTCGAAATACAAGCTGAAAAAAATTGCCAAACTTTTAAATTCACTGAATTAAAAAGGCTTAAATTTACCGGTTAGAGAAGGCCGATAATCTTAAATTGTGACGTTATTCTTTAGTAATTTCTATTACATGTTACAAGACCGAACGAGACAAGGAGATTTACGAGAACAAACTAAATTTTTTTCAACTTTTATAAATTTTTGCTACTAGTTTTTATTTAGTATATTTATGATATTATACTAAAAGTAGGAAATATAAAGGTGATCAACTACCCTATTTTTAAATATGTGAGAGTACAATAAGTCCGACACAATTATGTATAATCGGAAAATTTTATACAAATGAATATAAAAATATTCCCATTCACCACAAATATATTAAATTGGGTATTATTAACGCAAGCATAGAAGCATACAATATTTGAACTTAAATTATTTCCAGAACGGAGGAAATGTAAACCAATTATACCATAACTCTTTGAAATTAACCTGAATAAACATTTGGTTATTATATTGTAATTTTTTCTTCCCATGGCATGTATATTGTAATCAATCAAAATAATTTAAAATATCCAAATACAATATTATATAAAGAATAAAAGCATAATAATATTTATTGAAAACAATACAATGTTTAATTAATCAAAAACGTAATCTCATATTCACATTAACACAATCCCTTTACATTCAATGACCTTTACGATTTTCCGCCCCTTACATATTTTCCACATGTGTTCATGTATTTTATTATTACTGTTTTCTTTCAAAGCAAAAATATTTTTGTCAATTTTTAAACAACTAACATTTGCTTTTCCATTTTCATTGTCACTAATCGTTTCTTTCACGGTTTAATTTTACCAAAGTTTTGTATTATTGACATTAGCAAATATAATTTGAAATTCTGTTACCTGAAATATATGGCTAATCTTAAGTAGTGGCTTCATTTCTCTCGCTCTTATTGGGCTGTATTTTAACTAAGAACTATAGTCTTAAAAACCAAAAAAATACTGCGCTTATGTTGAAAAAGATGTAAACAAAAATTCTTATTTACTGGCGCTGTCAAGGTTTTCTAATGATTTCTATACTTATCTTTACACTGTTCTTGTTCCGTATTAGTTTTATTAATGTACAGAGAGAACTGACGGTTGAGGTGGATTGGTTCCACGACGCGTTGTAAATGAGCCTAACCAAAATATTTTACTTTTTATAAAGTTCCGTGTGACGTTGCAAAGTTAATTTATGTATTTTGACACTACATTCTACACTGTCAAAAAACATACCATACCATACCATACTTTCGAAGTTAACTAAAATATTGTATCATCCATTTATCACAAAGCTAATGACGCACAGATGTTGATATGAGATATTTGTTTTTCTTTTGGACATTTGCCAATGTCCAAAGGAATTTTATCTTATCAAATTAACTATTTTGTCTATACTATATGTTATGTCTACATGTGTGTCTCTGATATATTTTATGTACTATGGGTTATTACATTTATTACGAGAGCAGTACAGAGATATAATTACTATACAGTATCAATCCAGATCGATATAATTCTCGAGTGATAAAATATTTAGCGCAATTGCATTCGACGGCAATTGGCGCATCAATTTAAACTTTTGTACTGAGATTATAAATTTATTTTTTAATAAATGCTAATAGGAATTTTTCCATATTACATTTTTCTTTAAGAATTTTCCATCTAATATTTTTCCAGGTAACAAAAAATATGAATACAAGGAGAATAAAAAAACTTAAAGAATTTAAGCCGAGAGCCCTAACAGTAGTATATACTGGAAGTATTTAAAATTGTAAAAATGAACCAATATTTTATTTTCGACCATGAGGCTGAATTGAAATCGGTCAGGTGCGAATTGCGTTGACGCCAAGAGTGTTTCGTTGATATGTTAATTGAAGTGGTAACATAGAGAAAGTAAGTATTATAGAAACTTGTATTTTTTATAGAAACTTGTATTTTTTATAGAAACTTGTATTTTTTACTTATAACTAGCAATCTGTTTTATTCGGACGTAATTTTAGTATTTCTTGTTTAAATACGGGTCACTTTTATATAAAAATTTACAAAATGTGTCAGTATTAAAAAAATAGATTCAGTAATAAAATAGGTAAAAAAACGGTGATTCCATGATCTCCCACTCTATGACAAAAAACAATTTAAAAACGTCTGTACCCTCATCAAAGACTAACTTTCAGCTATACTCCACACGTTCAGGTAGAAAAATTACTTCGACTATTAAATACATTTGGCGTTAATTTTGTAGAAATTCATTATTCACAATTAAATGAAACTACGTGATGTAGTATTACTTCTACTTTCTTTAAGTTCTTTACCACGACCTAGGTTTCGTTGTATTACAACATCTTCAGGTGGGCTATAAGCAAAGATATATTAGAAAGTATATTTGCTAATAGCTCACCTAAAGATGTTGTAATACAACAAAACCTAGGTCGAGGTAAAGAATTTAAAGAAAGTAGAAATAATACTATATCACGTAGTTTCATTTAATTGGGAATAACTTCGATATTAAATAAAATGTTGCCTAATTTTAGATGCGGCTATTGGTTTCAGGTTCCATCCCAACTTCGTAGTTTTCCCAAACCCCAAATTTTTCTTAACTCCTACAAAAGTGTTAAAAAAGGTACGTATTCAACAAATTTGATACGTAAAAAAATTATACATATAGAAAACAATGCGGAATTGCGCCCAGTATGCATTTGAGTCATTACTTCTAAGTTACGATTGATATATTTAAATTAAGTGCATATATTTTTAATAGAAAAGATTTTATTAAGTTTAAAAAAAATAACAAGCGTTTAATAAAATATCTTTCTTTTTTGAAAAGATTTCGTTTCGCAACTAAAAATTTATAACATAAAATGTATAAATAATGTAAACAAATGTATTTCTTATTGAATATATTTGGCGTTAATTTTGTAGAAATTCATTACTCACAATTAAATGAAACTACATGATGTAGTATTATTTCTAATTTCTTTAATATGCTTTGTACCGCCTTACGAAATTTAATTCAGAGTCGACAGTACAATATCGCCAATGTAGCCAAATCGGCTGTTTATAATATTGAATATATTTGGCGTTTAAAGAAAGCAGACATAATACTACATCACGTAGTTTCATTTAATTGTGAAATGTATTTCTGTCATAAATATATGTATGTATATATATATATATATATATATATATATATATATATATAATATATATATATATATACATATATATATTTAAAAAAGGACAAGAAGAAGAAGATGATGAAAAATTCCCACAAGATGAGCGACAAGAAAGGTTAGTACTACTGAGGATATTAACGGCTACCCCACTCGCCTAAGCCGCCTTTATGTAAATTTTAATTGTTTGCATAATGACTGAAAATGTAATTATTTTCAAAACTAATTTTATAGCATATGTGACTTATTATACCAGCATGCAATATACAGTCTAATTTAAGAAACTTACTATTAATTAATTTCATTTAATTAAATTTTTCACAGCTAAATGTGATGTAGTATTATCCACCTGAAAATGTTGTCATACAACGAAACCTAGGTGGAAAAGAAATTAAATAAAGTAGAAATAATATTACAACATGTAGTTTCATTTAGTCGTGAAAAATTTCATTAAAATTAATTTCTACAAAATTAACGCTAAATATATTCATGACTTTATTTAGTTATATATTAATTTCTTGCCTTTTTTGATTTGCTTTGAATATTATGATGATTAGATTGAACACAAAATAATTACGCATTTAAAAACATTATTTTCTGTATGTGGTTAATGATACTATTACACGACTATACGATAGAAGTACCCTGAAAAAAAATGAAAGTAACATTCAAATCGCACCGTTAATTAAAAGTTTAGTTATACGTGGGCATATTACGGTAAACTCTTTGTCAAATAAATAAATTTAAATGAGAATTTATAGAAAACACTCAGCCCTTGCGTCAAACTGCATTTGTAGCGTCATCTATTGATATGATAAATTCAAGTAATAACTTACAATACAATTATTATTCTTAACGATTTAAGACTTTTAGGGTTTCTTACCTCAAAAGGGAAAACGGAACCCGTGTTAGATCACATATCTTTCGATCCATCTATCACAGCTGTTTATGTGGGGGTTAAAAATATTTTTCTTTGTAACTAGGTAGCAACCCCTTAAAAATATGCTGTAAAATATGTAAAGAAAATATTACACCCCTTCTCTTTATTTCATGTATGATTCATATATAAAAACATGTATTTACAGAACCCTATATAAAGGATGTAGGAAAACGTTTACCATAATTCCACATTTCATAGTAATGGAGATATTCATGATAATAAATTTGTTCATTAAACTTCCAACTTAAATTTTTCAGATATTACTGAATATTTATTGTTTTAGAATGTCCGTATTAATAATATTTTATTATAGAAAAGTAATTTTACAAGCAAGGTACCAAATTATCGATGGTTCTCTAGGTTTCTCTGGAAATCATCGATTTTTTTCAATTTAAGTGAATTATCTTCCATGTTTGAAACTAAGTGAATTTCAATTTAAGTGAATTATCTTCCATTTTATTATAAAAAAGTAATTTTACAAGCAAGGTACCAAATTATCGATGGTTCTCTAGGTTTCTCTGGATATCATCGATTTTTTTCAATGTAAGTGAATTATCTTCCATGTTTGAAACTACAGGAATTTAAATAATATTTTTTCAAGTCATATCACATTATTTGTTCGAAATTGAAGTTTTCTGGACACAATGCGCCCCTTTTTCCATGTTTTTTAATGATTTAATCAGTAAAGTACTAATTAAATCGACTGTCATGATCAGTATATATGTACATATGTATATACATATATATATATATATATATATATATATGTATAAATCTTCCTTGCAAAAAGAAAGCATTTGCTTTGAAAATTTCACTTTTGATGCCTACATAAATGGGGTGATGGACTACTTTCAAAATAATAACACTTCCGTTTTTCGCTTTTTAAATGCACACAAATAATTATGAGTATAATTTGAGCCTAAATAAATTTGATATTATATTGACCCATATATATAGTTTAAGCAATTTTTTATCTTCTAACATGACGACGTTAGTTATACTATAAAAAAGCTACAGTACGGAAGTAAGGTAAAAAATTAAATGTTGTGTTTAATTTAGGTGTTTACATGCCCATTTAACTATGAGATCTTTTCTATTTAAAACAATTTAAATGACAATAATAAAAATATACCCAATTTACGCATGAAACAAATTAACTTAAAATAAATTTCGAAATCGAAAACATTTACAGAATACGATTTACAAAGCAATGTCCATGAAAATTTACTGTTAAAAATATTAAAAGATCAATGGACGAATAAACAAAATAAAGAGACTGGTAATATTCTGAACTACTTTCAAAAACAAAACAGTTATGCAAATTCCATTCTTGTATGCATAAAGTCTACTAAAATAGTGGCAAAAAATAAAATACGCGGTTTTATTTAAAAACCAAGCGATAGCCATAAAATATCACAAAATTCATCACGGCGGTTCATTTAAGTTACAAATTATCTGCCAAATATATTTGGCAGATGAAAGGTATCTGGGATCGCAAACTACGAGGTAGCAGTGATTCCGAGACAATTTACGATTTACGAACGACGAAGTTGCCAACGGAACCGGACGCAGAGCCAGACCGCAGCGCGCCCTCTGCTAGAGTCGTACTTGTGTCGGAGGGGTGTTATAGTCGTAATTTAATTTGCGTTATTTGTATAATGTCGTTACAGGATAGGAAATGGATTTAAAAATTGTCGTCAGATTTAGGCAATGATATACTATTTCAAAAACCCTCACACACAAACACACACACACACACACACACACACATATATATATATATATATATACATACATACATACATATGTATAGGTGTAGGCCGAAAGGTCAGGCCATGATAGGTAGTTGACACAATTAAACCTCAGTAAAAATCCCTCCTTGCCAGAAATATAAATTATGAGGAAATGTGAACAAAGAAAAATATAATCCACACAACCGCAGAACCAACACTGGTTTCAAGCTGATTTCTCCCTTTTTATTTACCAAAATTTTCATATGAATGCATTTTTTCTGTTCAAACTATGAAATATCTCTGATGAAAGTAATGAAAGCAATTTATTACTGTTCAGAATGCGTTTTGCTTTATTTACTCTTTAATGTAATAATTTTCTCCGTTTAGCTATTAAAAAAAACATTTTAATTATCTTATTTTACCTACTTCAAAATTCATCTGCATTCTTTCATCAATAGTTTTACATATATGCGGTTGAATCTCGGATAATTGTTTCTTGAGGCATACCTACTCGTAGAAGCCGAAAGCAACGTCCATGCCAAACTTCAAGTTTGTAAGTTTTATAGTCTGCGGTCAGTCAGTCAGTGGGTGATATTTGAGTTTTATATATGTACTCAGTCAGTTCCATATAGGTAAGCAAATATATTTCCTAAACTAATACTTGTTTATACACCACGTTAAAAAATATGTGAACTCAAATATTATATGTTTTAACAAAGTTTTAACCAACATAAAGTTACTGCAACGCATTATACCTTAACAGGCTATTTCTCTGTCTCGCCACGATTATCTTATCATAAATCCATCTTATGTATTTAGACATTTGAGTTACAATGCGTAAATGAACCCTAAACATTGTAAATTTTAACAAAGTCTTCTAGTCTTATTTATTCTACTTGCTTATTTTTCTTTATCAACGAACATGATCGCAACGGCGTATACTATAACATATGAATATCCTGTCTCACAATAAATCTTCTGCTGTAAAATTCATCTCATGGACTTATAAAAAATAAGTGAAACTTAAAAATTGTCATTTCAAGAAATTGTTTTTCAGTTATATTCGTTCCACTAATTTACTATCCTTTACCAAATTAATACTATATCTCATATTGAATTTCCTGTGGTAACTTCATATCATAAATGCATGTATTAGTGATATAATTAATAAATTAATGCTAAGTGTTATTTACGAAATATATTACGAAAGTTTTTCCCAGTCTTATTCATTCCCTAATTTATTGTCAATTACAGCGAAAGTGGAAATACGAAAATATAAAGTATTTTAACAAATTGGTAACTCGTCTCACATTGATTATTTCGAATATTATTATAAATAAACCCTAAACGTTGTGATTTTTTGTAAAGTCATTTCCAGTTTATTCATTTCACTAACTTATTCTCGTTTACCAGAAAAAACTGAATTAAAACAAAGCATTACAATGCAATAAATTATTAAATCATTGACACTTCCGTGAAAGTACATACGATGGAGGCATTTATTAGTTTTAGGAAATAAATGAACCCTAAACCTTATATATTTTTACGCCTTTTCCAGCCTTATTCATTCCACTATTTCATTGTACTTTATTAGCCAAAACAGAACTGTTAAAATTTTACTTAAACAATTAATACCCAATCTCATATTTAATTTTTCGTCCTGAGTCCATTTCATGTATACATACATTATAGCTAAAATAAATAAATTAACCCTAAACTTTATACATTTTAGCGAAGCCTTTTCCAGTCTTATTCATTCCACTATTTCATTGTACTTTACTAGCCAAAGCAGATCTGTTAAAATTTTACTTTAACAATTAATATCCCATGTCACATTGAATTTTTCGTCTTAAGTCCATTTCATGCATACATACATTAGAGCTAAAATAAATAAATGAACCCTAAACGTCAAATATTGTATCATAACAAGTCATGACAACAAATAACTTTACTAGTTTAACTAATTCCAATATCACGTCGTCCTCTACCAGTCAAAATAGAACTTGCACAAGGCATCATACTTTGGCAAATTTATGCCACGTCTTACGTCGGATTTTCAGAAACCTATCAACTCTCCCAACTTCCTCCCTTCTCTCTGTAACACACTCACCAAACTGTTCTGACTGGGAAAATTTGCTGCACAAACTGGAGCAAAAAGGTCCTAGATACCGTACATAACTAACGACGCAAAAGGTATACTTAATCACCGAGGCAAACAGAACGAGACATTAGTTTTAATTGTGGAGACTCGGACCGCTCACTTTCTCTCATTAAATATTCAGCGGTGAATCTCAAATTTCCATACGAAATTGGTAGCGAGACTGCAATGAGTATAGGCCAAGGGCAACAATGGCCACGGGGGTGCCGTGCTGTGGATAACCTGTGGACGAACGTTATATTGTGTATAATAACGTGTCACGAAAGACGAATAGATTGCATGCATTGTGTAATACGTATCTTGATTTTGCTTGGAATGGGCAAAACAAAGTTATATTTTTAGTACTGTTGAGTATACTTAATAATCAGAGTTTACTTGGGAGCTTTCAAAATACGTTAAAACAATGAGATTTTACCGCATATATATGTGTATATATATATATTCCTTCGAGCCATACACCTAAAGATAATGCCTTGGTAATCTGGCATTACATATTTAATAGTCTTCAGATAATCTATAATGTCTAATAACTTTATTTTATGATGGAAAAGGTTATGGGCTAATATTCGACAGTATGAATATTTCAATTAATCCATCATTAATGTATAGTAAACGATTGGATAAATTTAATATTTTTACACCTATTCTAATAAAAAAACAGAAAAAATGGTTATAGAGCTAGATAAAAAGAGAACATCTTATTTATGATCTCTGACCATCCAGAATACTGAATAAATTGTTGAATAGTTTCGGTATTTAAATTTTTGAGTAGTTACATGCAATATCTGTTTTACTGCTTATTTGTGTTCATAAAATATGAAATGAATTTAAATTTACATTTTATTATGGTGTTAATAAAAGACGAGAAATTAGAACTATGTTTCATTTACTACATATAAATAAAATATTAGAAAGTAGAGCAACAATTGAGTAAAAAGAAGTTCACGTAAGTTAAGCTGCTAGCACAGTTACTGACTTAATATTTAGTAATTTTTTTTATATGTCAAATACAAGGTCAACTTAAATATTAGCTCCAATGCTTGGATAAATCGGCAAAATTAAAAAAAAAAATTTACTGAACAGACAAAAAACAGGAAACAAAAAACCAGAAAATGATTAAGTAAAATTTAATATAATAATATGATCGAATAAAAATTTCAGTCAGTCATGTTCATCCCTGAAAACACAGAATATTTATTAATAACTTTTTTTAAATTGCTAGTTCGAAAGTCGAAGTGCTGAACAATATACCAATATTTTAACTTGAAAAATGAAACTTTAATGTCATTTTAAAAAACCCAATATAAAAATATTCGACTTGGTATGGCAAAAAAAATATCGCCATTAAGAAGTACTCAAGAGGAGTTCCCTCTTTAGAGTTTTTCAATTTCCATCTGCTTTTGATGCCCAATATTTCGTGAAAGGACCTCAAAAAGTAAAAAAATTAAAGTTCGGTGTCGTTTTAAAAAACCCTAAATAAAAATATTCGACTTAAGCGCGCGTATGTTATTTTCCACAAGGAAAACAATTTGAGGCCCCGAAAAAAGCCCGAAAAGGACTGGTTAATATGAAAATATTATCGATGTGTCACACAAATCAAACTATAATAGATTTGAAGTGAAACATGATAAACTTCTCCCTGAACAGGTCTACATAAACCTACAGTCCACATAAACCTCTCCTGGATCTATCCCTGAACATGCGTACCATATATATTTAAGCGCACCTCGAGGAAAATAGGCTCATCATGCTTGGTATGTACAAAAAATATCATATATTCCAAAAATAATGCAGACCTGCGCCAAATCCGCATTTGAATATTTATTATCAGTTATGATATTTATATTTAGACATAGTGCAAATATTATTATTGGAAAGAGTTTGGTTATGTTTAAAAAATAAGGAGCTATTTAAAAAAAATCACGTATTTACGGGCATTAGGAATCATATTTCTTTGGCATAATACAAAAAGAAATTTATTTATGATATATATAAGGTTCATAAGATCTAAATTCAATCAAATAATGAAATTAAAAAATTTACTTGACAGATGAATTGTTCACCATTTTATTTTTGCCAGATCGTTTCAAAATTATCGCGCTTCAACTTGATTATTTTCTCTTACAGAGTGGTAAATAATTTGGTAATTAACATCAGGGTATATCGATTAATCGATTTATATGAGTAATGAAGAAAACACAATTTATATTTGTAAAAAAAAATAATATTCTGAGACGTTTTTAGAATACGATATAAAAATTACATACTTGCAAATTTATGCAGCTTTTTTGGAGTAACCAAAACTATTTGTGAAGATTTTTGATTTCCATAAAATAAAAATTAAGGCACTGAAGCGAACATCGGTACGTGAATGGGACTCACGCTTTTCCTCTTTTCACTGTTTTATATAATTTGAAACCTTATTTCTGTATACATGTTTTGTATTATATAAAGGCCAACTGTTAAGGAAAATATACAATCAGCTTACACAACAACTTGTACTATTTAATAAACGACAAAAGCACGAGATCATTATGGAAGACCTCATTAATCATGGTTTCCACATACGTAAGACATACCACAACTTAGGATTATTAAAATATGCAAGCTTTTTGCCAATGTATAAAACAATAATTTCGTTAATTAATCAAAACGTCAAACTGACAGTTTGCTTATGAATAATGGTATTAAATGCTGGGAGTCGTCGGGTGCCTGATAGAGAATCAAGACCGTGTGAACACAAAATCTATAACCTTATGAAATAATTCTAATGGGCTAAACCAGCATGTTTAATTTTACTTTGTTTTGAACCAGCATGTTAAATTAGTTGTTATATTTTTCACGTAAAAAAGCAAAGTGTCGATCGTTTTTATAGTTACAGGATGAATTATTGATCCATATCTCTTTCATTCATTTGAAATATTTTTTTTATATTCCAGCCCTCCCCTCCTTATTTCCGGAACTACTTAAATTATGAAATAAAACAGGGTTGACAAAAGCCTATATAGAAGATGTAGAAAAACCATACCCATAATAATAGATATCATAGTAATTGAGATATTCATTATGATAAGTATGTACCCCCAACTTAACCACACAAAATATTATTAAATATTTATCGCATTGTAAAGTCCCTATCAATAATGGTTTACAATAAATAAAGTAATTCCAGTTAAAATGAGGAACTGAATTAACGACGCTCGAGCTATATTCATTCATTTGTCATTCACTTCATTCATTTCATTTTTAATTTTATGAACCGTCTCCAATTTTTGAAACTGTAAGCATCTGAAGTATATTTTTTGAAATCGTAACTTTAGCATTAAGGAACGAAACTAAAATATTAATTTAATTAACTGAAATTAAAATTTGTTGTTGTTTGTGTAAAGAACTTAAAGAAAGTAGAAATAATACTACATCACGTAGTTTCATTTAATTGTGGAAATATAATTATATTGTATGGCTTAGGTACCAATATTAGAAACATAAAAATCGATAATTTTTCAAAAATACTGGTTATTCATCGCATTGTTGTACAACAGCAAGAAAACATCTTAATAACTGTTTTCCAAAAAGCTAGATCAGCATAGATCCCATGGATTTTTTCGTTTGAGGACTCCTTCCTCAAACGAAAAAATCCATGGGGGTTAAATGAGGTGAACGTACGGCCAAGAAATGGGTCCGTCTCCGCCGATCTAGCTTTTTGGAAGGAGCTCATTTACACTTGCGAAGAAATATCAACAAGGAAGGAATTAATGGATAAAATTCAACCAATTCTTAGGGTTATAAAGGAGGAAATGCAGCTAAAAGTAACCGTGGGAGAAGTAAGAAAAAGGGCCTGTTTATTACTAGAAATCGTGGTTCTCAATTTGAACGCAAAAAGTAGCAAAAACTTAGTTTTATTTATTTATCTCCCCCAATTTGGTTTGTGCACTAAGTATTGGCGAGATATTTGTGTGGTTACAGAGCGATGACCTTTGTTCGGCGCTTCGCGGTCATTGTTCGGCGTAATTTTTAAATGCCACAATGAAAACAGTTTTGTTCGAATTTACAAAATGTCCTTTCACAAATTTTTGTACCCAGTATTTTTTCGAATGACATAGATGATTGGAATCTCTTTTGTTATACTGGTTATATATAAAATAAATCAAAAAAATAAAAATATATGGACGAACCTAATTTTACTAGAACTATATTAGGAATTAACTGTCAAATTTTTAATTTTATTATATAAGTATGTATATGTACACTTATAACACACATATATATATATATTTACATATTTACATATATATACATGTATACATATATATATATATATATATATATATATATACATATGCACAGGATCAAGGATAAGTCGAATAGGCCCGCCCGCGATATCCAGGCCGTTCAATCCCTCCCAAGAAAAATATTATAATTGCACTTTATAGGATTTCGTAATTTTCGTCACCCAAATTTCGTCAAACCAATTTATTACACAGAATGACAACATATCTTAAGAAAAACTGGTTCTTTGTAATTTATAAGTCATGATGAGACAAACTTGTTACATTTAACTCTAAAAAAAAGCAGATATCGTCCACACAAGGGATATAGGGATAACCACAATACTGGCACCGATTTTTAGGTAATTTCCCTCTTTTTTATAATTCCAAGCACACACGTGCATGTGCGTGTGTGTTTTGAATTGTACAGTAATTAAATTGTATAGTGATTACATTTTTGCAATTTTTGATCAATAATTTAAATGGCTTTCCAAATGCAAAGATCTCGGGTCGAAATTAATGAGGTGGTGATTGAAATTAGAAGAATTTTAGTACGAGATCGAAGATAAAAAAGGAAAAATTAACAGCACAACGCTAATGCATTATCTAGCTACTCCGTTAACCTAATTCAACAGAAACTTCCTAATTCGAGTCTTTTAAATATTGATGATCCATAACCATTAACCAGTTCATTTAAATCCCAAATTCACGAGCCTGTTCAAGTTCAAGGGTAACCTCAAAATCCTGTTGATGACTTGATAGATCTGGGGTTCTTTGGAGCTAAACCCTTATGATAATCAAAACCCAAGCTTCAGCTGCTTAAATAATTCGCAATCGATAGAATCCACTGAAACATGAGATCAGTTATCCGCTATTGATTTAATTAACGATGACTGTGCTAAATTCTTAAACGTTATCTTAATCAAAGATATAAACTTCAATATAAATTTATAGGAATTGAACGAAGTGTTGACGCCAAATACTTCCAGAGTGATACTTGTTCTGACTTCTATTGACCTAGATGAGTCCAGTCCACACATTCAAGAAATTTTGCAAAATTCCAATGACTTTGTTAACAATGAAAAACGATTACATTAATACAAAAACTTCGACATCAATAACAAAATATTGTACTTGATATTTACCAATATTCATTTTTCAATGACTGTACTTATCAGGATACATATAAAGCGTTACAAAATGTTTGTAATGAATTTTTGGTTTCGGAAAAAGTTAACGAAATAGCAATATCTGACTTTGCAAATACCTTTCGAATAACGGTTTTCAACCGTTCTTTTCTATTTTTTTATACTTTCCCCTTTGAAAAGTATCAATTTTTCGACGAATATTTTTAGTAAGCCAAAGTATACGGACTATAACGTATTACCCAGTATCCCAACATGTACTAATAACAACACCTATGCGAAGCCGTTGTTCAATTTTTTTTAATACAGTAAATAAAGAAGTAATAGTTTAAAAAACAATCTCTGTTCATACGTACGAAGCCGGCTGAATATCTATATAATATACAAATACCATCCACTGATTGAATCACCGCGGAACTATACATTCTATAAACCTAAAATTTTGCACGTACGTTGCGTTCGGCTTCTGGGTGCGAGTTAAAAAAAGATTATTAAAAATTCAACCGCTAAGAGCTAAACGTAAAGATTGATTATGTTAAAAAGCAAATAAAATAAAATGCGGTCTGGGTAGTCATAAATTATTTATATCACTGTCATCAGAAGTGCTTGGTAATTTATGCAAAAAGAAAATGAAAAGAAAACATGTTTACAAGAAAGTTAAAAATAGGAAAATTACCTCAAAGTCGGTGCCGGTTCTGTCGTTAAACTTCTTGTGAGGGCAATATCTGTAATTTTCTAGAGTTAACGGTAACAAGATGCGTCATCATAATTTATAAATTAAACCAGCCAATTTTTCTTGGGATATGTTATCACTCCGAGTAATAATTTTTTTACAGCATTAACGGTAAGAACTTTGGGTGACAAGACTTACGAAACCCTATAAAGTGCACTTATAATATTTTTTTGAAAGGTTTAACAGCCTGGAAATCACGGCCGAGACTATTCGACTTATCCTTGGGATCATGTAAAAAAAAAAAAAAAAAAATATATATATATATATATATATATATATATATATATATATATATATACACAGGTTATTCGAAGCTCGATGCAAAGTTGAAAGGGACTAATAACTTAGCCCATTTAAAACATTTTGAGCCATGCATGTCTTGGCGAAATTAAAATTTTTTTAATTTAAATTTTAAAAAAATTGAAAAAAAAAATGTTAAAAATCCAAAACTTGACAGTTAAAAGAATTCAAATAAAATTAGATAGATCAGTATATTTATATTTTTTATTTATTTTGGATATACCCAATATAAAAAAAACTGATTGCCCAGATCTATGTCATCCGAAAAAATGCTAGATGCAATTAAACAATTCAAACTAAAAGAAAACTGTTTCCAATTCTACATATTCCTAATTCTACATATCTTATTATCGGTAATATATTACCGATAATAAGATATGTAGAATTAGTGTATTATCTTGGCCTTACTTTCAAATACCCTTGCTTTTGTACAAATATATTACCGACAATAACTTCCATTTAATTTTATTACATACACCCTAAAGTTTGCATTGTATAACTTCACATAATAACAACAATTGAATTTATTACCCCAACTAGAATACTAGTATATTGTATAACTCTTTGTAATATAATAAAACCTAGTCTGCGCCCCTGCAATAAACTCACTAACATAAACAATGGAAAAATCAGCACAAAGCAGTCTTCCGCTATTGTGTTTGAAACATATAAATGCTGTTTGTTGTTCCTAAGAGTTAATCTTTGCTAATAACCCACCTGAAGATGTTGTAATACAACAAAACCTAGGTCGTGGTAAAGAAATTAAAGATAGTAGAAATAATACTACATCACGTCCCACAATAAGTTCATTTCATGCACATCAATAAGTTCATTTCATGCACATTTTCGCACACTTTAAGTTGTGGCTTTATTAATCTCATTCATTCCAATTTTCTATTGTCCTTTTTCAACCAATATAGAATTAAAACAACGCATCCTACTTAAATAAATTTATTCCAGGTCTTACATCGGGTCTTCAGAAACCTATCATTTCTCCCAACTCCCTCCCTTATACCCGCAACGCACTTATCAAACTATTCCGACGCAAGAAATTCACCGTGCAAACTTGAGTAAAAAGGCCTCAGATACCGTACATAACTAATGATGCTAAATGTTTACTTAATCACCAAGGCAAATAAAACGAGACATTAGTTTTATTTGTATAGACATGGACCGCTCACGCTCACTAGTTAAATATTCAGCGGCAAACCTAGAATTTCCATAGGAAATTGGTAGCGACACTGTAAAGAAGAGTGCGCACAGCAGTGTAGTTCGAGGGCGACAATGGCTATGGGGGCGCCGTGCTGGGGATAGATATAATGCTTGTCATCAGACAAGCATTATACCTATCCGCAGACAAGCATTATATTGTGTGTAACGATGTATTGCATCCGACAAATAGACTGCGTGCATTCATTGTATAATACGTGTCTCGAGTAGGGTACCTTTCAGAATGGATCCAATAAAGCTGTGTACTTGGTACTATTGAGTATATGTAATAATCGGAGTTTCCTGAGCTTTTTATATGTAATAAAATATGTTTAATTCATACATATACGTGTAAAAGAACAATTGGATAGATTTTACATTTTTATATCTGCACTAATAAAAAAAACTGGCAAAATTATTTCCTTATTTGTTTGTTTCGATAATCTCTGGAACTGCAGGTCTGATTTCTTTTTGTGTCAAAAAGCTCATATTTTGTAAAAGTACATATTAGGTTATATATCAACACTTACAGACTATAGAGGATTGAAATATAATACGGACTATATATAATTACGAGACGATTCATAGGAGCGAAGCAGTGATAAATAAATAAGGTAGTGGTCGAGGAAGGCTGTTTATATGGAGCAATATAAGTAGAGACCAGTTTACTTATTCACGGATTTTCTTGAGTACTGAATCAATATTTGAATACTTTTAATGTTATATTTCTTAGGGTCCCGAAAGTAATATTAATTGGGTATGATCCTGATAATATATTAAGAAAATGGGAAATGATGTCCCTCTATTTAGTTTTTATCATAAATCATGAAAACTATCGGATCAATTTCATGTTCATGTTATAATGTTAAGAAAGAACGGGAAAATTGAAATATGATTTAGTTTCTTATATATAAATAAAATTACAAAATTCGGCTTGATATAAAAAAATACCAGCTTATTGACCATTGACCATTGTCAATAATTATCTGGGACCACCGTTGACCATTTTGACTACCTTAACAGGCATTGCTATTGACTTTATTAACAATATTTATTATTGTTAACAAAAAAGTTTACGAAAATTAAGCTGAAATCAAAATTTACAACGACGAAGCGATGTCGGGTTGTCGGTAAGACTTACTGTTCACTGCTTCATATAACTCAAAACCTTAATTATTTACATTATATAGAGGAATATTCATAGACAGCTTGTATAACTTGTAATGTATATTAAATAACAAATATACAACACAATACAAAAGATCTCGTTAATCGCGGTTTACAAATACGTGAGGAAACGTAGGATTATTAAAATATTCAAGTTTTTTGCCATTATATAAAACAATATAATTATTAATAGATCAAAATATCAAGTTGATAGCTTACTCATGAGTAATGGTACAAAACTGTTAAAGTCCTCGTGTGTCTGATAGAAAAATGCGATTCTGTAAACACAAAATCTGTGACCGTTTGAAATAATTTTGGAGTGTTAAATCAGCATGCCTAAATTCAAAATATTTGTTAAGTTTTTCACGCAAAATATAGATTTATTATCCTTATAGGATGATTATTGATTCCTAGAAACGATTTACGTAAAAAATATTAACTTCGTTTTAAATTATTTTTCTCTAAGTGTTGAACGCTGAACAGAACATAAGATATAACTCCTGAACTTGTTCATCGAGGTACATTCAGATAAGATGTTATTTTACGACGAGTCCTAAAGCATTGAATTTAATGATGCTATTTCTACGTTACTTGATGAATTATCGTTAACGATTTTTTTTTTAATTTATATTCTGTACATTGAATCACCACTCGATAAAAATGATGAATTCAACTGTTGTATCTACCTTCACCATCAGCGTTAACTACTGATGTCAATGCCTATAATTTACTTAGCTAAATTAAAATTAGCAAAATAAGAAATATCTCTTTTCGTTATCAACATTAAAATATTTAACTATGATCAATTTTGATAGTATTGCACTAAATTGTTACGCGAAACTGCATTCGTAACATCATCTATTGATAAATTCAAGTAACTACATAAAATGCGACACTTACCCTTAACTGTTTCTTGACAATTCAAGATTTTTGTGGTTCGGTACCTCAAAAGGAAAAACGGACCATTCATAAGATCATTCACATTTCCATCAATTCATCTATCACAGCTGTTTATAACGGTATAAAAAATTTTTTTTCATCATTATAGGTAGCAAATCTTCAGAAATATGCTGTAAAATATGGAAAGGAAATATTTTTCCTGCCCCCGTCTTTTTGCCGAACTATTGAACTTAAATTCTTAAACAACAGGATTTTTAGATTTAATTATAATGATTACTCTAGGTGTAATAAAATCTGATATATTCATGATAAGATATATGTCTTATAACTTAATAATTTTTTTAAGTACTTATTGCACTATAAAATTCACACGAATAATGTGATTGCACTAGAAAATTCACACAAATAATTATGAGTGTCATTTCAGCCTAAATATATTTGATATTTTTTGAAAATTTCATTTGCTTAAAGCAAATATTTTTCTTTCAATATGACAACGTTAATAATACTATAACACCGATACACAGTAGAACCAAATTGTACAATTTAATTTTGATGTAGCACATACGCTATATCAATTAGCTGTTTGCTATGTAGATCAATTGTAATGGCAAGTAGTTAAAACATGCCCAGTAAATGTTCTAAAAAGTTTTAATTAGAATACAATACGAAAGAATCTACGGAACACGATTTATAAAGTTATTTACATAATTGTTTTCTGTTCGAAGAGACGAAAATTTCAATAAAAAAACAATCTGAATAAGGAGATTTATAAAAATTTGAGTTATCAAGTATAATACTTCAAAAACTAAACGGTTACGTAAAATTTTCTTTTAATATAGAGACATCAAATAGAGACTACTTATATTGTGGCCAAACATAAAATATCCTGTTCGATTTAAAAACAAAACGGTAACAATAAAATAACGCAGAATTAATCACAGCGCATCATTTGATTTATAAATTATACTACCGAATATATTGGAGAGATAATAAGTATATCTGATCCTAAATTGCCAGCGAGTAGCAATTCTGAGACAGTTTACGATTTACGAACGAATTAAGGCGATATAGCACGCGGTGCCAGACGCTAAGCCTGACCGCCGCGCGCTCGGCTAAAATGTCAAATGAGCATTATTATGGAGTGTCGAATGAGCATTATTATGGTGTGTCGAATAATCATTATTAACGAATCTGTGTCGAATGAGCATTACTATGGTGTGCAGAGTGATCATTATTTATGGACCGGTGTCGAATGAGCATTACTATGGTGTGTCGAATGAGCATTATTATCATCTGTCGAATTTCACGTCAGTGTGATTTCACTTGCCTTCTTTACATAACATTGTTTGAGGATAGGAAATAGGTTTCAAATTGACTTGTCGAATTGAGTCATATTTCTTCCAAAATGACTCAGACGTTAAAAATTCTGTGCAGTTTCCCAAAAATCGAATGTGGTATAATCTAAGCTAAAATCTCTTGGTTTTCCACACATGGCCATTTTTTTACAATTCGTAAAAATCACTGTTCAGGGTTGATATTTTTGTTCGAATGTTATTTTTTGATGTTACATATATTTGTATAAGAAGTCTTTCAAACTAAGTGAAAGAGTTCACGACTATTACGGTTGATTTGGGAAAAATATTAAAATGAACTTTTGAAGATTTTGTGATTTTCTTTTTCCAACTTGATTGTTCCCGATGTAAAAAAATGTATATTACCCAGAACCTACAATCTATCACAAAAAAAATTGGAAAGTAATATAAGAATTATAATAGTAAAATCTTACCACTTTAAATGTAAAATAGAGGTGTTTTTCCTGTTGTCCCTTACAACCAAAATAGAATTATGGCAACGCTTTACAGTTTAACAAATTTTACGCATATTTATACATTAAAGTTAAAATAAATATATTAAACAAACACTTTGCACATTTTACCACAGTATTTTTCAGCTTATTCATTTCACTCAATTTTGTCTTTGACCAGTCAAAATAGAATTACCAAAAAGCGTTCTATTTTAATAAACTAATACCCCGTCTCACATTGAATCGACTGCAGTAAGTCCTTGATGTACATACGACTAAACGAACCCTAAAAGTTGTACTTTTTCACAAAGTCTTTTTCAATCGCCACAAAGTACAATAATTCATTATTGTACTTTACCAACCAAAATGGAATTACTGCATCAAATTATACTTTAACAAATTAATACCCCGTCTCACATTGAATCTTCTATTACAAATCCATTTCACGCATTCATAGATTAGAATTAAAATAAACATATGAACCATAAACTTGTACAATTTAGCAAAACCTTATTGATCCTATTAAGTTATTGCCGTGGAGCATCCAAAATGCAATTACCAAAACAAATTATACTTCAACAAATTAATACACTATCTCATATTGAATAAATTCAATACGTTCTTTTTAATCCTGCATACATTAAGGTAATAATTAATAAATGAACCCTAAACGTTGTACTTTTTTCACTAAGTCTTTTCTAGTGTTATTGATTCCACTAACTTATTGTCTTTCACCAACCAAAACTGAATTGTAACAAAGGATTATACGTTAACAAATTATTGCCGTATCCTATAACGAATCTTTAGAAACTTGTCAATCCTCACAAATTCCCTCTTTCTACCCACAACACATACCCGCAACTAAACTATTTCTGCTAAAGAAATTCACTGTGTAAACTTAAGCAAAAAGGGCTAGATACCGTGCATAAATAAAGACGCAAAAGGTACACTTAATCACCGCAGCAAACACAACAAGACCAATGTCTTGTTTTGCGTAGACTCGGACCACTCACGCTCTCTCGTTAAATATTCAGCAGCGAATCTTGGATTTCCATACGGGATTGGATGCGAGACTGCAATAAGCGTAGACCGGGGGGCGACAATGGTAACGGAGCCGCCGTGCTGGGGATAGCCTGCGGACGAGCGTTATGTTGTGTGTTATAATGTGTCGCGGGCAACGAATAGGTTGCATGCATTTTGCTGTGAATGCCTTGAGCGGGATTTGTCTAGGCAAAACTATATTCTTAGTTATGTTTAATATATTTAATAACCGGGATTTATCTGAAAGATTTGGATATGTAATAGAATATTGAGCTTTTTCCGCATATATAATGTCATTCGAGGTGTATATATCTAAGAGAGAATAAATTTGGGAATTTTTACCTTATAAATACACTTCCTAATATTTAATAACTTTCAAGCTTATTTATAAAGTAAAAAGTTTAGTGTTTAATTATTTGTTTGCGCTAATTTCTGGGACCAAATTGGATTTCTCTATGAATCAGGAAGGTCATTTGTGAAGAAGATTATAGGCCATATATCATCATGCTATTCTTCATAGAGGAAGAAGAGTTATAAATAAATATAACAGAAGTCTGGAGACACTACTTTCAAGCAATGTCCCCCGATTGCTACTACATTGTGCAAGATAAAAGTATACCTACTTATTTATTAACTGACCATCTAGACTATTCGCGCCGACGTAAACTCGAATACGACAACCGATGTTGTTTGTTTAACGGAACGAAGACGTTTAGTGACATAATTAAGACAATACTTTGCTGGCTTATGCCAATGGCCACAGCTGAGAAGTAATAAAATAGTGAAGGTAAAAACTCTTTACATAACAACAAATCAACTTAAAATGGAACATATTTGTAATTATTTTCTATATGTCTGTTTTATGCCCAAAATGTCATGGGAAAACTGCTTAACAGTTTTCATGCAGTTTCAATTTATGTATCTTCGGGTTACCAGGGTAAAATAAGGAAGGGATGATTTCGATAAAATGTTAAGAAATTGACAAATAATGTCCGTTTATTTGTGCTCATCAAAATTTGTAACATTTATTTGATTTTATTAATTTATTTATTTAATAAAAAATTACCTCAATTTATAGCTTTCTGCCAGTACTTTGATGAGTTAGAAAAATGCAACAAAAATGTTATAGAACAGACAAAAAACCGAAATCATAAAGCGTATAATAAAAATAAGCGAAAATTCTATGCCGGTATATGTCGTGGCATCAATAATGTTGCCACGACATATTTGTTAAAAATTATTATTAAATTTCTAGCTCGTTATCTGAAGTATTGAACAAGTAGCCAAAATTTTAACAATTTTTAAAAACGTAAAAAGGTCAATTACAAATAAAATTTACAACTATTTTCATTCCCACATCATCACTAATAAATATTCAAGAGTATATAATATTTCTCCTGAACTATTTGAGAATATTAATTTTTCGCAGTTCTTATATATTGCTTACTATATCTCTCTCAGTCCCCGGGACAATGTATGGCTATATCCGCCAGAGCTTATTTTCTATAACTGCTATATTTTACATTTATTTCATATTTATATATTTTTTTTTCAGATACAAAAGACAAAGCTGTGGTATCCTAAAGCAATTAAAAAGCTGTTATAGCTCCGTGAACGAAAGAAATAGGTATAAAAATCAGTAAATTTATTTAAGTTTTCAAGAGCTACCTTAAATGATTACGTGAGAAATTGTGAAAAACCTGTTGAAAATATAGTTTCTGGAAGAAAACCAGTTTTGTGATAATGGAATTGTGTTTTTTTTTTAAATTTTTTTTTACAAATTGAAGTCCGAAATTCAAGACCAACTTTAACTTTAATAAAATATTTTACATTAATCGAGCTGGCATCAGTACTATTCAATATAAAGTCAGAAAAATCCTGACCATGAAAGACAAAACAGTTATTCCTTTATTGATGGTGTTTCCAGGAAAAAACCTGAAAGCTGAACTACTTGATGGAGCACCTCCAGGTACCATTGCTGGATGCCATCCATCTGGTTGGACCAAACCTGAGATGTTCTTAAAATTGCTGAGATATTTCGTATTCATAGTAAAACCATAAAAAGAAGATCCTGTTTTGCTTAGTCATTATAACTATATAACAATTTAACATGATTGACATTGCACGTGAAAATGGTATTTCTATATTCTACCTACCTCTCATTCAACTGACCATACGCAGCCTTTTGATATTTCACTTATGTATATTTCCTTTAAGAGCATACTATGCCAAAGAAAAATATAAAATTGATTGATAAATCATCCAGGGCGGATTGTTACTCATTACGAAGTTATAGAAATATTTCAAAAAGTTCGCACTAAAGTTTGTACGATTTATACATTCAGAGACGGATTCGGGAAACGGGAATATTTTAATGGAACGCAAAACTATTTGGATGATTTACCACATGCTCCTTCTTCAACCGATACAACCAACACCACATTTTTCGTAAACGACGTTTCATCATCTTCGGACAGCACGAGTGCAAGATCAATAACATCAATTTCATTATCACAATAAGGGAACTTTTCATCCCTATTTATAATTACAGCAGATCTGCAGCCTGTTACTGTCATTGAATCACCCTCAACTTTAACTAGACGTGTCAAAGCCTCTATAGTTACCGCCTCGTCGTATAAATAATTAATAATAGATGCAGAAAAGAAGCGAAAGGAGAAAGATGAAGGAGTAGCGGGAAAAGAGGGACAGAAGTTTAAAAATCTAAAACAGCGGGAAATAATGAGAAAAAAAACAATAAGCGCCAAAGAAACGGTGTGCATCCATATAGTATTATATACAGTTAAAACGATACTACACTGGCATTGACAAACACTTAAGCAGAGTTCTAGTGGCGCTGACAATATTTTCAATCGACCGCTATGGTTCTTCCACGTTCCCTCTGCCATACTAGGTTTATTAATTGTATGGAGAGAACTAACGAATGAGGTTTAATTCCGCGACGTATTTTAAATAATCTGTGAAAATATATTTTACTTGTAGGGTTTTGTACAAGAATTGTTCGATTTCTGTCACAGGCTGTGTGTCCACCTGTTTGTTTGTCATCGTCTTCTAACTTCTAAACGAAATAACGAAGAAATTTAAAATTCCCACCTAATACGTTGTTTCTTAGCCCAAAACGTAAAATAGTATTACAAAACAGTTCAAGGAGAAAGGTGAATAAATGTTTTACATATATTTTATGTTATTGAAAATACCTCTTCAAGTAGAAAACAAATTGTTTTTTTCTTTTAATTTCATAGATTTAATACAGTGAACCTTCAATGGTATTAATTTTTATATCCGTTTTGTTTGTGTCAATGCCAGGTTTATCAGAAAAACCCAACTATGTAATAAGCTCTACTTCAGCTCTAAAATGTCACATGGAAAACTAATTCTAAAAAGACAAAAGTTATGAGTAAAATTAAAATATTTTTATGCCTATTATTAGAAATATTAAGATAAATTTATGTTTATGAAAGGGCATGTATTTATGTCTATCTTGGGCAATATATTCTCGTGACAAAAAGTTAATATTTGTAAACATTTTGGCAGAAACACTATTTATTCTGAAATGTTTAAATTTTTATATACATGTAAATATATACGGAAACCTCATAATACAGTTAACAGGTTGATTCACACACACACACAAACACATGTGTCTATTTTTGTGTGTGTGTGCATATATATGTATATATATATATATATATATATATATATATATATATATACATATATATATAAATATATACATATATGTACTACTTCTGACCATCACTCAATGTGCACAAGATTTAAAATTTAACAACAATTTATGTACAAATTTCCGATGCTCCATATGGTAATACTTCTTTTATGGCCATGTTAAGAACATGTGTAAGAACTTTAGACAAATGGAAGCAGTTACATGTTTCTAGTACATAATTTACAGAGGACTACTTTCATTTTTTATTTGTTATAAATCTGTAATTTATGTTCGACTGTAAATTTATGTACCACTTATATTACATCGATTTATTATCTTCGCAAAAGCACTAAAATCAACATAAGCTAAACCTATATTTAATTTTTTTTTGTAAATCGAGTTTAAGTAAATAACATGTAACCCTTATTTCAAGACACTATGTAGCCTGGTTCGGCGTAAGTTCGCGAGAAAAAAAATTATACATTAAAAAGAACACACACCTGAATCAAAATTATTAAATATTAAAAAACATTAAGAAACACAATCTGTATTCAATGAGAAAAGAAATAAAAAATTTGAAGCATTTAAACTGAGAATGTTGAATATTGAAATATCTAAATCAACTTTTCTGATAGTAGTACATAAGTGCAGTATATATAATTTAAAAAATTAAACAATGTCTTGTTTTTTAAGACGAGGCTGAATAAAATCAGCCAGGTCCGAATTTTGTTCATGCCACGAGTGTTGTTTAACAAACTTATAATCACTAATAATATTGAGACATACAAATACTAAAAAAAATTTTAATTTTCTAAACCATAACTAACACCCCATTATAGTTGAACGGAATTCTAAATGTTAGTATTACCAAAATAGACCCAGTAACAAAACAGGTAAAAATTCTAATTTTATAGTGTCCCACTTTGTTAGGTATAAACAAGCAAGTATTAAAATTACATTTGTTTCATCATCAAAGTCTTATTCTAAACAGTACCCCTCGAAAAAAAATTAGACGAAAATAATAGCTCAGTTTTTAATATGATTGGTCTTGGGTCAAAACTAACGACCGCATCCCAACTTCTCACGGATGTGTAAACTTTTTGTTGATACAGCTTCTGCTTTCTTTTACACAACGTTAAAAAAAATCGATCCTGGTCTTGATGTGTTTGTTTTTGTTGTTATTCTGTTACAAATATCAATACGTGAAAGCTTGCACTTGTAATTTTGCTTACTGAAATATACCTTTGAAATTATTTTCTGTAACACTGTAAAATGTAAGGATTATTTAATTTAGATGAATTTAAAGAGAACGCTCTAAAATTTAATTTGATAAATATTATGACAGTTGACCCTCATTAAGTCAAATTTCATAAATAATTTAGGTAGAAAATTATGTTCTTTTAAGCAGCAAAACGTTTATTACAAGTTTCAAGTAACTACGTACATTCAGACGTGGACTTCATTAAAAAAAATTTCTAAGAAAAATGTCGTCCTACGTCATTTCCACGCATCTCTTAGGATTTTAGCACTGTATGCCAAGATACCTTTCCAATAAATACTTTTTTCTACTTAAACGGCTTTTACCTTTACAGAACTGGGTAATTTTCACAAAATGTTAATATATAAATGCAACTTGCTCGTGCATTAATCTATCAAAAAATAACTAAGACAAAAGTTTCTATTCATTAAAACTGTTTTGTGCTTACTGAGAAAATGCGTAATATATGTACAGAGAGATGCGACGGGGGACTTCATTTTATAGTACGTATGTATAATTAATTACGTAATATGTGTGAAATTTTAATCTATAGCTTTTCAATTTTAGTTCTAAAAGTTTTAAACATTGTAACAATAATATAGTTTTGTTAGTACTCTCTATATACACAAGTTTACAAAGTCTAGTCCGTTCAATTCAGTGGCCTCTATTTATTGTATTCCCAGACATCTTTGGAATACGATTACAAAGTTATGTACATGCAAATACATGCAGCTTTGTCGGAATAATCAATACTCTTTATGAAAGCGTTTGCAATAAAATTTACAACAGTATGCCGAACGTCGATTTATTTATATATGCTGTGTACGCACAGTTAGCTTACACAATAACTTATACTATCTAATAAACGATCAAAGCACGACATCTTTACAGAAGTTCTCATTAATCACGGTTCACACACACATAATAAGGCATACAACAATGTAGGTCTATCAAAATGTTCAAGCTTTTTACCAATATATGAAATAATGTAATCGTTAATTAATCAAAATGTCAAACTAACCGCTTGCTTGTGAATAATACTATGAAATGATGAAAGTCCTCGCTTGCCTAATATCGAACCGCGACCGTGTAAACCCAAATCCTTTGTACTAGTTTTGTTCTTCTAAATGAGCATGTTTCAATTCAAATTAGACGTTATATTTTTAATGTAAAATATGGCCGACTGGGTAATTTTTTATCGTTATAAGATCGTTAAAGAAGAAATGGCATCTTTACTTTAAGTTATTTCTATATATGTTCTGGAAGCTGAATATTAAATATGGTGTATTATGTCAAAGTACGTTCAAATCACATTATATTTGAAGAAAGGAAAGGAAACCCGCCACATTTTAATTATTCTGATTGTTCGTATATCAGTAAATCTTTCTCTATAATTTTTCTTCCATCTACACTGAATCAATCACGGGTTTTCACCACTCGAGAATAATTATGAATCCAACTATTATACCCAGCGTTAATATCAGTACTATTTACTGATAATGTCATTTCAAACATAATTTACTTAGGTAAATTCAAATTATCAAAATAGCAAATATATCTTAACCTTAAGAACCACCACAAAATTAACCACGAACAATTTTGATAGGATTGCATTTAAACATAAAAACTACTTATCAATATGAAGAAACAAACAATCGTTGCATGAAGCTGCATCTAGCGTTATCTGTTGATAAATTCAAATAATCACGTGTGTGTCATACTTATTCTTAAATTCAAGCATTTAGAATACGGTCAAAACATCACTTAGCATTTAGGCTACCAAAACATCACTTAGCATATAAATTGTAGTAAACTTAACAGAAAGAAAAATAGACATAGAAAAATAAATAAGGTACAACATGAAGAACACTTCTGCGTCATATTTTTTTTCTAAATTAATTGAGAAATCAATATATTATCTAAATATATTATTTCTAAAAGATGTTTTTTGGTCGAGTGGCTCGATCTCTTTAACTATTGCACCAAAAAAAATTAAAAAATACCCACTTAAAGCTTATGTTTTCTACTTTGGGCGAAAAATATAAAAAAATTCGAAAAAAATATTTTTGTTAATAAAAAAATTATTTTTTATAACAATTGGCATGAGGGCCATCTGTGGGCGACACATCAAATATCTTAGCCAAATTGTATACTTGGAACACGCTAGATGGCGATATAGTGCGAAGACTTCGCACGGGTCAGCTAGTTATGTATTATTTTGAAAATGTCTAATTATTCTAAAAATTCTTGAGGTTAAAAATAATATAAAGGAAATTAATACTGCATTATTTGTTTCCATTATTCACGTAAATTCTCTAAAAAAAAATTCGTTTGCTATGTCCATTTTCCTTATATCAATGTATAGAATCGGTTCGCTTCGCGGCGTCCGTTTTTCTTATAATATTATATATACGGACTCAGCACCATTTCTAGTTCAGTAGTCTTTGGACTGTCGACGGGGAGATGTAATTTTGTTCCGCACTCTTTGCTTTTACATTTCACAATGTTTAATTACGCAAATTGATATTTTATTGCAATGATAGGTGCAAATTTTATTGATTAATATTAACATACGTCGAGTTAATTTAATAGAATAGTAACAACAGTTTCTACGCATGATTATTAATTTATTTTTGTTAATAATTTTACATATCTATATAATATATATATATATATATATATATATATATATATATATATATATATATATATATATATATATATATATATATATATTTAGAATAAAGGTGAGTGATAAAACATCCAACTCAATACACAGATTACTGAATTCCAATTTGCAATGTTTTTATGATGCAAAATAAAGACGTATGTTGCATACAAAAAATGAACACAATATTTCTATGATCGGATTATCAGACGCAATATCAGACGCAAATTATTCAAAAAATACGTTGACAGAAAGTATGTAAGGTGCAATGCAAAGAATACACATGCAAGGCAAAGAATGTACTATTTTCATAATTACTGTTTGTTCTGTAAGTTTCTATGATAAAGATAATTACTAAAAGATTACAAATTTATATTTTATACCAATTTTTCCTACTACCGATGTATATTATATACAAAATTAAATAATTTGCCGCCGATAAGCCTCGTGCAAAGGTGTGTGAATCCAAAACAACTAGTGCTGTTTTCTTTCACCTATTTGTTACCTGTCTACCGTTACCGAAACGCAACTGTTGTTAGATTTGGCGTAACAACATTTGACCACTTCATTTAACCTCAATGGAACAAGCCTCGAACTGTAACTTCATATAACTTTTTATAGTCTCGTATATATGCGCCTAGATTTGAACAAGTTAGGTGAAAAGAAATGGCGCCTCAATTTTTTGTACATTGCTACTAAAAGAAAATTATGCAAAGGAATCATGTACCATAACACTTAGAAAAAAACGTATTTTTCTAGCTGTTAATAAAATATTTTTCACATAATTCATTTAAATAAATTTTAAAGTCTTGTGCACGGTCATTTAAATAACGCTTTTAATTTTTGTCACTTTTGAGCTTGTTAATCTGTCTATATCGTCCTTATTCACTACAATTATAATTTTGTGTACAATTATATTTTTCACACATATAATTTTTAAATTTTATTTTGAACTATAATGAACTAAATAAATTTTTCAAAAAAAAAAATTAAATGTAACTTTCTCATTCAAAATATAACTTTTACCTTATTGCTTACCTACTTTCCCGACGAATGCTTTTTTCGACTTCATCATTGTCAGAGTTCGGGTAATTTATATAAGTTATTGAAATATATATATATATATATATATATATATATATATATATATATATATGTATGTATATGTATATATATATATATATATATATATATGTATATATATATGCATATATGTAAAGGTATTTTTTTCTGTGTAAACTACCAAATATTTCTATCGAATTTAATAGAATTAATTTATATTGCATTTTTTGTTTTGGCTTTTTACATATTAATTGTATTTTTTTTATCCACTGAGCGTTGTGGATTCACCAGTTCATTTCAACCCAAAATACACGAATCTGTTCAAGATCCTGTTGACGACTTGATAGATTTTGGTCCTTGGGAACTAAGCCCTTACGATGATCAAAATCCAAGCCTCGGCTGCTTAAATAATTCACCATCGATAGAATCCATCGATACATGAGATTTGTTATCCGATATTGATTTAATTAACGATGACTCAATTCTAAAACGTTATCTCAAACGAAGACGTAAACTTTAATACAAATTTAACGGAATTAAACGAATGATTGACACGATATACTTCCAGAGTGATACGTCTTCTGATTACTATTAATCTAGATGAGTTCAATCGATATACGCAAGAAATTAGCAAAATTGCAGCGACTTTGTTAACAATCAGAAACGATTACCAAAAACTCGACATCAATAACAAAACAGTCTACTTCTTATTTACCAACGTTCACTACTATATACACTTCTTATTTAGAAGGAAGCTGCCAATTTCTTTCAGTCAAACAGCTTATTATCTTTTACCATCCAAAATATCATTAGCACAACGCATTGCGCTTTCAAAAATTTGTACCCCATCTCAAATTGAAGCGTCTGTGCAAAATTCATCTCATGAATGCATCAATTATCATTATATTAATAAGTGAACATTCCTAGACAAAATAGAATTATCGCAACGCATTATATTTTAACAAATTATTACCCTGTCTCTCACTGAATCTTCTGTAATAAGTCCATCTCATGTAAGCAGACATTAGAATTGCAATACGGAGACGAACCCTAGCCATTGTATAGTTTGACAGTCTTACAGTCTTATTCATTCCACTAACATATTGCCCTTTATGAGGTAAAATAAAAATACCACACTGTATTATAACTTAACAAATTAATACCCCATCTCACATTGAATCTCCCACGATAAGTTCATTTCATGCATATATGTATTAGAATTACAATAAATAAATTAAACCTAAACGTTGCACGCTTTAACAAGTAGCTTTATTAATCTTATTCATTCCAATCTCCTATTGTTCTTTTCCAGAAAAACATAGAATTAGAACAACGCACCATACTTCAATAAATTAATTCCAGGTCTTACATCGGGTCTTCAGAAACCTATCAATTCTCCAAATTCCGTCCCTTTACCCGCAACACACTTACCAAACTATTCCGACGGAAGAAATTCACCGTGCAAACTTGAGAAAAAAGGCCACAGATACCGTACATAACTAATGACGCAAAGGTACACTTAATCACCGAGGCAAATAGAACGAGACATTCATTTTGTTCGAGTAGACTCGGACTGCTCGCGGACTGCTCTCTCGTTAAATATTCAGCGGCGAACCTTGAATTTCCATACAAAATTGGTAGCGAGACTGCAATGAGTGTAGACCGAGGGTGTCAATGGTCACGGGGGCACCGTGCTGGGATAAATATAATGCTTGTCCACAGACATGCATTATACTCTGTGTAATGACGTGTTGCAAGCGACAAATAGATTGCGTGCATTCATTGTATAATACGTGTCTCGAGAAGGGTTTCGTTCAGAATGGATCCAATAAAGCTGTGTACTTGGTACTATTGAGTATATGTAATAATCGGGGTTTATTGAGGTTTTAAATGCGATAAAACATGTTTAAGCTACATATATGTGTATATATATATATATATATATATATATATATACATTTATATGTATATATATATATATATATATATATATATATATATGTATATATATAAATATATATACTGGCTTTCAAGCTATAACATCTAACGAAAAATAAACTTGGTAATCTGGACATTACCTATCTTAAAGTCTTCAATTACTCAGGAACGTCGAACAAGCTTATTTTACAGTAGAAATTATTATGGATTATATTAATATTTTAATTTCCAAGTTTTTAACATACAAAAAAAAGATGGGTAGATTCTATATTTTTATATCTGCCCTAATAAAAAAACTAGCAAAATTTATTTCCTTATTTTTTCCGATAATTTCTGGAACTACAGATCCAATATCAATTAATTAAGTATCGATGCGGTTAACTAAGATATACTTCCATAAAACATGACTTTATTGGCACAAAATCAGGATTTAAATGATTTTGTTTCAAATCACCCATAATTTGTGGAAGTAAATCTTAAATTACATATAATCACTTATAAAGGATTGATATGTAACACAGGCTGTATATCATTACGCTACGATTCACTGGAGTAAAGCAGTGATAAATAAATATTATAGAGGTCGGGGAAGGCTGTTTAAATGGAGCAAGATAAGGAGAGACTTCTTTTGAGAGATTTTCTTTAGTATTTAGTCATTTCAGTACTTTTAATGTTATATTTCTTAGGGTTCTGAAATTAAAATGAGGTGGGTATGATCTTGACAAAATATTAACAAAATGGAAAATTAGGTACCTCTATTTAGTTTTAGTCATAAATCATGAAAACTATGGGATCCATTTTGATGTTCTTGTTACAGTGGTAATAAAGGACGGGAAATTCGGTTTGAGGGTTCTCCATTGAATATTGCAAAGGACCACCATTGACCATTGTGACTACCTTATCAGGGATCACCAATGACCATTGTCGATTTAATTAACAAAGAAGTTCATGTAAATTAAGCTGAAATCAAAATTTACAACAACGAAGCTAATGTCGGCATGTCGATAAGACTTACTGTTCACTGCTTCGTATAACTCAAAACCTTATTACATTATATAGAGGAATATTCACAGACAGCTTATACTACAATTTGTAATGTATATTAAATAACAGATACAATACAATACAAAATATTTCATTAACCGTGGTTTACAAATACGTGAGGCAACGTAGGATTATTAAAATATTCAAGTTTTTTGCCAATATATAAAACAATAAAATTGTTAATAAATCAAAATGTCAAACTGACAGCTCGCTTATGAGTAATGGTAAAATTGTGGATGTCCTCGGGTATGCAATAGAAAAATTCGATTCTGTAAACACAAAATCTGTGACCGATTGAAATAATTTTGGAGTGCTAAATCAGCATGTCTAAATTCAAATTAATTGTTAAATTTTTCACTCAAAATATAGACGTATAGGTAATTGTCGTTATAGGTTAATTATTCATCTCTAGAAACTATGTTGAAATAGAAAAATATTAACTTTGTTTTAAATGATTAAATGAATATTTGATATAACTCCTGCACTTATACACCAAGATACGTCAGATAAGATTATATTTTAAGACGAGTCCTAAGACTTGAATTTCATGATGCTACTTCTACGTTATCGATCCTTAACGACTTTTTTTAATTTATAGTCTGTATACTGAATCACCATTCGATAAAAATTAAGAATCCAACTATTGTATCCGGCGTCACCATCAGCGTTAACTACTGATAATGTCTATAATTTACTTAGCTTAATTGAAATTAGCAAACTAAGAAATATCTCCTATCGATATCAACAATAAAATGTTTAACTACGATCAATTTTTATAGCATTGCATTTAAACATCAAACTACACATATATAATACAGAAACAAACTAAAACGTTACGCAAAACTGCATTCGTAATGTCATCTATTGATAAATTTAAGTAACTATATATAATACGACACTTACCTTAACAGTTTCGTAACTGTCTTTAAGATTTTTATGGTTTCGCACCTCAAAAATAAAAACAAAATCACTCTCGTTTCCTTCTATCTATCAATCACAACTATTTATAAAGGTATAAAAAAACATTTTCTTCATAATTTAAGGTAGCAAATCTTCAGAATATAATATGGAAATAAAATATATTTCCTTTCCCATATCTTATTTGTCGAAATTTTGAAATCAGTTTTGAAATAAAAACATCGTTATCAGAAATCTATACAAAAAGATGTGGGATAATTAAAACGATTATTCTAGCCGTAATAAAATTTGACATAATGGTGATAAGATATATGTCTCCTGACATAATTATACTTATTAATTTCTTATTACACTAGGAAATTCATATCAGAGAGGTGGACTTCTTTTATCATTATAATAGGTTTTATTAAATATATATTTCATTAGGAAGTACATTTCCATGGAAAATTATAATAAATAACAATTCAAACGAAATAAAAATCCCCGGTGCGCGAGGCAGACTCGCATTTGGACCGTATTCTTTTTCTTTAATTAATTATCTTAAATTTTTGAAACTTCAGGAACCTGAAGTATCCTTTTCAAATCGTTACGATTTAAGTTTTATGAGTAAAGAAGACTTTTAATTTTGTTTAGTGGGAAATGAAGTTTGCTAAAAAAAATTATCATAAATTGTTTCCATGTATCTTTAACGATTTAAGCAATGCGCGCCACGATTCTTCTCGAAAAAATGCTCTTTTCGACTAAATTGAGTTTCATGGTCAGAATTCGACAATTTTTTACAAGGTATTGACAACTTATACACAAGTATATTTGTACCTTTCTTATAAAAAGAAACAAAATCCGTTCAAATATTACTGAGAATATAATGTGCATACAGATAGGGGCAGAAAGCACTTTGTTTTATGTGTACAGCAATTTAATTACAATTTATATCAAAATCAAATGAAATTACGTGATTATTTCTACTTTATTAAAATTCTTTACCACGACCTGGGTTTCGTTGTAACAGCATTTATATACCACACGATAAAGGTTTTTCTTTGTTGTAGGAGAGCGGTGTAGTTTTTATTATACTTTCAAAATTACATTATAAAATACAAAAGTATTCAATACACATTATACAAGTATTTTAGTGAGGGTAATAAATCAAACTGATATTATTCTCATTAATTCATTTAAATAATAACAAGGGTATTTGATGGTTGGCACAAGGTTATACAACTAATTATACATATGTCCCATTTTTTGTTTTTTATTCAGATATATCTCCTCAGATGTGTGAGAAAATTTAAATAAAGTAGAAATAATACTAAATCACGTAGTTTCATTTATTTGTAAATAATTAATTTCTACAAAATTAACGCCAAATATGTTCAATACAATATATATTTAAATATTAAGTTTATAACTTATAAGTTTGTGATGTACATCTATAAGAGGTAAACGGACTTACAAAATTACAACAAGAACGTGGTTTATTCGGAATTCATTAGAAATATAACCATAAAACAGTAGCTTTCTTAAATTGTCGACACTTGCCAACTCATAACACACTCATAACAACTTCATTTTTGACTTCTACATAAAAAGAATAATTGACTCCTTTCAAAACATAAATATGTCCAATTTTCGCTTTTAAACACACACAAATAATTATGAGTGTCATTTCAGTCTAAATATATATATTTTTTGGTAATTTCATTTGCTTAAATCAAATATTTTTCACCCAAAATGATGACGATAATAATACTATAACACAGGTATGCAATAAAAGCAAATTAAAAAAATTATATTTTTAAGTAAACACATATAGGCATTTAGCTATAAGCTCTATGCTATGTAAATCAATTTCAAGGACAAGTAATTAAACCATATAGAATTAATGTTGAAAAAATTTTACTTAAAATAAAATTCGAAAGAATCAACGCTATACGATTTATAAGGTTAATTACATAATTTTTTTTCGTTCAAAGAGATTAAAATTGCAATGAATAAACAACCTAAAAAAGGATCTGTATATAGGTATAATGCTTCAAAAACTATAAGCTTGTGTACAATTTTCTTCTAACAGAAACGTCAGATAAAAACTACTAATGCCGTAGCTAAAGACAAAACACCCTGTTCGATTTAAAAACGAAACGATAGCCAAAAATAACGCAAAATTAATCACAGCACCTCGTTTCAGTTTTAAGTTATGTTGAAGCATTTATTAGAGAGATAAGAAGTATCTTGGACCGCAAACTGCGAGGGAGTAGCGATTCCGAGTACGATTGACGATTACGAACAGTATACTATTTACGAACGAATTATAGCAATACCGTGCGCGCGTTGCCAGACACCGAGCCGGACCGCAGGGCGCCCTCGGCTAGAATGTCGAATGAGCATTATTAGGGTGTGTCTAATGATCATTATTAACGAACCTGTGTTTAATGAGCATTAATATGTTGTGTCGAATGATCATTATTAACGAACCTGTGTCGAATGACCATTATTATGGTGTATCGAATGATAATTATTAACGAACCTGTAACGAATGAGCATTATCGTGATTTCATTGGTCGTGATTTCGCTTGCTTTGTTTACATAATATTGTTAAAAGATAGGAAATGGATTTCGAATTGATTTGTCGGATTTAGTTAGATTTATTCTACTTCCAAAATACTCAGATGTTAAAAATCCTATTCAGTTTCCCCAAAATCTAATAAAATATAATCAAAGCTAAAATCTCTTATTGTTCTACACGTTTTTCTTACAATTCGTGATAATAACGTTCAGGGTTGAAATATTTGTTCGAATGTTATTTTTAAATTATTTTACGTATATTTGTATAAGAAGTATTTCAAACTAAGTAAACGAGTTCACGATAACTATTACGGTTCATTTGGGAAAAATTTTAAAATTAACTTTTAAAGATTTTGTCATTTTCTTTATCCAACTTGATTGTTCGCGATATAAAAAAAATATATATTATCCAGAACCTACAACATACCACAAAAAAATTGGAAATTAATATAAAAATTACAATAGTAACATCTTACTACCTTTAAATGTGAAAAAGAGGTGAAAATAAACATTTTTAAATTTTTTCCTGTTGTCCCTTACAAACAAAATAGAATTATGGCAACACTTAACAGTTTAATAAATTAATATCCCGTTCCACACTGAATCTTCTCTAACAAATCCATCTCGCACATTCTTACATTAAAGTTAAAATAAATATATCAAACCAAAACTTTGTACATTTTACGGCAGTATTTTTCAGCTCATTCAATTCACTCAATTGTTGTCTTTGATCAGCCAAAATAGCATTACCAAAACGCATTCTATTTTAACAAACCAATACCCCGTCTCACATTGAATCGACTGTAGTAAGTCCTTCATGTATACATACATTAAAGTTGTGTTAAATAAACGAACTCCAAAAGTTGTCCTTTTTCATAAAGTCTTTTCCAATCGCCACTAATTGTACTTTACCAACAATTGTACTTTACCAACCAAACTAAAATTACTGCATCTTATTATAATTTTACCAATTAATACCCCGTCTCAAATTGAATCTCTGTTACAAATCCATTTCACGTTTTCATACATTAGAGTTAAAATAAATATATGAACCATAAACTTGTACATTTTAGCAAAATCTTTTTTAATCTTATTGATCCTATTAAGTTATTATCGTTAAAATACAACTACCATAACAAATTATATGTTAACAAATTAATACACTATCTCATATTGAATAAATTTAATACGTTCTTTTTAATCCTGCATACATTAAGGTAATAATTAATAAACGAACCTTAAACGTTGTACTTTTCACTAGGTCTTTTTTAGGATTATTGATTCCACTAGCTTATTGCCCTTTACCAATCAAAACCGAATTGTGACAACGGATTATACATTAACAAATTAATGCCATGTCCTATAACGAATCTTTAGAAACTTGTCAATCTTCACAACTTCTCTCGTTTTACCCGCAACAAATTTACCAAACTATTTCGACTAAAGAAATTCACTGTGAAAACTTAAGGAAAACGGGCTAGATACCGTGCATAAGTAATGGCGCAAAAAGTACACTTAATCACCGAAGCAAACACAACAAGTCCAAGGTCTTGTCTAACGTAGACTCGGATCACTCACGCTCTCTCGTTAAATATTCAGCAGTGAATCTCAGATTTCCATACGGGATTGGTTGCGAGACTGCAATGAGCGTAGACCGGGGGCGACAATGGCAACGGAGGACGCCGAGCTGGGGATAGCCTGCGGACGAGCGTTATGTTGTGTGTTATAATGTGTCACGAGCAACGAGTAGATTGCATGCGTTGTGCTGTGAGTGCCTTGAGTGAGATTTGTCTTGGAAAAACTATATCCTTAATAATGTTTAATATATTTAATAACCGGGATTAATTTAAGGGGTTCGATGTGAGATAGAATATTGAGCTTTTGCAGCATATGTAATGCCCTTCGTGCTGTATATATCTAAAAGAGAAGAAAATTGAGAATTTCTTGACATATATCTAATCGATTTCACACATTTTCTTATATTTAATAAAATTATGTGATAATATAAATAATTATAATGCAGTAATAGACCATATAAATATTTTTACTAATCCGGAATTAATACAAAATCAGCAAGTTGGTAAAATGTTATATTTTTACATCCATACTTATTTATAAAGCATAAAAGTTTGTTATTCATTTGTTTGTTTGAGGCAATTTCTGAAACCATATCGTATTTCTTTCTGAATCAGAAAGGTTACCTGTAAGGAAGATTATAGGCCATATATCATCAAGCTATTCTTTATAGTGAAAAATGTAATAGAAGTCGGGAAACGCTACATTCAAGCAATGTCAAAAACAAACATACGGAAAACAATTTTCATATTATTTTCTGTATTTTTTATGCCCAAATTATAGTGAGAAAACGCTCAACGATTTTTATTAATTTATATAGCTTCGGATTTTCAGAGTACAATATGGAAGGTATATCTAGATAAAATGTTAAGGAATGATGACTGTTTGTTTGTGCTCATTAGAACTGAATTTTTATATATTTCTTGTTATCGTATTGAAAAGAGAAGAGAAAATTAGAATCAGAATTGTTTGTTTTACTTATAGCGTATAAATAAAATAGTATAAGGATATGGTAGTAAAATGGTAAAAATAGGTTTTTTTTATTTCTTGCATACGAAAAAGTTAGAAAACAATATCAGGTCGCTAATTACCCTTTAATTTAATATTAACTAATACCATTAAACATTGACCACTGTTAATAATAAGTGAGTTAACAAAGAATTTCATACCAGCTAAGCTGGGGGCAAAACCACCAAGTGGGTAATACTTATTTATTATAATTCATTTATTTTCTTCATAGGAAATTTTTTTAATGGGGAAATTCCCACGAAACCTTGTTACCATGTTACCATGAAATACTTGTTAAAAATTATTATTAAATTTCTAGCTATTAAACTAAAGTGATGAAAAGTAACCAATATTTTAACCATTTATACGAAAATTCTGATTAAGAGAAACAGATCAATTACGAATAACATTCATGAAATAACTTTCGTTTACACTTGAATTCCTTTAAATATTCAACAGTACACAATATTTCTACTAAACTATTCATTGATATTAATTTTTCACAACGTTTATTTATTGCCTACTATGTCTCTCACAGGCATAAAATCATGGCGCGTTAAATAATTTATTTATTACGTGTAAATACGTTAATATATTGCTTAATATATATTTCACAGAAAAAAAAATGTACATTTTAAAACAAAGTTATCCTTTGCAATTGATTTTAGTCACTAAGGTGAAGCATTTGCAAACTTAGTACAAATCTAACCGCATGTCATATATTCGTTGATTATTACTCATAGAGTCTACATAGCTGTGATAATTTTCCGTTCAATTTATTTAGATATTGTGAATAATTTTCAAACGTTCAAAAATAGCGGTTTACCTGGAAGGGGATGTAACTCGAATCTAAACTACCACTTTAAAGTTTAATATTTCGTAAGCAGTTCTGTATAATGAAAAAGTGTTCATGACTAACCCTCAATATTTTTAAAAACCTTATTCAACGTAATGGGGTATGCAAAAAAATCATCCCGACTTCACATGTAGATGAGGTAACCTAAAAAAACTGTTTTCGAAAATTTTATTTCATGATTTGTAGTTGTGAAAATATGACTAACTTAAGAGTAAAATAGTTGTGACATGCAGAGAGGCAGATAGAGAGATGGATATGGCAATACTATAAGGGTTCCTAGTTTGGCTATGGAACCCTAAAGGAGAATAAGGTACAGTCGCCAAATTTCATCCCCGAATCTGATTTCGTCCCGGTTCATAGTTTTCTTTCAACTAACGCCCTCTCCTTTTTGATGTCCTGAATCTAAAGTTAGTCACGTTAGTCGGCAACTGTAAAAAAGTGATGGTGTAACGTTATCGCGACAACTAGATATTTAAAAAAGAAAAACTGGAAAAAGACTTTTTGTTTGAAATATTGTCAGATTAATTAAATATTGATATGAATGACTTCTTTAAATGAAAGTTCTGTCAAAATTTACATCATTACATACGATTTAAAAGAATAGGAAACATTTTAGATTATAATTTGTGTTTTTTACTGACTGAGGTGTTTATTTATTAAACAACGTGTTCCTAAATTTGTGAACCTAATATCGTTCCCGGGACAATATATATATATAGGTACCTTCCTCAAAGATTATTTTCTGTGACTGTTATACTTTACATTTATTTCATATTTACATATTTTTAACTTAGATACCGTTCCAAGAGATACTTAGAAAAATTTTTTTTTTTAAATTTGAGAAAAATATATTGAAAATACAAATTCTGGAAAATGTGAAGAAAACCAGTTTTATGGTACTGAAATTGCTGTTTTTTACAATTAATTTTTTTTTGATTTGAATTCCAAAATGGAAAAAATTACTTCAAGGCTAATAAAATATTTAACGTAAATGGAGCTGGCATCAGCACTATTCAGTATAAAATTAGAAAAACCCCGCCCATCAAAAGGTAAAACGGAAATCCACAAATTGTCCTCTGCTCAAAGGGGAGCATTAGTAACTATGGTTACTTTTACGTCAACTACTTGTCAGTTTATTATGAAAGCTGAACTACTTGATGGAGCACCTCCAGACACCTTCACTTATGTATGTTTCCTGTAATAACATACTGTGCCAAATAAAAATAGAGAATTTACTGATAAATCGTCTAGGGAGGGTTGTTACTCATTACCAAGTTATAAATATATTTCGAAAAGCTCATGCTGAAGCTCGTATGATTGATACTATACAGGATATAACGGATTCCGGGAAACGGAAATATTTCCATTGAACGAAGACATTTTTGACGATTCAACACAAGCTTTCAACAAATACTACATTTTTTGTAAACGACGTTTCATCACCTTTGGTCAACGAGAGGACAAGATCAATAATAGCAATTTTATTATCACAATCGGGGAACTCCTCATCTCCATTTATAATTACAGGAGATGTGCAGCCTGTTCCTATTATTGAACTACCTTCAATTTCAACAAAATGTGTCAAAACCTCTATAGTCACGGCCTCACCACATAAATAATAAATAATAGAAAAAAGCGAAAGGAGAAAGATGAAACAGTAACCGGAAAAAACGGATAGAAGTTTAAAAATCTAAAACACCAGGAAATAATAAGAACAAGAAAAATCAACAATTGCCAAGGAAAAGGTCTTCTGGCAAGGAAATATTTAATGACGACCCAATTTCTCTATTAACGAAGAAGACAGCGACAATGACGAGGCTGAATACCCAGTTTGCACACAAAACTTTTCCCAAGATAAAAATGGGGGAAAATGGATAAGATATTTAAATCAAATATTTTCATTGGATACGTAAGGATTTTGTTGATAATCCAGGCCTCAAATTTACACACAATACACTACAACTTATCCGGAAAATTAGAATTACTTAAATAATACCAATGATTGGCATCCCACCTGAAGATGTTATAATACAACGAAATCTAGGTCGTGGTAAAGAAATTAAAGAAAGTAGAAATAATTCAGGTAGTTTAATTTAATTGTGAACAATGAATTTCTACAAAATTAACGCCAAATATATTCAATATTTAACAATTACAATACTATATATATATATATATATATATATATATATATATATATATATATATATATATATATATATATATATATTTACCCGTGATTCAATCCGCGAGAGCGTCAAAATTTAATAGGACATTTTAATCAACTACAATTTCATGCATAATTTTTCGATACTCCATCTGGTAATATTTCTTTTTTGGCCATGTCTCCAGTGTCATCTAATCTTATATTTTATCACTCGGAAGGTAAACATTTTGAACAACAACAAAAATAGAAGCAGTTACACGTTGCTCAGAGAGAATTTAAAGAGGACTAACATTTTTTACTTGTTATAAATGCTCTCAATTTATGTACTACTTATATTACATCGATTTATTGTCTTAAACAAAAACACCAAATCAATTAAGTAATACCTATATTTAATTATTTTTTGTAAATCAAGTTTAAGTAACGTAACATGTAACCCATTTTTGAAGTCACTATGTAGCCTGGTTTTGCGTAATTTCGCAAGTAAAAAAATTATACATTAAAAAGAACACACACCTAAATCAATATTCTTAAATATTAAAAAAAAATTAAGAAATGCAATACGAATTCAAGGAGAAAAGGAATAAAAATTTAAAGCATTTAAACTAAGAATGTTGAGCATTAAAATTTCTAAATCAACTTTTCTGATAGTAGTACATAAGTGCAGTATATATAATTTAAAATATTAACTAATGTCTTATTTTTTAAGACGAGGCTAAATAAAATCAGTCCGAATCTTGTTCACGCCACGAGTGTTCTGTAATTAACTCATATCCACTAATAATATAGAGATATATTAATAATAAAGAAACTTTTAATTTTCTAAACCATAACTAACACCCTATTATAGTTATACGGAATTCTAGATATTGGGATTACCAAAATATACCCAGTAAAAAAACAAGTTAAAAATTGTAATTGAATGGTCTCCCACTTTATTATCTATAAAAAATAAGGATTAAAAATACCTTTGTACTATCATCAAAGCCTTATTTTAAACGGTACCCCAAGAAAAAAAATTACATGAACATAATTGCTAAGTTTTTAATGTGATTTTTGGTCTTGGGTCAAAACTAACGACCACATCCCTACTTCTTACGGATGTGTAAACTTTTTTTTTCATACAGTTTCTTCTTCCTTATATACTACGTTCAAAAAAGATATCGATCCCCGTCCTGATGTGTTCGTTTTTGTGGTTGTTCTGTTACAAATATCAACACGTGAAAGCTTGCACTTATAATTTTGCTTACTGAAGGATACCATTATAACTTTGAAATTATTTTTTGTAACACTGTAAAATGTAGGGACTATTTAATTTAAATGAATTTAAAGAGAACGCTATAAAATTTAATTTGATAAATATTATGACAGTTGACCCTTATTATGTTAAATTTGATAAATTATTGAGTTGGAAAATTACGTTGTTTATAACAGCAAACCATTTACTACAGGTTTTACGTAATTACGTACGTTTTATCGTGGATATAATTTGAAAAAAAATTTCGAATTAAAATGTTGTCCTACGTCATCTCCACCCATCTCTAAGGATTTTAGCACTATACGTGAAAAACACTCTCCGATAAATACTTTTTCCTATGCCAACGGCTTTTACCTTTACAGATCTGGGTAATGTTTACAAAATATTAATATTAAGTGAACCTTGTTTATGCATTAATATTTCGAATAATAACCAGAACCAAAGTTTATATCCATTGAAAACTATTCTGTGCTTACTTACCATACGTACAGAGAGAATCGACGGAGGACTTCGTTGTATAGTACGTATGTATAACTAATTACGTAATATATGTGAAATTTTAATCTGCAGCTTTTCAATTTTAGTTCTAGAAGTTTTAGACGTTGTAACAATAATATAGTTTGTATACACTACAAAGTCTAGTCTGTTCAATTCAATGGAATCCACTTATTTTATTCCCAAACATCTTTGGATTACGATTGCAAAGTTATGTACACGCAAATACATGCAGCCTTCACGGAATAATCAATACTCTTTATGAAGGCATTTGCAACAAAATTTACGACAGTAAAGCGAATGGCGTTACGTAAATGGGACTCATGATTTTAATCTATCCACTACCTCATATAACTGGAAACCTTAATTATATGCTGTGTATGCACAGCCAGCCTACCCAACAACTTGTACTATTTAATAAGTGATCAAAGCACGAGACCTTTACAAAATATCTCATTAATCACGGTTCACACATACATAATAAGGCCTACAACAATATAGCATTATCAAAATATTCAAGCTTTTTGCCAATATATGAAATAATGTAATCGTTAATTAATCAAAATGTCAAAGTAGCTTGGTTGTGAATAATGGTATGAAATGGTAAAAGTCTTTGCAAGCCTAATATCGAAACGAGACCGTGTAAACCTAAAACCTATAACCCTTTGTGACAGTTTATTCTTCTAAATGAGCATGTTTCAATTCAAATTAGACGTTATATTTGTAACCGCTTTGGTAATTTTTTATCGTTGTAACGTCGTTAAAAAAGAAATGGCATGTTTACTTTAAGTTATTTCTGTATAAATTTTGGAAGCTGAATATTAGATATGGTATGACTTATGTACCTTTATCTGAAAGTACGTTCAAATTACATTGTATTTGAAGAGAAGTCATGACGCGTTGTATTTTAATGATGTTTTTGCCCCTATATCGGTGAATCTACCTCCGTGATTTCCCTTCAATTTATAATCTGCACCGAATCAATCACAGGTTTTCACCACTCGACCATTGTACTCAGCATCAATATCAACGCTATATACAGATAATGTGATTTGAAATATAATTTACTTAGCTAAATTCAAATTATCAAAATAACAATTACCTTTTATCCTTAGGAACAATCACAAAATTAACCAAGAACAATTTTGATAGCATCGCATTTAAATATCGAAACCACATATCCAAATACAGAAACAAATTAAATTGTTGCATGAAACTGCATCTAGCGTCATCTGTTGACAAATTAAAATAAACACGTGTAATGTCATACTTATTCTTAAGAACAAGCATCCAGGATACTGCCAAAACATCACTTAGCATTTGGGTATAAAATAACCATCACCCCCATACTGATAATGCCCCCTATATGTTACAAATAAATACAAAAGGTAATAAACTTAATATCCTAGAAACATTAGAAATAAACAGACATAAAAAAAGATACCAAGGTTAATATATTAAATGAACAACTAAACATATCATCACCCATACTTAATATCTTCTAGATATAATATAATTATACAACATTGATACTACAGTACTCTGGAAATTGTTTCAGCACAAACACACATATAAATATAAGTATATATAATAAAAACAATAAAAAATAAATAAACAAAATAAAAGAAATAAATATATGAATACAAAAAACCGGAGATATGTAGAATTAGTTTATTACCTTGTCCTTACTTTCAAATACCCTTTTTAGCTTTTGTATAAATATATTACCGAGAATAACTTCCATTTAATTTTATTACATACACAGTAAAGTTTACATTGTATAATCTCACATAATAACAAAAATTGAATTTATTACCTTCACTAAAATACTGGTATATTGTATAACTCTCGGAAATATAATAAAACTTACACTGCGCCCCTGCAATAAACTCACTAACATAAACAATGGAAAAACCCGTACAAACCAGGCTTCCGCTATTTTGTTTGAGACATATAAATGCTGTTGGATGTTCCTAAGAGTTAATCTTTGCTAATATCCCACCTGAAGATGTTGTAATACAACGAAACCTAAGTCGTGGTAAAGAAATTTTAAAAAAGTAAAAATAATACTACAACGCGTAGTTTCATTTAATTGTAAAAAATAATATAAAGAAAACGAAAATATCATATATTGTATTGTTTGTTTCAACTATACCCGTAAATGTTCTGAAAAATTTTTTATTTGTTTCCATTTTCCTTATGTCAATCCGTTTTTCTTAAAATATTATATATATATATATATATATATATATATATATATATATACATAAATATACATATATATATATATATATATATATATTTATATATATATATATATATATATATATATATATATATATATATATATATGGACTCGGAAATTTTTTAATAATTCATAGTGATAATTATTGCAATGATAGATGGAAATTCTTTTGATTAAAATTAACATACGTCGAGTTAATTTAATAGGATAATAACAATAGTTCCAAAGTATGATTATGAATTTATTTTGTGTAACTAGCATATTTTTGTTAATAATTTAACATATATACGTATTATATCTCAAAGAAAATAAATGCAGATGATAAAACTTCCAATTCATTACTCAGATTACTGAATTCCAGTTTTGCAATGTTTTTGAGAAGCAAAATAATGACATGTTTTTCATATATAAATAAACACCATATTTCTATGATAGGTAGAATCCTACACGACCAAAATATCAGTTGTGCTTCGGGATATCAGACGCAAATCACTAGGTACTTAAAAAAAATACCTAGTTAGAAAAATACGTAAGGTGCAATGCAAAGAATAGATATACTGTTTTAAGAATTACTGTTTATTTGGTAAGTTTTTAAGATAAACTAAAAAATTTAAAAATGTATACATTATACCAATTTTTTATACTATTGACGTAAATTTTCTACAAAATTTATTAATTTGCCGCCCATAAGCCTCTAACCTCCAAAATAATTTGTGCTGCCTTGTTTCACCTATTGTTCTGTCTACCATTGCCATACTGTAACAGATTGACGTAACAGCATTTGACTACTTCATTTAACCTCAAAATATAAATTCATATAACTTTTTAAAATCTCGTATGTATGCGCTTAGACTTGAATAAATCAAGTGAAAAAAAATGAAACGCTTAAATTTTTTGTGCATTGCTTGTAAAAAAAAAATATTCAAAGGAATCATGTGCACATTACAATTTGGAAAAAATATCTTTTTCTAAGCTTAACTGTTAAAAAATATTTTTGACATAATTCATTTAAATAAATTTTAAATTCTTGTGCGCGTTCATTTCAAATTTGCTCTTCATTTTTATTACTTCTGTAACGTTTACTTATTCACTACAATTGAAATACTTTGATATTTAAATAAAAAATAATGATTTTGCGTAAAATTATATCTTTCATGCGTATAATTTTTAAATGTTATTTTGAAATAGTGCTATTGTAATAAACAAAGTAACTTTTGAAAAAAAAAATATTAGATGTAACTTTATCATTTAAAATATAACTTTTTCCTTACTATTTGTAACTTTGCCATTTTATTATTGAACAATGATAATTTATATTATGTTTGTATAAAATATAATAGATCCGTGAATATAGCTAAGGGAAAACAACGAGAATACCGTCGCACTAGACCAAACGTCTAAAAAGGTATGACATAATTATTTTATCTCTTTCGAAAATATTCATACTACATCTGCCATACTACAAAGAAGGAATTTTTCAAATCCATGACTAGGCTACAGCCAACTAATTGTTAAGAAGCACTGAATTAAATTTCACAATGTTTTGGCCATTCAAGATGGCGGCCTCGTTCATTTGTAACACATCGCCACTCTAGTCGTTTTCGACTAATTTTATGGTTCTTAATTCAAATTTTTCAATATCTTTGACATTAAAGGTACCCTCTTATTCGCAACAAATCGTCACTACGTTAGTTTTCTACTAAATGTAGCGTCCTGAATTCGAATTTCACAACGTTTTTGGCTTCTAAGATGGCAGCCGTTCTCATTCACAACAAATCGCCATTATATTCGTATTCGACTAATTTAGGACCCTGAATTCGAATTTCAAAATGTGTTTGACATTCAAAATACAGACAACAAATCGTCACTATATTCGTTTTCGACTAATTTTAGGGTCCTGAATTCGAATTTCATAATATTTTAATCATTCAAGATGGCGGCCTCTATCATTCGCAGCAAATCTCTACTGTATTTTTATTTTCGTATATTTTAGGATTCTAAATTCAAATTTTACAATATTTATGGGATTCAATACAGTGGCAACAAAATAAATCGAAAATAACTTTAACGATTGGGAATGCTAAAATAATACACGAAAGTTATAATGAATGCTGGTATTGGATTAATTTGATATTTTTCTTCTAGGGAAATGCTGGGCGACCTTCTGAACAAGGAAAACCAAGTAGCAGTGTCAGTATGAATGCTAGGAACAACGAGCGTGCAGTTTTTTTTTAATCATCTAAACAAAATAACATATCACGGTCCTTTTAAAATGTAGCTATACCAAAGCGTACAATGACGCTGTCGCAATTATCTTGACATATTGATTTTAAAATTATGTGCATGAATGATTTGGTAATTAGATGGAGATTTACAAAGAATTTGTAATAGAACAATAATTTTTATATCCACTCTAATAATCGATTTAGTTTCAAATGTGTATCAAACAAGCCCGTTCTAATGTACACAATAAATGTCTCGCAGAATAGCCGTGGAAGGGTGCGCACCTATGTAGATCAATTGGGCAATTTGATATTTTCAAATCGCCCACCTGAAGATATTGTCATGCAACAAAACCTAGGTCGTGGTTAATAATTGAAATAAAATAGATATAATACTACATTAAGTAGATTAATTTAGTTCTGAATAAAAATTACAAAGGCGGAATCCGCGATTCGCGAGTTGGGTTCGTAATCGGTCAATAGTTTTTCCTTTAATGAACAATTTTCAATTTTTGAGATTGCAGGTATCTGAAGTATGTTTTTTCAATGAAAAGTGGAAAAAAACGCACGCGCACACACACCGTACACGCATACTCACGCGTGGGCACACCCACATATGCTCACACACACATACACACGCACACACGCGTACACGCACACTCGCATACAAACAACCACATGCGCACACGAACACGCACACGCGTACAAGCCCAAGCACATGCACACGTACATACACGGACACACGCACACTCGTACACGAACACGTACATTCGCACGCACAAGAACACTCGCACAGGCGAACACATAGGCACAAGCACATGCAGACGCACGCGCATAGGCACACGCACACACTCGTTTTTTCAATCAAATTCTGTTGTCCTCACCACCCAAAATAAAATGAACACAACGCATTGCATTAAAAAATAATACCTTCCTCAAATTGAATCATTTGAATTATAAGTCAACTAAACTATGTGTAAATTTTAACGAAGTCTTCAAATCTTTTTCATTAAAGAAATATTGATTGGTCAAAATAGAAATAACGCAACGCATTATATTTTGACAAATTAATATCCCGTCTCACATCGAATCTTCTACGGTAAGTGCATTAAAGTTATAATAAATAAAGGAAAACTGAACGTTGTATATTTTAACGAGTATTTTTACCGGTCTTATTTATCCCAATATCTTATTGTCTTTACCAGCCAAAATAAATTAGCACAACAAATTGTTATTTAAGAAATTAATGCCACGTCTCACATACGACCTCAAGAAACCTGTCAATTTTCTCAACTAACTTCCTTCTACCCGCAACATACTTACCAAACTATTCCGACTGAAGAAATTCACCGTACAAACTTGAGCAGAAATGCCCCGGAATCGTACATAACTAATGACGCAAAAGGTACACTTAATCACCGAGGCAAACAGAACAAGACATTAGTTTTGTTTGTGTGGACTCGGACCGCTCACGATCTCTCGTTAAATATTCAGCGGCGAACCTCGAATTTCCATACGGGATTTGTAGTGAGACTGCAATGAGCGTAGACCGGGGCGATATTCACGGGGAGGTCATACTGGGGATAGCTTGCAGACGAGCCTTATATTTCGTATAATGACATATCGAGAGCTTCGAATATATTGTATACGTTGTATGATACCTGTCTTGAGTAAAGTTTTGCTTGGAATGGATATTATAAAGCTGTATATGTAGAACTGTTTAGTATACATAAAAATCAGAGTTAACTTAAAAGCTTCCAATATACGATAAAATATTGAGTTTTTATCGCATGTAATATATCCTTCAAGCTATATATCTAACGAAAAAATCTCTTGATAATCTGGACATAGCATATCTAATAGTAAGGTTTACGTCTAATAACTTTTTTTTACAGCAGAAAAGATTATATTTTAACATTGGATCGTATTAAAATTTCAATTCGTCCATTTTTAATATACATTAACAATTTGGGAAATTTTATATTTTTATATCTTCACTAATAAACAATGCTGGATAATATTGTTTTTTTATTTGTTTGTTTATGCTTATCCCTGGAACGGCAGGTTTAATTTATTTTCTTTGGTAAAAGTCCATATTTCGAGGAAGTATATCATAATCAATATATCATCACTTTTATATATCATTATACTACAATGCCGGAGCAGTAATAAATAAATATAATTGAGATCGATGGAAGCTGTTTAAATGGAGCAAGATTAAGAGAGACCAGCTTGTATATTGGTTGATCATCTTATATATTTAACCAATTTTAGTGTATTTTAAATGTTAGATTGTTTGGAATCCCATGAGTAAACTAAGGTAGCTGTAATCTCCATAAAATATTGACAAAATAACAAATAATATCTGTCTGTTGGTTTGTTTTCATAATATTTTAAATGGTTTAATGTTTTGTAATAGTATTAATAAAAGAAAAGAAAATTTAAGTATGATTTATTCATTAATTAAACATGAAATAGTAAAATGTAAAAGAAAGATATCAGCTGCTGAGTACCTTGTTAGTGTTTACCATTGAAAACTGTCAATAATAATTGTTAACATAGAATTTCAGGTAAGTTACGCCGCTAGCACAGCTACCGTTTCTTTAATATTTATTCGTTTGTTTAGTTGTGTAATCCTAGTTCAACTTAAAGCTTAGTTGCAATGCTTGAATAAATTGAAAAGGGTCAAATAAATATATCTGCTTACCAGAAAAAAAACCAAAAGAATATTGAAAAAGATAAAAAAAGCAAAACATAATTAAAGCCAATACATTATAATATAACTAGATGAAATTATGAGCCAACCGTAATCACCCATGACATCACAGGGTATTTATTATCCATTATCATTTAATCGTTAGCACGGAAGTTGAAGTGCTGCACAAGCAACCAATATTTCGATACATTGCATGAATCTTTGAACCAAAAATAAAAAGACAAAATGTTAGATTACCAGGTTTAGCCTGGTAATCTGACATTTTGTCTTTTTATCCTAGAAATTTTTGCCCTAGAAATTAGTTTCACGTTACATTGGATTTCCTTCTTTTCCTTTTCTCTAATTGTGTTTCTTTTAACGTATACTTAATAAAGTTTTTGTAATCTTTTTAAACTCGCTTTTTGCTTTCACATTCAGTATTTTAAGTCATCTACTTTGCACAGTCGCTTTATTTGTAATTTTTGGTATTTGGTTGAATAAAAGTTATTCTATGAGAGAAATATCCTCAAAATATTTTTACATTTTAAAGTTCTATATTATTAAATTTTATTTTTACTCTTTATCACTTCACTCCTAGAATCATACTTTTTTGATGTTACCATGTAACTTATCAGATTGTATTTTAAAGTATTCAGAATTTTTGTTGATTTTTGGAAATGGTATGTGAAAAATGGAGAGGATTCCCCTTTATAGTTTTCTAATTTCTACGTCACTTTGATAGCCAATATTTTGTAAATGAACCTTAAAATTGAAAAATAAAACTTCAATTTCATTGGAAAAAACCCTATATAAAAATATTAGCGAAGCGAAATCAAAATATAAAAGTGAAGCGAATAACAGAACGTGAATGAGACTCACGATTTTCCTTTCTTTACAGCACCATATAATATAAACATCGATATCTTAATCATTGATATGTGCTTTACATTGTTTAAAGACCAACTATTAGGGGATATTCACAACAAGCTTAAACAACACCTTGACCTATTTACTAACACACAAAAGTACGAGGTCTTTACAAAAGATCTCATTAATCACAGTTTAGATATATATAATCCATAACACAACGTAGGCTTCTTAAAGCATTCAAGGTTTTGCCAATACATAAAACAATATAATCGTTAATTCATCAAAATAGTTAACTAACGACTGGCTTGTGAATAATGATATGAAATTTTGCATGTCCTCGGATGCCTGATAGAGAAATGCGACCCGAGGAACACAAAACCTATAACGCTTTGTAATAGTTTTGTTATGCTAAACTAGCATGTCTAAATTCAAAGAGGATGTTATATTTTTTATTAGAAATATGGCCTTGTAGATATTTGTTTATTATTGTGGGATAATTGTAACTATATTTTAAATTATTTTCCTATAAATTTGGAGCCTGAACATAAGATATGGTATAATTTCTCCACTTTTATTTCAAAGTATGTTCGGATAACACTATATTTTAATAAGTTTCCTAACAGAATGTTTCCTAATAATACTATTGCTCTGATAATCGGTAAATCATACTTTCATGACTTTTGTTTATAGTCTGTCCACTAGATTAATCACTTATATTCACCACATGATAATAACTATGAATCCAATGGTTGTACTCAGCGTCAATATCAACGCCATTTATTGCTAATGTCATAATAAAAAATTTAACTTACTTAGCTTAATTCCAATTACCAAAGTAATGTCAATATTCTAATATATATATATATATATATATGTGTATATATATATATATATATATATATATATATATATATATATATATATATATATATATATATATATATATATATATATATATACAAAATACAGAAACAAACTAAATCGTTGCGTGAAACTGCATTCGTAGCGTTATCTGTTGATAAATTCAAGTAATACGTGTATGTCATGTTTATTCTTCAGATGTTTTAAGATTTGTATGGTTCCGAACCTCAAATGAAAATAGGATCTGTAAGATCACCCACGTGTCCTGTTCATCTATCACAATTGTTATAAAAAAATGGGTACAAAAAATATTTTTAAGAAGCACCACTTCAGAAATATGCTATACAATATATAAAAAACATATATATTTTCTCCTCCCACCCCTATCTTTTTGCGGAATTTTGAAATTAATATAATATCATTACCATAAAAAGATGGGTTTTTCAAAGACTATGCAAAGAATGTAATACATATTAATGATGAATCATAATAAATAAAGTTATTTCAATTGTGCGATCTAGACCTTCAATTGGGTGTTTTTTTTTCATTTAATGAACCATTTCCAATTTTTCAAAATCGTAAATTAAACAGTGAAAAATGAACCTTGAATACAAATTAAATGTAATCGAAATTGAAATTTTCTGAACACGGTGTTGCCCTTCACTTTTGGGCTTTTTTCGACTTCATTATAATTCTTAGTCAGGGGCTGATTAATTTTTAAAAGCTACTCAAGAGTTTCGTGTGTTTATATCCGTATGTTGGTTCATTTATTCCGTTGTCACGTATATATAAATATATATATATATATATATATATATACATATACATATATATATATATATATATATATATATATACATATATATATATATACAAATAGATACACATAAACCTTACTTGTGAGCCAGAAAAAACCCGTTAAGTGGTTACTGAGAAAATCGAATACATAGAGACACACGCGACAGACACTTTGTTTTATAACGTGTATTGTTATTTAGATGGTATGTGTGGATTTTAAGTCTATAACGTATACGTTTCTGCTAGAAGTGTCTGAGGGACAAATGGAATAGCAAAGTTGTAACAGTCTAATCTATTTCCTTCCGTGACACTTGAAATTTTGAATATAACATGAAATTTCCAATTTTGACGTCTATAAATACAGGATATTTACGTCTTTTAAAATGTAAATATAATCGTTTTTGTATTTAAAACGTACGTGCATTAAAAACCACACAAATATATTTACGAATAGATATTATTGGAGCATAAATATATTTGACACTTTTTGAAAATATAATTTAATTAAAGAAAATTTTTATTTTCCAATATGATGACGTGAATGATCTAATTGATACATATGATAGAAACAACGTATAAAAAATTTAAATGTTTTAATCGAATTCGAGCCCCAATTCAAACTTTAGTGTTTACAAAAACACTTTACTATGAAATCTTTGCCCAATAAATCAATTTAAATTACAAATATAAATATACTCTGTTTATTTTCAAAAATATTTTTTTCGGAGATATCTCCAGAATACGATTTATAAAGTTAATTACAGAAATTTCGCTGCTCACAAAGATGGAATTTCAACGAATGTACGGTCAGACCATGGGAAGTTATAATTTTCTAAATTATTACATACAAAACATCAAAAACTAAGCAGTTACATAAAATTTCATTATTTACATTAAATAAGAACTAAAATTGCAGCAATGAAATAAAATATTTCTTTAGATTTAAAGGCGTAGCGATAGCTCTGAAATAATGCAGAATTCATCCCAGCACTTCGCTTAAGTACTAAATTATGCTGTCGAATATATTAGATAAAATGTGTTTTGGATTGTAGACTGCGAGGGAGCAGCGCAAAGGGGTACAAATTAGAGCGAAGTTGCGTGCCAAGCCGGACACAGAGATTGACCGCAGCGCGCGCTCGTATAGCGCCGACGATAGCACCCCTCCGACACAGGTATGACAAATGTATGTCGAAGGGTGGTCATGGTCTAGATTTCACTCGTATTACTTACGTAACCTTGTTAGAAGATATATTTTGAATTTGTCATCGGATTACGCAGGATCTCAAATAACAAGCTTAAGCAGAATAGGCCAGGCCTTGATTTACAGGCCGAAAATTATTACAAAAAAATTCTTGAAAGTGCACATTAAGGGATTTTGTAATTGTCGTTACGAAAAATTGGCGCCTGTAACATATAAATCATTATGACAAAAACTTATTACTCTACTAAGCTATGTACTCCATTTTCGTACAAAGTGCGGATGACTCGAACATAGTCACCATGTTCAAGTTTATGGTTCCGTTACTAAAAGATTAATGATGCTAATGACATATAACGTGACATTTATATTTCTTAGGATACCCGCAATCAGTGACGTGCTACACGAATATCGAATTGTCTCACTTAAAAATTAAACAAGAGTACATGAACATTTTATTCATTTTTTACATATTTCAAATTAGAATATAATTTTAAGAACGAATTCTATAAACTAAGGAGGAATGAGTTGCAAAAAGCCGATCTTCATGAAATAAATATACGAAATCAATAAAAATTAATATGCTTGAATTATACATGAAACTTTTATCCACTCTCCGTATCAAAATATTTATATTCCCAAAATTTAAGTACATGAAAAAATAATTGATTCCAAGATACTATGTTCTTGTTAACGAATTTATTTTATTGATGTAAATATTAGAGGCAAAATAAATAAATAAATCCTAAATTTCCTTTACGTTCACAAAATACTTTCGTAATTTTTATATGAAAGAACATATCTTCATTTACTAGCTGAACTATGTAAAACATAACTCATTATGTTATAAAAATTAAAGAGATACTTCTTAGTTTATCTAATGAACGCTGGATGCACACATTGGAGTTATTATAAATTAGTGATCCCTAAGCTTTGTACATTTTTAAAAGTCTTTTTCATTCTTATTCATCCCATTAGCTTATTATCATCTATCAGCCAAAAAAAATTATCGCAAACCATTTAATTTTAAGAAATTATTACTTTTTCTCACATGTACCGGATACATAAATTGTGAAGACATTCTAACTTGTATAATTATTGTTAATTAATATCAGTATAGCACACGTCTCCATAATGAATTAGTGGCAATAGAAGTGATTGACAAAGATAGATTTTCGTTATAATCGGCAAAATTTTTTTGAGACTATTCAAAGAGTGTATTCTACCCAAAACACGACGACTAACATCATTCACTTGTTCTAATCCAACATGTTTCTAACTGTTGAAATATATGGTATTATTGTACTACTTAGCACAATTTTTGGTTGGCTAGACAGGTTTATTTTGAAAATCAGTTTTTAGTTACCAATTCTTGCTGGTCACTTGCTTGGGTTAACCAAAAAATCCATTTCGTGAGTCCACTGGCCAATTGAAGTAGAGTCTTGGTTAAGAATATAGATAATTTTTTACAAGGAATCAAGGTCTGAATGTGTAGATCATCAGCATAGAGGTGATAATTGTTACATATATTCTTAATCACATTGTTAATTAATACTCGGAAAATGAAATGGGATAGAACTCCTCCTTAAGGCATAAAAGCCGTAAATCCGTTTACCTAAAAATGTATCTAACATATTATCTGTATTCATGGAGATATGAGCTAAACCATTCAAATGAATGTTGGGATATATTAAAATAACTCAAGCGAGTTGGAAGGATATCGAAGTCAACAGAATTGAACGCATTGCCAAAATCAAGAAGTATGGAGAGAGTAACTTGTGTATTATCCATAGCCAAGCGTATGTCATCAGCAACTTTAACAAGGCCAGATAGCTTTAAGGCCAGATTGAAATGGATTTGGAGACTTATGAGCATTGAAGGAAGTAACGAGTTGACCATGAAAAATACGTTCAAAGGACGCCTATGATTGGCTTAAGAGCATTAATATTGGCTTAAGAGCATTAATCCATATCCAGGGGAATTGATGGCTTAACCATCAATTCCCCTGGATATGGATTTTATTACAAAAAGATTAGTAACTCAGAGATACCCACGAAAGTAAATCCGTGTCCAGTAGATGCAGATGAAAAGGGTGTATTGAAGCCGGGCTCGCATAGTACACACACACACATATAAATGTGTATATATATACATATATATATATATATATATATATATATATATATATATATATATATACATATATCTAAACAATGTAGACTTACACCTAATCTGAATTTGAGGCATTACTTTTAATTTAAAACGTAACCATGACCTTCTTTTATAATCCTTGTAGTATATATTGATATACTACAAGGATTATAAAAAAAGGTCATGGTTACGTTTAAAAAACAACCAATTTCAAAAGAACATTTTGTTTCCGAAGACATTTTATGTGAATATTATAAATTAAATTTAATAATCACATAAATAATGTCAACAAATTTATTTTAATTATAAACACATATATATAATTAATTAAAGTAACGATATAAAAAAACAATGAAATTTGACGCACTTCAAAGTATAACTATCTTTCCGCGATTAATGATAATATAAGATGAGTATACAACAAAAACAACCTGAAAAAAATTTTCAAGTTGCTTTCTAACCCGAATGTTAATTAAAAATTTTGTTTAACTTGGGCTCTTTACCAGATAAATCAATTTAAATGAGAAATTTTTAAAAATACTCAATTTGTGTTTGATAAAATTTATTCTCAGATTTTTTAGAACACGATTTATAAACTTATCGGAGTAATCAATACTGATTTTCGATTTTCCGCAAATCGAAATGTTCGTCAGTGAAACGAATGTAGATACATAAAGGAAACTCACAATTATCCTCTGTTCACTGCTTCATGTAAATCGAAACTAATTATTTGCATGTACTATATCAAATAATATATTATACCAAGGCCAACTGTTAAGGAATGTGTAACCGTCTTATGCAATAAATTGTTTTATTCAATATGAAACAAAAGCAGGAAATCTTTACAGAATGTATCATTAATCACGGTTTTCATTTATGCGAGGTATGTCACAACGTAAGCTTATTAAAATATTCAAGCTTTTAGCCAAAATATAAAATTATGTAATCGTTAATTAATCAAAATATCAAACTGACAGCTTGCTTGTAAATAATGTTATGAAATGGTAGAAGTTATCGGTTGCCTGATAAAGAAATGAACCTTGCAATCTATAACCCTTTTAAATGGTTATGATGTGCAAAATTAACATGTTAAATTGAAATCAAATGTTACAGGTTTCGTATAAAATATGCCCTGTGAATAACTTCTTATCATTGTAAAGTTAAATATTGAACCTCACCGACCATTATTTTCAAAGAGAAAAGAAGTAAATTTATTTGAAATTGTTTTCCTATAATTTTGGAACATAGAACATAAGGATTATAATATAATATTATATATATATATATATATATATATATATATATATATATATATATATATATTAAAATACTATTATATTTGAAGCAAAGCGCGTTAGGTGTCTTAACGCGCTTCACTTCAACGGTACTATTTCTATTCTTATTATCTAAAACATTTTTTCAAGACTTTTCTTCCACGTCCTCAGCATTAATTTCAGCTCTATCTACTGCTATATTTATTATTTAAAATCTAATTTAACGTCTAAATTCAAATTAACAAAATAGTTATTATATTTTATCATTATCAGCAATTTAAAAGTTGAAACACGATCAATTTTGATAGCATTGAATTTAAACATAAATCTATACAAAAAATACAGAAATAAATTAAATCATTACGTAAAAATACCTATGTTGTTTTAGTAATTACATGTTATGCGATATTTATTCGTAACGATTTTTTGACAATTTAAAATCTTTGTGGTTCTCAAAAGAAAAATCGGCCCCATGTAAGATCACCCACGTGTCCTTCTGTTCATTTATCACAGCTGTTTATATGGATGTTAAAATATCTTTCTTCATAATTGTAGGCAAATCTTCAGAAATATTCTATAAGATATGCAAAGAAAATATTTCCCACATCTTCCCTTTTTATTCCCCCAACCTACTGAATTTAAATTATAAAAAAACAGGAATCAGGAGTATACTTTATCAAATCTTAACTTTAACATTGAGGAACCGAACTTAATCAAGAATTTAATTTTTTAGAAATTTAAGTTTTCTAACAAATTTTTACTCCACATTATTTCCATGTGTCTGTAAGGTTTTGAACAGGGCACGCTAAGATACTTTTCTGAAGAATACTTGTTTCTAGTTTATTGATTTTCATTGTAAGAGATGGGGTTTTTTACAAGGTATGCCTAGGTATGTTTTACATATGAACCTTACTAGTAAACAGAAATAAAGACTTTCAGGAGTTACTGAGAAAATCGCGTACATAATGACAGATGTTGCAGACACCAGATTTTGTAATGTGTATTGAAAATTAGTTATGTAATATATGTGAATTTTAAGTTTATTACACTGTTGTACTGGAAGTCTCTGACAGAAAAAAAAGGACGGGAGAATTTAGAATAACCTTGTAGTTTTGTCGGAACTCCTTAAAAACAGAACCATAAAAAGTCTAGCCTGTTTAATTTTGTAACACTTGTAAAGGACATGACAATTCTACTTTTGAATCTTACAATCGAAATAATTGATGCTTTGTAAAAAATAAATATTTTCGTTTTTGTTTTCTAAAACCATAGAAATAATTATCAGCATTATTTACCCTAAATATATTTGATATTTTTTGTTAATTTAATTTGCTAAAAGCAATTGTTTTATCTCCGAACATGACGATTTTAATCACACTATAACACAACTATACAATAGAAACAACCTGAAAAAAATTAAATGTTTAATTTTGGTGTTTAAGTGGGCATTTAATTAAATAATAATAATAAGCTTCTTGTCAAATAAATCATTTCCAATTAAAAAAAAATTACTTAAAATAAAATTTGGTAATATCTGCAGAACACGATTTGTAAAGTTATTTGGACGAATTTAACTATTCATAAAGATAGAAAGATCAATGAATAGGCAGCCCGAATAAAGAGACTCGTGAGTTTCTAGATATAATACTTCGGAACTATGCGAAAACATAAAAATCCATTCTTATGAAGAAACGTTAAATAAAAGCTGGTATAATAATTGTAAAAAAGTAAGATATCCGGTTCGATTTAAAAACACCCCTAAAATAATTTAAAATTCATCACAGCACCTAGATTACGTTACAAATTATACAAGCGAATAACTTAGACAGAAAAAGGTATCTTGGATCGCAAACTACGAGGGAGCAGCGACTCCTAGACAGTTTACGACTTACAAAAGAATTAGAGCGAAGTCACGGTCGGTGCCAGACGCAGAGCCTGACCGCAGTGCACTCTGCTAGAATCATATTTGTGTTGGAGGGGCGTGATAGTCATAATTTAAATTATTGATATTACGTCGTTAGAGGATAAGAAATGGATTTCGGATTTGTTTTTCAGATTTAGACAGTAACAATGAGATGCTGCTGTTAAAATAAATCAGACCTTAAAAACCCTATAGAGGTGTTCCAAATATCTGTGAATTCTGCTTTAGAAAAATCTCAATATTATCCAGAATCTTAATATATATTTTTAGGTTTTAATTTTGGATCATCATTGCCAAATTTAAAATATATAGGCCATGGTAAGTCTGTCAGCCGGTGGTATTTGGGTTTTATATATGTAGTAGTATCCAATCCAGTTTTGTCCGTTTAAATTTATAATTCTTTAATTAATAAATTTTTTTTATACACCATATTAAAAAAAAATGTTGTGCACTAGATTTGCATGAGCATAGTTATTAGAACATGTTAAGATACTGATCAATGCGTAAAATAAATTGGGAAAAATCACTATAGGATCTTTAATAAATTGACTTTTAAATAGAACCTTATGAAAGGAACAATTTTTCCATAAATTGTTTTCATTTATCTCCAAAGATTTAAGCAGTACCGCTTAGTTTTATAATATGTATTCATTCGCACACACCTTCATCAAATTTGTACGTTTATACTATTGTTAAACTGTTTAAGAAATTTGTAAATCAAACTTTGGGTCTCTAAAGTAAAACTTCTATTTCTGATTGTAATATCAAATTGGTACTATTAGCGTGAAAGATCTGATATCTTTCGTTCATTGTAGACTTAACTTATTTGTAACTATCATATAAAATATAACATATATTTTTATTATACACCTACAGATACTACTGGAAGAAATCTTAATGTGCTGTGCCCGCTACTACCGCGTTGTTTCCGTCATACTTTTTCGTGACTTCCTGAACCGATTTGTAACATGTAATATTAAATACACATATTACGTTTTTACATAATATATCTATTTTTTTTTAAATAACGTTGCTTCAGTTAGTGAGAAAATGTCATTTTGTTATCAATAAATCTATCATATACACATATAATAGAGTTCTGAAAAATAATTAAACCCTAAACGTCTATTACTTCAACAAAACACTTTCCTAATTTTTTTCATACAAATCTTCTATTTCCAAAATATAATTAACACAACTTATTATACTCTAACCAATTAAACGGAATACGAACATTAGATTCATAATAAATAAGAGAAAAAAACGTGGTACACTTTAACAAAAACAATTTCAACCTCATACGTTTCGTAAAATGATTACCCTTTTCCAAAGAAAATAGAATTACTGCAAGGCATTATTCGTTAAAAAATTAATATTCCGTCTTCCATTAAATCTTGATGCATGAATAAATTAGAGTTATAATGAATAAATAAATACTAAATATTGGACATTTTAACACAGTAACAAGTTATTTACTGGTCTCACATTGAATCTTCCTCGATAAATCCATTTCAAATAAGTTAACCATAAACATTTTATATTTTACCAAAAGCTTTACAAGCCCTATTCATCCTAATACCCTACCCTAATGCCTCTTACAACCAAAATAGAATTACTGGAAACCATCATGTTTAACAAATTAATGTCATGTCTTGCAACGATACTTCAGAAACCTATCAATCCTCTCAACTCCCTTCCATCCTTCAACACACTTCCTAACTATACCGACTGAAGAAATTCACCGTGCAAACTTGAACAAAGAGGATTCAAATTCCGATAATGACGCAAAAGGTACACTTAATTATCGAGGCAAAGAAAACAAGACATTAGTTTTTTTTTGTTTTGATTCGGACCACTCGTTAAACATTAATATAAAACGAACTCCCGTTAAATATGGAGTGGCGAACTTAGAATTTCCATACAGAATTTGTTGGGAGATTGCAATTAGAGTAGACTGACGATGACAATGACCACGGGGTTGCCGTTCTGGGGATAGCCTGTGGACGAGCTTTATATTGTGTGATGACATTTAGCGAGCGACAAACAGATTATGTACATTGTATGATACATGTCTCGAGTGGGATTTGATTTAAAACGGAAATAATAAAACTGTATACTTAGTACTGTTTAGTAAATATATAATAATCGAATTCACTTGAGAGCTTTCAATGTGTGATAAAATATTAAGTTTTTATCGTAAATATGAGGGCGCTTTTAAGTCTACGGAATATGGGTAAGAAATGAAAAAGAAAATAAAATACAAATTTATTTTCTGTTTTTCTATATACTCACCATCTACCCCAATACATTTTTTTAATCTTTCAATCATGTTTTATCTTTGTTTTACTAAAGTAGCGGAAAATATTACCATGCAATGGAATGACGCACAAAATAAAATAGAAAAACGACGTAGCTGCTAAATCGATATTTATAATATATCCCACTTTAATATGCTGTATTGAGTGCATATCTATTAGAAATTAAATATGGTAATCCCAAAGGACATTTAATTAATTGCTAGGAATTATATCATCAATGACGTGATGTCACGATTACGGCCCAGTTACAATTTTTTTCAAGCATATTATTATATTAAACCGTTTATAATTAGATTTGTTTTCAATGTCTTTTCAATTATTCTTTTGGTTTTTGTCTGTGTTACGAACACAAATAAACAGACATAATTTGACAACCAATCTCACCAACCTCACTTTACTCCCAGGATCCGAAGTAATATAACATTAAAACAATAAAACTGTCCTCCTTCTTTACCTCGCTTTATGTAAACAGCGTTCTCCGACCTCTATTATTTTTTTTATTACTGCTCTGTGGATCATTTTCATAAGAGTCGTCACTTGATTATATGATGCCTATAAGTGAAGATAATTAGCCTATGATAATCTTCCTCTTATATGGGTTTTCCAATACATAAAGAAATCAGATTTACAGTTGTAGAGATTAACGCAAACAAAAAATATAAAAGTGCAAAATCTATCAAATAGTTTATGGTATATTAAAGATGGAGGAATTGAAATATTTATCGGTCAATGTTTACACTATAATCTTTCTACCTTAAAATAAAGTTGTTAGACATTACATAGCATCTTAAATCTATTAGATATGCAATGTCTAGATTATTAAGCTTATTTTTTGTTAGATGTGTAGCTTGAAGGGCGTTATATATGTGGAAATTGATAGTTCTTCAGTAAACTCTTATCATTACATACATTCAACAGTGCTAACTGAGTACTCAGCTTTATCGTGTCCATTCCAAGCGTACCATACAATGTATTTAATCGATTTATCTCCCACGACACGTCATTAAAATTAATAAAATACTCGTCCGTAGTCTATCCCCAGTACAGTTCCTCCGTGGTCATTGTCGATCCCGGTCTACTCCCATTATAATATTGCTAACAAACCCGTATGGAAATTCTAGGTTCGCCGCTGAATATTTAAGCAGAGAGCGTGAACGATCCGAGTCTTTGAAAACTAAACTAATATCTTTTGCTCTTTGCCTCGGTGATTAAGTGTACATTTTGGGTCATTAGTTATGTACGTTATCTGGGCCTCAAGTTTGCGCGAATTTCTTCAGTCGGAATAGAAGGAAGAGATTTGAGGGACTTGATAGGTTTCTGAATATCCGTTGTAAGATCTTTCATTAATTTGGTAAAGTATGATACATTGTGATAAATCTGTTTTGGTTGGTAAAGAACAATTAGATATGGATATGCGTAATACTAGTAAAGCTAATTGTTAACATGTATAACGTTTAGGGTTAATTTATTTATTATAAGACTAATTTAAATATTCAAGGGATATTGTTATCACAGAAGATCCAATGTGAGAATAAATATGTATTTGGTAAAGTGTAATGCGTTGAAGTAATTCTATTTCGGCTGGTAAAGGACAATAAATTAGTAGAAAGAATACTGGAAGACTCTGTTAAAATGTATGACTTTTAGGATTTATTTATGTATCATAACTCTAATGTCTGAATACATCAGATGGATTTATCACAGAAAATTAAATGTGAGATAAAGTAATAATGAAGCTTTAACGCCAAAATAGGGAAACCAAAACAAGAAGAAAACCTCATCATGAAACTCAATGGGTATGGCAAAAGAAATAAAAGAGAATAAAAACTAATCAATTTTGCAATAGAAAATAAGTTTACACTTATTAACATATTGTTCAAGAAAAATAAAAAATAAATGGACATGGAGATCCCCAGACGAAAAATATAAGAAAGAAATTGGTTTCATATTATCTAGTCAATCACATATATTCCAAAATATAGAAGTGTTAAATGTAAACTACCCCTTAGACCACAGACCAGTGCGAGCAGCAATATTGTTAATATAAAAAAAGAACAGCAGAAATAAATATCACATCAACCCAAACACTTCTCTGAAAAATGATGATGAAATAAAAAAATTTAGAGAATTCCTGAAATCTGACAAATCACAAAGCTTATTAGATCCAGTACAAGACACCACCGTATAGAAATATTATGACAATATTATAAAAGCTATAAATAAGGGCTTACAACACGTAGAAAACTCAGTACTAAGACCATTTAAAACCCAAAAAAATTAAATATTGCCAGAACAAACATTACAGTTATTAAAGAAGTAACAATAGTTACAGAAAAGTAAAAATAAAAATCGAACTACAAAAAATCATATTTCAGCACTTTATGAGCTTGTGAACAAATATATAAAGAAAGATTATCTAAATCATAGATACAATACAATTAAAAAACACCTCGATAGAACAGGAAGTACGGGAAAGGCTTTTAAAGAATTAAGACAAAGTAAAATATGAATTGACGGACTAAACAAAGATGGCAAAACATTAAATGATAGGAGTGAGGTTATTACCATAGCTACAGAATACTTCAAAAACCTATATAGTGGCAAAGAACACAACACCAGTATCTTAAATCAAAGTACGTACAATTATGAATAATGATATAACTAAAATAGAGGCGAATGAGATCACAAAAGCAATCAAAAAACTAAAATTATATAAAAGCCCAGGTTCTGACAATATTACAAATACAACCCTAAAGACAGCCACACTCATACTAGTCTCACAGCTAACAAAGCTCCTTAACCTCATCCTAGCAACCGGAGAAACACTCACTCAGTAGTTAGAATCTAACATCATTCTAATCTACAAAAAAACGAGACCCAAAAGAAGTCGGAAATTATCGAGCAATTAGATTACTTCCCTGTATCTACAAACTTTTTTCCTCAATTTTTAACGATAAAATAAGCATCAAAATCAAAGAAAGCCCACGCGTGGAACAAGCGGGCTTCAGAAAAGAATACTCCACTATTGACCACATGCACACGATAGAATTCTTATAGAAAAATACTACGAAAGCAAAGACCGTTATATCTCGCATTTATCGATTACGAGAAGGCTTTCGATACCATATCCCACAACAGTCTATGGGAAACTCTAAGATGTCAAAAAACAGAAGAAACATATATACAAATAATTAAAAACATATATGAGAACAGCAGAAATAGAGTTAAACTAGGGACGAATGGCCCGTGGTTTCCCGTGAAAAAAGAGGTAAAACAAGGTGACCTCTTGTCCCCAAAGCTTTTTATATATATAGAATCCATAATCAACTCGCTGGAATGGAGAGAATTACATATACAGGTTAAAAACGAATACTTAAACCACCTGCGACAACATCAAACCTTAAACGAGGCCAGCAAAAAGTAGGTCTAGAAATGAACCTCTCTAAAACCATGCTAATGATTAACAGCATCAAGGTACCAATGTTAGTTGAGAATGAACCTCTAAAATACACAGAAACAAATACATACCTTGGCAAACAAATAGGATTCGATCGAAATTGCAACTACCTGAATATAACTCGTAGAGTACAACTACTTGGAACAAGTACTGGGGTTTAAAGGGCATATTCAAGAGCACCATAGCGTCTAAGCTCAAAACTAAAGTTTTAAACTCCAGTCTACTACCTTGCCAACCATATAAAAAGTAAGATAATCACATTCCAGAGAGGAATAGAACACAGTACGCTACAGATAAGGAAATTACAAAAAATTAGACACTCTAAAATTAGACAAACTACCAAAGCACTTGACTTGTACTAGACAAGCTTGCAAAGCAAAATGGAAATGGGCTGGACATGTAGCACGCCTTCAAGTTCAGAGATGGATGAAAAAAATAACAATATGTGAGGGCCCTCAAGGGAAAAGGAAAAGGAAAAGACCTCATACCAGATGGGACGAAAACATTACAAGAAAAGCAGGCTCAAACTGGATTAGTTTTGCCCAATCTAGAGACGATTGGAGGGATGTGGAGGGGTTCTTGCAAATATATAAATAACGCATACTTAAATTACATTATACATATTAATTAATTAACTATGTACATAATATCCACATTTGTGTAAAAATTAGATTTTGTAATCTTAGTTATTTGGGAGAAATTTAAAGGCTTTTTTATTTTATTTATTTATAATCTTATAATGACGTAGAAATGCAGTTTTTTTTGGTATTTTTGCACATTTGGAAACACTTTTCCTAGGCGCTCTAAAATTCTCCCAGTGATTTGAACTGGAATCATCGCTTTAACATGATCACGTTTGGTCATCATTTTTCTAATGTAGTTATTTAGCCAAGGAAAAGTTCTCCACTTAATTTTCACAAGTTTTAAAGGAGCATATTTATCGTCCAATTTAGTGACACAACTGTAAATATCAACACAAATTCATTAATAATCTTTAAAGTTTGCCTAGTAATAAACTGATTAAACCAGATATATAGATATATATAGCTCAATAAAGTGCAACCTCAAGAATATTTGTACGGAAGTTTCAGGGGAGGCCATTTAATTATTCGAAAAATGTTTTTTTTTAATTCCATATTTATACATGTTATCGTTTATATGGACCGCAAAAATATGTTTTTCGTTACTTTTGTTTAATATATTAGAGACACATTTAGACACATTTTTTCTGAAGCTACATCATCTATAAATATAAAAAAATAGAGCTTTAGAAGCTTACACAAAAGTCGTTGGGAAATTATAGCAATTACGCGCAATGTATTTTTGCCTATAACATACCTAGAAGGTAGTATGTTTACGTTATGAAAAATTAATATTTAAAATCACGTAGTAATATTCAAATGGAAATTAAGTAGTTCATTTCTTTAAATTCTTGATAAAATTTAAGTTTCTAATAAAATTCTTATATTCAGAATTTGACCCGACTTTTAAAAACCGTTGTAGAAAAATTTGAAGGGGGTTCCACTCTTTAAAGTTTTCTAAGTTCCACGTTGTTTTGATTCTCAATATTTTGTAAACGGGCCTTAAAAATAAAAAATGAAACTTGAATTTAATTTAAAAACACTGATTTAAAAATATCCCACTTCGTATGGCAATTGTATAGTAAAAAAATACCGTAGTTTATGTATACAAATAGTGATAAGATAAGTGAACGTACTATTTTTGTATTTTACGAGATAAAAATTTAGATCTATATACAGACCATTTAAAATTGTAGAAAGTGAAGGTTTTTTTTCAGAGGTATACAACTTTAAATTTAAAAAAAACCATATAAATATCATAACAATGTCCATGATATTGAATTTATGGAAAAGGTAATTATTTTCCATTTGTGTTTAATATTCGATTTCAGATATATGGGCGCCGCGGTTGGATCGAATGAAGACAATCAGGAAGTCCAATTCTCAACCTCATTTTCGAGTAATAATTTATAAGCAATGGCTACGTCATTAAACAAAATTGCCAGATTTACAGTGAAAAAAATTCATGTGCCATTATCTAAACGCAATTACATCCACGAGAGTCACTATTTGGTGCACTTTATTGGCTGGTGGAATCCCTGACCATTATTTGTTCGAAGATGATGCCGGAGAGAAAGTTACAATCAATGGGAAGCGCCTCAGATTCATTATTACTGACTTTTTCCTTCCCTAATTGAATGGTACTAGTATTGAAGAACTTTGATTTGAATAAGTTGGTGCAGCACACCATACGGCACGCGACGTAATCGATTTATTGCAGGAACCATTCGATGAACGCATAGTTTCGCTCAATGCTCTTATAATTTGGCCTACACGATCGTGTAATTTCACACCTATTGATTATTTCCTTAGAAGATATGTAAAGTAGCTAACCTATCCCATTAAACCACAAGCGTTGCACTACTTGGACGACAGCATTCACAAAGTTATTGCTAATATACGACTCCAACTGTTCGAGAAATCGGTTGAGAATTGGACTTTTAGATTGCGCTTCATTCCAGCCAGCCGCGGCGCCCATATGCCTAAAATCGTATTCCAATACTAATGGCATAAAATTACCTTTTGAGTAAAGCTAATACCATGGCTAATATCATTTTTTTGTTCATTTTTTTTGTAAAATATACCTCTAAAAGACACTCGTTATAAGGCTGCGACATACGGATGGACAAGGCGATTTTGTTTCACTGTGTAACTCTATAAATGTATTTTATTTAAAAGCATTCAAACAAATACTCCTAACTTTTACACTTATACATATAATAAAACTGTCAAAATAACGTGTCTACACACTAAAGGTATTTACAAAAAAAAATTTAATTTGGAAAATATAATAAAGGTGAAGGAATATAAAAATAATATGCAAATTCGAGAAGGCACTAGGATAAATTAAAATTACGAAAAAGTTAAACACACATCTGACATTTTCCTTTCGAAACAAAAGACGGGAAGCCCCAACCCAGAGAAGGTATTTATATGAAAATATGTTCAATGTGTCATAGAAATAGAACTATAGGATATTTAAAGTGGAACAAGATGAATCTGTTCCTAACCAGCGGTAATATGGTACATATTTTCCCTCGAAAATAAAAAAAGTAAATGTTACTGGTAAGATGAGTTTACTTACATTTCTATATACATACACACACACATAGTACACACACACACATACACACACACACACACATATATATATATATATATATATATATATATATATATATATATATATCTAAACAATGTAACTTTTAATTTAATATCTTTATATATTGATATACTACAAGGATTATAAAAAAAGGTCATGGTTACATTTAAAAAACAACCAATTTAAAAAGAACATTTTGTTTCCGAAGACATCTTATGTGAAAATTATAAATTAAATTTAAAAATCACATAAATAATGTCAACAAATTTATTTTAATTATAAACACATATATAATAATAAATTAATTAAAGTAGCGATATAAAAAACAATGAAATTTGACGCATTTCGAAGTATAACTAGATAGTTATACTTTGAAATGCGAAAGATTTCCACGATTAATAATAATATAAGATGAGTATACAACAGAAACAACCTGAAAAAATTTTCAAGTTGCTTTCAAATCCGAATGTTAATTAAAAATTTTGTTTCACTTGGGCATTTTGCTTTGAACTCTTTACCAAATAAATCAATTTAAATGAGAAATATTTAAAAAAATACTCAATTTGTGTTTGAAAAAATTTATTCTCAGATGTTTTTAGAACACGATTTATAAACTTATCGGAGTAATCAATACTATTCATGAAGATTTTCGATTTTCCGCAAATCGAAATGTACGTCAATGAAACGAAAGTAGATACATAAAGGAAACTCACAATTATCCTCTGTTCACTACTTCATGTAAATCGAAACTAATTATTTGCATGTACTGTATTAAATAATGTATTATACCAAGGCCAACTGTTAAGGAATGTCTTATGCAATAAATTGTTTTATTCAATATGAAACAAAAGCAGGAAATATTTACAGAATGTATCATTAATCACGGTTTTCATTTATGCGAGGTATGTCACAACGTAAGCTTATTAAAATATTCAAGTTTTTAACAAAATATAAAATTATGTAATCGTTAATTAATCAAAATATCAAACTGACAGCTTGCTTGTGAATGTTATGAAATGGTAGAAGTTATCGGTTGCCTGATAAAGAAATGAACCTTGCAATCTATAACCCTTTTAAATGGTTGTGATGTGCTAAATTAACATGTTAAATTGAAATCAAATGTTACAGGTTTCGTATAAAATATGCCCTATGGATAACTTCTTACCATTGTAGAGTTAAGTATTGAAACTGACCGACCATTATTTTCTAAGAGAAAAGAAGTAAATTTATTTGAAATTGTTTTCCTATAATTTTGGAACATAGAACATAAGGATTATAATTCCTGTATGCATATATAATATTATATATATATATATATATATATATATATATATATATATTAAAATACTATTATATTTGAAGTAGAGCGCGTTAGATATCTTAACGCGCTTCACTTCAACGGTACTATTTCTATTCTTATTATCTAAATCATCTTTTCAAGACTTTTCTTCCACGTCCTCAGCATTAATTTAAGCTCTATCTACTGCTATATTTATTATTTAAAATCTAATTTAATGTCTAAATTCAAATTAACAAAATAGTAATTATATTTTATCATTATTAGCAATATAAAAGTTTAAACACGATCAATTTTGATAGCATTGAATTTAAACATAAATCTATACAAAAAATACAGAAATAAATTAAATCATTACGTAAAACTACATTGCGAGTAAGTACATATAATGCGATATTTATTAATATAAATTTTTTGACAATTTAAAATTTTTGGGATTTTGTATCTCAAAAGAAAAATCGGCACCATGTAAGATCACCCACGTGTCCTTCTATCCATTTATCACAGCTGTTTATATGGATGTTAAAACATCTTTCTTCATAATTGTAGGTAAATCTTCAGAAATATTCTATGAAACATGCAAAGAAAATATTTACCACATCTTCCCTTCTTATTCCCCCAACCTACTGAATTTAAATTTTGAAAAAACAGGAATCAGGAGTATACTTTTTCAAATCTTAAATTTAACATTGAGGAACCGAAATTATTCATGAATTTTATTTAACCGAAATTTAAGTTTTCTAACACATTTTTACTCCACGTTATTTCCGTGTATCTGTAAGGTTTCGAGCAGAGCACGCTAAGATACTTTTCCGAAGAATACTTTTTCGACACCATTGATTTTCATGGTAAGAGATGGGGTTTTTTACAAGGTATGCCTTTATTTCAGGTTTTACATATGAACCTTACTAGTAAACAGAAATAAAGACTTTTAGGAGTTATTGAGAAAATCGCGTACATAATAATGGATGTTGCAGGCACCAGATTTTGTAATGTGTATTGAAAATTAGTTACGTAATTATATGTGTGAATTTTAATTTGAATTTGAATTTGAACTGTGAATTTGAATTTTATTAATATGTGTGAATTTTAAGTTTATTACACTGTTGTACTTGAAATCTCTGATACAAAAAAAAAGGACGGGAGAATTTAGAATAACCTTGTAGTTTTATCGGAACTCCTTAGAAACAGAACCATAAAAAATCTAGCCTGTTTTATTTCGTAACACTTGTAAAGTACATGACAATTCCACTTTTGAATCTTACAAACAAAATAATTGACGCTTTGGAAAACATAAATATTTTCGTTTTTGTTTTCTAAAACCATAGAAATGACTATGAGCATTATTTGATCCTAAATATATTTGATATTTTTGGTTAATTTCATTTGCTAAAAGCTATTTTTTTTATATTTGAACATGACGATATTAATCACACTATAACACAACTATACAATAAAAACAACCTGAAAAAATTAAATGTATAATTTTGGTGTTTAAGTGGGCATTTAATTAAATAATAATAATAAGCTTCTTGTCAAATAAATCATTTCGAATTTATTTTAAAAAAAAATTTACTTAAAATAAAATTTGGTAATATCTGCAGAACACGATTTGTAAAGTTATTTGGACGAATTTAACTATTCATAAAGATAGAAAGATCAATGAATAGGCAGCCCGAATAAAGAGACTCGTGAGTTTCTTAGTTTCTAGATATAATATTTCCGAACTATGCGAAAACATAAAAATCCATTCTTATGTAGAAACGTTAAATAAAATCTGGTAAAGTAATTGTAAAAAAGTAAGATATCCGGTTCGATTTAAAAACACCCCTAAAATAATTTAAAATTCATCACAGCACCTAGATTACGTTACAAATTATACAAGCGAATAACTTAGACAGAAAAAGGTATCTTGGATCGCAAACTACGAGGGAGCAGCGACTCCGAGACAGTTTACGACTTACAAAAGAATTAGAGCGAAGTCACGGTCGGTGCCAGACGCAGAGCCTGACCGCAGTGCACTCTGCTAGAATCATACTTGTGTTGGAGGGGCGTGATAGTCATAATTTAAATTATTGATATTACGTCGTTAGAGGATAAGAAATGGATTTCGGATTTGTTTTTCAGATTTAGACAGTAACAATGAGATGCTGCTGTTAAAATAATTCAGACTTTAAAAACCCTATAGAGGTGTTCCAAATATCTGTGAATTCTGCTTTAGAAAAATCTCTATAGTTTCCAGAATCTTAATATATATTTTTAGGTTTTAATTTTAGATCATCATTGCCAAATTTAAAATATATAGGCCATGGTAAGTCTGTCAGCCGATGGTATTAGGGTTTTATATATGTACTAGTATCCAATCTAGTTTTGTCCGTTTAAATTTAATTAATAAATTTTTTTATACACCAGATTAAAAAAAAATGTTAAGCACTAGATTTGCATGAGCATAGTTATTGGAACATGTTGATACACTGATCAATGCGTAAAATAAATTTGGAAAAATCACTGTAGGATCTTTAATAAATTGACTTTTCAATAGAACCTTATGAAAGGAACAATTTTTGCATAAATTGATTTCATTTATCTCCAAAGATTTAAGCAGTACCGCTTAATTTTATAATATGTATCCATTTGCACAACCTTCATCAAATTCATACGTTTATACTATTGTTAAAGTGTTTAAGAAATTTGTAAATCAAACTTTGAGTCTCTAAAGTAAAACTCCTATTTCTGATTGTAATATCAAATTGGTACTATTAGCGTGAAAGATCTGATATCTTTCGTTCATTGTAGACTTAACTTCTTTGTAACTATCATATAAAATATATCATATATTTTTATTATACAACTACAGATACTACTGGAAGAAATCCTAATGTGCTGTGCCCGCTATTACTGCGTTGTTTCCGTCATACTTTTTCGTGACTTCCTGAACCGATTTGTAACATGTAACATTAAATACACATATTACGTTTTTACATATTATGTATCGATTTTTTTTTAAATAAAGTTGCTTCTGTTAGTGAAATGTCATTTTTTTATCAATAAATCTATCATTTATACATATAATAGAGTTATGAAAAATAATTAAACCCCAAACGTCTATTACTTCAACAAAACACTTTCCTAATTTTTTTCATACAAATCGCCTATTTCCAAAATATAATTAACACAACCTATTACACTCTAACCAATTAAACGGAATACGAACATTAGATTCATAATAAATAAGAGAAAAAAACGTGGTACACTTTAATAAAATCAATTTCAACCTCATACGTTTCGTAAAATGATTACCCTTTTCCAAACAAAATAGAATTACTGCAAGACATTATTGGTTAAAAAATTAATATTCCATCTTCCATGAAATCTTCATGCATGAATAAATTAGAGTTATAATGAATAATTAAATACTAAATATTGGACATTTTAACACAGTAACAAGTTATTTACTGGTCTCACATTGAATCTTCCGCGATAAATCCATTTCAAATAAGTTAACCATAAACATTTTACATTTTACCAAAAGCTTTACAAGCCCTCTTCATCCTAATACCCTAATGCCTCTTACAACCAAAATAGAATTACTGGAAACCATCATGTTTAACAAATTAATGTCATGTCTTGCAACGATACTTCAGAAACCTATCAATCCTCTCAACTCCCTTCCATCCTTCAACACACTTCCCTAACTATACCGGCTGAAGAAATTCACCGTGCAAACTTGAACAAAGAGGATTCAAATTCCGATAATGACGCAAAAGGTACACTTAATTACCGAGGCAAAGAAAACAAGACATTAGTTTTTTTTTGTTTGGACTCGGGCCACTCGTTAAACATTAATATAAAACGAACTCCCGTTAAATATGCAGTGGCGAACTTAGAATTTCCATACAGAATTCGTTGGGAGATTGCAATTAGAGTAGACTCCCCAGAACGGAAACCCCGTGCGATTACAATGACCACGGGGTTTCCGTTCTGGGGATAGCCTGCGGACGAGCTTTATATTGTGTGTGATGACATTTAGCGCGCGACAAACAGATTATGTACATTATATGATACACGTCTCGAGTGGGATTTCATTTAAAACGGAAATAATAAAACTGTATACTGTTTAGTAAATATATAATAATCAAATTCACTTGAGAGTTTTCAATGTGCGATAAAATATTACGTTTTTATCGTACATATGAGGGAGCGCTTTTAAATCTACGGAATGTGGGGTAAGAAATGAAAAAGAAAATAAAATACAAATTTGTTTTCTGTTTTTCAATATACTCCTACTACCATCTACATTTTTTTAATATTTCAATCATGTTTTATCTTTGTTTTACTAAAGTAGCAGAAAATATTACTATGCAATGTAATGACGCACAAAATAACATAGAAAAACTACGTAGCTGTTATATCGATATTTATAATATTTCCCGCTTTAATATGCTGTGTTGAGTTCATATTTATTAGCAATTAATTCAATGTGCTAATCCCAAGGTGCAATTAAATCAATATGCTAATCACATTTAATTAATTGCTAGGAATTAGATCATCAACCTTTAAATCAATCATTAAATCATTAATTCCACACGCAAAGTGGACCAGGTTTCTTTTATTACTGTAATTTTTTTATTATATCATAATATTAAGTTAAAATAAGATACATACTTACAGCCAGAATTGTTGAAAAAAGAACGAGGAAAATATAAAGAATATACTGTGTTTTCGATATCCTGGGATACACTCGACTAATATTTAAAAATATCTACTCTTCACTGCGATATATACTAATTATTCAAACTCATAAGTTAATTATTTATTACATTACCAAAAAGTTAATAACAAAAAAGCTAATTTCTACTTTCTTTAAGTTCTTTACCACGACCTAAGTTTAATTGTATTACAACATCTTTAGGTGGACTATTAACAAAGATATATTTTCGTTTTTGCTAATATCAATCTTTGTTAATAGCCCACCTGAAGACGTTGTAATACAACGAAACCTAGGTGGTAATAAACTTAAAGAAAGTAGAAATAATACTACATCACGTAGTTTTATTTAATAATGTATTTATTCAAAATTAATGCCAAATATATCCAACAAAAAAGGAATAAGGTATTTTTCAGTCCTTTGCTTCGAAAGACATACATAGTAAATTTTCTTATATCTGTTGAAACGAGGAATTTGAACTATATTTCAGTTTTGGTAAAACGGCGTCTTTCACTTTTTCATCGCTTGAAAATTCATCGCTTCCCAAGAAGTTCTTTTTTAACTTTGGAACTATATAATAATTGCTGGGAGCCAAATCAGGATTGTCGGTAGAATAATCCAAAATATCAAAACCCACTTTATACAAGACAGTTAATGCAACACGACTCTTGTGAACAGGCGCGTTGTTGTGCAGAAGGAGGACGCATTTGGTTAATTTTCCCCTTTTTTCTTTGATGGATTGTATAAACTGCTCTAGAATTGAAGCGTACTTTTTTCTTTATAATCTATCAACAGAATCCTTTCTGAGTCCCAAAAGAATGTCGCCATGATTTTTCCAGCTGACAGTGACACCTTAAACTTCTTAGGTGATGGTGTGCCTTTTTTGTTCCACTATATAGATTTCTATTTGAACTCTATGTAGTGAAACACAAGTTTCATTCCCAGTAAAAATTCGACTCAATAATTTATCTTTGTCTTCACTGTAAAGGTCCAAAAATGACGAAATAAGAACGAGAACTCTCCACGCGGTGTTGTTTTTGAAGCGGAGTAAGCATTCTAGGTACTCAACTTACGATGAATTTGCTCATCACAAGATAGTCGTGAAGACTTTTTTTTAAATTATAAATGGTTGTATCTAATACTCTAATCATTTCTTCGAGCTGTTCCTTTGTTAGTCTAAAATTTTCCAATATTAATTTTTTCACTTTTTGAATAATTTCCGCAGTAGTCACTTCGATCGGCCATCTGCTCATCTACCCACCACCATGCGCCATGGCTCATCTTCAAGAAAGTCCATACCTTGTTTAAAGATACTGTGCCACTTACATATGATGGTTTACCTGAGCCAGTCCCCGTAAATAAATGTCATATCTTCTAGAATGGACTGAGCCGACTTTCCTTGTTTGGTAAGAAACTTTATAACAGCGCTGTACTTGATTTTCTCCATATTTCTCACTTTCTTCCCGATTGAGTTGCTTGGTCGACGATAGTTCAAAGAACAATTGCCCGATTAAGATAACACTTGCTATTTATACTAATAATGAATTACTGAACCCGAAATGTTTCATTAAAATACCCTCACTAATGACCTAATTACTAATTCCGCGGACTTAAAAACACACCCTCGTATACAACCCTTCAAGCTACACATCTAATGAAAAATAAGCTTGATAATCTGAACATTGCATATCTATTATTCTTCAGATGCTATGTAAAGTATAATAATTTATTTTGTGGTCCAACTGGTTACGCTCCAATAATCGGCTACATTAATGTTTTAATTGCTCCATTCTCAATGCACAATAAACAATTGGGTGGATTCACTATTTTATGTCTATACTAATAAAAAGTAGTTGCAAAAATTTGTTTGTTAATTACGCTAATCTCTGGAACTACAGGTCTGATTTCTTTTTGTGTTAAAAGCCCATACTCTGAGAAATATTATTACAGGGTATCATCCCATCAGTTATAGGATATCGTCACGTATAGGTTAAGATCATCATGCTACGATTCGTAGGGGCCGAACAACTTATTTTTTGGCTTATCATCCTGATTACTGAAACAATTTTTGAGTAGTTTCATGTTATATTATTTATGATCCGAAGAGTAGAAGAGGTACGTTTGTCCCGATTATATATTAAGAAAATGAGAAATGTCTATTTGTATGCTTATTTGCAGTCATGAAATATGAAAACTATGAAATCAATTTAAATATATGTTTTCTTATAGTATTAACAGAAGACAATTAAACTGAAGTATGTTTCATTTATTATAAAGAAATAAAATAATAATAGAGTTAACAGAGAAATTTACGCTAAATAAAACCCCTATCACAGTCCCTAGCTCGTTAATATTTAATAATTATAATATATAACTTTTTATATTCATTTTTAGCCTTTACACTGAGCATTTTAATCTAATCATCTGTGTTACAAGATTTCTTTATTTTTAATTGTTGACTAAAAATATCCCGTCAGAGAAAAATTCTTCAAAACGTTTTATATTTTAATTGTTATCTTAAAATTTTATTTGTTTTTTTTTCTTTTCACTTCTTTCTACTTATTCTTTTAATATTTATATAAAATTTATCGAGTCAAATTTAAATTTTTTTTATGATTTCGTTCCTCAAAAAAGGAACCCTCATATGATACAGATATGCGTGGGGCACGTCCGTCTGTACGTCAATGTACAGCCGTTTTTCTCAAAAATCGCTTGACGTGTAAACTTAAAATTACACGCGATGAACATTTTAATTAAAATATATTTTAATAACTTATAGCCAAAAATACTTTTATGGAAATTTTATTTGGGAGAAAATGATACTTGAATTTTTTTAAATTCCATATACTACATATGAAAATCGTTTAAAATAGACATTTTAGAAGCCTACACAATGCTTGTAGGACAACCGTGGCAATTATCCTAGCTCTTATAATTTTTTAAATACGTACCATGTGTTTTTACCACTGTGAAAGATGTGGAATACAATATATTTAAGTTTTCAAAAATTATCATTTCTAATCACACAATAAATAGGTGACTTTTTGAAACTCTTAAAACAAATTAACTTTTAATCACAATATGATATTCAAAATTTTTACTGATTTTTCTAAACTGTAGTCGGGACCTCTTTAGAGTTTTATAATTTTCATATTGTTGTTGTACCCAATATTTCGTAGACCTTTAAAATAAAAGAATGAAACTTCAGTTTCATTTAAAAGAACTTTCCACTTGAGAAACATTCCACTTGGTACGGCGATAGTATGGCGAAAAAAATACCGCCGTTTATGTGTTTTGGTAAGTGTAGGTAGATTTCATTAATATTTTTCAAGATTATAATGAACATCTTCATATGGCTCATTAACCTGCAAAATTTAAATGGATAAACTGATGGAGAATACGATTTTTTTTTGTTTCATTACAGAACTCTTACGGAAGTTACTTCATTTGTTCTCACTTAAATGAACTCTCTGAATTTGAATACATGTAATAAAACTACAGAAATATTGTATCTGTGCATTGAAGATAATTATGAAAAAAATAAATGATATAAAGTAAATGTGAAGGGACACAAAAATATTGTTTCTATTGACGCATATTAGAAATCTATTAATGTATCATTCATATGTTATAATATTGAAAAGCATGAATGTGAAACGGCTCTAACCTCTATACAGATTATGAAAAACTTAAGCCTTCACCTGATATTTCCCTCTTGAAATAAAAGATTTGAACCCCCAACTTTGAGACATAATTTATATATATATATTTATTGATTACAGATATTTTAAAAAATTAAACTACAAAATATCTAAAATTGAAAAAACGAACATATCCATGACCAGCGCTATATAATTTGCATTGCCTCTCGAAAAAAAAGGCAGAATTTAATCTTGCTTGGTACGGGCAAAAAATCATATAACTCGAAAATAAAGTGGCACTGCCCCCAAAATTGAATAGTTATATTGAAATCAGAACGTTAGTTAAAAATTTAATTATAAATGGGCACTTTATTATGGGCCCTTGGCCAGGCAAATCGATTTAAATGAAACACGCAAAAAAACACTTAATATTTGTTTAAAATAATGGTATTCTTAGACGTCTTTATAATACGAGGTACAAAGTTACATACATACATATTTATGCAACCTTATCGAAGTAATCAATATTATTTGTGAAGGTTTCTGATTCCTCTAAAATCGAAATTTACAACAGGGAAATGTCGGTACTTGAATAAGATTAGCGGTTTGCGGCTCTTCATTACTTCATATAACTTGAAACCGTAATTATTTTTATATACTATGTATTCATATTCTCAACCAACATAAAAACTTGTGCTATTTAATAAACGTCGAAAACACGAGATCTTTACGGAAGATGAATTTCATTAATCACAGATGTACACATACGTAACCTATATCACAACTTAGTATTCAAGCCTTTTTTAAAATAATATAACGGTTAATTATTCAAAATGTCACGCTGAAAGCTTGCTTTTGAATAATGGTATGAAATTATCAAAGTCGTCGGGTGCCTGATCGAGAAATGAGATCGTGTCACCACGAAACCTACAACCCTTTGAAATGGCTTTGATGTGCTAAATCAGCCTTTTTAAATTCAAGTTAGATGTTATAGTTTACCCATCAAATATGACGTGCAGATATTTTTTTAACATTATAGAACGAATTATTGATCGTTAGAAACTATTTTTTCAAACAGAAGAATAGTAAATTTATTCAAGATTATTTTTCTACAAGTTTTATACATAGAATATAGGAGTTGTATAATTCTTTACATGTGTATCAAAATACATTCAGATGCTATTATATTTGAAGAGATATCTTAGCTTGCTGCATTTGAGGGATTTTATGATATTTCTTCGTTCATCGGTGAATTATAATGTCTCGACTTTCTTTTAATTTACTGTATACTTAATTAATCACTTGTAATATTCGCCACTCGATAATAGTTTTGAATTCAAGTATTGCACCCAGGGTCAATATCAGCGTTAACTAGTGATAATATCATTATTTGAAATACATTTTAATAAGCAAAATTCAAATTACCAAAATAACAATTATTATTTATCGTTATCGAAAATAAAAAATTAACAATGATCAATTTTAATATAATGGCATTTGAACATCAAAACTACACATGAAAAATATAGTACAGAGCAAATCATTACGTGAAACTGTATCTGCAGCACAATCTATTTGACAAATTCAAGTAATTACATGTAATACGATAGTTATTCTTAACGATTTCGTATTTCAAAAGGAAAATTGGAGTCCGTGTACGAACATCCACGAGTTCTTCTCTCCATCTGTCACAGTTGTTTATATGGATGTGAAAAAAAATGTTTTCGTTATAATAATGCATAAAAAATATATTGCACTCCCCTCTTCTCTTTGTATACGAAATTAATTAAATACTTGTTGCATTAGGAAATCCATGTTAATGATGGCTCTCGATTAATAAAGTAGTTTCACTTCAAATGAAGTGCGCGAGCAAAATTCCAATCAATTTATATTTCATTATCGTCTTTTTTTTTCAATTTAAGAGAACCATCTCCAACTTTTTGAATCTGCATGTATCTGAAGTTTATATTTTCACATCGTAACTTTAACGTTGAGGAAAGAAACTTAAATATGAATTTTATTTAACTGAAATTGTGATTTGGTAAACAAAATATCATGAAATTCAAATTTTTTTAATTTTTTCCATGTATCTTTCCCGAAACACGCTTTTTTGACTTCATCAACTTTTGTGATCAGAGGTTGGAAATTTTTACAAGGTATTCATAAGTTATAGATACATACATACATTTATATATATATATATATATATATATATATATATATGTATATATATATATATACATATATATATATATATATATATATATGTATATATATATATGAACTTTCCTAGAAAATAGAAACAAATTCGTTCAGGACTTATTGAGAAAATCGCTAGATAGGGGTAACAGACACTAGGTTTTATAAATTTTATTGAAACTTATTTAGAAAATTTGCCTGTAATTTATACGTTTCTGCTAAAAATCTCTGACAAATAAATTGGACAGGCGAAGTCATATAGACTATGTAGTTCTGCCAGAACTCTTAACCAACATACCTATGAACATTTTAATATGTTTAATTGCGCATCATATTTGAAAAATATAACAATTCTACTTTTCACGCCTACACTATTGTACTCCTTTCAGAATATACATATTTTCGTTTCGCTTTTTAAAGACACACAAATTATTATGAATAAATGAATAATACATGAGCCTAAATATATTTCATATTTTTGGATATTTTCATTTGCTTATAGCAAATTTTTATTTTCCAACGTTATGACATTGAAAACAGTTTAACTCGAAAAACGTTCAATTGTAAACCTTTTTAAAACTTAGGCATTCACATGGGTATTTTATCATAAACTCTGCCAGAAGAATGAGAGTAAGTGGCAAGTAATAAAATGTACCCAATTTATTTTGAAATAATAGTTTTAAAAGAGATCCGATATGGAAAACGATTTAAAAAGTTCTCACCATGAAAGTTTACTCGATCAATGAATAAATAGTCAAAATAACAAGACTGATAAGGTTCTGAATTATGGGGTACAGAGATTAATAAATTAAGCATTTACGTAAAATTCCATTCTTATATAGAAACGTAAGATAAAAACCGGACAAGAGGCAAACAATAAAATACTCGACCCGATTTAAAAACGAAGCGATAGCCATAAAATAACACAAAATTTATCATGGCTCTTCGTTCATGTTACAAATTGTCTGCTAAATATGTTAGATAGATAAAAGGTAACTGGGATCATAAACTGCGATGAAGCTGCGTTTCCAACACAGTTTACGATTCAAAAACGAATTTGACCGCAGCGCGCGCTCGGCTACATCCATACCTGTGTCGGTGGCATGTTATGGTCGTGATTTCATTTGCATTATTTACATAACGTTGTTAGAGGATAGAAAACGGATTTCGAATTAGTTGTCGGATTTAGACACTGATAATGATATACTACTTTGAAAATAAAATATATACATAAGCAAAAATCTATTGCCTGGAAAAGCGGGGATATTGTTTTATAATTTGTAAAATTTACTGTACAGGATTTATATTTCTATTCGATTGTTATTTTTTTATTGTTAAATATATCTGAGTAACAAGACTTTCAAACTATTTTTTTCATAACTTCCTTTATTGGATATGCACAATACGATCTTAATATACAATTAATTATCATTGATGAAATGTACTTGATTTTATTTTCAAGTAAGTCGTGTGCGGGTTTACAGTACCAATGTTCAGCTCCCAGATAAATTAACTTTGAGGTTTAATACGTTTTTATCGTCTCAGTTCATGAGTAATATCTAAAAGTCGAATAGGCTTTCAAACTGATTAAAAAAAATTACGATAACTGTTGCGCCTCACTCAGAAAAAATATTAAAATTGCCCTTTTAAAACTTTGATAATTTTCTTAATCTATATATTGTTCACACTGTAAAACTATATATTACCGAGAACTGACAATATATAAAAAAAAATGTTAGTACTTGAATACATAAATTATATTGAGAAAAAGTATCCTTCAAGTGTAAAAAAGATATCGTTACTTAACAGAAGAAGGCGCATATTTCAAGCAAATTTCCTAATTTTTTAATTTTCATATAAATATATTTTTAATTTTGTTTTCTGTGTAAACAATTAAATATCTCTAATGAAATTAATAAAATAACATTTTTTTTTATAAAATAATTATTTATGTGTAACTATTTTGCAAAGAAAAAAGCTTGAATCATTTTTTTTTTATTTCATCCTCAGAATCAAAATACAAATTTTCGGGTCTGAATTTCGGATAATCCTTACAAAATTCTAAGTTTTAGGTTTATAGTCCCATAATAAGTCAGTCAGTGATTTTTCTTAACTGCTACTTCTTTATGTACCAGGTTAAACAAGAATTCGCATGGGTGCTGCGGTTGGTACACTAGTCAATACGTCAATGTCCACATAGTGAGTAATGATCGGAATATATTTATTGCAAAATAAATATAAATTTATAACCTTTCTCGTGAATAAGTTTATCTAATAATAGAAAGTAAAATGAATTCATTAATTAATCATTAAGAAAATCGCGTATATACAAACGTACAGATGCAGCGGAGGACTTCATAATATATGTTGTTATTAAATGTGTGAAGTGTGTATGTAAGTAACACACACACACTTCACATATTTAATTCATTCATTAAAACTGTTCTTAAAGATACTTGAGAAATATGTGAGTCAAAATTTAAGAATTTGGGGTAAAACATATATTTCTGAACGTAATGTCTAATTGGCGTAATCAGCATGAGAGAAACATTATTTTTTTCATCGTGAACTTAAGTTTGCAAACTTTTGCATACAATTTATTTAACCTTCATATATAAATACAGGCGTTACCAGAGGTAAGCCCGTTGGACTCTCCCCACTACTACGGCGTTTTATCCGTCACACTTTTTCGTCACTGCGTAAACCGATTTATATCTTACTACTCAATAATTAATAATTTTTCCTGAAAAAATATTAATTTTGAGAAATGTTTCAATCATACTACATGATGTTTCGACTTATTACATTTTTTTACTATACACCATGCCGCTAATTTCTATAAACTATTTTGCTTTGAAAATATGGTATATATTTGGAAGATGTTACTGTTTTGTGAATAAGTCTATCTTAAGTATGCATACGTTAGAGGTACAATTAACAAGTAAACTTTAAATGTCGTTTATTGTAACACAACACTTTGCCAATTTCTTCATTCATTTACACTATTATCTTACTAGCCAAAATGGAATTACCGCAAAGCATTAAACATTAACAAATTAATAACCCGTTTCATATTGAATCTTACGTATTAATTTAATGTATGAATGCATTTCTTAAGCATTCAAATCATTAGCACACATGCTTTCTAATTACCTACCTGAAGATGTGATATTTTTTGATAATAGGACACCTGAAGATATTGCAATACAAGAAACCTAGGTGGTGGTAAAGAATTTAAAGAAAGTAGAAATAATACTACATCAGGCAGTTTAATTTAATTGTTGATCTGATATTTCAACAAAGTGTCTTCCAGTTTTATTAATTTCACAAAATTATTGTCTTTTGTCAGTCAAAATCGAATGCCACAACTCATTAAACTTCCACAAAATAATAACCCGTTTTACATTGAATCATATATAATAAACCAATCTCAAACATCATACATTAAAGTTAAAATATATTACTTTATGAACCCCAAACCTTGTACATTCACTTGTGATTCCACTAAGTTATTGTTCTTTACCAGCAAATACAATTGCCACAACGAATTATATACTAAAATATTAATGCCCTGTCTCACATTGAATATTCAGTAATTAATTATATATTATATTGGTACTTTATTATCCCTCAACGTTGGAAATTCTACCAAAGTCTTTTCCAGCTATATTTATTTGTCTAATTAATTATCCTTTACCAACAAAAACATAATCACAGCATCGCATTACATTTTAATATATCAATACCCCATCTCACATTAAATCTTCTGTGATAAGTTCATCTTATATATACATACACCAGAATTGTAATAAATAAATGGTCCTTAAACGTTGTAAATTTTACAAGCAGCTTTACTAGTTTTATTCAACCCAATACTCAAATGTTCTTTACCATCCGAAATGGAATTACCACAATGCATCACACTTATTCAAATTAATGCTCTTTCTTCAAACGAATTATCGGAAACCGCTAAATTCTCAGAACTTCCATCTTTCGTACTAAACTATTCCGACTGTAGAAATTGACCATGCAATCTTGAGCAAAAAGACCTCAGTTATCGTACATAACTAATGACGCAAAATGTACACTTAATCATCAAAGTCAAGAGAACAATACCTAATGGCTTGTTTTGCATAGAACTCTGACCGCTACCGTTCTCTAAATATTCAACGGCGGACTTCGAATTTCCATAGGAAATTGGTAGCGAGACTGTAATAAGCGAAAACCGGGGGCGACAATGGCAGTAGGGGTGCCGTGCCGGTGATAGCCTGCGGACGAGCGTTACATTGTATGTAATGACGTATCGCGAGCGACGAATAGATTTCATGCACTGTACTAAACGTGCCTTGAGTGGGGTTTGGCTTGGAATGGATACAATAAAGCTATATTCTTAGTAATGTTAAGTATATGTAATAACCGGAATTTACTTGAGAACTTTCGATATGCGATAAAATATTGAGCTTCGCTGCATACACACATATCTAACGAAAAATTAGGTAGAGCATTTTTACTTTGTACGAACGGTTTTTATATAGTTTTAATTTACATAGCTTCGAATTACCAGAATACAACAAGATAGGTACCAATATGATCTCGATAAAACATTAAGAAATTGAAAACTTATTTATCTTACGATTTTAATTTAAATGGGTGTCTTATTATATTAACCAAAGACGTGAAAATTATAATTAAAATATTTTTTTATTTCATATAAATAAAATGGAAAAAAGTTAGAAAAACATATCTGCTCCCTGGTTACATTGTCAGTTTAACTATTGACAAAAAAGATGAGTTAACAAAAAAGTTCACGCCAGTTAAACCGCGCAAATCAATAATATTTATTTATTTTTATTTACTCATTTTCTTAATAACAACGTTGCTCAATTTAAATATTAATACCAGTACTTTGATAAGTAAGCAACGTACAAAACAAAATTTGGGTACTTATATACCCGCATTAAAAGTTATAATTCTTTGGCCTAATTCAAGAATAACTTTATTTAGCTCGCAAATAATTAATGCAATTAAAATAATATAATGTCTGAAACGAGATTAAAAATACGATTAATAAAATCTAAATGCAATCAATTAAATAATTTTACAACTAAAATTAAAAATGTATTTAACAGATGAGTTCTCCACCATTTTATTTTCTATTCCATTGTAAGCCAATCATTTACCAGGCCGTTTCCAAATTATAGCTCAATTAAAATAATAAAGTGGAATTATTATTTTCTCACACAAAGTAGTATTTTTTTTCACAATTGAATTTAAACTTAAGTGAATAATTATAAATTAATTTTAAAATTATACTTAAATATTTTAAAAACTTAAATTAATGCTCAGCATTCATTTTAATATCAAAACGTATACGTAATTAATTGATAAATTTACTAACACTTACTAAACTTACAATCTAATAAATTTTAATTAATAATGAAGAGAAAAATATGTTAAAAATCAATTTTAATTTATTAAATTAAACTATTTAATAATTTATAATGCAAATAAACACATATCGAATTTGAAATGGTATGGAAGATAGAAAGTCAGCAGACAAATAAAATGGCGGACAATTTATCTATCAAATAAGCTATGTAAATATATGTTTAGTGAGCCACTTCATGTTGTCGATTTTTTGTTGCATGGTACTAATTTCACCCTGTATTTTTAAAATTTAATTCTTGTAATTTTTTTGATGCACTTATAAAAGTATGACTTCAAAGATATTTGCAGAATATACAAAAAAACGAAAAAAATATTAAGAGAACGAAGAATAAAGCTAAATTGAAATAAGCGAAAGTTGTAACGATTTCTCCAGGAAATACGTTTTAAAGTTTATTATTAAATTTCTAGCCCGTTAACTGAAGTACTGAATAAGTAGCCAATATGTTAACAACTTATGTGAATATTTTGAATAAAAAACGCGTAAAGTACGAATAAAATTCACACTACGAGATTCATTTACACTTAAGCACTTATAAACATTTAAGAGTACATAGTAATTCTACTAAACTATTTACAAATATAATTTTTTACAATGTTTGTAAATTGCCTACTACATCTTTCACAGTTGACTTTTGTAACTTGGGTGGAGTTTCTATAATTTTTCACAGACATAACCTCACGTCATAAGTTGGTTGACTATTACACGTAAACTAGTAGAGTTTAGCTATGATAACTTTCCTTACAATTTATTTATAATTTATGAAAATTCTCAGACGTTGAAAAATAACAGTTCACCTATTAGAAGGTATGAACACGTGTATCTCTAACATAAATTACCATTTGAAAGTTTAATATTTCGTAAACAGTTCCTTATATAGAAAAACATGTTCATAACAAAATACCCAATATTTTTAAATACCCTGTTCCACACAATGGAGTATGCAAAAAAATCACCCACACATGCAGATGAGGTAATCTAAAAAACTGTTTTTAAAATTTTATTCCATAATTTGTAGTTGTTGTAAATATGTATAACCATGTCAAATTTCAGCGTTATAGCACTAATAGTCTAGTTGTAAAACAGTACCGACCTGCAGACAGAGAGACAGACGGATATCGCAAAATTACAAGGGTTCCCAATTTACTTACGGATGACGATTACATTAATACCAACGGTTCAATTGCGATAAGAAGAAGGAAACAGAAAGAACATCATTTCAAAAATATGTAACAATTATAGGGCGATTTGATGTTTCAGTATTAAGTGTATTTGCTTAAAAAAGTTTAATTTTAAGTTATTTTGATAGATGTTGTTACATGTATTAATCTGACAATACTTTCGAATAGTTCCCATGCGAACGAAATCCAGGGCACTGCTAGTACTATTAATAGTTTAGTGTAAAATCAAATATTTTTTAAGCAGCAAAACATTTATATAGATTTAATGTCACAACAGACATGCTGTAGTGGACTGTTAAAGTAATTTTTCAAAGGAAAATATTGCCCTATATTGTTTCCAAGTACTTGTAATTATTTTAACAATATACGCCAAGATACCTTTCCGATAAATGCTATTTTCTACTTCATCGACTTTCATCTTTGCAGGTTGTCATTTTCACAATATATTTAAAAATTAAATATACGAACTTTCCTCGTGCATCGGTCTGTATATAAATGGAAACGAGTCTATCTAAAACCACGATCAAATCTGTTTTACAGATTTGATCGTGGTTTTAGATGTTGAGAAAATTTATTACAAACATGCAAACCCAGCAGGGGCTATGTTTCATAATATATATTGATGATTAATTACATAATGCGTGTGAAAGTTAAAGTTATAGAAATCATATATACAGTAAACAATATACACTTTCGCCAGATCTGCATTTGAAACTTATTTAGTTGTATGTGGGCCTTTTACCAAGAGCTATTTTTCCAGATAAATCAATATTAATTAGAAGTAATAAAAAACAATAAATATATGTTTGTAAAATTTTTATGCTCAGACATGTCGATATAATACTATGAAGGCTTTTGATTTATTTTTAATAAAAATTTCCAGCAGTGAAACGAATGTCGCGTTTTTCCTCTGTTCACTATTTGATATTACTGGAAATCTTAATTACTTACATGTATTATGTATTATGTACTACATAAAGTCCAACTTTTAAAGAAAATTCATATATATATTATACTATTTAATTAACGCTAAAAGCGCAAGATCTTTTCAAAGATCTCATTGATGACCATCTACGCATACGTAAGACATACCACAATATATACTTTTTTAAATATTTAAGCTTTTTCCAATATATAAAACGATATATTCGTTAATTATTCCAAATGTCAAACCGAAATCCCGGTTATGAATAATGGTCCATAATTAAACGAAACTACACGGTGTAGTATTATTTCTACTTTTTTTAAGTTCTTTACCACTATTAGCAATCTTCGCTAATAGCCCACCTGAAGATGTTGTAATACAACGAAATGTAGGTCGTGGTAAAAAACTCAAATAAAGTAGAAATAATACTACATCACGTAGTTTCATTTAATTATAAATAATGGATTTCTTCAAAATTAACGGCAAATATAATCAATATATGAATAACGGTATTAAATTATAAAAGTTCTCAGATGTCTGATAGAGAAAAGCTGCCGTGTAAACACAAAACCTATAACCCTTTGAAATAATTTTTTTGTTCTAAATCAGTATATTTCGATTCAAATTAAATGTAAAATATGGCCGTGTAGACAATTTTTCATTGTTGTAGAATTAAGTATTGATACCTAGCAACTATACGTTAAAAGTGAAAAATATTAATTTCATTCTAAGTTATTTATTACACTCGCAAGCGTCCGTGAGTGTAAGCTTGTAAGCACGCACGCACGCACGAACGCACACACACATGGGCACACGCATGCACTTACGCAAGCTTTATGTAACTTTAATAAATTAATTCCCCATCTTAAATTGAAAGTTTAATGATTAGTTTATCTCTTGCATTCCTACTCGTAAATCAGAGTTATTATAAAAAAATAAACGTTGAACTTTTGTCTTTTAACGATTTTTTTTTTACTATTTTATTCATTCCACTAACTTATTTTCCTTTGCCAGCCAAAACGTAATAACAACTATCCATTTTACTATGACAAATTATTACAAGGTCTTACATTCTATCTTACATAACGCCTGAACTTTATACATTTTAACAAACCTTTTCCAGTCTTATTCATAACACTAACTAATTGTCCTTCATCACCTAAAATAGAATTACTGCACCGTATTATACTTTAACTAATTAATACTCCGTCTCACACTAAATCTTCTGTGATAATTTCATTTCGTGCATATATACATTAAAGTTACAAGAAATAAATAAACTTTAAATATAGTATATATGTGTAGTAGATATATAGTACATAATGTGTATACTCAACAACCTAATGTTCACCGCCAAAATATAATTACCACAACGCAACACACTTTACCAAATTAATGGCAAGTCTTATAACGGATCTTAAGAAACCTGTCAATACTCTTAACTTCCTTCCCGTAACAAACAAAACTATTCCGAATGAAGAAATTCACCGTATAAACTTGAGCATAGAGGCCCCGGAATCGTACATAACTAATGACGCAAAACGTACACTTAATCACCGAGGCAAACAGAACGAGATATTAGTTTTGTTTGTGGAGACTCGGACCGTTCACGTTCTCTCCTTAAATATTCAGCGGTGAACCTCGAATTTCCATAGGAAATTGGTAGCGAGACTGTTATGAGTGTAGACTGGGGGCGACAATAGCCCCGGATCGCCGTGCCGTAGATAGCCACGAATAGATTGCATGCATTGACCTGTACGTCTCTTTATTAGTCTTTGGCTAGGAATGGATAAAATAATACTTAGTATTGTTGATTACATGTACGTAGATTGTAGAACTTTCAATACAGAATGAAATATAGAGCTTTTTTCGTATAAAATATTTCGCATACAAGCTATTTGTCTGACGAAGAATAAGTTAGTTAACTCGTACATTTTATATCTAATAGTTTTCACGCAATATTTATATAACGTTCAATAATTTTATATAATAAAAGAAAAGATTATAATCCAATAACGGATCGCGTGCATACCTCATTTTCTTTATCTTTAATAAACAATAAGCAAGTGGATAATATCTAATGTTTTTACATCCATACTTAGATACAAAGCGGAAAAGTTTGCTTGTTTTTGTCTCTCACACATCGGATATTTTTAGGGTCAAAAATCCCATAGTTTGGATATATTACAAAATATTGAAACTTTACGGTACATATAGACTTTTCAAGCTATATATCTGACAATAATAAGCTTGAGAATCTGGATACTGCCTATCTAACAGTCTTCAGATACTATATAAGGTTTAATAACTTCAGCTTACTGTAGTAAATATTATGCTATAACAACGGGCCGTATTAATATTTAAATTCCTCCGTTTTTTGTATACATCAAATAATTAGGCAGATTTTAAATTTGTATATCTATAGTTGTTTTGTTTTTGTTGTTTGTTGTATAAGCTGGAAAAAGTTGTTTTTTAATGGTTTGTTCGCACTAATTTCTGGACTACAAATTTGATTTATTTTTTTATTAAAAAGCCCATACTTCCAAAAAGATTATTCTAGGCTATATGTCAAGTATGTTTTATTTATTATATATTAGTAAAATGGTTATAAGTAGAAAAAAATATCAGCTTGTAGGCTACCTTATCAGTATTCATCATTGACTACTATCAATTTTAATTTAGTTAGCAAAGGAGTTCCTGCAAATTAAGCCGCTAGCATAACCGTCGGTTTATTTATATTTAGTTACTTTTATTATTTTTTTGGCATAATTCTAGTTCAATTTACAGCTCAGTTCCAAATGGTTAAACAAATTAGCCAGCATCAAAAAAATAATACCCAGGCAAAGAACCAAAATAAAAAGACAACAAGAACACAATGTAATTAAAATAGTTTAATACAATAATATTATTAAAGAAAATTGTGAGCCGGGCCTAATCATCCATGACAACACAGGATATTTATTAATAATTATCGTTCAATTGCTAACTCCAAAGATAAAGCGCTGAACAAGTAGCCAATATTTTAGCACTTTGTGTCAAAATTTTAAACAGATTCTGAATATAGGTCACTTCTATAATGGTCGGAAACCCGTGATCAATGCCAACTCCACATATTTACACTTCTTTTTAATATATTAAAAAATTATCAGAGCCCAAATTATCTTATTGGCAAATTTAAAGCGCATGTCCTCCCTTCATACCCTTCATATTCCTAAACATATCTCTATGTTTTACGAAAAATCCTCCACTGTCCAAGCAGGATCCTGAGACCCTGAAAATCGTATTTCTAAATATTGTCAGATCGAGTGAAAAAGTCCCGCCTCTCCTAAAACCTTTTCCCTTGTGCCCTTGTTCCCATCCCAAACCATGTCAATAGTTTGCATTATTAGTACTTTTGTTTTTTTCCTTTCTAATGTACTATAAATTATTTTTATAATAAAATATTTTACAGTACACCAATTAAATTAAAATACCAATTGTTATTGTTGACTGGAAGAAATTGCTCATGTAGCGATAAGTCTCCTATATGTATTATGTATAAAAGCAGATAAATTAATAATAAGGGTGAAAGGATAAAAAATATTATTTTTGGAACTGTGGTCCAAAATCGACACCCTAAAAAAATATATAGAATTTTAAAATTTCAATACAATATCTACTAAATATTTACTAACATAATAATTATAGATGGTGTTATGAATATTTAGACATTCAATCTCACAGTTAACTTACTAAAATTTCCCAAAAGGTTCACGTGAATTAAGTCACAGGTACAGCTGTTTTTGCACGTATAGGTCATACGACGTACTTATATAAATACACACATACACACACACACACACACACATATATATATATATATATATATATATATATATATATATATATATATATGAATACTCTCCGTACCTAATGTAAATAGAGTAATCGTGAATTATTTCGTATTCTACTCAATATCTAGAAAATCCATCATTGTATCAGTCAATATCATTTTCTGTTTATATATTAAGAATTGTATTTAGTTTGTCCACTTATTTTGTTTTCTAACTTTTCTTATTTCTAAATAGGAAAGGACGTATTTAAGATTTTATGAATTTACAACCATTCAGATCCGGCGAGAGATAAAAAAACGGATAAGCTTTTGCTTGGATACAACACACTGCTATGGTATTATTATTAATTATTTGTTTATTATTGTGCAATTATTAATGAATTTGGTAAAGATATGAATTTGGTAAAGATTTGATTTTATTGAAAAGCACAAGTTTTGTATTAATCTGTCACTACTAAATTCATTCAAATTCTTTCGACCATTATAGAATAACAAACTAAAAAACATTAAAAAAAATAAATAAAACATTCAAGTTTTCATTTTCACAACATTAGCTGGGATTGTCCGATTCCCTTTCTTGTTCGGAGGCATGCGATCATTAAAATTAGATTAGGTTTATAAGTCGTTTATATATTATTTTGAATGACTTACGTCCAAGTCACGCAGACGTTTATTTATATTCTACTAACGAGTTTAGAATTAGAAGTTTTCTCAATAATTCAAGAATTCACTAGTATTAATAATGAAAACAGACGTTTTCTTGTAAGTACTTATTTTAACTCACTTTATATACACGAAAAGAAATATGATTTTGTGTTCATTTTAGGAGCATATAACTCTTATGTTAGACGTATATTTATACTTAGGTCAGATTAATATAACCTTTAGTTATGTTCAAAAGAAAATGCTTAAGGATGAGAAACATCCAATATATTTTATACTAAATTTGTATATTTAAATTCGACATCTGTATTTACAAGTAGCCAATTTTAGACGAAGGTTGATAATATATTTAATAAAACGGTTTGAAAAAAAGTTCAAGCAACTTCAAATAACCACCAAATACAGAAAAATATAAAATAATAAAAAAAATATCATTCCCTTGGAATTTTGCTGCAAAATACAGTTTCTAAACATAGAAAAATTTACAAAATACTACTGCTGCAGCGGTTTTTTTATGTCAGTGTCTTGCGGTTTAGGTAAACCCCTGAATCAAAAAGATTGGGAAGTTGGTATCCGAAGTTCAGTGACAGAACCCTCCTTGAGATGCACAACATTCCTTTCCAACAGCAGATCCTTAGTCTCAGAGTTAAGGCGGGCGATACACTTACAACATAAAGTCTCATGAGATGGAATTTCAAATTGGTTGGACAAACATCAGCAAAACTCGACCGCAGTACTTGGTTATCCTCTATTTAGAAATTCCAATGTATATCTTTAATATTTATTAACAGGTACTAACCAATTTGAAATTATTTTTACGGAACTATACTAGAAGTATACCCTTCGTGATAAAAGAAGAATCATTTAAATTGATTAAGAAACTCCATGGATATGAGGTAACATACATGAAAAATACAAGATCTTAACTAATTCTTGTGTATTTAAGAAAAACGTGCGGCGAAACTAATATTTTGATGATAGATATATATTAGTAATACCCTTCTTTAAAATTCACAATGAAGGCAGTTTCAATACTTTTAAAAAGGAAAGGAAATGAGAATTAATATGAATTTATTATTTACATATTTTAATTTTCATGCTTTAATTTTGTTTTATTCCAAATGTTATCTTTAAATCTTGCGAAAGCTGAGACATTGAAGCTCAACAATGAGAAAGAAGTTTTCACTATTTTCTTTTATTTATTCGCAAGAAAATGTAAACTGTCTATTTTTCTAGTCAACATGTATTCGTCAGAAATCGATTCAACAAGTTTTTTACGTAGAAATTACATTTCTGAAACAAATAAGTTATAGAAACGTAATTCCTACGTTTAACGATTTTTTTCCACTTAATTTCATTTTGAAGAGAACATAATTATTAATTAGAAATTATGTTTCCATCAATTATAAATTACATTACTTTAACAAGTAACTTATTATGGTTTTCTTCAACGTAATTCCATTTTGAAGATAATATAATAAATCAATTGGAAATAAAACCAAATTAAAGCATGTACATTAAAAGACGTGACTGGTAAATTCATATTATTTTTGATGTTCTTCCTTATTAAACATATTGAAACTGTCTTCATTGTGAAGAATAAATAAGGGTATTAGTAATATACACTTATCATCAAAAGATTACTTACGACCATCGCAGTACGGTACGAACGACTGTTTAAACAATATTTTTCATAATAAATGCACTTTAAAAGAACATATTACATTCCATTTTCTGCTCTCTTAATTGAAATGAAATTTACATAGACAAATTTCAAGATATTTATGAAAATTACCGTAGTTTGATTTAATAAAACTTCATACAGTAGTTCTTTCATACAGTATTTCTTTTATACATTATTTCTTTTTAGTCAGCACGTGCGTGCATGCGTGCGCGCGTGCGTGCAGGCGTGCTTGCGTGCATGCGTGTATGTGTGTGTGTGTATTTACACATATTTTTGGAAATTTAGTTCACTTTTGTGTATAAAACATTTGGTGTAAAAAAAAATTTAATTAAGTCGAAAATAAAAATCATAAAGTTATTTGTTACAGAAACGTAATTTTACGTAAAAAACTTGTAAAATGTATTTATGACCGTATACATGTTGATTGCATTTTATTGACAGCTTATATTTTCAATAATAGGGTGAATAAAAGTAAATAGTGAAAACCCATTTCGATAAAATGCACTTCTTTCCATTTTCAATTATTTTAACACTAGCTTTTACCCGCGACCTTGCTAACGTAGCTTTCAATATAAGGTAGCATGTTATTCTCTGCTCCGCAGACATTATATCTAATAATTAATATATTCGTTTTACCATTTTCTGTAAAATATGCCGATTTTTAGCTCTTATTATACGTGAAATATCCAGTTATTATCTAGTCATCAGATAATAAAGAAATTTACAAATAAAAGTGAGCCGTCACGGGACGCCTGGCAGATGTGAAACATCGTGTTTGTAAAAGTAATACGCATAAAAGACAAGATTAATAATCTTGTCTTTTATGCGTATTACTTTTACAAGGAACTAAATATAGCATAGGAACGAAAAGGAACTAATATTTTTAGGAACTAAATATAGCAGTAATATAAAGTATTACAAATTTCTTACAGAAAATGGTGACTTTATTTAATAAACATTTATTTACAATTAATACCAAAATAATAAAGCACAGTACCGTAGTAAACAACAGCGTCAAACTAAGTGTGGAGGGGGTCGCGTAGTCGATTGCGCACGGCGACACTTCGTCATACCGTACACTCTACTACATATAGACTATATATATATATATACCTTAGTATAGCGTGGCGACCCGTCGCCACGGCAAGCATCGCCACGCCAACGATCCGGTTTATACCTGCGCCTATAGATGTTTCACATCAATAAAGTATTATGAATTTCTTACAGAAAATGGTGATTTTATTTCATAAACATTTATTTACAATTAATACAAAAATAATAAAGCACAGGTTATGTGTACCGTAGTAAACAACAGCGTCGAACTGAGTGAGGAGGGGGTCGCGTAGTCGGTTGCGAATGGCGACACGTCGCCATACCGTTCACTCTACATATAGACTATATATATATATATATATATATATATATATATATATACCTTAGTAAAGCGTGGCGACCCTTCCCGCGGCAAGCGTCGCCACGCCAATGATCCGGTTTGTACCTGCGCCTATAGATGTTTCACATCAAAAAAAAATCCTTGGTTTATAATGTCAGTAGGAAAGGATACACGAAAAACAGCCATTATAATTTTATGGTAGTGAGTGCACGTTAACAGGGGGCCTTTTGATAGTAAAAACTTTGATTGGAAAAGTTTTAGAGAAATAAACGAATTACATCAAGTAGGCACAGCTTTTGACATAATCAAAGATTGAATGCCTCGAAATGCTGTTCTTTCCTCTCCAAAAGCAGAACTAACAGTAAGATTCTAAAAGTCAGTATTAATTTACTTTTCAATATCACCTTAAAATACTTCTTAGGAATATATTTTATATTTGATGGCTACCTTGCCCTTCAAACTGGAACACCTCACTACAAATATTACTGCTAAGCGGTAGAGCAAGCCGATAGAACCGATCCGGATTTTGCACAATGTCCCACCACGTAATATGAGCGGTTGTTTTACTTTATTTTTTGCCTCAATTTTTTTTTAGGTCACATTGTCGTTAAGAAATATAGTATCAATGTCTTCATCATTTGACGGGCAAGGAATGAAACAGAGCAATTGCAAAAAAATGAAAAAACAAAAATGCGTTTCCAATAATGTAATTGCAAAAAAGTGAATGTTCTTTGTCACTCCAGGTGCCACAGCTCTTTGACACAATTTTTTTACAATTAAATGAAACTACGTGATGTAGTATTATTTCTATTATTAGAAATTAAAGAAAGTAGAAATAATACTACATCACGTAGTTTCATTTAATTGTGAATAATGAATTTCTGCAAAATTAACGCCAAATATATTCACTACTTTTTTAATTATTCTTACAATAAATTATGATTTTGTTTTGTTAAATTTTTTTCTAAGAGAAAATTTCGTTAAGTTTTCGATTTTTATTTTAGTTTGTGTTCGATTTGCTTCGCACGCATAAAAAATATTAAGGCACAGAAAATAACTTTGATTATATTCGGTGACTAACACTTGTTTACCATTTCAACTGCACTTCTTGGGTTAATCACAGATTCATTTTACTTCCACAACAATTGTATATAAATAATTCTAAAACTTTGAGTATTTTCAACACGAAATCAATTTGAATCACCAAAATACTGTTAGTTCACATTCGACAACAAACGAATTGACAAGCAAATATGGCACATGACGTTCGACCAATCAGCACGCGGGGTACGTTCCGTCGCATGCCATTTTACAATTTGACGGTTTGACTTCGATAGATTAGATTCTATCGAAAAATAATGCGTTAAATTTTAAGCAGTTTGTTACATATCACAATTTAGCGACAGTTTACATTGCCGCGAGATAGATTATAATCTAATGGTACTTATAATTTTACTATGACATATGCACTGCCTTTACATATAGCTTAATATTAATATCCCCACTCTTTCCTACTTATCCCGTCACATATTTTCGTGTCGATGTATGGACGACTTTCACTCAATGTAAAATTACATACGAAAACAAAATTTTATACTTCGTAATCTAGACGTTGAACTGATTACCAGGCATCATGTGAACCTATAAATACAATGCAATGCTTTTAATTGCTTTGGAAACACAGACTGTAGTGAAAAATGAGGTAAACATGTGAACACGTAAGAAACGAACGTTGTTGATATTCATTAGAAATAATAGTGGCTAAATAAAATGTAACTTAAGTGTTTTATCAAATGATAAATTTAAAGAATATTCTAGTCTCAAAAATATTACTCGACCACTGTGGTTATACTAAAATTATATTTAAAATTTCAGAAGAATCAGAAAGAGAATCTCATCACTTTCCCCGAAGCGAAATTTTAAAGTATTAAACTTATCTAAAGTTTCGACGTACCAATGAAATTGAATCCACATTCCCGCTGTTGACAAAAGCAAATTACGTCAAACACTCGCTGATGATTACGCCTCCGCACTTAACGCCTCCCGCATTGTGCCTCTAATTCTCCCGAACCACGAGTTTATATTTATATAAATAAATTAAAAATACGCGTAAACACTCCTCTTTTCATTGAATAGATCTCTGAAAAATAGTAAAATAATGACCGTAAATATAGATTTACACACCACATATATGAATATAGTTTTCTTATGCTCATCCAGGTTTTGTACAAATTTGAAGCATTCTTCCCATATTAAAGACAAACAATTTGTAATCATAGAATATGTGAATAAAAAAATTAGTATTTCGAACTATTTAAGTACATATTTCATTTACATTGTCGTCAGTAACTTAATTAATTTATAATGCAAAATATATAATGCATCATGCATAAATATAATGTGTTCAAATTTTAATCACATGTTTAAAAATTCATTTTAATTTTCGTGTAAATTAATTTTTATTTTGCATGTTACATTTATTATTTTGAGTTTTATTTTAAAGTAGGTTTGATCGGTACTTCATTCTTTCTGTTTTTTTTTCTTTGAAAATTCGTTCGCACTCCGTAGTGACAGTGTGATCAAATTACAAGAGGGAGAAAATTTTATATGCTAACCAGGGTAACCACATTTTAATTTAAGAATTTGGGATACACGGTAAAAATTACAAACTGCTAAAATCAAACCTACAGAATTTTTCTCACAGAAAATAGAAAATAACGAAGCAGGAATCTAATGCACATCATAAAATCACATGCTATTTCTGAAAATCTACTTTTAATTTTGATATGAAAAAAGACTATATGTAAACCCAGACAGTTACTTTCATGTGTAATTTAGTTCAGATCTGTGAAAAAATTACGAAATGATCAAAAGAAAAACTTCCATCAAAATTTTCACATCTATGACATTAGTTGAAAGATGATTCAACATTACATCTGAAAAAACCAAATTCAAAAAAATTATCAAAATTAATGGATAGAATATGATTTTCCGTATGATAATTTCATGCATCTGCAGATATATTACGCAAACAAAAAAAACAAGAGGTGTGACTTCCGCCGTTTTATGTAATAGTTTTTTTTCACTCTTATAACTCTTAATAATTTTATAAGGCCTTCTTTCAAAGACTCATTATTATTTTATATCTTATAGTAAAAGTACAAGTAGATAGTAAAAATACAATAAAAACTAGAAGACATAAGAGAAAAATAAATCTGTATAAAAGAAAGAAATAATTCGATTAACACAGAAAGTCATCACATGCAAAATACGCGTAAAGCAAAGGACAATTGCAAAACCACTATGTAAGGTTGTACAATTCAATAAATTTTACTGAATAAATAATCGGAATGAAAGTTGGTCAATGGATTAATTTTTGGTCACCTGGACAGTACAAATATGTACCGATTCATATTAATTAAAACATTTTAAACTCATATTTTCCCCATTGTGAACTAATGCATGCAGCATGGGGATAACGGGCTATATTGAAAAAACAATTCTATAGGCCTTAAAATATCCATTTAAAATTTTGAGCAACCTCATTAAGATCCATGTTTTTTGTGATGAGAACTTTTCTGAAACTCTGTAAATTCACCATAAATTTAAAATTTGAAACATTGGATTCATTAAAAAGAATGAATGAATTTCATACAAAGTAAAAGTTCTTCCCAATAACACGTTTTTGAGCTCAAAGGCTAAAAATATTTCGATCGGAATAGCCTCTTTACATAGAATTCCAATTATAAACATGAAATTAGCGTGATCGATGAAGAGTAGAAATTTTTCATAATTACGTTAAAATCGTCTTTGTAGGGCTTAGCGGATTTTGTAATGGAAGTATAGTAAGGCAGGTTTAATGAATATTGCTTGTTGTTATTTACTTACTGAATATTTGTTTGTTAGCGCTTTCATTTATGGAGAAAAGACGCACACTGTTGGAAAAAATAACTTTGATATTTAACGAGTTCCTCTGTTAATTAAATTCTTAACAAAATAACAAGTTCAATTCATTGTATCCATTATCAACATTTTCTTGCCATCGTGAGATAAGTATTGTGATCAACGATATTTAGACATGTCTTTAACCATCTACCCAAAATATACTGTAATCTTTATTACCTTCATGATTGCAACCATACAACAATACAGTAAATTCATATAAATATATGCACCGTAAGGCTATGTGGAATACTTATTTAAAATTATCTATAAGAATATTAAATTTAAGGGTCAAATCGATTTTGAATTCCAAACGAAACAGGGGCTGATGATATTTAATCTTGAAATTATTAATTAAATTGTCAAAATCTAATTTAGCTTAACCACGGAAATGAGAAACTAGATAAGTGGATTTTATAAAAATCCAGTTGCATCGCATTCATAGCTCTAACAAATTCAGAAGGTTCCTTCTATCGCTATGTCGTCGCTAATTTGATTTCACAATTATGACGTTATCAAATTGATTTTTCAACAACTTCGGTAAAGAAAATACTTCCAATACGATACCTTCGTACTTTTATGAAAATGCTGCGATGATGTATGATTTTCAATAAAAATAGGATTGAACAAATTTTGATGGAAATGCAATAATGACATTCCATTACAAAGCTGACCGAAGCAATATAAAATGAGGAATATTTTTTCAATCTTATCATTCAAGACCCCTCAATCACGCGGAGGTGCATGTTCCTTGCATAATGTGTGTGCTATGTTTTCCACAACAAAGTACCAAGCGCCTTATTAAGGTCTTTAAATTACTATGTGAGGATTACTAGGAAATATAGGCGTAAGAAATTAAAATAGAACGCCTGCAAATAGTGTTATTACTAATGACCTGCATTTTGTAAATTATTAACTTAATTTTGCAATAAATTTAAATAATAAAATACTGACATCAAAATGCAACGGCAAAGCGGTTCCATCTAATGTATTTTGCTTGCCTATGATAGGAAAGAACAGATTCTGATATTAATTGCCATATTTTCTAACCTCGCTTATGAAAATATTTGAATATTCGTGTTCCAAAAGTTTTAAAGGGCTCAATAATTAGAAGGGAAAATAATTAATTTAGTTCACTGAAGCCTCGATTCAAATTTTAATTTTGGCTTAATTTTATTATAAAACAATCATCGAATGATAATGGTTTTACAAGTTATTTTTTTTATTTAGTATATGAAGTATAATTATGAAATTACTATTATCTATATGAAGTCATGGAAATTGATGGTGAGATAGATCAATATTCAAATTAAAAATTAAATATTTATTTTAACATTTATTGGTACTCTCAATACATAGTTCAACAAATAAAAAATACGCTGAAGGTTTAATCCTACCTGTTATGTACGTGTTTCAATAATGTAAAATATTCCATTCAAAATTATTGTATAGATTTCTCTATTTCTCATATAGTAGACAAGTGACACTACAGCAATCGTGGAAAGGTTCCAAATCACTGGAAACGTCTTAAATCTGTTAGTTTAATATAGCAACAAAAATAATTGTACTTTTGTCTATTGAAACAGCCAACGCCGTGACTTTGCCCGCAATCAAAATTTATTGTTACTTTGTATAACCCACACCGACCCCACCTATTCCAACTCCTATTGTTTTAATTTTCCATTCCAATGTCGCAGATATATCCTTTCACTTTTATCTAGCCAATCGCAGATTATATAATCTAAGACCGCTCCAAAATTCTAGCCAATATCGTAAAAACTATAAATACGTCAGTTTATTAAGAAACCTTGAGAGAAAGATGATCTCTCGACAAGTAACTTCCGATGTTACTTAAGGTTTACCTTATACTTTTGGCTTAATCAATTAATACATTAGTTAACGTTACTTAACCCATACCTTAAATCTTTGCTTTAATTTATTTATAATTTTTGTTAATTCAAATTTTAGTTTTTGAACATTCAGAATATAATATGATTAATCAAAGATTCTATAAAAATCAGCCACATTCGTAGAAATACAAGTGTAGCTTCACTCGCGTGGTGAACATGGTAAAGAAAGAGATCTATATAATAACAGCAAATTTTGAATGGAATATTTTAAATTATTTAAATACATACTTAATAGGTTTGATTGATTGTTCAGTGTACTTTTTATAATTTAAACTAAGGTAAAGGTCAAATTATGGGATCAGATTATAAAGAAGTAAAAGGACAGGAATTAAGCACTACTTCTATTATGAATGTGTTCAGCTGCTCAAATGGTAAAAGCTCATTACCGACCACGCGCCGCAAATGATGTTTGAAAGGTTTCACGGCTGTTTCTGAAATGTCATCATATGTAAAACTGAGATGGATTAAAATGCTAAGTTATTCCTTTATTGCTTAGAAAGTTTCGCAATTTTTTCTGATGGTCATTTGTTGTGATCAGACAAAACAAGCAAAGCAAAATGTTATTAGCCTGAGACTTATTTAAGTTTTTGGGAGTTGGGAGTTAGGCTCAAAGGAAACAAAACTGTAAAAACTTCATCGAGTTCCCTTTAACTATGCTTGAATGATGCGCGAACAAACATACAGACTCAAAGACATACGTTTCCTTAAATATTTTTTTTTCGTAAATAATTTCAAGATAGACATACCAATTCTACATTTTTATCATATGCGTAAACAATAAAGTACATAACAATTAAGGATAGAAGGTAAGCCTACTCTGAGTACATTGGACAAAGAAACATTTTAAATGCCGTAGCTGGCCGACAATTATGTTTGTCATGTGTATTCGTCTTGCTTAATCAAGTACGTATCACCACCTCTCTCCTCCGCATCACACCACGTTTCACCTATGGTCACATCCATTTTGTCAATGAATATTTTGCCAACTTCAAAGCATGATTTAAAATTCATGTAGTATGTTATCTATTGATGTGCGTAGGTAAATTATATATTTGTGTAATTACTATGTAACTGATAGCTAGGCAGTTTTTTTTACTTGTGCTAATGCCATAATGCATAAGTGAATTTGAAAATATGAAATTTCCGGCTCTTTTATTGGAATGAACTATTTGCTATAAAATTAAAACCAAATACTACTTTTAGTTAATCTCCATACTCTTTTAAATCACCATATGAATTGATTAAGTACAGACATAATTGAACCAAATGCTATGTATCGTCTTCCGAAATGTCTTTCAAAGTCGACGGTACAATATTACCAATATAGCCAAACCGGCTATTTTCAAAAATTTGATATATTTGGCGTTAATTTTAATTTTGTAAAAATTCATTCTCCGCAATTACATGAAATTACGTGATGTAGTATTATTTCTACTTTCTTTAAGTTTTTTACCAAGACCTAGCAAAGATCTTTTGCTAATAACCCACCTGAAGATGTTGCAATACAACGATACCTAGGTATATACATACTTTTCACGTGATGCATGCAAAAACATACTAAAATTCAGAAAACAATATTTTTATGTTCTAGTTCTTTTATTGTTTCACCTAAATCGATTTTTCGTAAATGTCTTTAACGAACAGGTAGGTTAGTTCTATTGTTTTATTTTATGAATGTACTATAAAATACGAAACAATTAAAATTATACAGCCTGATAACAAAACCTACTAAAATAATTGTACTACGAAGCAACAGATTCAACTTTTAAACAAATTTTGGAAGCAAAATAAGCTTACATTGCTCACATACAACATTGAAAAATGTTACGTGTGGGAGACAACCAACAATATCATTTGCTCTTATACGCCTACCCGGATTCAAATTGTTTACTTAACCCCTTACCTTTCCCTACCACTCTACAATTCACATCTTCCATGCCCATTTTGATATGGTATAAACAAGTGAAAAAAAATGTTGAACGATTTAAAACACACGTAGTACCATCTTTGATGTAAATAGATATCATACATTTGTGTACCTCCAAAAACAATTTCATATTTTTCCATATTTTTATTCTCTATTTCTTTTATATATATAAGTTCGCTAATTCTACACTTTTATTATATATATATATATATATATAGTTAGATACACACGCTGTTTTAATAGAAACTTCTTATTTGAAACCTCTAGCCTAAATATTCATCTTTGGTAACTCCATACACAATTATCTAAATTAAGATGGTTGGTTTTTTCACCAATCCATCAGAATCCCATTTTTAATCCATCTGAGAGATTTTTAACGATTCTATGTAGACGATAATAAATGCGGTCTCTTAAAATCATTCTTTTTAACCCAATTCCATCAGCAATTGACAATGCGGTAGACTGCCAAGATATGACACTTACTAGGAGCTCTGGTCGCATCTTCCCCACCGATTGAAGTTTAGTCCTTCAGCTAACTTTCGTTACATGCTTGACAACTTTTGGAAATATTATGTTTTATTCAGGGCCATACGTACATTCGGAAGAATTGTGACGTTTTTAATAGTAAACACCGAAATGTACTCAATATTTTTGATGACTGTAATCTTTGGTGATTCTTAAAATGTTACGCATGTATTAAGGAGAAAAATGTAAGAAATTAGTGAAGTTTAGTTAAGTTATATGATAAAGTGGAATCGTAGTTAAAAGTTTTCTTGACGAAAACGAAAATTTGAATAATTTTTATCATTAACAAATGTATATCTTGCTTATACTGAAATAGGCTTCCTTCTATTGTAGACGTTGCATAATTGTAATTAATACATGCTGATATGTCTTATACTTTACATTTGAAAATAATCCGCAATTCTTTGCAAAATACGTATAGTAAAATTTAATTTAACTGGTAAATAAATACACGCAAATAGTCGCATATTCCTGAAAAAATAGGTGAGTGTAGATTTTTTCGAGTCATTTTCAAACAGATAGCATTAATCGTATTTTACATCGAAGCGATGTTTTGGTCTCAAAAATTATTTAAAGATCACCACTTGACATTCTGTTGATTTACGACTTTTTGATATAGAGTGCTTATTTGGTAAATAATTTCGACGACTTTGGCTTGTTTTATGACAAAGATGATTAATTTTACTTAGATTTTAGAGGTCTTTTCCATATATTCAACCTTACTATGTTTTCGTATTATTTAGGATAAATCCATGGTTTTTAAATTCTTGGAAAATTCGTCGAAATACAAATATGAGAAATTAGGCAAGGCAACAACGGAAACAAAATTTAAAATCAATAAAACCAAAAAGTTCTGAGTAGTAAGTTCATATCGAATCGGAATAAAGTTTAAATCTATAAGGTATGCATAGTCATTTTTGAATATAGGAGATAACTTTTATATTTGAATCAGGCAACTTTTTTTTGAAGATCAAAAATCAGAGACGCAGAAAATAATGATTTCAAATTTTACTATTAAAAATTTCTCAATTTATCTGAATGCACTTCCCGTCCTGAATAAAACGACATGCTTTTCAAACAAAGGCATCAAACACGTAACAAAATTTGGTTGAAAGACTAAGCATCGATCGACAGAGAAGGTATGTGTTAAGGGATGCGACAAAGACATTTGTAAAATGCCACGTCTAAGCAGCCTGACGGTTTGTGAGTTACTGATGGAATTGAGTTGAAAATAGAGATCTTCGGAAAATCCATTTGACATCGCCTGCATCTTTAATAAAATTTTAACGAATTAAGTAGCATAAGTGTTGTTCTGATGAATCAGCAACAAAGAATTAATAGGTTTATATTAAACATAGCATTTATATTATTAATACAACATTATTTTGAATTCGCAATTTTATTGCAACGTATACATATGTTTCTAACGTAATTTTTATTAAAAATTCAATTTATTTCAGTCGCGAATATATTCTATTTACATTTCGTGGTCACATGGCGGTTGTAGCACAAGAACCGTTTCGAAGGCAGAGATACGTGTTGCATAATTACATATTTTCACTAGGTATAATCAATGTGTCTGCTGTACAGTTCATTAGTATAAAGACGATTAGAATTTGCCTCCAATATTTGGAGCCCATACGAATTCAATTAAAACTTGATGATTTCTGCTATCTGTATATCCCTATCGATTTCCTCTTGGGTATATTTGCTTTCCGTCCCTCAAAGGAAACGTTATGCCTTCCAGCTATTAAAAGGACAAATTATATACCCTCTATTGTTGAGTAACCTTTCATTCTTTGCATCTGAGAATTTTCCGCGCTCATGCAAAAATCACCTTTTTGCTATACCACCCATTAGAATGGAATCATACCAGAATTCCCCAGTTTCTGTGATATTCCACTGTTCAATCACCTTATCGCAGTCGCAACAGAGTATGATTTCTTTGATGAGCAAAAGTAAACTTGTGTCTTCGTTATCTTCTGTAGTTCTGGGTTAACTTTTTATTCAGGTTTAATCCAAAAGTTTAAATTTGTTTAACAATTATTATCTTATGTTTACAAATAGGCTATTTGTAATTTATCGATAAATATATCTATGTGTGTATAAATAAATAGAGATTCATAACTTAAAAAGAAAATAGAAAATACGTTGATCGAAAATACACAGGCTAATTTCGTATATTAATTTTCGTATGATATTAGTAAATTTTTCTATGAAAAAATGTTCACTTTTATTAACGAGAGAGTAGTAAACCTTAAGTTTCTCCCGTGAAGCTGACCTTGAAAGATTTCTCCTGAATTGAATCGAGATATTAAATAACTACTCTTCAGAATCTGACTGTGAAGTTTATATTCAGTACTGTTCGGCGATCGTCAAAACTACTTAGTTATTTTGCGAAACTAGAATATTTTTGGAAACTTGATGACTTATGAACGTGCAGATTTTGCTATTGATAAGTTCAATAGACGATAGATACATAACTTGAGTTACATTTAAGGGGTATGAACTAGCTGCTATATACGACCTACATATCGACAGTGAATATTAAGATTCGTAAGTTTTGCTTCAAATTACTTATGAAAATGTTAGTATTATTAGCTTATATCTAAAATGGCATACATTGAACAATATAACGTTTTATTAACTCCTAGATTCAACACTTTTTTTTTATTTTGTATCGTAAAACCATCATAAATATTGAATAATATTATAGCCCGATTGATCCTAATGATTGTTCATTAAATTGATATTATTTTCATATATTTGTGTTAAAATACTATTTTGAACTACTTAAGTGCTACTTTGAAACTGAAAATAAATCACATATTTTTTTTGTTTCCAATTTGAAAGGAAGGTATAAACATTTGTTTGCATCGATCGTCACAATGAGTGGCAAGTTAATTAGTAGATCATTTCCAAGACTTAGTGCGACATTAATTCAGCGCCCAGTCTTAAAAAATATTGCAAATTCTGGGAATAAAATTATCATCAGTTTTGTGGGGAATGGACTTAAAAATTATTTCTTCTAAGAATGAATTTGCGAATACATAAAATGTTTTAAAAACTTTAGACACGTTTTAAAAATGAGTTTGATAAATACAAAATTTTTTGGTCCTTTCCAATCACAGATATATCAATAATTTAGATGAAGCTGTGGATGAAGAGACTTGATGTCTTGTTTCGATGTCGTGCAAAATTATGTATATAAATATATATATATATATATATATATATATATATATATATATATATGTGTGTGTGTGTGTGCACTGTACTTTATCTTTTGCTATCGTTAAAAGCGATAGCAAAAGATTCGTTTAACGGGTTTACACGAATCTAGAGAGATGGAGAATGCTGTCGTAAACTCTTAATGATTTTTGACGCTTTTCTAACACTGGCATCTATAAATAGCTAAAAAGCATTTAGCGTGCAAACACATGTATTATGACACATAAACATATATTTTCCTAGTTCTTTCAATGTTCCTCCACGCTGAAGCTTATATAAAATTTATTTCAGCTTAATCCAACTTTTGAAATATTTTTCATATTTTACGTAATTCTTATAGTTATCTTTGCCATGTATTTCTCATTCTGTTAGTATTTAATTGTTATACCAGCTCTGATGTATTCGTGCATCCTTTGATGTAATTTCTATCCATATAATCCAATGAAAAATATTCAGATTGTATCAAACAGATGGTATAATTTCACATAAAAATTTTACTGCATTTTTATGCTGTCTTCCAAATTTTTAAACCTCATCTTTTGTTTCATATATTCTCAAGAAAGTTGTGAAGAGTTTAGATTTATTCACGTCATTTAATCTCATCTGAAACTATTTACAAGAGTCATGAAATAGAGACAAGAGCACGAATGTACATGTCTCGAGTTCTATACCAGAAATATAAATAAGGAATTTTATACATTCAATTATAAACAAATATAGAACTTTTTTAATTTATTTTTTGTTTTGTTTTACGTTTTTTTTTGTTTTGTTGTCAGTATCTTAAATTTTACTTGACAACGTTTTCGATTAATGTGGAAAATTACTCATAATTATGGGATTTTTTAATTTCATTCATTGAAGTTTTCATATTAAAAAGTAAGATTAAACTTAAAAAAATATAAAATACATCTTATGTTTGAATTTTCGTGTTATTTATTTTAACTTAGTATAATTTGCAATGTGGTCTGTGGTCGTAGTATATTTTGCAATTTGGTCGTCAGTTAAAGAAAACCAGAAAATTGACCATAAAATACTGAGTTAAATATTTTATTGAAGATTGTGTTAATTCATTTAGATCTGTATTTATTTCATTACACACCGTATTTCTGCTAATTACTAGATGTTTACCTCGTTACGATTTCTTGAAAAAAGTATTTAAGTAACAAGTGAATGGAGAGATATATTTTAATGCGCAAGAAATAATAAGATATTTATTTAATATATTATGTATTATATTAATATATTATCTGTGCCTAACATTATTTGGTATAAGTATATAATAAACATAATTATTAAATTATTGTAACCAAACAAATAATCCATAACTTTGTCTCTGGAACGCCCATTGATGCAAAAATAGCTCCAGGCCAAGACGCCGGTCTTAAGATCATATCAGATCAATATCTGTACGCGCATGACAAAGAAGTAGGTACTCACTAAGCGTATTGAATATTCGTGCGCGTGCACACTTAATAGCCATAGCTATAGAAAATAACCAAACTGAAAAGTTTTCAAAACAAATATTTAGTAATTCAAAAATTCCTAATAATATTTCAACATAGTTATTCAATATTTTGAAAAATGCTTAATAAAAAAAATTATTTTAAACTTCTAACTTGAAAAAAAAGAAAAAGAAATGTATATATATATATATTTATATATATATATATATATATATATATATATATATATGTATATATATATATATATATATATATATATATATATATATATACATAGATATATAATTACATTGACGTTACATGATGTATATTTTTTCTATGAATCAGGAACAATGCGTCCTAATTATATTAAAATAAAATAACTTACTGGTATTACATTAAAATATTAATAAAAAAAAGGTAGCGCAAACAAAGATTTGTCATTTATCAATGCACATTGCCTAAAATATTTTTTGTACTTAAAGATAATATTATTTTAAAGTATACGCTTCGAAAATTTTAGTATACTTTTTATATACTAAAATTTTCGAAGCGTATATTTTAATATAAATGTTCGATAATCATAACAATTGCTCGTTGCCCCAGGGATATAATTTCAGCTTTGGGTACAAGAGGTTCCGGGTTCAAATCCCGGACGAAACCGACTATATTTATGAAAATTTTTAATGTTTAAAGTTTCTAGACAGTTTAATGCGACATACCGATCTGGTCGAATTAAGTCGGAAAGAGCCAACAATACAACGAAGCTGGTCGAATGGTGAATTTGTCGGAATAACGTCGATATGATTGAGTGAGACATTTACCAAGTAAACATAAAGAAAACTGTCGAAGAAACAATATTACGAAATAAACTAGGTAGGAATAAATATCAAGCACTGTACGAAATTGAACACAAACAGGAGAATATGGACATCCTATATACAGACGATGATCTCCGGAAAATGACGTTTTCACTACCAAAATAATTAAGAGATGAAAGTAAAAAACTTCTCTGAAAAAAGTTTCCAGCATACATAAATGTGTGAAAACAATATCCAAGTGTTGAAATACTTTAGTATCAGGTGGATAGATCCATAAATAGTAACGAAGCGGTTTGATGAATATTAAATTTTTCAATAGATGATCGAGAATCAGAAGTTGTTCATTTGACATTGGATGTTCTGCTTTCAAAGTAATCGTTTGCGATGAATGTAAAATGGCACATATGAAGTTTTTCGAAGCATTAAATAGAACGCTACAAAATTTGCCAAGTGATTCAAAATTATTTAGAGATGTATTAGTTGTACTTTCTAGAGATTTTTGGTAAACACAGTCCAGTTATTTCAAAATTGACTAGAGCAGATAAAATTAATGCATTTTTGAAGCAATGATTTCTCTGGCCTCGAGCAAACCAAGTACAATTAAAAACAAACCTGAGAGTCAAACTTACCAATTCTGAAGAAACTAGTTTCTTTTTCTTATTTTATTTTGCCGAAAAACTCTTGGGTGAAGGCACTGATAGTGTAACCCAACTGATAGTGTAACGGGCTAAATTGAACATACCAATGAGATGAATATCGTCAAGAGACCAGATGAACTCATAAAAGAAATTTATTCTAATATTGTTCAAAATTACACAAATTCCGATTGATTATTTGAAATAATCATTTTTAATCTTATGTCAGTACCAGGAATATCTTCACATTGTTTTAAATTAGAAATAGGATCACTAATTATTTTGATGCGGATTGTCTGAATAACATAAATTACACTCAAAAAAAACATTCATATCGGTATGTATGTATGTGACTGCAATTAATTAATCCAGATAATATATTTTGTTTCTTTTTTAAGGGCCTTCTTTTGAAAATAAAAATTTGAACTAAATTAAGTTAATCCATACATTACGTATTGACGCTGGTCAACATATGAAACTGATTTGTCGTCATTTACTTCTGTTGTTATTTGACAATTTATCAATTCACACTTTGTGCTTGATGTATTTTCGTAATTAATTTAATTTTTTTTTCGTTACAAAGGCCTTAATGTGAAATTAAATATTGTCCTGTTGCCAGATGCGTAAGTGTATTTATCGCTCACAATAATTCAATTACACGAACGAAACATACTTTCGTATATGCTCGTAACATTGCAGAAGGCCGGATAATTTTTTAGTTAATACGTACACAATTTACATTTACACCAAACTCATCATTATACTATATTCACATAAGGACAGGGACATGATAACATTAAAAATAAAAGTTATATTTGTTCCGAAATTTATGTGGAAATTATTCCTACCCACGATACATCCCGACGTGAAATGATGAGGTCGAATGGAATTTCATCAGCGTGAATTTCTTATGTAATCCACATCAAAAAATGATATATGTATGTAGGTAATAGTATAAAAGAAGAATAGACAGACATATCGTTACATTGATAAAAAGACAGATGAATAGATTGAAAGCCGGATAAACAAATAAAAATCGGCTAGATGCGTAAATTAAAAGTGGGGCACCTTTATGATATACGGGTACAATAAGGAATGGATAAAAATAAATATACATAGATAGACAGTTAGAGATTCAAATATACAAAAAAATAATTGACATTATATTGTTGATTACAGAATATAGGAATAAATATATATAAATGGAGAGATATTAATATTAATATGTGATACCTAAATATAACATAAATCAAATTTAAACTTTTCATTTCTTGAGAGTTTTAAAGCTTTTCTCTAGAAAATTTTACGCAGTCACACTATTTAAAACTTTTTCCATTTTCCCGGAAACCAAAACGTGAACCTACAAATTGAATCTACATTCCCGCTGTTGACAAACGTAAATTGAATCAAACACTTTATGGTGATTACGCCTTCGCACTTAACGCCTTTACTATTGGATCCGTAATTCTCTGCAACCAAGTATTCTATAAACAAATTTAAAATATACATCGACTTTAGATCGTTTATATTTTTGATAAAATAATGAGAATGAAATTAGAATGGTGCACAATTACAAATTAAGTACACGATTATGACTTATTCACCAACAGTTAATCTGAAGCGAAGTAATTAAATCGAATAAAAGTTCCATTTCTTCCAATATTTTAACAAATGCAAATTTTTTTTAAGTTACTTTGAGGTATTTTACTTTTAACGAGTAAAAACAATGTAAAAAATTAGGAAAACGAAAAATTGGAGATGTATAAAGGAATTTCATTAATATAATACTTTAATAACGCTTAAAAAAACAGGTCTAAGACTTTCATATCAGGCATAAAAAGGAGGTTCCATAGATGTATACGAGTACATCTCTTGCGATAGTATATACATATAATTTAATAGAAATAATTTTAATAAACACCAAATCACTTGAAAGTCTACTGACCTTGTTCAGCTTTTTCGGATTGGTGACTGATTATTTAGAGGAAAAATGACACGTAATGTGTACGTCTCATTTTGATTCTGTTTCGCAAATGGGTTTTAAAAGCGAAAAAAAATTTCATGCCATCCTAGTCGATGGAGGGTATCAAAAAAAATGTTGCACTTCCAATTTGCATCAATACATATTAATTTTTATGTTTTTATACATTTTTACATATTCATGAGATCAAAATCTAAAGTAGGTACTTGCAAAATTTCAAACAAAGAGATTTACGATGGTAGAATCCCTGGTCGTCCTGAAACTGACTACTGATGTTCTTTGTTTCACTACGGAACCCTAACAAGGGGAGAAGTGCAGTCAAGTGCAGGTCTGGTTTGCGCGTCGTTCAGTACTTCTGAACGACGCGCAAGCCAGATCTCTTACACACACACACACACACATATATATATATATATATATATATATATATATATATATATATATATATACATATATCAATATTGTTGCAAAAAGTATTAGTGATAAATGTATTTAGTATAGATAAAGATAATACATTTCATATAAATATAAGACTTGTATTTCTGTGATTAGATTCCGTCAATGATGCAAAGAAATCGAAGAACGTGAACATTTTCACATAAAATCCTAAGGTTCGAATACAACTAAGTCCATTTCATTTTATTTTCGGTTCATTAATTTGCCCCCCTTAAATTTCCGTATTTAATATTTTCAGTATAAGCCAAACAAATATGCATTTTTTAACAGATTTTATCAATACGCTGGACTTCAATTTTCTATGTGAAGCGGTTTCTAAAATAAATGTGTATATTGCCGCTTGTTTATATCATATTAAACTTGTCCCTCCATTAGCCTAATTACTTCTGTGGCACATGACTCGCATATCGTGACGATGACTCGCATATATTACCTGACGAAAACCAAATATTCCATTTCAAGTTGGTTGGGTGGCATCAAATTAACATACAAATATAATGGGATGCTCTTCATTACTTTCTTTCCAACTTTAGAGGAAAATAGCATAAAACATGTGAACAGTTGTAAATAGAGAGTTAATATTCAACACGTATATATCCCTAACGATAGTATCTAAATGTTACAAAATAACCTCAATCAGCGAAATGAACTTATATAATCTCAAGTCTTTTATCTCATGACGAATTTAAAACAGATTCTTGTTTCAAAAATTTTACATTACAGTTGTGCTATGTAACAAAAATTAACATTTCCTCAATCTCCCCGAAGCAAAACGTAAACGTATTAAGTTGCCTAAATTTCCGACGTAACAATGAAATTGAATTCAAATTTCCGCTGTTGACAAACGTAAATTACGTCAAACACTTGGTGATGATTACGTCTACACGCTCGTCGTCCCTCGCCATATGCCCCTCATTCTACAGAAGCTTCCGTATAAACAAACTGAAAATATACCTAAACAATTCTCCTTAAATCACGTGGATCTCTTTTAAAGAAGAAAGTAATGACATTGAATATAGCCTTACATACGTCATAAACTATTGAAGTTTTTAATACAATGAAGGTTTTTATAAGTTTACAATAAGGTATTCGCTAAAGAAATGTTAAAAAAAAACAATGCGGCATTTGAAGTTAGAAAGAAATTTGTATTTCAATATCCTTTATAGTACTAACATGTACTGAAATATTTTAGTACTTTTTAATTCATTACGTCTGACGTTACATTGTTATCCATATTTGAATTTTATTTTAAATCAATGTTAATAAAAACGCTGTTTCTATTTTTAATAATATATTTGAAAAAGTAATTTCTACCCACGATTTTATTTATATGGACTAGAGCAATATAGACTGTGTTTCAATGCAAGCTAGGATTTATCTATGTGCCAAATCTTTTAAAATTCGTTCCAATTCGTCAATAACATCATGACAGAGTTATAAAAGACAGAAAAGTTCATACGGTGCCACATGGGAAATGTGTTCAGATCTGGGAATTCTGAATACACGATATGAGCAAAAATCAAAGTTAGAAAATTTTATTCCATGTCTCGATGCTATTTCTGAAATAAACTCTCCAATAGACTGTGTTAGAAAATAATTCTATGGTAATCGATATATGTATTTCAGAAATTGAGCAATCAGATTAAAATCTGTAATTTTTGTCATAAAAACGTTAAAATAAAATGTCTTTTTACACAAGTTTCCAAATAAATTCACCATCAATTTAAATACTAATACAATCTATTCAGCAAATAGTATGAATTCATTTTATTCCCTCAACATACGTTCCTACGCTTAATGAGGTTTGGAATTTCGACATCCATTCCATTGAAAGTTAAAATTTTCCCCAATACAGCGTAAAACGTATCTTTGGCTTTAAATACTATAAGCATGTCTATTAAAATAGTCCGTTTTGCGAATAATTTCAATTATAAACATGAAAATGGTGTAGTCGATGAAGAGTAGAAATGTTTCAAAATGACATTAAGAATACTTAATAGTAAGGCCTTTCATTTATAAAAAAATTATTAACTGCCGAACAAATTTCTCTATATTATTTGTTAATTTAAAATCAACTGAATATATTATAATAATTTTGATGACGTCTGCTTCTAATATATTTTAATAATGTACTGTGATCTTTCTTGTGCCCTTTTCTGAAACGCATTACTTTTGCATTAATATACGAGTACGCAACGTACAATTTTGGACTGATTTTCATGGAACGCCTACGTAGGGTTATCAATCAGAACACTCAGTTTACACTCGGTCTGTTTTGCACACCAAACAAAACCAATGCCAGCAATATTTATTCTTTATATAATTAAATTAATTTCAAGAATATAATGCAACGAAACCATGGAAATAATGTAACGTAACCATGGAAATAATGTAACGTAACCATGGAAATAATTTCAAAAATATAATGTAACGTAACCACGGAAATAAAAATCCAAATAAATAGATTTTTGTAAAATCACTTTATGTACATCACTCTCGTATTCTTGACTTTTCTTCTGGCCGTGAAGTTAGGTGGATAAGAGGACAAATGTATGGATGGATAGAACAAGTTTAGAAGGGTTCTTTTTATCACTGTGTAACCTTAAAAATCCCTTGCCCTTAACTTGTGTTCACAATAATAATATAAAAAAACAATTCTTTAACTACTTCGAGAAAGAACAAGTATTATGACTCCTATGTATTTTCATGAAATGGCTGCGATATTTGTGTGTGATTTTAACCAAAAACAGGACAGGAATATGCAAATTAATATAAAGATCGAAGCAATGGAAAATGAAAAACAAACTTCCAATTTTATTATGGCAAACCTTTTATTTCAGGAATATACACATTCTACTTTGCATACAGCCTTCGCTATATTTTCCAAAGTGCGTTATAAAGCTTTCTAAAGTACTAAATGTAGGAAATGTAGGCCTAAAAAATATAATGAGAACTTCTATCCCATGTCTCTCAACGGCTTGCATTTTGTTTTTTTAATATAATTTTGCATAAATTTAAATTATAAAGTATAGACTTTAAAATACGTTGACAAAACAGCTCCATTAAATTATTAATGGCTGTGACAGGAAAAAATAGAAATGCGTTTATGTAAACTATACCTGTGGATTTTTAACTATTTGTAATTCATATATTCGCAAATAGCATAATTACTTTCAGTACAAATATTTCACATAAGTCAATATTTCATTAAAAGATCGATGAAAATTTAAATTATTACTCAATAATGATTCCAAAATATTTCTTTTATCTACCTGACTTCATGGAAATTGGTATTAGGTATATAAACATCCAATTTAAAAACAAAGTATTTTTATTTTTGTTTGTTACTTACCTAAAATTAAATTAAAAATAAATGTTTAATTTTTGATTTGGATATTTATCTATTTAATACTAATTTCCATGAAATTTAATATGTGTTATAAATTGTAAAAAATACACTAAACGAATAATTCAATTTGTTTGTATGAAATGTATATATTCAGTGAAATTTTATTAAGACTGGTCGCCTACGTGACGTGATATGTGTGATGAATAATATATTTGTAAACTTGCCACTCATTGTGACATTCAATGGAAAAAATTTTTTCTTCCTTTCGACTTGGAATTAAATTACATTTGTGTGATATTAGTGACACATGGACGTTGTAACTATAGATTTCTATGTAAGATTTTAATGCTTATATAGGAAAAAAAAATGATTTAATGTACTATCCGTAAGACCAATTCAATATCACAATTATTAAAAAAATTATAAAATGCTTTCGCCCAAAAAGAAAGGAGAACTAAATGTAGGAGTTGATATAATTCGTTATAGTTTTTTGGATGCCATTTTAGATTTGAATAGAAAATACTTATATTTTGCTAAATAGGTCTTAAAAACACTAAGATAAGTTGATGCTGACTATCGATATGTAGCTCACAAGTGACAGCTAGTCTAATTAATTAGGTAATGAAGATCTAGTTAAATGCATCACAGAAATCTTCTGAGTCATTCGTACACATAAGCATGTTCACAAAGTCGCAAAAAAATTCTAGTTTTGCAACATAACTACATAGTTTTCTCACTGGCGGAATTGAAATAAATTTGGACAGTGAAACTCTGAAGAGAGGCTATTTATTTTACCAATTCAATTCGGAAAAACACTTTGAAACTAAGTTTTATTGCATAAAGTTGACGTTTACTTTTCTCGTTATTAAAACTTAACTTAACTATTGAAAACATTGACAAATATCGACGAAATATTAATATGTAAAATTATGAAAAATAATTTCGAACTACATGTTTTAGATTTTCTTGATTTTATGAATAAATTCTATACTAAAATATATTAAATGTTAATAAAGTTTGAGAAAGCACAGTTACATAAAATATTTCAAGCCGAATTTAAAATTTCTAATTCGACTAGAAGACGGCGAGAGGTTTTTAAAACACCACTAGAAACATACACGGCTGTCAGATTGTTTGCTTACATAAACTTCTCAATTACACACACTACTAACTACCAGCATGAAAATTATTAAAATATATTAAATTATTTTTCATTTTTTTTTAATTAAAATAGGCGTACCACCCTGATTAAAATATAATTATTACCAAAAAGGCGTCCAACACGTAACGACAGTTAATTGAGGAAATAAACATTGGTCGATGGTGAAGGTAGACGTTGAGAGCTTCAACGAGAGTTCCTGTCTAGTGGCATATTCCGATAGCCTGTCACTTTATGAAATGCAAATCAAATTAGGTTGAAAATAATTAACTTCGGAGTGCACATCTGACATGGTCTACCACTGCATTATTATAAAAATCTTGCGTGGATTAAAAGGGCAATTAGAAGGCAATTTTAGAAAATCTATGTAGAAACCGAAGATGAATAATTATAGGACTATATTAGAGATTTATATTAAATATAAGGTTTGCAATAAAAGTAAAATATTACTTTGAACCCCTAAATTTATTTTTCCATTGTGATATTTTATGTGTTTATTCTTACCCAACTTTTATTAAAAATGTAACATTTGAGGAGCAGATATATTTATAATTTTAAAAGAAAATATAAAATATGTAAACAGTAATCTATATTCTTAATTTTGTATATTTACATTCGCGTGACATTTATAAATATTTTCTATGAAATAAAATTGTATCAACGTTTAATAGTTTTAGCACTGAAAAAAAATAAACATTAGGTTTGTCCAGTTATTTTCAAGTTTCCAACAGCTGTGCTGAATCGGTAAATAACTTCTGTTCAAAGTGTGACTATGGAGTTCAAATTTCATACGGTGCGACGATTGACAAAACTATATGGTTACTTTTCCAAACTAAAATCTTTTTGAAAACTTGCTGACTTGTGAACGTGCTTATGCAGCAATTTATAGGTAGTTAAATTTGTTTTACTATATATAAGTAACTAGATATCTATTTAGGAGCGTACTATTTTTCAGACATAAGCTACAAATAAATAGTATCCGTTAAAGTAAATAAATTTTCTTATGAATTGCTTATGCAAACTGTCAGTGTTTTCTATATAAATCTTAAACGGCTTATAGTAAAAATAGATGGAATATTATTATCTCTTAATGTCATCACTTTTTCGCTATGTAAATATAAAAAAGGGTTATTTTTTTCGCAAAACAACAAGAAATAATAGATTGTATGGAGCTGGCATTAAATCACATTTAACTGTGAACTGATTTCAGCTTGAATTGGGTATAAAAAATTCTTTTACGTAGAATATCATAACGAGTGACAAGTAACAATAGTATATTTACAATACCTAGTATACTTCAACACGTCCGTAAAAAAATCATTGCAAAATCTGTGGCAAACATTTATTACTGAATCATTTCCTTAGTGTCATTTTTGACAGTTTAAATCGATTTAAATGCTAATCGACAAGTTAAAACCACTAACAAAAATGAAAACCAGTGTTTAATATACATTTTTTTTAATTTCGGAAACCAACATTGATTTGAAATTGCACGTTTAAAATTTTTAAACGTTTATATTGTGAATGAACATAAATAAAATATTTATATTAAACATTGTCGAGCATTAGCAAATACGCGAAATAAAACAATTAATAGCCCAAAAGGATGTTTATAAAATTTAAAAAATTAATATCAAACCTCTCCGTTTTCTTCCATTTTAGGCAGACAAATAATTTAAAAGGAGGGTTTGAGGAAGGATATTGTTTTAATTGCATTTTGTCGTCGATACTTCCCAACCATGCAAAATTATTTTAAAAACACCATCGTTAGCGGAATAAACTTGCGGTAGTATGGTTATTACTTTCAGTCCACTTTTTGCAAAAGCTTGCGCGTAACAATCGACAGTAGTTCTCGTTTGCACCTCTTTACGCTTGTATTCCCTACTGATCTACACGCAGCACTTTAGAGAGCTTTATTATGCACTTGGTTCTTTGTTTTGAAAATATAGCGTCCGCATTATGCAAAGTGGAAATACACTCGTCTGAATATAAAGGTTTTCAATAATAAAATCGAAAACATATTCTTCACTTTGTATTGCTTTAATATGTTTATTATTTTCTTTGGATAGCGTTGTAGTAGTTGAATCTAAAGTCGAAATGAAGCTTACGTAAATTAGTAGTAAACTTTTTTTAAACCACTGTTCTAAGTCTAGTAGTTAGTGATGCACTTGGCACTTTTGTTCAGAAAATATGGAGAAATTTTTCATTTCGCATTGTACAAGGTGAAATAAAAGATTGTCAATAAAATATCCATAATATAAGTTTTAATCCATTTGTTATTACGCGAGGCAATTGATCACCACTCGAATTGTAAATTTAAATACATATATTATTGTCAATATATTAAATGTCAGATTATTTCCGTCTTACATATTAGGAAGAATAAAAAATATATTTGTATGTTATTAAAATGTAATAATTGTAAGTGTTACATTAACCAAAACACATTAGGCGATAAGTAACTGTCCGAGTTACCCAAGTATAGAGAGGTGGGAGTGCACACGTAAATTCTCAATGACCACATTCTGTTTCCTAATTTTGGCAGTTATAAATCAATAGGATGGCCTTTAGGATATTAAACACACATACACATGTGATCCCAGCATTTTTAACAATCTTCCTCGCTCAAGCTTAGATGAAATATATGTCAATTTGATGTAACTTTCTTCTTCTCTTCGAATAAGACGGGTTAAATAGTTAAATCTTATGGTTATGTACAATACGTATCCCTCATGCTATTAATATCTAATTATTATACCACCGTCAAAGTCAGCGCGCATCTTTTAAAGTGATTTTTATCTCAATAAAAAAAGACAAAATGATTTATAGTACTTCACTTTTTCTTTTATGTTTTATTATAGCCTCAAGAAAGTTGTGGCTCTTATTTATATCTTGTAAATAAGAGTCACAAAGCAGATACAATACGATAACATACACGATAAGCATATTTAACCAAAATTATCATTTATAGATTTTTTTTAATATAACGAATATCTTTTTATATGACGTTCAATATTCCGAATTTTCTTTGATATCGTTTGGTTGGATGTGAGCACGGAATACAGATTCAACCAAATTTTTAAAAAAAATTGTATTGAATGGAGCTTTTGCTGCTTAAATTTGATGTATTTCTAAAGGCTCTATTATCATGAGTTAGAACTGAAAGTTGACTCTAACCTATTGACGGAATATCTCGCCCGTTCCTAACTGCGATTCTGACAATTACTGGCTCTTTGTATAGTAACAATTTCTTAGAAAAAAACTTTCCATTCATTAAATGAATGGATAGAAAGACACCGCAATATTTGCATTAGGGTCTTTTTAATTCGTTATGCAGGAACTACTAAGACAAAGGTTTAAAGCAGAGGTGATTTAAAATGTAAACCATTAAAAACTAATCATTCGGAATAAAAATTGGTGCAGGTATGTCATAAAATTAATTAATAAAAAATTGTGACCTACCAAGAAATCTGTGACACATATTACAATCATCAATGTCTATGCTCAAGGAAAAAAATATACACTCACTAAGCGCCTTGAAAATTTGTGAGTGCGCACACTTGATAGACCTAAGCATATAGCATCATCAAACTGAAGAGTTTTGAGAAAAAAACTATTCAGTATTTAAAAAACTGTATAATAAGAAACTAACTGAGAAGAACTTGAAATGTTGAAGAACTGTATAATAAAAAAAAGGTTAGGTGTTCTAATTTAAGTATAGATCTCACAACGTTTGGTACCCAAGAGGATAGTGATTTTGTGAAATTGAAAATCTTTTTGAAATATCCTTGGCAGACTGGAATCGAACATATATTTTTTTTTGTCAGTGACATTGTGAAATTATATTTTGTTGGTAGTGGATTAGAAAGGCATTCAATGGTTTTTATGTAATTTTGAATAATTTCAAAACAGAAAAATAATTTATATTGGATAAAATACGCGACAATTTAATTAGTTCTTCTAATCTTTTCACTTATTTTGCTGACATTAAATAATTTCTGCACAAGATATTCCATTCTTTAGAAATACCTATAAAATTTTCTTTAGTCAATCAGTGTCCACAAACTCCTTCTTTTACTAAACATTCCGTGTTTTTTTAAATATTTTTATGAATAACTGATGATTTATTCCAATCAAATATGGATTATTGTAAATAGAAAGTTGAATAGATTATTTGTTCCCATATTATCTATTTAACTACCTAGAATTTAATTTTTCTGAAATATATAAATTCTATAACATCGATTCATTGATCATATATTACCTTCATAAACGTGACAATATAATTTTATTATTACAATATTACATATTGATGATGAAAAAGTTACAAAAAATCGAACGTAGGTAAGAAAAACAAATTAATAATCAAAAGCACTAGAAAATTAATGTTACATTTTTAATTTAACTTACGGAGAAATGTGTTAATTTTTATTGTTGCCCTTTCCACACTTTCCACAATCCCTATACACTCTACCTTTCGTTAGCAGTACAATGGTGAGTGCGGTGGGAGCGGTCGGATTTTACATGTGCTTTCGTTTGTAAACCGCACAGTTTCGTATGTAAACACTTGACAGGAGCTTCCATTATATCAATTGATGCTTTCTTGCTTGCTCCATCGATGTCTAATTCATCAGCGAGCTATTGTGATATACTTGATACATTTGATTGGGAAATGTATTATTCTGACTAAGCGTATCCTCTACCGATATAACTGAATTTTCTTAATAACGATAAAGCCAAAAAAATTTAAAGATTTTATTATACCATATGTGTTAGTGACGGTTAGAATAAAATTCTAAATTGCCGTTTCAAATAACATCTCTTGGATTTCATTACAATAATTGTTTTAAAAAAATATTTATGTACAAAAACCTTTATTTTTTTTAAGTTAAAAACTTGAAAATTTAAAAAAATGAATGTTTGAAAAAAAATTATTAATAATTAGAAAGCTTCCTTAGAATTCAAGATAGTGTACATTATTTATTTAAAAACAGTCTCCCCAATGAATATTAAACATTTATATATTAGAGAAGTCCAAAGATAAATTCTAAATTTAATTCATAAATTCTAATTTTAAAGCATGACTATTTTGAAGTAATATCCTGGAAAAGCAGAAGTTTCCACTATTAAAAAGTATCAATCATATGCACCTATTTTATATAAATTGGCTGGCTTTTTAACAATTACAGCACGATCCGCTATTTAAATACGTTTTTCCGAATATTATGTATAAGTGTATTTTCCTACTCCTTTTATTATTTTTTTTCCTAATCAAAATGAAACTTCTATTTTACATTATTTTGACATACAAAAGGTGGTAGCGATTTTATTTAATAAAACGTCCATTTAAAAATAATATTATTACTGGCAAAGTAATTAATCCCAAATAATCAAATGTCAAATTTCGAACGTCAACGAAATATAGAAATATTTGACATCAAACGGTTTTTCTTTGAGTTATTTCGCCCAATTCACTTTTTACCCAGTCTATGGTTTTGACATTTAATATATAGAACTTTATATATGATTTTAAGGTTCTGTAACTCAAAAGGAAAATGTTTTTTTTTTCTCCGAAATTATTTAACGTGGAGACGTAATATTTGTCATTTAACATACATAAAAACTTTTTTTTGCTTCTATTATCGTGCTTACTCTATATCCATTATTATTTTTAATATATTTTCCATGCACAGAATTAATTCTCGTACAAATTTACTATATGTAGAGATAATGCCGGAACATCTCAATTTTCATGTATTTATTTACATTGTGAGATATCATTTGAAAGACCTTATTACAAGGACTCTGAATCGATTTTGTTTCAGAATTTTATATAGTTCCTGAAATTGTTTATTAAAATTAAGTTTTCATATCCATGTCGAAAACCGCTAAACTCACAGTTCTAAAATTCGACAAAAGCGAATTTATCATCGGTTTGACTAAACTTTACCGAAAGACTATAATGTTAACTCTAAACTTAGTCACATAGTTTTTCAGATATTCACGATATTCGATTAATTCGATCATTAGTAAATTACATTGAAAAGTGGGTAAATAAAATAAAAAAATTTCATTTTTTGCATATCACGTGGAGAATTATAAAAAGAATTGAAAAATATTTATTTGTGAGGAATATAAACATATTTATTCACAATTTTTTATTTTAAAAAAATATTTCAAATATATGCGAAATACAGCTTTCTGCCCCTTACTACCGAAATTACTGAACCCAGAATCATGGAAAAACAAACCTGATAAAATCTGACTAGAAAATTAGGGGAAAACTATAGCAGATATCATAGATTTTATAATTTTTTGCAATATGATTTTACGCTTGTGAAAGGTATAATAGGCAATAAATTCACGTTTTGGAAAAGTAATATTATCAAATAAATTAATAGAAATACTACTTTCCTTTAAATGTCCATACGTACCTAAGTGTGCCTTGAACCCTCGTAGTTCTGCTCCTTCCTAAATGTCGAAAAATTTATTTTTAGGAGGTTTATTTTAAGTTTGAATATATTTGGCGTTAATTTTATAGATATTTATTATTAAGAATTAAATAAAACTACGTGATGTAGTATTATCTCTACTTTCTTCAGGTTCTTCACCACGACCTAGGTTTCGTTGTATTACAACAACTTCAGGTGGGTAAGTGGTAAAAGTAATTGCCTTTGTTAATTGCTCACCTAAAGATGTTGTAATATAAGACCTGGGTCGCGGTAAAGAATTTAAATAGAGAAGAAATAATACTACATCACGTAGTTTCATTTGATTGTTAATTCAAATTGTGAAACAAAATTTTTAAAAATGTTTTTATACTAGTAACAAAAAAATGTAATTGGAAAAATTATTATTTTTGAGGAATAAAAGCCACAAAAATATTAACGACACTGGTAAAAATACTTCGTAATAAAATGTTATTCCACCTACTAGATCTGGAAAACGTATACACACACATATATATATATATATATATATATATATATATATATATATATATATATATATATAAATATATATATATATACACATTTTTTGGGTGTTTAATATGCTTAATCACCTGGTAAGTTTAATATTTCTGCATCAAAAAGTTTTTGAGGAGAACGGATGTGACAAAGGAATAAATGGACCAACAGACGGATATGAAAATATAAGGGTTCTGATTTTATTCCTTTCAGATAAATGATTTTGGAAAGAACTTAAGGCTGGAATTGATTGAACTGACTGGATTATTAATTTTCTAACCAGATGTAGCGGTTTTGTCTTCGAAAGTACTATGACTTTCAAAAGTGTAATTGGGTTACCTCCACACACTTGCAAATTACATCACGATACGGAATCAATATAAGACATGAATACGAAGTTCACTCATATTCAGTTATTATTCAACATATGATTATAACTTATAATTAATGGCATGTTGCCATTATTTATACGTAAACAGCCTGCGTTTAGCCACGCGCAAATGAAAAAGTCATGATTACAATCTTGGATAGGAAGTGCACAAATGATATTTTACCGATGCTCTAATTGTCAAAGTTTCTATTTTAATTAAACTAAAAAATAACAAATAACTAAAATAAACCGAGAGAAAAACCAATTAAAAACTCCCATTTGACATTAAATTTCAACATCATAGTGTATACCTCCAAAAACAACAGGCAAAAACCAAATTTTCTCAATTTGGTTTTTGCCTGTGTAATTCATTAAATGAAATCATATCGGAAACATGCGTAATAGAGCTTTTTACTACTGTTTTCATACTATAAAATAATTTTGAACTAAAAGAGGGAAACATACCTGCTGAGCAATCAATGGCTCGGTGCTTATATCAAAGTTAATTACGCGTCTGTACCGGGGCATATTAAATAACTCCATCGCTTACCTTGGCCAGTTTAATCCTGTCTAATTGCTTTGTTTTATAAACTCTACAGTATTAGTGCTATAATACTGAAATTTGACATGATTATATATTTTTATAATTAATACAAGTTATGAAATAAAATCTTAAAAACTGTTTTTTAGGCTCACCTGCACGTGAAGTCTGGGTGATTTTTTTACATACTCCATTGTGTTCATTATGAAAACTTTTTCGATACTTTAACGTATCCACATCCTTCCAGGAAAAGCGTTACTTTTGAACATCTGAAAATTTTCACAAACTGTAAATAAATTGAAATTCTTATCACAATTTTCATAACAAAGTATACTCTACTAATTTACGAGTAATGGTCAACCAACTGATGACATGCGATTTGAAATGTAAAAAGTTAATAAAACTCCACTCGAGTGACAAAAGTCAACGCTGAAAATGTAGTAGGCAAAATACAAACGTTGTGAAAAATTAATATTTGTAAATAGTTTAGTAGAATTACTATGTACTCTTAAATATTTAAAAGTGCTCGAGTGTAAATGAAACTCGTTGTGTGAAATTTACTCGTAAGAGTTTATACGGAAGTATAATAAAAAAAACAATCTCACGCATTAATACATTAGTTAACATATATAGGTATAATTTCATTAAGTCCAAACCTTGTACATTCCAGCAAAGTCTTGTTCAGTCTTCTTCATTCCATTAAGTTACTGTCGTTGACCGGCCAAATAGAATTCCACTAACTCATTGTCTTTAACAAACAAAAATAAAATTACCACAAGACATCACATTTTAACAAATAAATTCTACCTCTTCCAACGAATCTTCACAAACCTGTAAAACCTTACAACTTCCGTCTTTCTGCCCGCAACACAAACTATTCCGATGGAAGGAATTCACCGTGCAAACTTGAGCAAAAAGGCCCCAGATGCCATATTTAGCTAATGACGCAAAATGTATACTTAATCACTGTGGTACATGGAATGATACCTAATGTCTTGTTTTGCGTGGAACTCGGACCGCTCAGGCTCCCAAAATATTCAATGTCGGACCTCGAATATCTATACGGAATTGGTAGCGAGAATATAATTAGCGTAGACTGGAGGTGACAATGGCTACGGGGGCGCCGTGCCGGTGATAGCCTGTGGACGAGTGTTAAATTGCATGTAATTATGTATCGTGAGCGATGAATAGATTGCATGCACCATACTATACGTGTCTTGATTAGGGTTTGGCTCGAAATGGATACAATAAAGCCTTATTCTTAGTAATGTTAAGTATACGTAATAACCGGAATTTACTTGATAGCTATCGATATGCGATAAAATATTGAGCTTTTGTTGCATATATAATGCTCTTTTAGCTATATACATATATATATATATATATATATATATATATATATATATATATATATCAACGAAAAATTTGTTAAAGCATTTTTACTTTGAATATCCAATAGATTTCACGTCTATTAACATTATTTAATAATAGGAAATATCTAATAACAGAACCTATAAATACTTCAATTCTTACGATATTAATCCATGATAAAGAAGTTGGTAAAATTTAAATTTTGTATAAAAATTGTTTAAACTAATCTCTGGAACCACATCCGGTTTGTTTTTGAATCTGCAAGATAATATATAAGAAGTCGGAAGACACTATATTCAAGAAGAGACCTCCAACTGCTACTACATTGCGCAAGATAAAGTTAGATCTGCTTATTTATTCACCGACCATTCAGATTATTCGCGCTGATATACCCTCGAATTCGACGATCCGTGTCTTTTGTTGAACTGAAAAAAGGGGTTTTTTGACATAATAAAGATGATTTTTTGCTGGTTGATAACACTGGACACACTACAAATTATCTATAAATAGAAAATTTTTCAAATTATTTTCTGTATATTTGTTTTATGCCCAAAATATCGTGTAAAAACTGCTCAATGACTTATGTGGTTTTAATTTATGGAGCTTCAGTTTACCAGAATAAAATAAGAAAGGTATGATCACAATAAAATTTTTAAAATATAAAATTTATATAACTTATGATTTTAATTTCATATATTTAGAATTTAATTTTATATTAATTAAATATTAACCACACTTATTATTTTTATTACCCATTTTCTTAACAAAAATGTTACTCAATTTAAAAGTTCGTGCCAATACTTTGATCAGTTAGCAAAATATAAAAAAATTGTGTGTTTTGCATGCAAATAATAATAGGAAATATAATGATAAAAAGACTGGAATATGATTAAAGGTACGGTTGGTAAAATCTAAATTCAATCAATTAATTAGTCTTTAAAATTTAGACGAAAATTTAAAGTTTATTTGACAGAGTCCACCATTTTATTTTTATGCTGGTTTTCTATTGTAAATGAAATAACCGGCCAGGCCTTTTCCAAATTATCGCGCTAATAAAATAATAAAGTTGATATGGTTGCTTAATTATTTTCTCATATAAATAGTAAAAAAATTGATTTGTTTTTAAAATTAAACTTAAAATTAATTAAATGTATAAGAGTGAATTTTAAAATTATAATCATTACTTTAAAAATTTAAATGAATATTCGGCATTCGATTAAATATAAATACATGTATGTAACTAATTGTTAAATTTATTAAATTACGTAAATAATGTTTTCCTAATAAGGGAAATAAACGGTCTGGCAGATGGAAAGCCAGCAGAAAAATAAAATGGTGGACTATTTATCTCTCAAATAAACTATGTGAATACGTATTAAGTGAGCAACGTTATGGTGTCGATTTTTTTGCATCGTGCCAACTTTATTCTGTATTTTTAAAATTCACATTCGTCATTTTTCATTATGCACCTAAAGAAGTATTACTTCAAAAATATTAATCGAAGAGACGAGCAACGGAAAAATATTAAAAACACAAAAAACAAAACATAATTGAATTCAGCGAAAATTGTAAGTCAACCGTAATCAACGAAGTCACTACAAAATACTTATTAAAATTTTAGTATTAAATTTCCAGCTCGTTAACTGAAGTGCTGATTAAGCAGCCAATATTTTAACAACTTATGTGAATATTTAAAAAAAAACATGTAAATTACGAGTAAAATTCACATTTACACTTCAGCACTTATAAACATTTAAGGTACATAGTAATTCTACTAAACAATTTACAAATATTAATTTTTCACAACGTTTATATATTACCTAGTTTATCTTTCACAATTGACTATTGTCACTTGGGTGGAGTTTCTATGAACTTTTTACATTTCCAACCGCATGCCATCAATTCGTTGACGATTACTCGTAAATTAGTAGCGTATACTTAGCTATGAAAATTGTGAAAATTTCAATTTATTTATGGTTTATGAAAATTTTCAGATGTTCAAAAGTAACGCTTTACCTGGAAGGATAAGGATACGTGTAACCATAATATGAATTACCGTTTTAAAATTTATTATTTCTTAAATAGTTCCAAGTATCGAAAAAGTCTTCATAACGAACACAATGGTGTATGTAAAAAAATCATCCAGACTTCACTTGCAGATGAGTCTAAAAAACAGTTTTTAAGATTTCTTTAGGAGTTTATTTCATAACTTGTATTAGTTATAAATATATATAACCATGACAAACACATTCAGTATTATAGCACAAGACATTCAGTATTATAGCACTAATACTCTACGAGTAAAACAGTTGTGACATTCAGACAGACAGACAGATATGGCAAAATTATAAGGGTTCCTTGTGTAGCTATGAATAATGATTACATTACTGCGAACTGAACAATTGCGATAAGAAAAAGGTAGCAGAAAGAATATAATATCAAGAATATATAACGATTATAGGGCAATTTAAAATTTAAATTCTTATTCAAAGAAGTTCACTTATGAAATTATTTCTATAGACGTTGTTCCATGTGATAATCTAACAATACTTTCGAAAAATTCACATGTGAACGAAATCCCGGGTAAAGCTAGTATTATTAATAGTTTAGTCTAAAAATTATATATTTTTTAAACAGCAAAACGTTTACTATAGATTGTATGTCACGACTTACATGTTTTCGTCGATTTGTTGAAGTAATTTTTCAAAGGAAAATATTGACCTACATTGTTTCTACGCACCTGTAAGGATTTTAACAATATACGCCAAGGTACCTCTCCGATAAATACTATTTTCTAATTCATCGATTTTCATCTTTGCAGATTGAGTAATTTTTACAATATATTTCAATATTTAATGTACGAACTTTCCTCATGCATTGGTCTATCTTTAAATGGAAACGAGTCTATCTAAAACCGGGATCAAATATGTTTCACAGTTTTTGAGAAAATTGAGTACATACAAACACGCAAACGCGGCAGGGCTATGTTTCATAAAATGTATTAATGATGTATGTGATGATGACACAGTGCTTATGAAAGTTAAAACTTATGAAAATTAAAAAACCTATATAAATTATATATAGAGAAAACAACATATACTTGCGTCAGATCTGCATTTAATGCTTCATTTTTAAGTTACGATATTTACTTAACAATTAAGCGTGAAATTATAATGTTAATTAAATGTTTAGTTGTACGTGGGCTTTTTACCAAGAGTTATTTTTCCAGATAAATCAATATAAAGGAGAAGTTATAAAAAGTAATAAATATATATTTAAAAAATATTTAAGAAGGTTTTTGACTTCTTTCTAATCAAAATTTACAGCAGTGAAGTAAACGAAACTCACGCTTTTCTTCTGTTCACTGTTTATATTACTGGAAATGTTTATAATTAATATATGTTATGTTAATTATAACATATAAAGAGCAAAAGTCAAGGAAAATTCACAACAAGCTTACGCAACACCTTGTAATATTTAATAAGCGACAAAAGCGCAAGATCTTTACAAAGATCTCATTAATCACGGTCTACACATAAGTAAGACTTATGTCTAGACCGTGATTAATGAGATCTTTCCACATACCACAATGTAAGCTTATTAAAATATTTAAGCTATTTTCAGTGTATAAAACAACATAATCGTTAATTGTTCAAAATGCCAAACCGAAAGGTTAGTTATGGATAATGATATAAAATTATGAAAGCTCTCGGGGGTCTACTAGAGAAAACCTACCGTGTAAACATAAAACCCATAACTTTTCGAAATAATTGTGTTCTCCTATATCAGCATATTTAAATTCAAATTAGATGTTTTATTTTTAACGTAAAATATGATCGTGCAAATAATTTTTCATTGTTGTAGGATTAATTATTTATACCCAGCAAATATTTACGTTAAAAGTGATCCATTTTAATTCCATTTTAAATTATTTATTACACACGCACGCATGCAAGCACCCAAGCACACACGCACTCGCGCACACACCACGCACACCACGTACGCAGGCATGCACGCAAGCTTGCTTAAAAAATAAAAAAACATGTGTAATTTTAATACATTAATACAAAATCTTAACATGAAAATTCAGTGATAAGTTTATCTTTTACATTCATTCTAAGACATCAGAGTTATAAAAAATAAATAAACCCGGAACATGGGTTTTTTTAACGAATTCTTTTACTGTCTCATTCATTCCACTAATTGATTTTCTATTACCAGCCGAAATGGAATTATTATAATAGCCGAATGGAACCCATTATATTTTGACAAATGAATACCACTTCTTACATTGAATTTTACATAAATCCTGAACTATGTACATTTTAACAAATCTTTTTCAGTCTTGTCCATTCCACTAACTAATTGTCATTTATTACCCAAAATAGAATTACTGCACAGTATTATACTTTAACTAATTAATAGTGAAGTGGGGCTTCACACTAAATCTTCTGTGATAATTCCATTTCATGCATACATCCATTAGAGTTATTATAAATAAATAAATGAACTCTAAATATAGTACATTTGGACAAGTAGCTTTATTAGTCCTACTAATCTCAGCAACCTAATGTCCTTCACCGCAAAAATAGAATTACCACAACGCAAAATACTTCAATAAATGAATACCAAATCTTACAACGGATCTTAAAATACCTGTCAATCTTCACAACTTCCTTACTTCTACCCATAACAAACAAAACTATTCCGAATGAAGAAACTCATCGTACAAACTTGAACAAAAAGGCCCCAGAATCGTACATAAATAACGCATAAGATACACTTAATCACCGAGGCAAACAGAACGAGACTTTAGTTTCGTATGTTTAGACTGGGACGTTCACCTTCTCTCCTTAAATATTCAGCGGTGAACCTCAAATTTCCATACGAAATTGGTAGCAAGATTGTAATGAGCGTATACTGGGGCCGACAAGGCCACGGGGGCGCTCTGCCGTGGATAGCCAGTGGACGAGCGTTGTATTGTATGTATTGACGTGTCGCGAGCGACGAATAGATTGCATGCATTGTCCTATACGTCTCTTGAGCAGTGATTGGTTGAATACATGTAATTAGATTTCAATTGTAAAAAGTTTACTTGAGAGCTTTCAATACAAGGTGAAATATTGAACTTTTTTCGTGCACAAATACCCTTCAAGCTAAATATATCTAATGAAGAATAAGTTAGTTAAATCGTTCATTTTATATCTATTAATTTTCACGCAGTTTAATAACTTTATTTAATAAATGAAAAAAATATAATTCAAGAACGGATCGCATGCATATCTTAACTTCTCTATCTTTAATACACAATAAACGAGTGAATACTTATATACAAAGTGGAAAAATTTGCTTGCTTTTATCTATATAACCACATCGGATATTTTTAGGGTCAAAAATCTCATTATTTTAATATATTATAAAATTTTACCGCAAATATCTGGCAATAATAAGCATGAGAATCTGGTCACTACATATCTAATAGTCTTCAGATACTATGTGATATTTAATAATATCATCTTACTATAGTAAAGATAAAATAAATAATTGTATAATAATAAATGTAACAAAATAAATAAAGCTGGAAAAAGTTACTCTTCACTGCTTTGTTTGCACTAATCTCTAGACTACAGATTTGATTAATTTTTGTATTAAAAAACCCATACTTCGAGAAAGATTATTATAGCACTTATGAGCTATATATCGTTACGCTACGATTAATAAAACACGAAAAAATTAAATGATGTTTTATTTATTATGTATTAATAAAATGATTTAAAGTAGAAAAAAATATCAACTCCCAGGCTGCCTTATCAGTATTCATCATTAACTACTGCCAAATTTAATTAAGTTGGCAAGGGAGTTCACGCAATTTAAGCCATTAGCATAACCGTCGATTTGTTTATATATAATTATTTTTACTATTTTTTAATTTTTTAGCAAAATTCTAGTTCAACCTAAAGCTCGCTAGAACAAATTACGATCAGGCAAAGAACAATAGTTGAATACAATAATATTATTAAAGAAAATTTTGACCTGGCCCTAATCACCCATGATATCACACGATATTTATTAATAATTATCGTTCAATTCCTAGCTCAGAAGATGAAGCGCTGAACAGGTAGCCAATATTTTAGCACATTATGTCAGAATTTTAAACAAAAATTTAAAAAAAAAGAAGAAGAAAAGAAATTAAATTAACAAATTTGCTTAGAAATTAATTTCAATACACATTTTATCTTTTTTTTTACACTCTAAAATATTTATGCCGAAATATGAAGTAAGGTAAATTAATTACTCGAAATTTCTTTTAAATCTGTATAGTGTACAATATAGTTTACTTAGGGCCTTAAAAACATTTTTCCATAATTTTAGGCATTATACACTCTTTTGCATAAAAAACGGGTGGTTTTGATTTTGTCAAACAACATATTATTTATTAAGAGATTGTATTAATTGAAATTGTTACTGGTAGGTATATTGTATTCTGGCACATAAAAACGAACGTTCTAAATTTGAAATTTATTCTTTTTGAATCAAAATTCTCTTTCATTTTTTGGAAATGGTAAATGAAATCCAACTCTTATTAAGTTCTTTTTCATTTCTTATGTTTTTTATTCTAACGAATAAATTTCTGCGAAATAATTATCTGCTGTTTGCTGCATTAGTTCACTTCTGTTTGCTGTTCTCAGTATGGTTCAAAAACGATAAGAGCTAGTAAAATTATTGCATTGCTTGAAGAATGCTTTAGCCAATGTTATGTGTCTCAGCAGTATAATGTGAGCTGTTCCACCGTCCAAAGGAACTGGCAATGATACCAAGAAACCAGCTTCGTCAGTAGAAGGCCCGGTTCAGGAAAAAAACGGTGCACTGAACCACGGGACGACCACTTTATAAACAGTAAAGCGCTACGAAATCGTCAAGTTACGTACGTGGATCTCAAACGGAACCTCCAAAACATCAGAGGTACACGAGTAAGCCTATGGACAGTCAGAAGGAGACTCAGGCCGTCAATATAGGTAGCTATCGCCCAGCTCGGGGCCCTACATTGCTCCGTTAGCATCGAGTTTGAAGTTCTCAAAATTTGTTTGTCAGTTGGAGGCGAGTCCATTTTTATGGACGACAACGCTCGCGCCTACCTCTCTAGAGACGTTGATGCGTATATGCAGGAGGCCGGAATTTGTCATTAGACTGGCCAGCTAGAAGTCCCGACCTCAATCCGATAGAACACATATGGGAAAATCTCAAACGACGCGTCAGAGCCGTAAAACCAGCTCCAGAAAACATTCAAGCCCTTAAAATGTGAATCACGTCGCTGAATGGGAAAGTATTCTTCAGGAAATTATAAAAATCGTCGTCGAAAGCATGCCTAGCAGATTAAGCGCATTGATTTTAGTATTTATCATTATTACTAAATTTTTAAATTTTATGTTAAATTAATAAAAAATATTCAAAAATACACTTTATCCATTTTTAATGTACCAGTATGAAAACGTTCGTCTGTGGACTTTACATCGTTTTTTTAATTTATTCGCATTTTGAATCACTGAAGTAGGTAAAAACGATGTCTCAATAATAAATAATAATATTCTCATCATATCGCCATATAAAACGCATCAAATAATAATAAAATATCTTTGATATGGTTTATTCCTATAAGTCCCCTTTTTTTTGCAAAAGAGTATATATTCAAACATACAAAGAAAAACATGGAAACAAAATCTGTTTCCTATTTCCGAAGCAACGCAACTTAAAATTATGAAAAAATAGCCTTTTTAGAAACTTACGCGAAGTTTGACGCAAAACTTTAGCAATTGTTTTAGCTCTTAAATTTTTTTAAATATGCGCCATGGTTTTTCATTAATGTTCACGTACCAAGTAGGTAGGTCATTTCTTAAAACGATTGATACAAGTTAAACGAAACAATTTAAATTAAAATTTCTAATCAAATTCCAATATTCGAAATTTTTCCCGATTTTTCGAATCTGTATTTGAATAATTGGTGTTTTACTATTTCAGTTTTTCACTTTTCACAACGTTTTAATGTAGAATATTTCCTAAACAAAAATTAAAATTAAAATATGTATTTTAAAGTGAAGCTTCCGTTTAACTTCAAAATAACCATGTCAATATATCCGACTTGGTGCGGTGAAAAAAATCCCGTTGTTTACATGTATGCATATTGGTATGATACATTTCTTTTTCATGATATCCTTTACTTGCAATTTTTTTTAAAAATAAATATAAAATTATAGAAACCATGAGACTAAGACAGACGGATTGACATAACCAACTTTCGTTTTCACTACAGAACCCCAAAATTTTTTTCTTTGGATTAGAATAATCCAAACGAATGCTCTGAACTATGAAAAAAATTGTTTAGGGAAACATAATAAATGTATCTTTGTCAAACATTCCTATTACCAATAATTGACTATGAAACTGTGTGCTATCCCGATCTTAATGAAGAATATTTATGCAAGTTGGAACGTCTTCAAAATTTGTGCATCCGGTACATCTTCAGTCTCAAAAAATATGATCATACTTCTGAATACAGGTCACTTCTCAAATAACCCGTGATCAATGCCATCTCCACATCCTCACATTTCTTTTTAAGATATGAAAAAGTCCTCAAAGCTAAAATTATATTACTGGCAACTTTAAAAATTTATTCACTCACGGCCTTGGACTACAATCTAAAAGTTCACTCCCCTTCTTATTTCTAAATATACCTTTAATTCTTACGAAAAATCCTTCACTGTCCAAGCAGAAAAATTTGGTAACCTGGATCGTAACATCATGAAAATCACGTCCCTAAATATTTTCAAAGATTGAGTGAAAAAGTCCCACCTCTCCTGAAACCTTTTCCTTTGTGCCCTTATCCTTTCCTTTCTTACCCATCCCCATTCATATCAATAGTTTACATTACTAACACTTTTGCCTTTTTGATTCTTTTTTATCTTTAATGTATTATAAATATTTTTATTACAAAATAACTTACAGTATACCAACTGAATTTAAATACTAATTGTTATTGTTGACTGGAAGAGATTGCTCATGTAGCAATAAATCCATCATATGTTTGATTTATAAAAGCTGATAAGTAAATAATAAGGGTGAAAGGATAAAAAAACCCTTACCATTTATTTATTTCTTTTTATTTTGGAATTGTCGTCCAAAATCGACGTCCTAAAAAGAATATATAATTCTTTAAAATTTCAATACAAAACACATATAATAATTACTATATAATAATTATAGATGGTGTTATGCATATTTCGACATTCAATCTCAGAGTATAACCTAGTAAGATTATCCAAAAGGTTCACGTGAATTAAGTTTTGAATAAAGTCACGGGTACAGTTGTTTTTACACATATATATGTCATACATACGTACAAATGTGAATACATACATATATATATATATATATATATATATATATATATATATATATGTTTATATAAATTTATACATATACATACAAAAGCGCGCGCGCACATGCGTGTGTGCGTGTGTGTGTGTGTGTGTGTGTGTATACTCACTGTCAAGTGCAGATGGTACTATAATATCAAAGGCGCCATATTTAATATAAAAGAATAATCGTGAATTATTTCGTATTCTACTCAATATCTCGGAAATCCATTATTATATCAGTCAGCATCATTCTCTGTTTATATATTAAGAATTGTATTTCGTTTGTGTAGTTATTTTTTTTCCAACTCTTTCTAATTTTTATACAAGAAAAGATGTATTTGAAATTTTATGAATGTGCAACTATTCACATCCAGCGAGATAAAAAAAACGGATTAGCTCATGATTGGATACATCACACTGATATTGTATTATTATTAATTATTTGTTTATTATTGCGCAATCATTTTAAAACATGAAAATAACATTTTAGAAGGTGAAAAAAAAATTAAAAATTGCACAAATGTCCTGCAAACTTATGTATGTCCTGCAAATAAATAAAAAAATTTGACATGTAAAACGATAATACACCAAGAATTGTAAAGTAAATAGAAATATTAAAATCGGCATGGAAATTTGCCCGCTTTGACTCAATTTTACACAAATATAAAGAGTGCATATAACATGGTCCCACATAAAACTAACGTAAAAGAAGCAAACTATAACATCTCTACGCTAATAAATGTCCTGCTAACTAATGTATTAGAATTTCCAATAAATTTGGTAAAGATTCCATTTTATGGGAATGCGTAAGTATCGTATTAATCTGTCACACTACCAAATTCATCCAAATTTGTTCGACCATTATAGAATGACAAAGTAAAAAACATTAAAAAAAATAAATAAACATTCAAGTTTTCAGCTTCTAAACATTCGCTGGTATTGTTCCAATTCCCTTTCTTGTTCGGAGACTTGAGATCATTAAAATTAGATTACATTTATAAGTCGTTTATTTCTTCTTTTGAGTGACCTACGTCAAAGTCACACTGTTATTTATATTCTACTAACGACTTCAGAATTAGAAAGTTTCTCAGTAATTCAAGAATTTACTCGCGTTAATAAAGAAAAGAGTCGGTTTGTGGTAAGTACTTATTTTAACTCGCATTATATATACGATTTTGTATTCATTTTAGAAGCATATAACTCTTAAGTTAGAGGTGTATTTATATTTAGGTTATATTTATATAACCTTTAGTTACGTTCTACAAAACTAAAAGCTTAAGGGTGAGAAATATACAATATACTTTGTACTATAAGATTTATATATTTGAATTCGCCATCTGCATTGAAAAGAAATGAATTTTAGACGGAGGTCGATAATATATTTAATAAAACATTTTCAAAAAAAATTTCAAGCAGCTTCAAATAACCACCAAATACTGAAAAATATAAAATAATGATAAAACGAGCATTCAGTTGGAACTTTTGTGGTAAAAATATTGTTTCTAAACATATAAAAATTTAAAATTTCAAGGTATTTATAAAAGTTATCGTGATTTGATCTAATAAAATTTCGTTTAAATAATTCTTTTTTGTTATATTTGTATGTGGGCGCGCGTAAAAAGTTATTTGGTACAAAAAACGATTTTACGTAAAAAACTTATTAAATCGATTTGTAAATGGGCAGTTTACATTTTTTTCAAGTAAATAAAAGAAAGTAATGAATATTCATTTTCAGTAAAGTGCACTCCATGTGCAATTATTTTAACACTAGTATTTACCCGCGACCTTGCTAACATAGTTTTTACATAAGGTGGCATGTTATTCTCTGCCCAGCAAACAATAGACATAATAATTAATTCAATCGCTTTACCATTTTTTAGCTCATGTTATATGTGAATTATCTGGTTGCTATCTAGTCATTAGATAATAAAGCAATTAACAAAAAACGATTCCTTGATTTATAATGTTAGCAGGAAAGGATACACTAAAAACTGCCATTATAATTTTATGGAAGCTCCAGCGCAGTCGCCATACCTTGTGCTTCACTACCTATTCCTGGTATTGAGTGCATGGGGTAAAATAAGATAAATGTTGCAAAACTTTGATAATATCACTAAAATCGGCATGGAAATTTGCCCGCTTTGGCTCAATTTTACACAAATATAATGAGTGCATATAACATGGTCCCACATAAAACTAACGTAAAAGAAGCAAACTGTAACATCTCTATGCTACTATTACAGGCGTACCACGACAAATATATGCATTACCTTTATCTACAACTTAATATAAATATCCCCACCACCCCCTATTTATTTCGTCACATATTTTCGTGATGATATATTTTAATTGATGATACATACTCAATGTAAAATTACATACGAAAGCAAAATTTTCTACTTCATAACCTAGACGTCGAACTGGTTACCAGGCATCATGTGAAACTAGAAATACAGTGACATGCTTTTAATTGCTTTGTTTTCGACTTTAGTGAAAAATGACGTGAGTTTTCGTCTCGGTAAATAAATTAAAAATTTACATAAGCACTCCTCTTTTCATTCATAAGATCTTTGATAGAGAGAAAAATATCGGCTTTAAAAATAGTTTTACACCCGACATATATGAATATAGTTTTCTTATGCTCATCATAATTTGTACAAGTTTGAATGAGGCTTTCTTCCAATGTTAAAGACAAACCATGCACCATTTGTGTTTATAGAATAAATTAATGAAAAATTTAGTATTTCGATATCGTTTTTGGTATTGCATTACTATTTAAGTAAATATTTCATTTATGTTGTTATCAGGAATTTAATTAATTTATAATGCATAATATATAATGCATCGTGCATAAACAATGTATCATACATATTAAGTGTTCAAATTTGTAATCACATGCTTAAAATTAATTTTAATTTTCGTCGAAATTAATTTTTATTTTGCTGTTACATTATTACATTGTTTTATTATTTTTAAGTTTATTTTAAACTAGCTTTGATCGGTATTTCATTCGTATCGACTCCCTGTTTTTTTTAATTCATTCGCATTCAATAGTGACACCGTAGTCAAATTATAAAAGGAAGAAAATTTTATAGGTTCTCAAAGGGGAACCACACTCGGATTTAAGAATTTGGGACACACAGTACAAATTACTAGTTGCTAAAATCGTGACGATGTATGAATATTATGAAAGAAGGCTATATGTTAACCCAGACTATAATACATTCTTGTCTAATTTCGTGTAGATCTGTTAAAAAATTAAGAAATGTTGAATTGAAAAACATACATCCAAACTTTCACATCTATGATATTATTTGATGGATGATTCAACAATTTATATCTGAAAAACGCAAATTCGGAAAAACTGTCAAAATTTATGAATGCAATATTATTGTCCTTATAATGTTGAATACATATTATAAGGAAAATAATATTACAGATATATGTTCTTATATTATTTATATAAGCAGATATATGTTCATCTGCAGATATATGACGCAAACAAAAAAGATAAGGGATGTGATTTCCGTATTTATATAGTAGTTTTTTTCACTCTTAGAATTCTTATTAATTTTATGAAACATGCTTTCAAAGACTCATAGTCAATTTATCTTTGGCGTACAACAAATATAATGCAGTAAACGACAGTAAAAGTACAAGAAAAATTAGAAAATAAAAGAGAGAAATAAGTATGTTAACTCAGAAAGTCATGATTTGCAAAATTTGCACAAAGCAAAGGACAATTGCCAAAAACACGGTGTAAAGCTGTACAATTCCATAATTTTCACTGAATAAATAATCGAAATTGAAGTTGGTCAATAGATTTTAGTCACCTGGAAAGTCCAAAGCAAAAATGAGTACCGATGCTTATTATATTAAACATTTTATACTCACGTGTTCTAAATGCTGAACTAATGAATACTATAAAACGGAATGTATTAAAAAACAATTCTTTAGGCTTCAATATACCCAGTTAAAAATTTAAGCAATCAGATTAATATCCGTGTTTTTTGTGATGAGAACTTTTCTAAAACCATTATTATATTTACATAATATATATATATATATATATATATATATATATATATATATATATATATATATACATATATATATATATATATATATATGTATGTATGTATATATATATATATATATATATATATATATATATATATATATATATATATAGAGCGCATTATTAAAAGGTCTCTAAATTACTAAGAGTGGATTATTAGGAAATATAGACGTAAGAACTGAAAATAGAACGCCTGCAAATAGTGTTATTACTAATGACTTGCATTTTGTAAATTGTTACCCTAATTTTATAATAAATTGAAATTATAAAATACCGAGGTAAAAATGTGGGGACAAAGCAATTCCATAACAAGAAAAAAAATGGAATGTGATAATTTTTACCATATTTTCTAAACTTGTGAAAATATTTTAATAGTCGATTTTCAAATATTTTAATTGACTCAATGATTAGGAACGAAAATAATTCATTTAAGTCAGTTAACTGAAGCCTCGGTTCAAATTTAAATTTTTACTCGATGGTGGTTTCCAAGTTTTCTATTTATTATTTAGTACATAAAATATAATCACGAAATTATCATTTACCTATCTGAAGTCATGGAAATCGATGGTCACGTGGATAAATATCCAAATTAACATTTAATGGTACTATAAATTCAAAATTCTACCTATAAAAAGTACATTGAAGGATTAATCCAACCTGTTAATTACGTGTTTCAATAATGTAAAATATTCCATTCAAAATTTTGGCTTTTATTGTATAGACTTCTCTCCTTCTCATATAGCGAACAAATGACAGTTCACAAATTGTGGAAATTTTACAAATCGTCTCAAATATTTTAACAGGAGACGTCTCAAATATTTTTTAACTTAATATTACAACAATAAGAATTATGCCTTTATCTATTGAAGCTGCCAAAGCCGGGGCTTCGTCCGCCATATAAATTTATCGTTAAGTTTCCTAACCCGCATCGGCCTGGCGCATTCCCACTCCTATTGTTTTCATTTTCCCTTCCTATGTCATGGACATATCCTTTCACTTTTATCTATCCAATCACAGACAATTGGTAAGTGCTCCAAAATTCTAGCAAATATTTTAAAAACTAGAAATACGTCAGTTGTTTAAGTAGCCTTGAGAGGAGAGGATCTCTGGACACATAACTTCTAACGTTACTTAAAATGTACCTATTACCTTTGGCTTACTTGACTCATATCTTTGTTAACGGTACTTAACGTATACCTTATAACTTTGGTTTAATTTCTTTATACTTTTGTTAATTTATATATATATATATATATATATACATATATATATATATATATATATACATACATATCTCTGTGTGTGTGTGTATATATATATATGCTTTTGCATAAAAACAGGACGGTTTAGATTTTGTCATATTATTAACAAAATATTATTTATTAAGAGGTTGTATTAGTTATAATTGTTACTGGCAGGTATAGTGTATTCTGGCACATAAAAATGAACGTTCTGAATTTGAAATTTATTCTTTTTGAATGAAAATTCTCTTTCAACTGACAAAAACGTATTTTTTGGCGGCTCTCAGTATAGTTGAAAAAACGATAAGAGCCAGTAAAATTATTGCGCTGCTTGATGAAGGCTGTAGCGAATTTTATGTATCTCAGCAGTATAATTTGAGCCGTTGTACCGCCCAAAGGACCTGGCAACGATACCAAGAAACGGGCGCCGTTAGTTAAAGACCAGGTTCTGGAAGAAAACGGTGTCAGTCAAGCGCTACGAAATCGTCAAGTTACGTACGTGGATCTAAAACAGAACCTCGAGGACGTCAGAAGTACACGAGTAAGCCTATGGACAGTCAGAAGGAGACTTCAAGCCGTCAATATACGTAGCTATCGCCCAACTTGGGGCCCTACATTGCTCCGTGAGCATCGAGTTGCCAGATTGAGATTCGCTCAAAATTTTTCGTCACGGGCTCAACAAGACTGGAATAGTGTTTTATTCTCCGATGAAGCTCGTATATCTATTAGTGGTGAAATCGACGTCGGCGAGTCTTACGAAGACCTGAAGATCGCTTCGCAGAATTGTGCTTTGAGGAAATCACCCCTTACGGTGGACTCCATAATATTTTGGGCTGGTATTAACTCAGATGACCATACCGAGTTAGTTTTTATTGAAAATGGCATACTTAATGCGCAAACTTCTTATTCTCATACCCAACCCGCGTTAACAGCAGTTGGAGGCGAGTCCATTTTTATGGACAACACTCGCGCCCACTGCTCTAGAGACGTTAATGCGTATATGCAGGAGGCCGGAATTCGTCGTTAGACTGGCCAGATAGAAGTCTTGACCTCGATCCGATAGAACATATATGGGATAATCTCAAACAACGCGTCAGAGCCGTATAACCAGCTCCAGAAAACATTCAGGCCCTTAAAATGTGATTTTTTTTTTATTATTTCGTATTTTTAATGACTGAAGTAGGTAAAAACGATATCTCAATAATAAATAACAATATTCTCATCATATCGCCATATAAAATGGATCAAATAATAATAAAATAACTCTGATATAGTTTATTCTTATAAGTGTCCGTTTTTTTTGCATAAGAGTTTATATATATATATATATATATATATATGTACATATATATATATATATATATATATATTATGTACTCGTAGTTTTTGAACATTCAAAATACAGTAATAATATATATATATATATATATATATATATATATATATATATATATATATATATATTAATCTATATAATCTATATATATTATAATAATATATATTAATCAAAAAATCAGTTACATTCATGGAAATACAAGTGTAGCTTTACTCGCTTAGTGAACCTAGCAAAGAGAAAGGTCTGTGTGATAGGAGAAAATTTTGAATGGAATATTTCATATTATCGAAATACATGCTTAACAGATTTGCTTATTTCTTCAGCGTACTTTTTATAATTTGAACAAATGTAAGGGTTAAACTTTGCGATCAGAAGATAAAGGAATAAGATGACGGTAATTAAGCACTGCTTCTATTTTTATGAGTGTCTTCAACTGCTCAAATTTGAAAAGCTCCATAATATTTCACGGCAGCTTCCGGAGTGCCTGGAATCGAGGGTGTTTCCGAATAGTGGGGCTCGAAGTATATAAAAATGCAACGTTATTCCTTAATTGGTTAGAAAGTCTTGCTAATAATTAATTTCTTGCTAATGGACATTTGTTGTAATCAGAAAAAACAATCAAAGCAAAATGTTATTCGCTTGCACTACAAGACTTATCTAAGTATTGAGAGTTAGAAGGGACATTTCGCCCTCAATATCTCTCCAAAAAAGAAACAATGTGCGATAAGCATTTTGATACTTATACCGCCCGTGATACGTAGGGAAGGTATTTCATTTAATATCTTTACACCGTAATTGGAAGGAAATCTGAGACTCTTACGCTGTAGCTTTCAAAAGGTTAAATGGCTTATAGCAATGATATTAAAAATCCACTATTTATCAAAAGAAATTTACAGAATCTATCATATATGAATACATCGAGCGTGATTACATGCCGAAGTTAGTCACTGAAAACACCAACAGGTTTTACTTGCCTGACCAAGGCAGTTAGCTTAGGTCTTCAATTGGTAAAATTGACTTGCAATCACCAATTTCATCTTTTCCCTTCCTCTATTATTTCATTGTCCTCGTTGTATTCCCGTCCTTTCGAAGGCCTCGGAGAACCAATAGAAAAATGGGACACATGTGCCATATTCTTGTTAATAAGTAAACTAGCGATTATAGAAAATCCAATCCCAATCCTTTTGGATTTCCCAGAATAAAGAGCAAATCGCCTTCATCGTACAAAAATTCCCATTATAAATACAAAAAAACTACCTCATTATAAAATCAACGCAAGGCAAGGTCCTTCGAATCAGATTGTAATGCGATATTCTAAAGGTTTAAAAAAACTCTGAAGGCTTAAAAAGGAAGTAAAGTGGGGCATCATTCGCGTAGTGAAACATCATATATGTGTTGCAGAGAATCCGCAGGGAAATGTTGTGGTCGGTCTCTCAAATGATACCATGTCTATTAAATGAAGTATAAATTATATAATAATTAATATAGAAAAATAATAAAATTAAGAATTAAAGGTAATTTTTTATAGTTATAATCCCAAATTCTCTTGCTTATGTACCTATTTTAAAAATGTCAGTAAAATAAGACAATACATGTAATGCCGCGTACTGATATAATTAAGAAATTAAACTCTTTTAAGTAAGTGTGCTTAATTTTAAAATGTCAAATTAGGATAGATTTCTTAGTTAGTCAGCTGCAATAAAAAATTGCCTATTTTCTGTGACATCAGGCTCAAATGAAACCAAATCTGGACATTTCATCGCAATTTTTTAGCTGTGCTTGAGTGATGTGTGACCAAATAAATAGACTCATAAAACTGTAGAATTGGTATGAAGATAGGCATACTAATTCTACAGTTTTATTACATGCGTAAACAAAATTTAGGTAACCGGATACTAACCCCACCTAAATAATTAAATTTTAAATACTTAAGTTTTTAAATTTTAAATAAATTGAGTATAAAAGGAAAGCCTACAAGGAGTACAAAGGACATAGAAACATTATAAATGCCGACAAACATTATAGACGGCCGACAATGATATCTGTCATGTGTATTCGTCATGCTTACTCTACGTACTTACCTCCACCCTCTCCCCCGCATCGCACTACATTTCACCTATGATCACGTCCATTTTACCGATGAATGTCAGGGTGGAAGACTTCAAGGCACAATTTAAAATTCACATAGTGTGTCTATAGGTTCATTGATGTATATAGGTTCATTATGCATTTGCATAACTACTATGTAGCTGATAGCTAGGCATTTCTGTGTAGTTGTACTAATGTAATATAAATGAGTTTTTGAAAATATAAGGATCGTGGTTCTTTTTATGGAATTAATTATTTGTTATAAAATTGAAACAAAATGTTACTTTTAGTTAATCTCTATGTTCTTCTAAATTACCATATCAATTGTTTTAGTGCAGACATAGTTAAACCAAATGCTTTTTATCGTCTTCGGAAATTTAATTTGAAGTCGACGGTACAATCAGGCAAAAATATAGCCAAATTGGCTGTTTTCAAATATTGAATATATTTGGGGTTAATTTAGTAAATATTAATTATCCACAATTTAATGAAACTATGTGGTGTAGTATTATTTCTACTTTCTTTAAGTTGTTTACCACGACCTGGGTTTCGTTTTATTACATCTTCAGGTGGGCTATTAGCAAAGATCTTATGCTATTATCCCACCTGAAGATATTGTAATACAACCAAACCTAGGTCCATGACCTAGGTAAAGAACTTAATGAAGAAAGAAATAATAGTACATCACGTAGTTTCATTTAATTATGAATTCATACATAGTTTTCACATGATGCATGCACAAACATACAAAAATTCCAAAAACAATATTTTTATTTTTTTTTTATTTAAATGTCTAACGTACAAATAGACTAGTACTATAGTTTTATTATATGTATAGACTATAAAGCACGTAACAATTAAAATTATACAGCCTGGTAAAAAACCTACTAAAAATAAATAAACTACGAATATTTGCAACAAATTCAACTTATTAACGAATTTTGAAAGCAAAATAAGCTTACATTGCACATACACAACATTGAAAAATGTTACGTGTGGAAGACAACCAACAATTTCATTTGCCCTTGTACGTTTACCCGGATTCAAATTGTTTACTCATGCCCTTACCCTTCCCCACTACTCTACAATTCACGTCTGCCATGCCAATTTTGATAGTGTATGTCCAAGTGAAAACTTTTATTGAACGATTTAAAATACACGTGGCACCATCTGTTGATGTAAATAGTTATACATTTGTATATCCCCATTAGCAATATTTTTATACTCAATTACTTGTACACATAAATACGCTAAATGTACACTTTTATTATATGTGTAGTTAGACACAAACGCTGTTTTAATAGAAACTTCTAATCTGAAACTTCTAGTCTATATATTCATCTTTCATAACTCCATACACAAATTTCTAATTGAAACTGGTTAGTTTTTTTCGTTAATTCATCATAATAGCATTTTTAATCCATCTGAGATTTTTTTAACGATTCTATGGTAGACGATATCAGATGCACGCTCTGATGATCATTTTTTAACGCAATCCCATCCGCAATTGGTAATGCAGCAGACTGCCAAGGCGTGACACTTACTAGGAGCTCTGGTCGCATCTTATCCACCGATTGATGTTTAATTCTTCAGTTAAATTTCGTTATATACTTGACGACTTGGGAAATATTGTGTTTTATGCCATACGTACATTCGGAAGAATTAGGACGTTTTTAATAGTAGACATCGAAATGTGTTCAATATTTTCGATGGCTGTGATCTTTGGTCGTATGTAGCTAAAATTTTACGTATGTATAAGGAAAAATGTAAGAAATTAGTGAAGGTTAGTTGAGTTATATGATAAAGTGTGAATCGTATTTAAAAGTTTTCTTCATGAGAGCCAAAAATTTAATATTTTTTTTCATTAGCAAATGTACATTACGCTTATGCTGAAATATGCTTATTTCTATTTTGGACGTTACATAATTTTAATTAATACAAGCTGATATGTCTTAGACTTTCAAAACAATCCGCCATTCCTTACAAAATACGTATAGTAAAATTTAATTTTACTGGTAAATAAATGCACACTACTAGCCGCATTGTCTGGAAAAAATAGGTTAGTGTAGATGATTTCGAGTAATTTTCAAACAGATTGCATTACTCGTATTTTACATCGAAGTAATGTTTTGGTCTCATAAAAGCTATTTAAAGCCTAAGCAGGTCACCACACGATTTTCTATAGATTTAAAACTTTTTGATATAGAGTGCTTATTTGGTAAATAATTTCGACGACTTTCGCTTGTGTTATAACAAAGATGTTTAATTTTGCTTAGATTTTGGAAGTCGTTTTCGTATATTCGAACTTATCACGTTTTCGTATTAATTAGGATAAATTCATGATTTTTAAATTCATGGGAAAGTCGTTAAATTCCGTAAAAATATAACTTTGAAAAATGAGGCAAGGCAAAAACGGAAACGAAATTTGAAATCAATGTAACCAAAAAATTCTGAGTGGTGAGTTCATATCGAATCGGAATAAAGTTTAAATTTAAAACGTATGCATAGTCATTTTTAATATTGGAGATAACTTTTATATTTTAATTAGGCAACATTTTGTTATTGAAACATGTTTGATTAGATATTAAAAACTTGTAAAGTTCAAATATTAAAGTTACTTTTATTACTTAAGAATGTTTTTAGGCCTTTTAAATTTCTATTGTATCATTTTTATAATTCCCGATGGACATTTCAAAATCATCCTATATATCTAAATATTAAATGATCAATATTAAATCAACAGTAAAAAAACGGAAGCTGTAATATCATCGTTCTTCTTCATCGCACTTAATAAGCTAGATCAAAAAATCAAGGACGTAGAAAATAATAATTTCGACAATTACGATTCAAAATGTCTCAATTCATTCGAATGCACTTCCCGTCCTAAGTGTGGTTATGGCTATTTTATTTTAAGAAGTAATTTATAGAGAAAGTGGATGAATATTTACATTTTAAGAAAGAACTATATAATAGGTTTTTGTTAAACAAAAATGTTATGTTTGTATTAAAAATAAAACGTTACGTCGAATTAAAATACATATTTTTCTATTTATATCATATTTTATGTAATTTTTCTTACTTCATTTTTATTAAAAATTTAGTTTATTTCAGTAGCATATATATTCCGTAAACTTTTGGCTGGATCGTTGGATGTTGCAAAAAACTCGTTTCGAAAACGTGGATTCTTGTCGCATAATTCTAAGTGTTTTGAGTCCGTATCATCAGTTTGTCCGCTGCACAGTTCATTAGTGCAAAGAAGATTAAAAGTTGGCTCCATTATTTGGAGCCCGTACGAAGTCAATTACATGATGATTGAATGCATGTAAAAGACGTTCCTCTGATATCCGTATATGAGAGAGTATGATTATTTCCACTTTTTATTTCCTATCGATATCCTCTTGGGTATGCAAGGTTTTCATCTCTTGCAATTCATAGGAAACGTTACCCTTTCCAACTATTACAAGGAAACATTCCATACCCTGTATTATTTAGTAAACTTTCATTCTTCGTACCTGAAAATTTTCTGCGCTCGTGCAAAAATCACCTTTTTGCTACACTAGAATAGAATTATACCGGAATTATCCATTTTCCTGCGATATTCCATTATTCTACCATCTGATGGTGGTCGCACTTGAAGATGGTTTGTTTATTATGTGTAAAAGTTATTTTATGTTGTCATTATCTTTTGTATTTCTTGCTTAATTTTGTGTTGAGGATTAATCTAAAAATGTTAACTTTGTTAAACCATTATTATGTTACATTATAAATAGATTACCTGTAACTTATCGATAAATATGTCTATGTGTGTGTGTGTATATATAAATACACAAAAATATTCTTAATTTAAAAAAAAATCAAAAATATGTAGATCGAAAATAGATAAGCTAATTTTATGTACGAATTTTCCCATGATATTAATCAATTGTTTGTTTGAAGAAAGGGTTCTATTTTAATAACGAGATAGTGGTAAGCGTTGACTTTCTCTAGTGAACCTGACTTTTAAAGAGTTCTACTGAATCAAAGAATCGATATAATAAATAAATTCTGTCTATAATTTACCTGTGAAGTTTAGATTGAGGACGGTTCGGCGATCGACAAAACTACGCAGTTATTTTGCGAAACTAAATTTTTTTTCAAACATGATGACTTTTGAACGTGTGGATATTGCTATTTATAAGTTAGATACATGATAGACATATAAATTTAAGGGGCATGTACTAGTTGCTACATACAAGCTATACATTGACAATAAATATAAAGATTCGTAAGTTTCGTTTCCAATTACTCATGAAAATGTTAATATTTTTGTTTCATTGAAAAATATAGGAAATTTTATTAACTCCTAGATTCAAGACTTTTTTATTTTGTGAAGTAAAAATCACAAATATTCAATAATTTTATAGCCCTATTGTTTCTAGTTATTGTTCATGAAATTGATCTTCTATTCATATATTTGAGTCAACATGCCACTTTGAACTACATAAATGCTACTTTGAAAATGAAAATAAATTACACATTTGTTTTGATTCCAATTTGAGGTGCGGGTGTTTTGATTCCAATTTGAGATGGAGCGGGGAGAGGTGTACATTTGTTTGAATGGAATGACGCAATGAGTGGAAAATTACATAGTAGCCCATTTTTCAGACTTAGTGTCACATTAATTCAGCGTCCGTTCTTAAAAAATACTGTAAATTCTGTAATTAAAATGATCACCGGTCTTGTTGTGAATGGACTTAAAAAACATTTTTTCTAAAAATGAATTTGTGAATACATAAAATGCTTTTAAAAAGTTTAGGCACGTTTTAAAAATAGGTTTAATAAATAAACAAATTTGCTTCTTTTCAATCACAAATACGGTAATAATTTAGATGAAGCCACGAATGAAGAGACTTGATATCTTGTTTTGATGTCTGACAAAATTATGTACGCAAGAAAATCGCTGGCGGTATAAATAGGCGGTCGTACGACCATTACTTTGTGTACACTTTCTGCTAAAGTTTGTGAGTGATATTCGACGGGAATTCTCATTGCATTCCTTTACGGTTACATATTCTATTGATCTATATTTAACACTTTAGAGAGCTTTGCGACTCACTCGGGACTTTCATTTATAATATATAGCGTAGACATCAAGCAAGTTGAAACGTGCACTCACTTGAATTCAAAAGTTTTCATAAAGAGAATATAAAATATATTTTGATCCATTTAGCTATCAAGTAGTGTAAATAGCTTTAGATTTTGACGATAAATTTGGAGCTGGAAAGTCGAACTTTTTATACCGTAATTATGACTCGATTTCTAAATTGTCCCCAATACAGCAGAAAATTTGAAGATGTATTCGTATCCAAGTGGTAATTTATTTTCGCATCATGCTTTCAAAAATCATCGGGAAGGAAATATATATGTATATATATATATATATATATATATATATATATATATATATATATATATATATATATATATGTATATATACTGTAATTTCTAGTTGTTTATACTTATGTAAAATGGAAGGCCTTCGTTAGAAACGATACCAAATGATTCGTTCAATTTCCAACCTTTTCTGACAATGCTGTCGTATACGATTTTTGACGCTTTCCTGACACTTATGAACCGCTAGAAAGCAATTGGCGCACATATAAAACACATGTATTATGATACATAACCACATATATTCTTAGTGGTCTCAATGTTCTTCCACGCTAAAGCTTACTTTTATGAAAAAAATTTCTTGCATAGGGTTTTGACCACACGTATGAAGTAAAAATTTCTAAGAACACACACACACACACACATATATATATATATATATATATATATATATGTGTGTGTGTGTGTGTATGTGTATATATACACATATATACATTTACATTGATGTTACATGATGCACATTTTTTCGACGGATCAGGAACAACGTGTCAGTATTATTTTAAAATAAAATGACCTGCTCGTATTATATTAAAATATTAATAAAAAAACTATAACGCAAACAAAGATTTGAACAGTGGATTCAGTATAGTATCATCTATTAAAAAACATAGTCAAAAATATTGTTTGTGCTTCAAAATAATTTTGTTTTAAATATCCGCTTACCCACGTAAATCAAAATTTTCGAGGATCACGATAATTTCTCGTTGCCCCAGGGGTATAATTTTAGCTTTGGGTATAAGAGGTCCCGGGTTCAAATCCCGGACGAAACCGACTATATTTCTGAAATTTTTTAAAGTTTAAAGTTTTGTGACAGTTTAATGCGATACACGGATATAAATGAGCTGATCGAATTCGGACAGACCCAATAATACAAGAAGCTAACTCAATGAGGAGTTAGTTGGGAAAATAACATAAGCTTATTGTATTAAATTATACTCAAAACAAAATTCATGTCAGTACTAATATTCAATTGAATGTAACTGCAATTAATTATTTGAAATAATGTATTTTGTTTCTTTTTAAAAAAAAAAGATTTTAACTTAATTAAAATTAAATTTATTTGAGCCATCCAACGTTGGTCAGCTTTTAAAACTAATTTTTCGTCATTTATTTCTGTTATTACTCGACAATTTATTAATTCACACTTTGTGCTCGATATATTTTCGGCAATTAATTTAATTTTTTTTTTGGATATAAAGATCTTAATATTAAATTAAATATTTTACTGTTGCCAGATATGTAAGTATATTTGTTACTCTACAGTAATTCAGTTACACGAACGAGATTTAATTTCGTACATGCTCGTTATATTGCAGAGAGCTGGATAATTGTTTTGGTAATGCGTACACAATTTTTACTTACACTTAACCCATTATTAGACTACGTTAACATAAGAACAGGAACATGGAAATATTAAATATAAAAGTTATATTTGTTCCAAAATTTATGTGGAAATAATTTCTACCCGTGACGTAAAATGATAAGATCGAGTGGAATTTCATCGGCACGAATTTCTCATTCAGTCCACATCAAAAAAGTTATATACGTAAATAGGTTAATACACGAAAGAAGTAAAGATAGAGAAATCGTTACATTGATAAAGAGACAGATGAATAGATTAAAAGCCGGATAAACAAAAAAGTCGGCTAGACGCATAAATTAAAATTATCCCACTTTTAAGCGTTTATGATATACGAGCATAGTAGTAAATGGATAAAGATAAATATACATAGATAAACGGATAGAGATTCAGATATACAGGAAGATAACAGACATTATACTCTTGAATACAGAATAAGAGAACAGAGTTCAATTTTTATAAAATGTGTGAATTCTGCAAAACATTAATTATAATCCGTTGTTTATATTTATATTTTAGCCATTGTTAAATTAATGCAAATAAAAATTCAAACTGAATTTAAATATAAATTACCATGTTCCATTTTCCATGTTCTCATGTAAAACCGCAGACATTCATGAGTGACAGTTGACAGGAGTTTGTGTTGTATCCATTGATGCCTACATCAATCTATATTTAACACACCACTGAGTTTTCATATAAAAAATATTACGCATATTTCTAAATTATATTATTTATGAAAACTAATTTCTTTCCTATAAACAAGCTTGGAGATTTAAACTAATAACTGTTTGAGATCATTGATCAAAAATTTTCAGTATAATTTAAGAGCGGTTTTTGTTGAAAATGAACGCACCGACTTTGTTAAATATTTAATTGATGTAGGTTAGAGGAATTTAATAGTAAATTAAAAATTTATTTAAAATTTAAAAATAAGAAAAATTAAATATATTGGGTACTTTCATCTGATTTTGGAATTTCAAGTCTATGGGAAAACAATACATTATTGAATATAATAAATATTCTGAAGCTTTTAATATCCCGAAGAGGGAAAATTATCAACGATAAAAAGTTTTAGTCTCATACCACTATTTTAAGTGATTTATTGGCGTTGTAATAATTACTGCACTTTAAGATTAACTTATTAATTACATTTTTTCTGAATGATAGTCAAATGTACATTTTCTTATTCTATTCATTACTTTCTTCCAATTAAAATCAAAGCTTGTGACAAATAATATTACAGACATGAAAAAATGCTAATGATTTATTCAGCCAAAGAAAAGAAATATCAAATTTCAGATATTTTTTCGTTCATTCTCTTAATCGTTTCAGTTTTATATAAAATGAACGTAAAGTGCTAATTTTTTTAAATATTTAGTACTTTACAACCCTTTTCAAAGCTCTGTTACTCAAAAATAAAAAATCAGAACCCATGTAAGTTCACTTACGCGTCCATCTGTCTATTTGTCCATTCAACACAGTCATTTTTCTGAGAAAACCTTTCACGTAGAAACTTAAAATTTTATATAGTTATAAAGATGATCGCTACATTTTTCTGGAAAACTATATCTGGTAAAAATATCTTTAGAACTATGTTTTTGGAATCTTTATAATTTGTTTTCCAGATGATAATTCAGACAATACATCGTTTGGAATATCAACTGAAATACCAATTAAGAAGATTCCAAAAACATAGTTCTAGAAATGTCGTCGCCGTGGTGTGTTGGCTTGATCACAAGGCATACGGCCTTTGGCGATACAGCGCACCATGAGGACCCGGATTCTATTCCCGGCTGTTCATCGAACGGGGCTGGACTGGTGTTATATCAGGCTGTAAGAGTGTAAATAAATAAATATATGAAATGAAAGAAAAATTTCGACCACATTATTTCGTCCTCAAAAATTCTCACATGATTGAGTGTTAACTTTTTAGATTAATGCGGATTAATATATAATTCTTGAGTACCATTTATAATTTCTAAAATCATCTTCCAAAGTACCTTACATAAAACGATCAAATAATTACTTTTGGAATCCTTAAGTGTCACTTTACATTATCACTATAAAAGAAATAAAAAAAATTCGGGGACCTTATTTCGTCCTCAACAAATATTCATGTAATTTGAATATTAACATTTGAGACATTACGAGTTAATATGTAATCCTAACGTGTCATTTATTTTTTTTAGCAGCATCTATGGAAATTTCTGACCTAAAATTATAAAATAACTGCTTTTGGAACCCTTATATTCCACTATACGAAAAATACAAAAAAATTCGAGCACTTTATTTCGCCCTCAATAATTCTCATGTATTTTGAGTTGTAACTTTTGAGACATTTACTGGTTAATATTTCATTTATCATTTCTAGCAACATCTTTAGTATTCTAAAGATGTTGTGTGTCTGACATACAATTCTAAAATAGATGCTTTTGGAACACTTATCTATCACTTTAAATTATCACGATACGAGAAATAGAACACATTTCGAATTCTTTATTTGTACGAATATTTTTGAGATTTAGCTATTGAAATATATGAAAGTTGATATATTGCATTACTATGCCAATTTCAAATTTCTTTGTCAAAGGTTTTCTGAGAAAAATTATTGTGACCTACAGATGAGTAATTTCATAAAGAATTCGTTTCCTCCTTTTTAGGTACTGAAACTTAAGAACTAACAACGCCTGAAAATAAACACCAATGTATTATTTTAAATCACATATGTGAATTGTATATTTTATTTGCATAGTGCCTTTTTCAAGCTATATTTATCGATACTCATCTGCAACTCATCTAAATATTCACACCGTCATCCTCCAGAGTAGAATAATCAGGAATATGATGTGATATATAGCATATTTATCTACATACACAGACTTTTATATAAACTCTTCTATTTTTATGACACATATCAATTATTATTGTAGCATTATGAACTCATACAGTCATGATCTATTTCAAGGGAATCTTGACAAATTCTAAATATATTTTAATTAACAAAATTTGTCAAAATTAAGATTAATTATCTAAAATATATTTAAAAATTATATATTTATCTATAGCTACCTTAACTTATACAGAAAGTAAAAGAAAGTAACACTTTCTAGTTTTTTTTGCATTTGTATGGAGATTCTAGAGAGGGCAAACAAAATGCACATATTTTGTTTAATTTCCCGTATAATATGGAGCATCAAATTGGAAATTTACTTATAAGAAGGTAAAAACTATTTATAGCTTATGTAGAAATTGCAAAATAATATAATTCTAGGAAAAAGTATAAAAATCGCTTAAAATTTATTTTCAATCAATTATTCAGAAAATATTTTACAGAAACGCTTGAAATTCTTTTCTCTTTTGATTGATATCCTGCCTCGTAGGATATTAATCAAAAGAGTGACTTAAAATAATCCGGAAACGTTTTTTTCTTCAGAATTTTATGGAGTAAACAGTTTTATAGACATTATTGAAAATTTTCACTAAAATACTTGAAACTCAATAAAATTACAGAGGACATTAACCCTTAAATATTTATGTACTTCGTGGGATATCAATCGAAGAAGTGACTTAGAAGAATCACAATACTATTTTTCTTCAGAATTTTATGGGCTATACAATTTAATACGATGACATAGGACATTAACCCGAAAATATTTATTTACGTACCTCTTGGGACATCAATCAAAAAAAGCTATTCTCTTCACAATTTTATGGAATAGACAGTTATCAGAATTTTAAATAAACTATACCGGGAAATTACAGTGCCGATTGTAAACTTCATCGTTTTTTAAAAGAAATTCACAATATTGTCATATCTGTGAAAAGTGTACTAGGTAAATATATATGCACCTTTAAAAATAACGTTAATATCTTTAATAGTCGAATATTTACTTATATACAAATATACATACTGTTCTTAAACATTTATAAATATATGCCCAAATGTGAACAAAGTCCTCATTATGCAAGTTCTATCCATAGTTAATTGGTGCATTATGCGTTGAATGTTTCAAAAGAAAAAGCAAACGCGGTCGAAAAAACTAAGACAAATAGTTCTTCGGAAAAACATAATTTGTTTAACAAATAGTTTAACATTGGATTAAAAATTTGTTTATCATTGGGTTCAAAAAAAAACTTATTTGTAAGAGATATTTATAACTAACCAAAAATAATTGATATATGTTATTTACAGTAAAAAAGAAAATAATGAAAAGTACACTTTCGGTGAAGTGTACTGGTTAAAATTTTTCCTTTTATAACATGGACAATTTAGCAAGAGAAGTACAGGTTATAATATTGTGGAGGCTCTAACGCACGGAGAAACGAAACTTAAACCTTCCAATTTAAATGTAGCGAGTACATGGTATACAATTAAATAAATGTTGGGAAATATAACATGATTCTTATCACTGGCACATTGCAATTTGAGGTGAAGCTCAACCTATCACTATCACCTAATATGAAGTGCCCCAAAAGCAAAATGTTCAAGTTTTGCAAAAAGGTCGCCACTATTACGGAATAAATCTGCATAGAAATATATTGTGTCAGTTTCTTTTTACTTTCATTACCATTATGAAATAAAAGCGGTACAAATAAAATACCATAGTACCATATAAAGCTGTACAAACAAGTAAACATATATGAGTAGAGAAACATTAACATATGATAAAAACTAAAAATTAGATGTGACAAACTTAGAAATCTGGGAGTTTAAAGCAAATGTTTTAAGAGCATCTAAAATATTAGGCAGCCACAATCTAAAACTTTCTACATTTCCTCGAAAGCCAAACGTTAACCTATAAATTGAATCAACATTCCCGCTGTTGACAAACGTAAATTGAATCAAACACTTTATGGTGATTATGCCTTCGCACTTAAAGCCTTTACTATTGAGTCCGTAATTCTCTGCAATCATGTATTCTGTCAACAAATTTAAAATATACATCGACTTTAGATAGCTCATGCATTTTGATAAAATGGAAAATAATGAGAATGAAATTAGTTTGATGCGCGGTTATGAGTGCTCTCAATTAAATGAAACTACGTGATGTAGTATTATTTCTACTTTCTTTAAGTTCTTTACCACGACCTAGGTTTCGTTGTATTACAACATCTTCAGGTGGGATATTGGCAAAGATCTTTGCTAATAGCCCACCTAAAGATAGATTAAGAAATAGATAGATTAAGACGTAGACAGATTAAGATAAAATCTTAATCTTAATCTATGAACGAGAATATAAAATAAAATTAATGCAAAGAATTGTAATATGATTTACTGCTAGCATTATACCATATGATATGAACATAATACTTACGTCTTGAAACATGCACATATGGGAGTTAATTATTTACAAGTAATTATCTATTCGGAAAATACAGAGCCGCACGCAGAGCCCATCTACTAGAGACGCTATTTGATAAATGGATACATTGTCGCTTACACCATAATAAACTTGCCCCCCCCCTTAGCCTAATTACTTCTGTGGCACAGTTTTGTGACGATGACTGGCATATCTTAGCTGACGAGAAGCTTCGAAAACCAAATATTTATTCAAGTTGGTTGCGTGGCATCAAATGAATATATAAATATAACGGGACGCTCTTCATTACTTTCATTCCAACTTTAAAAGAAAATAGCATAAAACATGTGAACAGATGTAAATAGAGAGTTAATATTCAACAACGATAGTATCTAAATGTAACAAACTAACCTCAATCAGTGAAATGAACTTATATAATCTCAGGTCCTTTATCTCATGACGAATTTAAAACGGATTCTTGTTCCAAAAATTTTACATTCCAGCTGCGCCATATAACAAAAACTAACATTTCCTCACTCTCCCCGAAGCAAAACGTAAACGTATTAAGTTTGCCTAAATTTCCGACTTCACAATGAAATTGAATTCAAATTTCCGCTGTTGACAAACGTAAAGTACGTCAAACACTTGGTGATGATTACGTCTACACGCTTGTCGTCCCTTGCTTTATGTCCTTCATTCTACAGAAGGTTCCGTATAAACAAACTGAAAATATACCTAAATAATTATCTTTAAATCGCTTGGATCTCTTTTAAAGAAGAAAGTAATGACATTCAATGTAGTCTAACACACGACATCAACTATTGTAGTTTTTAATACTATCAAGGTCTTTATAAGTTTATCAACAAGGTATCCACCGAAGAAGTGTTAACGAAAAACGATGCGGTATGTACGCTTATAAAAGAACGAATAAAAAAATTGTATTTCAATATGGTTTAGAGTAAATGCTTACTTCAATACTATTTAATTCTTTACGCCTCATGGTACAGTGTTATCCATCAATGTTTTTATTATGGATAAATACATTGTCTTCCATTTTTAATAATATATTTGAAAAAATAATTTTTAATTTTTCGTAAACTAACTTTTATTTTGCTTATCACATTTATTAATTTGAGTATCGTTTTAAACCAGCTTCTACCCACGACTTTGTGTTTCCAAATAAATTCACCATCAATTTATATGCTAATACATTCCATTAAGTAAATAGTATGAATTCACTACATTCCCTCAACATACGTTCCTACGCTTGATAAGGTTTGAAAAGCCTATATCCATTTCATTGAAAGTGAAAGTTTTGCCAATGCCGCATAAAATGTCTCTTTGGGTTTAAATGGAATAATCATGTCTATTGGAACAATCCATTTTGCATATAATTTCAATTATAAACATGAAAATGGCGGTGAAAAATAGGAATTTTTTTTTATTTACATTGAGAATTTCTAAAGTCAGATTTATCATCATATATATTAATACGCTAAGGTTAAGATGTTACTCTCCCTGTTTGGAAAAAACCTCACAACTAATCCACATAAATTATAAATCATTTTATAGATAATTGCTTGCTCTACCGGCATCCACAACTAAAAAATTTATTATTGCTATTGTTTTTGCAAAGTAATTAATTATTAAAATTATATACACAAAACAGCAATGCTGCCATCTAACGGCTCAACGTCAATATGATTGACGGTCGGTAAAATTTTTGTTTAATTTCAAATCCACTCACGTATAAATAAAGTGGCGCTTTAGCTCAATGCTTTTGATACTTGCGCCTCTATATGTCAATTTTAGTAAAATATTTGTTTGATCTGTCATCTGAGCTTCATAATGGAATAAATAATGCGAAGACTTCGTACGGGTCACGCTAGTTGAATATTATTTGCAATCCTTTCAAATATAAAAAAATTACTAACTGCCGAACAAATTTCACTATTCAATGTTAAACGTTCTTTAATTTATTCAAATATCTAAAAAAATTAAATATCTACTAATACACTTAAATAATGTTCATGCTATTAAATTCACGATAAATGATATTTATACTTATCTATAAATTTATGCCGTTATCAAAAGTGTACCGTGACTTTTCTTACCTCTATAATTGTAACCATACTGCAATGCGTTACTGTCTCATTAATATGTGCAATGCAGGATTTTGGTTTCATTTTGATGGGACACCTATATAAGATTATTAACAAGAACACTCAATTTATAATTGGTCCGTTTTACATCCAAACGAAACTAGTGCTAGCAATATGTAAACTTTAAATAAATAATTTAATTCTAAAAATCGAATGTAACCTAACCACGAAAAGAAACATTCAGATAATAGATTTTTGTAAAATCACTTTAGGTATATCACTCTCCTATTTTTGACCTTCCTTCTGGCCGTAAGGTTAGGCTGATAAAAGGACAAATTAATGAATCGATAAAATACAGATAGAAGGGTTCTTTTTATCAGCGTGTGACCCTAAAAGCTCTTAACTTGTGCTCAAAATTATATCATGAAAATGATTATTTAATAGTTGCGAGAAAGAACAAATATTACGATTAGTAGACATTTTCATGGAAAGGCTGCGATAATGGTGTTTTTTTTTACCAAAAACAGGACTGACTATGCAAATTAATATAAAGATCGAAACAATATAAAGTGAAAAATAAATTTCCAATTTTATTATGGAAAGAATTTGATTTCAGGAAAATACACATTCCACCTTACATAAAGTATTCGATATATTTTCCAAACAAAGTGTCAAGCTTGTTATAAAGCTCTCTAAAATACTAAGTGCAGGTTAGCAGGAAATGTAGGCGTAAAGAAATGGTAGGAGAACTCCTGTCGAGTGTCACTCATAACGGCTTGTATTTTCTTATTTTTGCATAATTTTGCATGAATTTAAATTATAAAGTACAGATGTTAAAATACGTTGACAAAACAGGTCCATTAAATTATTAATGGCTGTAATGGGAAAGAATATAAATATTTCATATCTATTTAAACTATGCCCGTGGATTTTTAACTGTTTGCAATTGACATATTCGCAAATAGCTTGGTCATTTTAATACAAATATTTTACTTAAGTCCTTTCACTAGAAACTCAAAGAATCGTTAAACGTTTTAATTTTGAGTCAATAATGCTTCCAAAATTTTTTTTTATCCACCTGACTTCATAGAAATTGGTATCAGGTGGATAAATATTGAATTTATTTGGCGTTAATTTTGCAGAAATTCATTATTCACAGTTAAATGAAACTACGTTATGTAGTATTATTTCTTCTTTCTTTTCTAATATCTTCAGGTGGGCTAGTAGCAAAGATCAAGAATCTTTGCTAATAGCCAACTGAAGATGTCGTAATACAACGTAACCTAGGCCGTGATAAAGAACTTAAAGAAAGTAGAAATAATACAACATCACGTAGTTTCATTTAATTGTGAGGTGGATAAATAATCAAATTTAAGACTAAGCATTTATTTTTATTGTTACCTTCTGAAAAGAAAATAAAAAATAAATGTTTTATTTTTCAATATATCATTAAATATTTATTTACCTAATGTTAATTTCCATTAAATATAATATGTTGTAAATTGTAAAAAATACACTAAAGAAATAATCCATTTTTTGTATATGAAATATGATGTATACAGTGAAATTTTATTATGGCTGGTCGCCCACATAAGAAGATACCATGTCTGATAAACGAAACTTGCCTCTCATTGTGACATTCAATGGAAAATTTTTGTTTTCATTTTTTCGACCTGGAATGAAATTACATTTGTGTGATATGTGATTTTAAAGTATCACTGACTGACAATGACTATGGATTTTAAAGTATAATTTTAAGAGTAATATAGAAAAACAGAAGCGATTTAATGCACTATCCGTAAGATCGATTTAATGTTATAATTATTGAGAAATATTTACGCCTAAAGAATTAAATTATGAGTTAATATAATTTCCTTTATTTAATTTAGGAGGTAATACAATTTCCTATATTTTCGTGTATGTCGTTTTATATTTTAATAAAAAATACTGATATTTTAAATATTAAATTTAATTGTGACTAATATTTAGCGAAGTAATTTGTAACAATACTAAGGTATCTTGATGCATACTCTCGATGTGTAGTAGCTCACAAGTGACAGGTAGTCCATTTAGTTAGATGATGAAAGTCTGCTTATTTATGGCGCACAAATCTACCGACTTTAAATCACACTTTCACATGAGCATTGAACATACTGGCAAAAAAATCTAATTCTTCAAAATAGTTATATAGTTTTCTTAATGGCGAAACAGTACTAAATTTGGATTCCATAATGAAATTCTGAAGAGAAGTTATTTTTTTCCCAATTTAATTCGGCGAATTGGGTAAAGTTGACGTTTAGTTCTCTAGTTATTAAAAAATAACTGTATCTTCAGGGAAAACATTCACAAATGTCAATCAAATATTAATATGTGAAGTTAGCAAATATAATTTTGAGCTGCATATTTTGGATTTTCTTTAAAATTATGAATATATCCTCTACTATATATATATATATATATATATATATATATATATATATATATATATATATATATATTTATATATATATATATATATATATATATATATATTTATATTAAATCTTTAATATAGTTTCAGTGAGCACAATTACATAAAATATTTCATGCCGTATGTAATAATTTTTAAATCGACTGGAAGATGGCGAAAGGTTTTCAAAACATCACAGGTAATATGCACTGCTGTCAGAATATTTGTCTGTATGAACTCCTAAATTACATATACTACTAAATACTAGCATAAAAACTATTAAAATATATTAACTTATTTTTATTTATTTTTTTAAATAGGCCTACCGCACAGAATAGAAAGAATAGAATATACTTTTCACCAAACAAGGCATCCAAAACCTAACGAAATATAGCTGAATGAATAAACATTGGTTGATAGTAAAGATAGGTGTTAAGGAATTCAACGAAATCCCCTGTTTAGTGTCATATTCTGATAACATGTCACTTTATATGTACAAATTAGGTTGCAAATAATTAACTTCAGAGTACACATCTGAGATCGTCTACCACGGCATCAATATAAAAATCTTATGGTTATTTTTCTTATGGACAAAACTATATAGTTATTTTTCCAAACTAGAATATTTTTGAAAACTTGCTGACTTGTGAACCGGCTTATGTTGCAATTTATAGGTAGTTAGATTTTTTTGCTACATTACTAATTAGATATCAATTTAAGGGACGTACTATTTTCCACACATGAGCTATATGTCGAGAGTATACGTCAAAATAAATTATTTTTCTTACGAATTACTTATGCAAAATGTCAGTGTTTTCTGTATAAATCTTAAACGGCTCATAATAAAAATAGATGAAATATTATTAACTTATGTTCAACACTTTTTTACTTTGTTAATAATATTTCATCTCGAAATTCTATTTTATCGTGTCGAAATTCTATTATGAAGTACCTAAATGTTAATTTGGAGCTGGAATTAAATCATACATAATTGTGATCTGATTCGATCTTGAGAATTGGGTTTAAACAATTGTTTTACGTACAATATCATAATGAGTGACGAGTAACATAAAGGATGTCCCAGTATGCTTTCGCACGTCCGTAAATAAATTCATTGCAAAATCCTACCAAACACTAATTGCTGAATTATTTCTCTAGAATAATTTTTGACAGTCTCAACAGATTTAAATATTTATCGAGGAGAGGAAAAGCACTGGTAAAAATAAAAATATGTGTTTAATTTACATTTTATTTCATTACGAAAACCATCATTGATTTCAAATTGAAATTTATAACGTTTATGTTGTGAATGAACATAAATGAAATATTTTATAGTGGATAATTAATATTTTTGAGCCATTAGCCAATACGCGAAATACAATAATTAATAGATGAATGATGCTTTAAAAATTAAGTAAATGAGTATCAAACCTTGCAGTTTTCTCCCATTTTAGTCAGACAAATAATTTAAAAGGAGGTACTTTCATAATTTGAGGAAGGAGATAATTTTGATTGCATTATTGCGTCGATACTTCCAAGCCTAAATTCAAACAAACCTATTTTAAAAACACGACCGTTAACGGAATAAATATGCGGTCGTACGATCATTACTTTCAGTCCGCTTTTTACAAAAGCTTGCGCGTAACACTCGACAGTACACACTAACACTCAACTTTACGCTTGCAGTCCATACTGATCTACACGCAGTACTTTAGAGAGCTTTATTGCACACTTGGCACTTTTGTTTGGAAAATATAGCATGAAATTCAAAGTTTTCCAATAATAAAATCAAAACATAATCTTCACTTTAAATTGCTTTGCCATTTTTATTAATTTACTTTGGATAGTGTTGTTGTAGTTTAATCTAAAGTCGAAATTAAGCGCACGTAAACTAGATAATTTCAGTAGAGAAAAATAATTTATTATGGATAAAATATGCGACAAGTTGATTTGTGTTTATACATATTTTAAGTAATCTTTTCACTTATTTTGCCGACATTCAATCATTTCTGCGCAAGATATTCCATTGTTTAGAAATACTTATAAAATTTTCTTTAGTAAATCAGTGTCCCCAAACTCCTTTCTTTACTAAACATGCCTTGTTTTTTTCAATATTTCTATGAATAACTGACGATTAACTCATATTATTTTTTATCCGATTACATATGTATTATCATTAATAGTAAGTTGAATGGATAATATGTTCCCATATTATCTATTTAGCTACCTAGAATTTTATTTTTCTGAAATATATAATTTCTATAACATTGATTCATTGATCATCTGTAAACTTCATAAACGTGAAAATATCATTTTATTATTACAATATTACATATTTATCACCAAAGTCTTACAAGAAAAATTGAAGGTAGGAAAGAAAAACAATTTAATAGACAAAACCACTAGAAAATTAATGTTACACTTTTTATATAATTTATGGAAAAATGTGTTAATTTCCGTTGTTGCACTTTCCACACTTTCCACAATACCTATACACTCTAACTTTCGCTAGCAATACAATAGTGAGTGCGGTCGGAGCGGTCGGATTTTACATGTGCTTTCATTTGTAAATCGCACAGCCGCAGGTACTCATGAGTGACACTTGACAAGAGCTTCCGTTGTATCAATTAATACTTACTTACTTACTTTGGCGATGTTAAGTTCATCAACGAGCTTTCATGATGTACTTGACACATTTGATTGGGAAATATATTATTTTGACGAAGCGTATCCTCTACCGAGATAATTGAATTCTTTTTTAATAGCAATAAACGCAAAAAATTTAAAAGATTTTTGTATGTTATATGTTAGTGAGGGTTGGAATTAAATTGTAAAGTGCTATCTCAAATGACATCTCTTGGTTTTAACTACAACTAGTTTGAAAAAAAAATTAATTTACAAAAAGCTTGCTTCTTCTTCATTGACAAATTTAAAGATTTAAGAGAGTAAATGTTTGAAAGAAAAATAATTTGAAACTTCCTTATAATTTATAATGAGTTTAGTGTATACTATTTAATTAAAAACAATATCTCCGGTTCTATTAAACATTTAACAGGTATGGTTTCGAGTCTAAAGAATAAATATAAATAGTCTCTATCTTCTAGATCGAAAGTCTAAAGACAAATTTTAAATTTATTTCCTTTTTAAAAATAATGAACGTGAAATGCATTGGGTTGTTGTCTATGGAAAAACGATTTATTAATGACTGTATGAGTGCGTAAGAAGCATAACTATTTTGAAGTTTTCATATCCTGAAAAAGCAGAAGTTTCCAGTTTTAAGTATAAGTTATATAAACCTATTGTAAATAAAAAGGCTTTGTAAGAATTACAGAACTATCCTCTATTTAATACGTTTTTCCGAATATTATGTATAAGTGCATTTTCCTACCCCTTTTACTATTTTTTTAATGTGGTTGTGATTTTATTTAATAAAAAGTCCATTTGTCCGTTTAAAAATAATATTAATACTGACATAGTAATCAATGCAAAATAGTCAAATATCAAATTTTGAACGTCAACGAAATATTTGACTTCAAACAGTTTTTCTCTGAGTTTTTTCGCTCAATTCGTAGTCTTCGGTTTTAATATTTAATATTTAAAGCTTTTTCATACGTTCCGTAACTCGAAAGGACTCCATCTGTTCGTGTGTCAGTCATTTTTTACGAAATAATTTAACATAGAGACTTAAAATTTGGCATAGTGATAAAGCTAAAAATAGTAACACTAGAAAAATATATATATATGTCTTGAATAACACGTTTTAGCGTTTAAGCGACCTGTAATAATTTCAGAACAACTTATTATTTTTGTGAATATTAGAAGTATAGTCATTCTGAAGATATAATAATTTCTGAGATAATTTCAGAGACATGGTTAAAAAAATCCACATAATTTTTTCTCAGAAATGATTAGCGGAAACCATTAATATGTAATACTAGCTGCGGCTACGACTTCGTTTGCGTTAAATTTGGAACAAGAAAAATTATTAGAATTTCTTTTTCCTTTCAAATGTTGCTCTTAGTCGTAAATTAATAACGTACAAAATTTTATTAAAATCCGTCTAGTAGATTGTGCGTTATTGACGAATAATTTAACATAATTTTTTTAAAAAAGTCAAACAAAACATTTCAAGAAGTTAAACAAAAATTCTAAAAACTATTTTTTTGGTTTCTATTACCATGCTTTACTGTACATCCGTCACGCTTTTTAGAATATTTTACTCCGTTACAATTTTATTATATGTAGAGGCTATAATGGAACATCTCAATCGTCATATATTTATTTACATTATGATATATCATTTAAAAAAGCTAGTTACGTGAACACTGAATCGAGTTGTTTGAGAATTTTATATAGTTAACCGGTTTATAAATATTGTTGAAATTGTTCTAAAAATTAAGTTTTCCTCTCCATGTCGAAAACCGCTAAACTCATAGTTTTAAAATTCGACAAAAGCCACTTTATCATCGGTTTGACTGAAATTTACCGAAAAACTATAATGTTAACTCTAAATTTCATTCACTTCGTTTTCCAGATATTCACGATCTTCGATTAATTCGATCATTTGTGAAATCGTGTGATATATTGAAGGGTGGGTAAATGAAATAACAAAAAAAAATTAATTTTCTGTGTATCATGTTGAGTATTATTGGAAAAACATTATTAAAAAATATTTATTTGTAAGGAATGTAAACATGTTTATTTAAAAAATGATCTAACAATATTCAAAATAAAGCTTTCTACCCCTTATTGCCGAAACTATTAAACAGAGAATCATGGAAATATAAAGTTGATAAAATCTGACTAGAAGATTAGGTGAAAACTATGGAAAATATCCTAGAATTTGTAATTTTTTGCGATATGATTCTATGCTTAGGAAAAATTTTATAGGCAATATATTTACATTTTGAAAAATTAATATTCGTAAATAGACTAATGTGAATACTACGTTCCTTTTAATGTCTGTAAGTACCTAAATGAGCCTTGAACTCTAATAGCGTGAGTTCTTCTCCTTCGTAAATGTCGAACAAGTGATTTATTAGTAGTTTAATTTAAATTGAAAAACGTTATATAAAAAATGTAATTGGAAAAATGTTATTATTTATGAGGACTAAGAGCCACAAAAATATTAACTGCACTGATAAAAATACTAGGTAATAAATTGTTTTTCCACTCACTAGGATTGCGATATATATATATATATGTGTGTGTGTGTGTGTGTGTGCGTGTGTGTGTGTGTGCACGCGCGAGCGTGTGTGTGTGTGTGTGTGTGTGTGTATATATACATATTTCCTTTTTTTTGGAGTGTTTCATTAGCTTAATCGCTCTGTTCTGTTGTAAATTCAAGTCTCTGCGCAACAAAATTTTTGATAAAAACGGATGTGACAAAGGAATAAATAGACGGATGGACGGATATGAGAATAATCTTATAAGTGCTCTGATTTTTCTTTCCATATATGTAAATTTAAAAACTTAAGGCTGGAACTGTTTAGATGGCTATATAATAAATTTCCTAAACAGATGTAGCGGTTTTGTGCTCGAAACCTGCAAACTACATCACGATACGGAATCAGTATAAGATATGAATACGGAATCAATATAAGATATGAAGATATGAAGTACATTCATATTCAGTTATTATTCAACATCCGATTTGCAATTTCACTACTTGTAATTAATGGCATGTAGCCATTATGTGTAAGTCACCAACCTGAGTTTAGCCACAAACAACTAAAAAGTCGTCATTGCAATACTGTACAGGAAGAGTACAAATTATATTTTCCCCGATACGCCCATTGTCAAATTTTCAATTTTATTATAACAAATACCTAAATATAACGAGAGAAAAATTAATTGAAAATTCCTATTTGATATTAAATTTCATTTAGCGAATATCCATTTAATTTCATTTAGTGATTAACATTTAGCGAATACCTTCATCGATTTTATTAAATTCAGACCATAAATAAATTGTGAAACCGGCGAAAACCAAATTGAGAATTAATTCATTGAACGAAATCATATCAGGAAACTGGTCAAATAGAGTTTTTTGCTATTATTTTCGTGCTATTAAATCATTTTGTCCGAACATAGAGAAACATACCTGTTTAGCAATCAGTGGCTCGGCGCTTATATCGAAGTTAATTACGCGTCAGTCCTGAGAGATTGTAAATAATTCGATCGCTTACCGTAACCAGTTTAATCCTCTCTAATTGCTTTGTTTTATAAACAGTATACAGTTGCTCGATTGTAACGTATCAGTCATACAAATTGATTGTAGTATTAGTGTAAGAACGATAGAATTATTGGGTATGTTTTTCGTTTTGTTTTTAAGTTTACTTATTCGTCCTAAAAGGCAAACAGAAAACGGTATATAGCGGAAAACTTTCGGACAAAATAAGAGAAATATATTTGATTCCCAATCGACGTTCGGCCCTTAAAATGGAAGTTAATTATGCCCCGTCCTGAAAGCTGGCAAGTAATTCGACCGTTGACCGTAGCCAACTTAATCCTATTTAATTGCTTTGTTATTATAAACGGTATAGCCACTCGGTAGTAACATGCTAGTCATATCAATGTATTGTATCAGTGTAGTGATAGTAGATTATTTGGAAATTTTCTCACAACTATGTGTTTGAGTTTACCCAATCGTTATAAAAGTTAGTTATTCTAAAAGATGGAAAAAAAACTGGACTTTGTCATGGAAATATATATATTTGCAAAAAATATGTTAATTTCGAAATTTGATAATTCAAATACACAAAATCTGTAGTAGGAGTTATATTTATCACTTAAACTGACACAGGGAGCCAATATCGAATGTAGTAAAACATAATTTAAAAATGAGCTTGTGTTGTTTATATGATGTTAGTACAAGTTTGAAACCATAATTTTAGAATCTTATCAAATATGTTATACTTTTTTATTTTACTAATATTTAAAATAGACGAAAATTTTTAAAAATATGCGTTTATAGTTTTGAATTTATAATATTATTTATTATAGTAAAATCGGTATGACGAGAGACCTGGCCTGGTCAAGTGTGAAGCAAGAAAACGACTATTTCTGTTTGTGCTAAAGGTGAGAAAAAACATTAGCCGATTTGAAATGTCTACAATTACGCACTGATACCCCATATGTTTCAAATTGAATAAAAGCAATCAATTGTGTATTTTGAAACACGAAAAAGTAGAATTCTGTAGTAATTGCGCAAAATGAAGTTAAAAATTCTCTAAATTATTTTAAACGGACGTACTGCTTTCCTAGTCCTACTTTCAAGACTTTTATAAATATTTTTCGTACCGTTTTAAAAATTACAAATATGGTTGGAATATTTAGGAGCTAGCTGTATTTTAAATATTTAATACATTTAGTTTGATTGGTTTAAAATATAAAAACGAACAAAAACTAGATATCTTGAGTGTTATTAATGCTATAGTATATTAATTTCCATTCGAGGTATCCAGTTGCATAATTTTCGGCGATCTTTTCAGAGTCTGACACAGAACCAAAGAAGATGTAAAATACCCCACGTTTAAAGACAAAATTCTTTTTTTATATCTCAGGAACGCACTCATGTCCGCTCGTATGACACGCACACGTCGACACACACATACGTCAACACACACACACACACAGAGGGAGAAAGAGAGAGAGACATACGCACGCATGTGCACCCGCACCAACACATGCACACGCACTCACATGCCCAGAGGTATACTCATGCATATACAATTTGGTTATTTTTATTTAATATGATTCCAGTACAATTTCTCTCTACGACATATTCTTGTTCATTTCTAAAAACCTACCAACATAATTTATTACTTTTTAAAGTCTAGAAATGGCAAATTTGGACCTCGCATAAACACAGGTATTTCTCACGTTAGTAATGATTTACATCAATAATGTTATTTTGCCCGATTTTACTATGTAAAGCTTATATGTTTAAAAATTATTGAACTTTGGTACTTAGTAATTTTAGGCGTCATTTATCGGTGTTAGGGATGCATGAAAACTCCATACAATTTAAATTTACTAATTAAAAATGTGCTATTAATTTAACACGAAATCTTATCTTTTGTAATGAATTGTGCGAGTACAAGTGCGAAAGTAACGAATTGTGCGAGTGCGAGACCACCTCGTGCGAGATGAACTTATATGATAATAAATGGCAGAAAGTCACTTGACACAGGAAGATAGCTTCATCATTGAATTACAGTTTTTAATGCAACTTCTCTTCTTCAATATTAGGTTGTTGCTTGATCTATATCTGTCCTGAACGAAATTAAATTCATACAACTTATTCAAATATAGTAAGTTTAGTACTTTTTCAAAGTAAATACTCAATTTAATAACATATGTTCTATAACCTGTGAAGAAACGGTGAATGAAACGGAGAAATTATATTTATTTGACTTGCTCTTCAGTAAAACTGTTTCATCCACAACATATCCTTGCTTACTGAAATAAGGCGTAGCTTCTACAAAAAATATATTCGATAACATAGTCAAGTATTTGAAATTCTAGTTTTGTTCACTTCTTATCGACACTATTAAATATTGTGATTCTCTTGAAAGATTACTTTGAAATTTCACATGGATTGAGCTATTGCAGTTGCAATTTTATGAAACTTAATAATAGATCTGTAATGATGGAGTAGTATGGAGTAGTATGATGGAGTAGTATGAAGTATAAAATCAGTAATACAAATTTTATTAAAATGAATTTTCTCAAATCCAAAAGGCTTGAGAATAATTGATACCAGCAATTATCGACCGCGTACCAGACGTAGAATGCGACTCTGAAACTCTATTTACTCTAGTATTTTTTACTCTGGTTTTCCAACTAAAATATGATTGTTGTTACACAGACGCGAATTTTTTTAATGTAATTCTTTTTATTAAATTGTATATAGCAGATTTGGATGTCATGTGAAAATATTTTGATATCCTGTTCATATTTATTGCCGACGAGAAAAAAAATTCAAACTCTGAAAACTCTACTTAACGCGATTTCAAAATTTCTTTATTTTTAATTTTTTTCCATTAGAAATAAGATTAAACAATTATACAAAAAAAAAATTGTATGTAATTTTTATCTAAAAATTGTGATTTTTGTACAGACTGACATAAAAAACCACGAAGAACACTAAACAGTTATGGGTAACTAAAATTTTCGAATTTTTCAGAACACAAATAAGCCATTAATGTATTTTAAGAAATATTTTTTGCATAAGTTAGCATTCAAATGAGCGAACATGCCATATTTTTCCTCTACGATAGAAAGTATAGCCCATGAGAACCTTACTCAGCACACAAAGTAAAACTTGAAACAGGTAATATAAATACCTTGGTACTTACTGTAAAGGAGAAGCATTAGATTACATATTACGTTACTAAGTAAGTGAATATATAATCTAATGATTTTTATTTATAATATGTTCGAAACGTATTAAATATAGTTCAAAATCTGTTTCAGACGAGTGACATAAATATAATAATGATATATTTTAATGCTCGGTACATAGAATATAATGAAACCGAGGAAATCAGTGAAGCAGTTAACTCTTAACTTATCAATAAACACCATAAAGTAAATATAATTAAATATAATTATATCAATACTTTTTCATTATTTTATTCAATTAAGACGTTGGAAAGAATTAACATGATTTTGTACATTTAGTGCAAGTTATATTGCGCCATCTTTTGATGATTGAGATTGTTACATTATGAAATTGCCTGAAACTTTATGAATCGACGACTTTTTTCATAAAATGATCAAAAGATGACGCTATTTAGTCATCGAAATACTCTTAAGTCTAACTGTAGGTAGTTCCATTGAAACCCATGCTGTACTTTTTGCCTTATATATAATTCTACGGATTAATTATCAGTTCATTTAAGATCTATAGAAACCAATTGCAACGAGGACGCAAATATACTTTAACGGTACTTTTGTTCGCATTTTAAAAAAAAAAATAATACCAACGATTTCTGTGTTATCGTTACTTTATGCGAATACATAATTAATTCATATTACGGTATTACAATATTGTTTAAGTTTCCCTATCGGAATTAATTTGGGGAAGTAATTTGAGTGAACATTTTATCCACGGGCAACAGGCTTATGTTAATTGCACCATAGTCGAGTTTGTACGAGATACATTAGACATATGCGGTTTTCATTGAAACTAATGAACGGCAGTTAACTGTCAGCTGAAAATCTACGACTGTAAGCCATGTGTTCAAGTACATTTGGTGGATATAATGGGCGAAAATCCTTTCATTAATGTCTCTAACTTACATTATTCCGTATATATAAATTTATAAAAAAATTACTCACCTTATAGACATATTAATTGGCAATGGAAGCGGCCGATTTCCTAAGTATTAAGCTAAGTACTTAAAGATACCCCAAAGATAATGTTGTCATATTATTTTCCCAATTTTCATTATAAATATTTAATATAAACATTTTTAATATATAGTGCAGTGGAATATAAACGATAAGTGTGGTGAAATGAGAACCAGTTATGTGTATGGGAAAAGAAAGTTTTATACCGAAATACCGAGAAAAATACGGAATTTCGTCACAATTTTGTCAATTGGTTTATCATTTACTCTGTGGGCAAGTCCGTTTAAAAATGGAAACATTCTGTTTACTGAGAAAATAATATATATTCAAGTAATATATTTCCATTTATTTCACGAACGTTTCTTATTTCTTTGTTAAAATTAAAGTTCCTCTTTAATTCTGTTTTACTATTGTGAATTTTATTTCCCAAGTTTTTCTTCGACGGATCATTGTGCTATGCTTTTACAATTATATTAATATTCCTCAATATTCTATTTTCGTAAAAGTTCACTTCTATGTTCAGCGATTTCACAGTTTGAAAGAATTGTAAGAATATTAAAGCTTTTTTTTAATATAATATTCTTTCTTATTTCCTTTTAATAAAATATATTTATTAAAACAAAACACTGTGTATACTTTAACACTATTCACTTGAGTATAGTATAAGTGTTAAAAAGGGATACTTGAAGCTCAATCTTAGCACACAACGGTGATTTTTTTCTTTCACTAAAATAATCTCAATACCTGTGTCCCACATATTTATGTCATTTACTTCCTTGTTTTATAGTATTTACTAACAACATGCGCTTGTACTTCAGGTCATTTTGTTAGACCGCCCTATAACTTCTTTAATTATTGTCACTTTCATTCATTTGTCAATTTGTTTCAACCTCGAATCTTATTACAAACGATGATATATTTATGTCAATGTGACAAATTCAGGTCAATGTGGCAAAAGTTATTATGCAAATGTGCAATGTTATATATGGCAGATTGTAATTTGCCATATATAACATTTATGATTGTATGATTGTATGATCATTAAAAATAAATCGCTGTTTAGTATAAACTAAATATAAATCTTAGTGAAACTTGAGGAAATAGTGTGAGATAAAAGATTTAGTATGCGTAGAATATAAAAAGTTATTTAAAATTGAGACCAGTTTTCAAAATGATAATTGAGGAAGTCACTTTAAACTAAAGAATATTCCGTAAAGTTCAAATTAACTGAGTATATGGACATAAATACACACGCACGTATGTGTCTTTGTGAGGGCATACGGGCGTGCGTGCGTGTGAGCGTGCTTGCGTGCGTGCGTGCGTGTGAGCGTGCAAGCGTGCGTGCGTGAGAGTGTACGTGCGAGCGACCGTGCGTGGTTGTGTGCGTGCCTGCAAGCGTGTGAAAACCATTCACGCTTTTTTCGCGCTCTCGTGTGGCACTCGAATAAAGTCGATGGAGATATGCTCTGAATGACATGAATTATCAGTGATCTTATCACTATTATACTATTATTTACTATGGTGAGAAAATATGTTAATCTTCATATTTATAATGCACCCTTTGAGATAAATAAAAAAGTTGTGACTTATGCCAAACAGTCTGCAGTAAATAAGTATAAATATTAATTCGAGGGGGTTGTATCCAGAAATAAATTGGCGTTTATTAAGATTCAAAAACTATTTCATAATGGCAATAATTGTACTTCTAATAACAAGAAGAAAGGTCAAATATGATTAATGAAATTAGTTTGTACAAGAGTGTATCAGTTTTTTCATTGTTTCATCTCACTTTCATATCTAATAGTCAGGAATTCATAAACTGCTCCAATCACGACATGGTAATTAGTCTATTGGTTTGCTGAAAGTTTGAAGAGTAATGTCGATATACAATGTATTTTTGAAAAGTTTGGTAGAGTTTAAATAAAATGAAGTTTTCAGCTCCAGCAATGAAAAAAATTATAAATTACTCAAAATTTAAATTTCTGTTAACATTAAATTGTCGTGTAATTTGTATGCTATTTTGACGAAATCAATTTCCTTCTAATTTATTTTTTAATATTTATTTTATGCTTTTGTTATAGGCTTCCAAAAGAAAATAGTAAACAAATAAGAACAAACTGAACATTAAAAGAAAATACGACAATACATACGAATAAAACAAAAATATTTACTTGTACCTGTTCTCATTTTTTCACCACTTTAATTTCAACTTTTTGAGTCTGAGACTTTGTTCGCGTGGCCTTTACAATTTATATTAACTGCAAGGGTTAGCACGAAGTTGACGGCAAGATTAATATACGTAACATAATAATTAAAAAAGTAATTTTTTTTTAGAAAGTACGATATTTTCTTTTTAGTTGGTATATTGCAGTAAAATGTAACCTATATAAACCAACATTTACAAAAAAATTCACTGAAAAAAACATGACAGAAATCTCTTCCCCAGTTCTCGCGTAGCGTGCGAAGAAATAGAGTTGCAGATAGAGAGAGAACAATTCCAAAAATCATATTTTGTGCTCTATTCTTTTTGTTATATACCGCCATATATTTTTTTCGTAAATAGTAAGTAAATTCTAGCTTTATTATACATATAGGCAAAACGATCACAACGACGTCTACCCCCTTGAATAACCAACCCGAATACGGTACACGAGTGCTCATGCTCATTTCCCTAGTATATGTTCGGGTATAAAACGTCATTGCGTGATTCAAAATACACGTAGTGCCATCTGTCGATATATATAAGCACACTATCTTTTAAGCAATTGCTATGCGTTAAGTGATAAGGTTTTTTTGTGTTATAGTACTAACGTAACGTAAACGAATTTTTGAAAATATTCAATTTGCATATCTTCAGATTGAATTAACCGACTAAGACAAAATGGAAAGTAAAAATTACGTCAAGTTAGCTCTTATATTTCTAAAAACTCCAACTAAATTTCTTTACATGACGCGTCTACAAAATACAAAAATCGAATAACATATAAAAATCTCAAAAAATGAGTTAAATGTTTGCTGCCACTTATCTCCCATCGCCACAATGATTTTTTTGCAAATATTTTCAATAGTCGGAATACCTCGCCCCAATAACTCATATATAGCATTTAATGATGATAATTGATTTATATTTAATGATGATGGTTGATCAAAACTTGACATTTTCAGTAGATTGCAATTTTTTGGCACTTTTGAGTTTTGATATTATAAAAACAAATAGTAATAAATTTTTTTCAGAAATATGGGACGAAAATAATTTACAACATTGTTTTGATTTGTGCCTTTGTTACGAAGTAAATAATTGATTTTTCAATAACAAAAGCATTTTTTATATTCTTAATCACAATTAAATTAAAACCTTTCATTTTTATTCATAGTCGTAAAAGCGTGCTGATTACTTAAAAAAATTATAAGATTGAGGATAATAGCTCTAGGTTTCCTACAACTTTACGTAGATTTCTGAACACCCAATTTTTTGATTCATGATTCTAAGTTCAGTAGTTTCGGAAATTATAGAAGAGAAACATATTGTACATAGGTAGATATATTACTTGTAATCATAAATTAAATTTAAATTTTGAGACTCATATTACTAGTCTTTGCAAACGGTATACCACACTATATATGGAATTTTAAAAAAATATAATCACTTAATTAGTCGTAAAATTTTCATATAAATATTTTTTAACACCTGCTTTTGGATCATTTACATAGTTTACAACTTTGCCAAATGGAAATTTTCACGTCAAGATATTCGTGAGGAAAACGGCTAGGTTAGGTCAGGAGAGACAGACAGAGAGACACATTTGTGATCTTATCAATATGAATATTTATAACTTTTCGTTTTCCTTTCCGAGTTACGAGATATCAAAAACTTAACAAAAACTCCGGATTACCTGTATTATCGATTTTTTTTTTTTCACAGTAACTGTATCGTTTACTCGTGTCGTTCACTATTCGACTCTTTTCTTTCGCTCTTCATAGACTCGCATCGTTCACTATTAGAGGCCGAACAAAAGATACACCCGCGTTGGTTTCATATCGCTTGGATAATGCTACGCAGCGTCTGTTATATGTTCACAAAGGGACATTTAGTCATTGCATTAACGTTCAAATAGTGCGTCTCGAGGACACGACGACATATTGAGAAAAATTATTGATTACAATCGCCTTACCATGTCCGCAGACACCAATAGAAGATGACTTTCCATATCAATTTAACAAATACTTTCAGATAATTACTTAATAATACATTACTATTGTCATACACTTGCATATTGTCTATTGAAATTAATTTTAATGACAAATTAATTTTATATTAATGGCCTAATATGCCTAAAATAAAATTGAATAATTCAAGCTCTTCTAAATGGTCCTTTATAAATAAAGTGTTTAAGGTATTAAACTTGCACTAATAGACCTCCACATATTCTTAGATAAATATAGAAAAAGAAGTGTGACCCAGTTCGGTCCCACAAAGGACCAGAATAAATATGATATCAAAAAGTAAATTATATCGTAAAAGGTTTCTCAAATCATTTGTTTTGATGTAGAACTTCCCTGGAATTCGAATGAAATAAAAAGCCCTTAAATGGTTTTTCACTTCATATTTAGGTTTGTCGCTTCACATTTAGGTAAAATGATATCAGTTATTTCATCATTCAACAATCGGGTAAAAAATCATTTACGAGGAAAAATTTATTTTAATGTTGCTTTTTACAATCATTTTAACGTGAATAAAGTTTTATAAATATTTATACTTTTTGTAAAACATACCACTAATAAAATATTGACCCTAAAATATCAAGATGTTTTTAAAGGCAAGTTTAATGGTTATTTTAATATGTCAAAAGATCAAGGTGAAATGACTGCATTTAATGATTTTTTTTCTCTTGTACTTTTTGTAATCTTTCACATAATTCATATTTTTTTAAATTCGTTTATTATTCCCTTATGTTCTTTGTATTTTTTTGGTCTTTTCTATCTTTTTTTATTAGTTTTTATTTGCACATTTTTGTATCAAATCCTGTCACACACACATATATACAGATAACGTACCCGTAGCTCATTATGATTCTGGCCTAGATAATTATTGAAAATGTGACTCGTGTGTCATGTTGTTATTAAATCAAAAGCATGAATATGGGAAAAGGCGACGAATTTTCGTTACAGCACAAAATTTTCGTGTTTTTCAAAGTGTGTTAATAAGTAATCAAGTTTCTTACCTCACATAATAAATTGTGCAACTTTTTCGAAAAGGAAAACAACCCGTTTTTCAATATAGCATATATTGAAAAACGGGTTGCTTTACGGGATGCTTTCTAAATAAGTTACTTCGAAAACCGAAACCAATATTATCTTTTCTTAATACTTCGTGTTATGCATCTTGAAAATGAAAGTTAAAGCATATATATTTTTTGCAGCTGACGTTTTTTGAAAGAAAATAAAACCTTCTCTAGAATGTTTTGTTTCCAATACGTTATCAGATTGATTGTGAAATAATTCCTGTCGTGTCGGCGCCCTGTTAGACTCAATGCTTTTATTATTGACATCGTTTGGGTTCTGTATCAAATACTGTTAAAAAATTAGTAGGTATCAACATTTATCACAAGTTTGTGTAATGATTGCTTAAACTATTTATTTGATTCCTGATGAGTACTTTATTAGTGACAGACTTTTGATAGTTAATTTTAAAATTAATTATTGTGTGGATTTAACTGTCTACATATAATTCTGAAAAACTTTTGATGAAAAATATTATTAGATTTTGATTTGATGATATCATCGTTAACTATTGTAAATAATTTCTTTCGTGCCCGCTTTGGGGTCAAACGTCCTATTTAAAGTGATCATTCCGCTTTAAAATATTTAATGGTATATTTTATTTATATTAAAATAGTTATGAACAATACAGTTACTTTTAGTACAATTTATTTATATTAAACTCGTTATCTGTTCATATAATTAAACTATAGGAGAGGGAATTCTGTACATGGAAAATATTTTAAAGCGAGTGATTGATTTAGCGTATAGAATAATAGTAGAAGCCAGAGAACCTACTTTTTAAGATTATTGTCTATCCGTCTGTCTGTATTTTGAAAATCCACTAAATATTTTCCGAAAGAATAAAATGTCCGTACAAAGTTCAACGTACGTCAAAGGAATTATTTTAATTATTTCTTTACAAAATTTCTTGATAATTTGTTTTAACTTAACATAGCTATTATTTGACATACAAATTTGTTTAACGTATATTTAAGTGATATACGACAAAAATTCCACAAAACCTTTACCACCGCATATCTTTATCCAAATTCTAAGAAACATAAGTGTGAAATCCCCATCAAAATCTACCTTTTACACGCCGAGTCGTCAAACGGATGGATAGACAGACAAAAACTAACAACAAAATAACTTCGTTTTCTGTAGGTTATAATTAAGCTGCAAAGCTTTTTTATACCAATGGAAGTTATAGTTATAAATTTGTCCACAAATTATTTAATTTACTGTTTTTCTGCATTCCAATAGTTCATAAGAATTCTGTATGTGAGTAAATATTTAGGTAACGTTTCATATTAAAGTTTTTTATTAGATTACTATATTCGATTCGAGAATTCCGAGCAAGGCGGGGGCAGCAAATGTGTTTGCTTGCCAATCAACATCGCGGTCCTCATAATTGAAGTTAATGGTGCGCCTGCCCCAGGAGCCGGCGAATAAACCGAGCGCGCACCGCAACCGATTCGATCCTTCTAATTGCTTTGTTATTTCAAGCGGCGGAAAGCTACTCGTTCAATTAATCCATTAATTTTAGAAAATTAGAGCAAACCTGAGGGCGTTATCGGGAAAATGCCAATTTATATATCGATTCGCTTGTTTTACTCGGAACCCTTCTTATTACTTTGTAGAAAGGGACAGCAAATTTTTAAAGGTTAGCTCTGATGTAAAACAATATCTATGAATATTTAAGTTAATTTGATTATAATCGATTATTCCTTATGGCTTTTCACGTGCACGTATCTTATGTCAATTCTTCTCATAATACATAAATACACATACAACATACACACATTTTGTGTGTGTGTGTGTGTATATATAAATATATATATATATAATGAAAATGATACCAAGCAATGATCTAAGTATTTTTACGCAACTGTATATATATTTCGCGGCAATTAACCCTTACCGACTTTTCGACGACAAGTGATACCTCTCTCCACTTATAAATTTCTCTCTGGTTTTTCCACTTGGTGAAAAATAAAATACGTAGGCTGTGCTAGAAAATACCCACGTATTGAGGTGGGGAGGGGGGAAAGAGTCTATAAGCTGCCCGCAGTAGTGAAAAATTACTTTCCGTGATTAGTTGTTGCTTTTAAATTAGTTAGACAATAAATAAAAGTTATTCGTTTAAAAGAATAATCGTCATTCGAAGAACTTTACCTACTTCAGCCAAACCTAATAGAGAAATAATATTACTGAAGCTCTTAAATATTATAGAGATGTTGTGACTCCAATCATAAGTAAGAATGAAATATTTTTAAGTGATTATCAGACTTTGTTGAGGGTAATATATAATATAAAATTTGGTTATAAGTTGCGAGTATCTGTGCTACGGCATTTTATATTTGTTTAATATATATATATATATATATACATATATATATATATATATATATATATATATATATATATATATATATATATATGCGCTGAAAACTGAGAAATGTGTAATTTTTATCCAATATTGTTTATGTCGGAACTGAAAGCAAAAAGGAGATTGAAAGAAGTTTAAAAATACGTAATATAATAATCGAAAGTTATATTTCTGATCGAAAAACTAAAAAATACTTCTATTCTACAAAGTTACATTTTGGATTTTAGAATATTAATTTTTTTTTTAAATTTGAAATAAATGTAATAACTATTTTCTTATTTTACTATTTTAGACTAAGACTTAGCACTTATATTGGATGCTGTATACAATCTATGCTACTTTCACTATTCTCAGGCAGATATGAACCTTACAATTCTTTGAAATTGTTGCTGTACTTTTCGGACCTTATGGAATTTAAAAATGCAGATATTTGCATTTTTGGATTGTTTATTTTATGTTTGCTTCATATGAACTATATATAAACTTTATTCTTATATTATCTAATTAATTATATTTTATCTACATTACTTTATTTAAAAAGTTGTAATTTATTTATATATTACTTTTACATCTCACAACTTAATAAAAATATCTAGTTTTTTTAGATTATTATACCTGGCTTCTCTTAAGTTCTTAGCTCTTAAACTGGTGCAAAGTCCTTGAAATTATCGAGGCTGGTCGCGTCTCCACGGCGTGTGGTGCAGCCACCACTTAGTGCTCTTGTGCAAGCCTTTAGGCCGCATAAGATGAACAGCTTATTTTCGCTTAAGCTTTCTAGCATGTGTAATTTCGGTCGTGGTTTAACATCCGGCGTACGATTTTTTTTGCGTAATTTTGGAATTTTTCATATTATCCTGAATTTAGAAAGAATGTGATAAAAACTTGTTTTTGTCTTTATTGCAATTCTTTTGTTTTAAATATGTATTTTATTTACGAGTAGCATATTTGTTATCTTTTGTGCATTTTAATGTTGATTATAGATCAAAAGCACTGTTTCCCTTTGAGGTAAGTGAGACCGTTCCAACTTCAAAGTTTTACGTTCTAGATAGAAAATATATTGTAAAAACCTGTTTAACACAATAATAATTTAACACTTACAAAATTTCTCGTGGAATCAGTTCTTATCACTGATGAGAGCAATATCGCCGGCGAAAAGAATATTTGACATAAATCTCTTATCATCCGATGTCAGCTGATAATAAACATATTCAAGTAGTGAATGAAATACTTTAATCATAAGCAGTCACCTTGTTTATTGCTTTCTTAATGGCGAAAGCCATACCAAGTTGGTTAACATTCATTCTCAGTAAGTTTCAATATCATAAATTTTCAAATTGTCATATGTATTTGTGAGATACCCCATCCCCATTTAACGCTTGCCATAAAAGCCGTATTCTATAACGTCGTATGCCTTTAAATTTATGTATACAAAATAAAGAGGTTATTTATGCTCTTGAACTTTGTCTAGTAACTGCTGTATTATAGTCCAGGGTCGGTGTCAATCTTAAATGTAAGACTTTTAAGAAAACTTTATGGATATTTATCTTCAGCGTTATTTGTCGCAAGTCCCTAACATCATAAATACTGCTTTTTTTATGTGAAAGTATTATAAATGGAAACAACTTCTACTCAGTAATTTATTTTTTTCGGAAGATGTAACTGGACGTGTGGATTTGTTATTCTAAAGAGCGTTAATGGCTTTAGTTACCTTTCTCAACACAAATTTGAAAACATTATCGGGTTTATTCAAGGGGGCGCGTGGCTCTTTTTTTGGTCTTCTGTAAGTTGACTGATCTAGAGTTGATTTGCATATTTTTCAGGTGGTCGTTATATTTATGTTCGGAATTGAGATACTTCTCTAATGTTACAGTCGGCATTGTAGGTAGTGAATTTACAAATTTCTCTATTATTTTGTTTTCAAATTTATAGGTATTAGTTTCTTAGTATGCTTATTTGAAATTCATAATTTTTTTCTCAAGGTCTTCGGTGTGATTTTGTATTTGAATTAGGCGAGCCCTTTTTGCAAAATTTAATTTTGTTTCCTCTAAAAAATATAATTGTTTACTACCATTGTTATGCTACAGCATTCAAAATATATTTATTTGATAATAATTTAACTTTTCTAATTAATTGCTGTATTCATTTTAGTTTATTTTTATGGAGATTGTTTTTCTGAATGTAGATATAGATCGGTAAATGTTTTGTTTATGAACGAAATGTTTCTTAACTTTGCTTTCTATCTTTACTTTGCATTGCAAAATATGATGATCCACATAAAATAGGAATTTATTTAATACTAATTCACAATTAAATGAAACTACGTGATGTATTATTATTTCTACATTGTTTAATTTCTTTACCACGACCTAGGTTTTGTTGTATTACAACATCTTCTGTTTCGAAAATTACTGAGACAGCTCAGAAATGATCAGGAGCAGGATTTTCCGTGAACGATGACTGGATTGGCTGATTGAGGCTAAAATTTTATTTGAAAAATACTTTCCTATGATTATGATGATAGAACATTCCAGGATTTCGATTACTACTGACGTAGTGACGACAAAGTCTATTGTTATAGCGGGAAACGATTCAGAAATCAAAAATATATTCTTGAGCAGAGTGCATCAAAGCCGACAATATTCTAAAGTCGGTAGCTATAAGCAAAGGTAGCTGGCAAGAAGAATGGCAGCTCCAGGTATCGTGGTAGCGGTTTCTCCATAACCAGTTCGAATGTCCACCAAAATGATAAAACCTATATAAACTGTTACTGTTGCAAGCAGTTTCCACATTAAAAATATCAATGTTAACAGAATAATAAGCAGCGAGAATAGAAAATGTCCCCATTTTTTTTTAGCTTTCTTGAGTGTATAGTAAAGAAAAATTTCATTCGGATAACGGAGTGGCGGATGTCAATATGATAAAGAATACATATTTTATATCAAATATAGATGAGACAATGGCAGCAAATGAAAAGTCTAGGCTAGTGTTGTGCTCAGGAGATGTGGATACCGTGACCGTCACTGCCAGTTGCAAGTATGAAGTTACTTTGAAGGACGTATTATGTGCACCGAACCTCACAAAAAACTTGATATTAATAAGTCAATTTATCAAGAACGGCAATCGAGTGGTGGTTAAAGAAAATTGCTACGATGTTTAAAATAGAAAGAAAAAAAAGTTTGGTGGCAAATTAAATATACTTATAGCTTACATCTTTTTCTTCAGCGGTTGGCAGAGAAATGTAGCATAGAAGATTGGGTTATTTGAATATGAAACACCAGAATAAAATGAAGAATGGAGTAATCACAGTAATATCGTACATAGATAAGTCAGTAATCAACACAAATATGAGTGGTATGCTGCCAAGGAAAACAGTCACGTTTACCATTTGGTAACGCAGATGCAAGGAGCTGTGAGCCACTAGGTATTGTATATACTGATTTGTGTGGATCTGTGGAGTAGGCTTAAATTGGCAGAGCAAGGCTTTTGTTTTTTTTTTCTGAAAGAAAAGAAGACTTCAAGTATTTTAAGCAATTAAAAGCAATGGCAGAAAATCAAGTAAGCAAAAAACTTAAAATATTCAAGTCAAATAATGACTAGAAGTTCTATAGCAATAAAGTCGGGAATAATTTCAAGGATGTTGACATCGTTCATTAAAGGACCAATGCTTATACTCCAAAACAGAATGATTTGAGTAATAGCATTTATCGGACCATTGTTGAGCGAACTCGTTGTTAATTATTTGAATGTACTTATCTTGAATTGTACTTGAATGTACTTATCTATTCGGACGACCCCGGGTATATCTTTTGGTGTTAGTAAATTTGATAAATTTCATATGAATATTCATTGGAGTTGGAGATAAGTATCTTAATACAACTAAGAATTATTGTTTAAAGTATAAAAGGAATAACACTGAACTTATTGGTTATGTTGATGTTGATTGGGCAAGTAATACTGTAGATCGCAAATCTTATACAGGCTAATACTTTTAATATCATGATCAGCTAATACTTAGGAGAGCAAAAGACAAAACAAAGTTGTCTTTTGATCCTTCAAGTAAGGAAGTTGAGCACATGTAAATAGCTGAGGCTTGTAAAGAAGCTATAAAATTACTATATTTTCTATTTGAACTGATTGGTAATTTATGTACTGTTCGTTTATCTAATGATAATCAGTGCGCACATAAATTGGTGGCATTTCATCAAGGTTGTAGTTAATAATAAAATTATCAATTTCAAAAATTTGCCAACAACTACTGTGCCAGCTAATGTTCTTATTGAAGTTTTGAATCCCATGAAACATTATAGAGGATATGGCAGTTAGTCAATAGGAGTGTTAAAGTGGAATACTGTTATTTTTTATGATTATTTGCTCTTGTCGGGGCGTTACGATTAATTCCAAACCGATTATTTCAAATAAACTAATACTAACTCTCTATGTCCAGAATGCCCTATAGTTGTTTGGAAACTATAGGGCATTCTGGACCCGTAACCTAATAAAACGTCCTAGTTATGTGCGAGACAAAAATACGATCCTTTTATTAATCAAATTGAATCTGCTATGTACATATACAAGTATAGAGTATTTAGAGTTATATGAAGACAGCAGATAGCGTTACTTGTTTATTTATGTTACCAGTTTTTAAATAATCATAAAAATTGCAACAGGATTGTAGAATTTATTGACTTAATTAGGAAATTTGAAATATACTTTCTAAAAATAAAATCTATTTCTACATTCGTTTTTGAATGAATGAGAGAGTAATGTCCATATTGACATCAAACTTTTCGTAATGAATATATAAACAATTTTATAATCCTTTCAGATGCTTAATAAATATGGGTTATATTTCCGTAAAACAGTGGCCATATTTTTATATTCAAGTCTCTCGATATTTTTATATTCTATGTCTTCAAAGGAATATTTAGGAGAATCATCGACATTCTAAAAATCTGTATTACGTTAATTATGGATTCAAAATATTAGGTACTCATGACCTCGGATCGCATATTAAAACATTTTTAACTTTGTTTTTTAATCTTAATCATAGGTAGTATTATTATTCCTCCACTATATATGCTAAAAAACTATAAAACATACTTTATTATTATATCCAAAACATAACCGTTACGTATATTTAAAACACTACGTTTTTAAAAATTTTGTTTCTACCCTGATTCTTTGTCAATAATTTATGCTTTCGTCCCCTAATATGTTTTGTTAGGAGACGAAGGCATAAACTATTCTCTATGTAAGCAAACACTTATTTCATTTTATATACTTTAGGAATTGATAAAAACTGAAGAGGACATGGCTTCGTGGATCATTAAAGCTAGACTGATATTCGTGCAATTCCGTCCCGCGTGGCAATCGCGGAAACTGATACAGATATTGAAACTAAAAATAATTTGGTCAAACGCCAAAGAATGGTCCTGCGATAGGGATGCGAGAAATGAAAGATAACAAATTATCTTACGAGGCGACTCCGAGTTTCGTCAATCGTTCTTTCTTTATATTATGAACCGAGAAGATTTCCTACGACCGATGTCAGAACGATACAATGAAAGTTGGATCGAGCACAAAATAACATTTCGAAAATGAAACTGGATTGCAAAGACTGGATTGTCGAGTGCTCAGAAAAGCGGTCTATACCCTAAAACAGCCTTTGAAATGGATCCTTCAAGGAAAAAGGGAAGTATGGCTGTCGATGCAGGTTTGGCAGTGGCATATTTGGATATATTTTTAAAAGATATCCAAATATATGCCTATATATATATATATATATATATATATAAGTTTCATTCATGATTTATCCAAATATATATGTTTTCCAAAATTTTAATATATTTGGCGTTAATTCTGTAGAACTTACGTGACAACTAAATGAAACTACGTGATTATTATTTCTACTTTATTTAAATTCTTTAACATGACCTAGATTTTGTTGTATGACAATATCTTCAGATGGACAATTAGCAAATATCTTTGCTAATTACTCATCTGAAAATATTGTCATACATGTATATAAAAAACACAGTGAGCCGTCACGGGATGCTTGGCAGATGTGAAACATCGTGTTCGTACAAGTAATATGCATAAAAGACAAGATTATTACAGGAACTAAATATAGCATGATGAAAAAATAAAGTATTACGAATTTCTTTCAGAAAATGGTGACTTTATTTAATAAACATTTATTTACAGTTAACACAAAAATAATAAAGCACAGGTTATTTGTACCGTAGTAAACAACAGCGTCGAACTGAGTGAGGAGGGGGTCGCGTAGTCGGTTGCGCATGGCGACACGTCGCCATACCCTACACTCTACTACATATGGACTATATATATACTTTAGTATAGCGTGGCGACCCGTTGCCACGGCAAGCGTCGCCACGCTAACGATTCGGTTTATACCTGGGCCTATAGATGTTTCACATCAATAAGGAAAGAGTTTCAGGTTTAAAATTACGATAAATGTAGTTATAATTATCTTAACAAGTTTATAAAGACTGAATAAGTAATGCTCGACCAACTATTGTTGAAATTAAATATACTAAAGAGCCTGACAGAAAGAAAAGGAAAACGGTGCATACATGTGTAAAGAACAATTAAAAGCAATATTTCATCAAAAAATATTACCCAAAGCCAAGTTTTTTATTAGAAAGTGGGGGTAAACATCAGACACAAAGTTCAAACTCAGTCATCTACACTTCTCTAACAAAGCTATGCAAGAACTTTTCTGCTTTTATGTCGTTACTTTTTACTTTTTAATTTTTTTAAGAAAAAATTTGCCATTTTTAAAGTTACGTTTTTGAAGAAATCAAATTTGGCAATAAATTAATTAAGAATAAATATTTAAAAAAGAATTCAAAATTCATGTTTTAGATAAGCATTACGTATTATCAAAATAATGACACTGCAATTGAGTAGATTCGAGAACTTGTGAATAAATTATTGATAAAATTTAAAAAGCAATATTTTATCTAACAATAAAGTAAATATTCCACATAAGTGCTTCTTAAATTATTTGCAGGAAACAGCCTTCCAGAGCACTTCTAAACTTATCTAAGGTTAACAATGAAATGATGAGTGGGGTCTACGGGTATCTCGTACTTGAAACACTGATATTTTCAACGTGCTTCCGTCAGCTCTCTTCGCATACCTTCCCATCTACGTTCTTCACCGATCGATGTTAGTTCTTCAGGTGGGTTTCGTGACGTTCTTGACGTTTTCGTTTAGGAAATTTGATGTACTACGCTGCATGGTACGTGTACTCGGATGATATATATATATATATAAATATATATATATATATATATTTTTATATGTTTATATATATATATATATATATATATATACACACGTGTGTGCGTGTGTGTGTATATGTACATTACAGTGAAGACACGATACTGTAGCATACACGAGTATACATTTCTCGAAATTTGTTTAATATTGTATGACATAACGTTAAAATGGAATATGTTTTTTTTCTTCAAAAGTCCCAAACATATGTCACATATTTTTTTCAATACCCCGAATACTTCTTCCAGTAAGGATTAGATTTCATATCTTCGGGAAGAGCTTAAGAAAATCAAGTGTAGAGAATACCGATTTCAGTTTGCAGAACAGAATCCTGGTTACCACAGGTGTAGCTATTCTTATGCCGCAAATTATCCGAGCGCAGATAATGTTAAAAAGAACATGTGTTTTCTTTACATTAAGTTTTAAAAATATATTACATAATTTTTTCTACATCCACAATATTTCTTTCAAAAATGCTTAGTTTTCACATCTTTGGGTGGTTCTAAAGAAAATAAAGTGAAAATAGTATTAATTTCAATCAGCAACAGATTCTTGTTGATCGAAGTTAGTTTCAATATTAAAAAAAATAAATAAATAATTTGAACGCTTACTCTAATCTATCAATTCTATCACTGCTTTGAAGAAGAAAAATAATGAACAGCAGGAACACCAAATAACACCTGTTAAGTACGTACGTGTTTTAGATAACACCTGTTAAGCCTCCGCAATACTCGAAGTATAAGGGTTTCGTCCACAACTAAGCGCATATATACATGTGCGTAGAAGGTTTCTATTTAACCATATAGAAATATTAATATTGTTTTTCATAGTTCCAAGTAAATATATCTTTCAGAGGCATAAGAATATCGTGGCTTCCGATAAATTTTAGTAATGATATTTTGCCATACATTTTAGTTTCGGAGATAAGAGGGAAAATATTTTTGTAGAAGATTTGCAATGAAATTACGAAATGAAAATAAATTCCGAATATTATTAACAAATGATTTATTTTAATAATTAATAAATGATATTCTAATAAACCAGGTTTGATGAATTATCTGTGTTACCTAACTTCCGTCTAAATTTTATAAATGCGTGGTCATTTTACCATGTAAAATGATATACATAAAGCAGGAAAATACAAACGAGTATTGTTAACCATGCTTTTTTGTTTTAAAAAAGTCAGAACTTAATCCTACAGTTTATAAATATAATAACCCCCGGGGCACGGTAAAAATATCCTAAACAATACGTAAATTTACAAGATTTATTTCTGCCACATTTATGCATTGTAATAAATATAATATCACGCTCAAGTCAGCCAGTTAATGTCATTAGCAATAAGTTGAAGACAACAGTCAATACCATGTAAGTTTACATAGCAAAATGCAGACTTTGTTTAAGTATCGAAATAGAGCAGACGTTAATTATTTCCACCAACTTGGCTGCGCTAATCGGTTTAGTGTACGAATTCAAAACTACTTGAGCAAAGGTAAATTTGCAGATTACACTTTTTTCAGAATTAATTAGAAAACTTATAAAAAATTCCTTTTAGCATGGTGAATTAGAACAGATTACTTGTATATTACAGCTTTTTTAACTTAACTTACTTATACGTTTAGAACATAACATAAATATTAATATATTTATATATATATATATATATATATATATATATATATATATATATATATATATATATATATATGTGTGTGTGTATCTGTGTGTATATATATATATATGTATACGTATATTGATATTATGAATAATTCAATTAAACCACCATTCATGTAAATTTTACAACTTATTAACTCAAAATGTTCTTAACGAGAAATGTTTTTAATAAATTGTAAAATTTTCCAAGCGATAATGCTCGGAAAATTTTTTACAATAAGGAAAAACAATTTTTATATTCGCAGCAAACATTATTGCACTTGATTAATAATAGTTTCCTAATAATAGATCCTATTACTAACCAATCTTTAGATTTCTATCCGCTTCTTTACCCTAAAATTCTTTAAACAAGCAGCACTTTGATTTTGATGAAGCCTTGAAAGAGAAAAGTAGAATTATACAAAACATTTCACAGATGTTTATTATTTAGACCTATTTGAATAAGACATTAAGTAACGGAATACTAGACCTATGGTATCATCAAGTATCAAGTATTATTTCGTTTCTGAGAAATATATTAGAGATTGAAGAACTGGAGGAATTACTTGAAGAAAACTAATATCAAACAATTAAAGAGTTGTGTATATTATTAAAGGTTGATTTATAAACTGTAGGGAAAACAAATGGAAGGAAATTGGATCCCATATGAAGTTAAGCTGAGGGATGTTGAAAGACGTTTTTTAAACTGTGAATTACTGCTTCAACGGCACAAAAGAAAAAGTTTTTTTTTCATCGGATTGTTACTGGTGATATAAAGTGGATATATTATGACAATTTTAAGTGTAGAAAATCATGGGTTAAGCCCGGACAACCATCATTACCGATGGCAAAATGTAATGTTCTTGGGTCTAAGCTCCTCCTTTGTATTTGATGGGTCCAACAGGGTGTGGTTTATTATAAACTGTTAAAACCGAACGAAACTATCACTGGGGATCATTACTGATTACAACTGATTCGTGCTGCGCTTGAATCGTGCATTGAAGGAAAAATTGCCGAAATGGAGCGAAAGGTACGACAAAATTAATTTGGAGCACGACAATGCTCGACAGGTCGCAAAACTAGTGAAAACATATCTGCAAACACTGAAATGGCAAGTCCTAACACACCCGCTCTATTTTCCAGATATTGTCCCTTCAGATTACCACCTGTTTCGATCGATGGCTCATGGTTTGTCAGGGGAGAATTTCACTTCTTAAGATGATTGTAAAAATTGGATTGATTGATGGATTGCCTCGAAGGACGTAGCGTTCTTTGGACGGGATATCCGTGTCCTACCCGAAAGATGGGAAAAATGTATTTTTTTCTATTTTCATTTAAAATAAATCGTTATTTGTCTCTCAATAAACGCTACGAATTAATTCCAACACCAACAGATTATAACTTGGGTAGACACTTTTAGTCATAACTTGGGTCGACACTTGTAAAACACTTTTTTTAATTGATCCCTCTCAGCGCTTTGTTATCAAAAGTACTTTCAAAATTTTGAAAAGTAGAATAGTATTAGAAAATCTCTAAAAATATTTGGCTGTTGATCCGTTTAATTCTCATTATATTTCATTATTTACATCGGCTCGGGACAATTTACTTTCTATTTCTTCATATAAAAGTTTTGACGTAAAAACGTCTATTCGCTAGTTAAGAATATGATATTCGATTGAACTTCCTGTGCTACAAAATATGTGCAGATTTCAATCACTAATTACTACGAGACTGATAATGTGTTGGCAATGACGGCATCTAGAACGGATAGAGCATATCTGTCCATATTAGTGTTGTAGCATTCGTTCTGCATGTGATGTTATCGGTCTAATGTAGGCGCATACGATTCCTAACAATGACGTTGTAAGGAATTAGAGTTGTTTAAAGTTATATGCGCATCACTGTTACGAATTAGCATTATATAAAACAAAAAATTACAAAAAAAAAATTAAAGACGTCGTCTCATATGAATCGTACATATGCTCAGAAATATAAAAAAACGCAAATCAGAGGAAGCTTGCAACAATAAAAATTCAAGAAACCAAAAATATCCAAGAGAGAGAAAATATGAGAGCTATGACAGTGCCAGGAAGAAAATGAAAAAAACACGCAAAGTGATTACATAGCTGACCCAACGGGGAAAAGAAAATAAAAAAAGACGTAAAGCAATTACGTAGCTGACCCAGCGGGCTATACGAACTAAAAATATGCTCAGAATTATTGAAAACCCAAGTCATAGGAAAGGACACGTCAAAAAGTATCCAAGAAACCTAAAAATCAAGAGGCAAACAAATGCGAGAGGTACGACAACGTCGAAAAAAAATGAAAAAAATGACAAGTAAAAAACAATGAAATGAGAGGGCATCAGCGTCCATCGACAGTTCAAACGCCCATTGATTATGTGCAGGTATCATTGACAATGACTATTCAGAAATCGATGGCAACGTGATAACAACCAATTAGTATGTCTTACGATCACCAAATACCGTCATGTTGTCATCGTAGGACACCAATGCGCGTAGGTCAATGGAGGGTGCTACCGAAGACTATGATGTTATTGACCGGGAAACTGTACGTGCAATCGTGGCTCGATGTGATCGACAGCTCTGCTCACCTCCCATTAAAAGACGCACTCCAATCTATGGCGAATAATTATGTCCATTGGCGAGACAAACCCAATTGTAGGAGAATGCAATTTCCAGCGATATTGATAATTAAATAACACATTAATTTGAAACACTTGTGATTTTACCCCGACGTTTTCATGAAAAATCTGTGGCAAAAACCCTAATTGCGCCTTTTGATGTTTTATTCCACTGTTCTTGCTCTCTATTCTCTAACGTCTAGTTATTTTCTCACAGAGGCATTAAAGTCCTATCTATTTATTTATTTTTAATTCTAAGTGGTCTCTACTATTTTATAATTCCGCTGTGGTAAATTTGAAGTTTTTACAAAGAGAATATTTTGTCAAATACGTGTAGAACTCGCGCCACGACGATACTACGTACACGCTTAGTGATGTATGAACAGTTAATGTTGCGTAGTATTTCTTTCAATTTTTATACAAATTTTAATTTTCTCCAACGTAAATATATTGTGTGCTGTATCTTTTACCGGCGTAAAAATATATTTTTTGTTTTAAGAATTATGACATTTACAATCATGTCAATAGCCTTGCTAAAACTTTTAGGCAGTAATACCTATTGTCTTTAGGTTTTCATTTCTAAAATAATATATTTCTATTGCATATTTATACTATAAATCTGAAGATATTACTGAGCGAAATTTCAAGTTTTTACGTCAAGCGGCTTGTCATAAAAATGGCTGGGACAGACCAACGAACAGACATGTGAGTGATAAGGATTTCATTTTTTCTTTTGAGGCACGAGATCCTAATTATGAGGTTTATGTACATTTCATGGTACACTACCAAAAAGCTTTTCACAATTTTCATTGTAATCGTTTCAAAGATTGCAGGGCGGAAGGGGTTTCCATTCGAATATTATTTTCCTTTAGACAAATTCTAATTGAAATCTATTTAGAATCTTTGTTAAATTACGTTTTACGACAAACTATGTAAATGCTTTTTTACAGTTTTGATTGCAGCTATTGCGAAAATTGGCGGGTGGGGTGATATAGAACATTTTCGACAATATCTCTGGAACTGTCTCACATAATCTCACACAAATCTCACAATTTTAATTAGAATCACTTCAATCATCCCTTATAAATCACATTTAGCGGTAAACTTTATGTAAACTTTTGGTAACGCTGTTTTTCACAATTTTGATTACAGACATTTCAAAGAGTGGGGAGAAAGAGTGGAGTATTTTCGACAATATCTCTAGAACTGTCTTATATATAATGTTTATATATAATACTATATATAATGAATCTTATATATAATAATATATATAATAAATCCATCTTAATTTCTCTCTAAGTTCTTATCTTGTAGTTAATTGGGGCAGAGAAAAGCTTTTAGGAAGGATATAAAAATAAAGTGGGTATTGAGTAATTTTTGAACCAAAAAAAGTTTTTGAATTTAACTCAAACAAATTATTTTGCAGAAACTTTATCTTATTTTCAACTTCACTGTAACGGATTACGAATGTACTTTTTTGAAACTGCTTTCCAGGGAAATTTTCACTGTCGTTTTTACTGGTTTTCAATTTTTTTTGGCAGAATTCCTTTTCACAATTAATAATACTATATCACGTAGTTTCATTTAATAGTGAAGAATGAATTTCTACAAAATTAACGCCAGATATATTCAAGAATTTCTTTTATTAAATGAGAAATTCGGAGTGAATTGTTTATGAAGTACACTCCGAGTATTTAACTAACAAATAATTGCAAGAAACGATAGTGATAAGAAAATATGTTTTCAGAGTGCCACAATATTTCAAAAATATCGGTCAAATTTTTGTTGGAAAATGAATAAAATAGGGTTCTCTGTACCTATCTACATCTCTTAAAATGGTTAATGTGGGTTAATGGAGTCAATTTGTTTAAAATATCTATGAAATGTCATTTAAAATTTTTTTTCACTTCCATTGAACATTTGTTCTATGAATTACATTGAACGTCACTTTGAAAATTAACATTTAGTAAACATTGCTTAAAAACGAAAAATTGTAAATGAAATTGGAATTTTACTTTAAAAGACCCAAACAATGACATCCCTCTCGATGGAATGCATGAACAAAATCCTTTGTATATATTAGACATGCATAGGGGCCGAAATGAAATTATTTTTTTAAATATTTTGCTATACATTATGATATATTGAATAAAATGATTATAATATATTAAATAAAGCTATGTGATGATGACAAATTGCCAAATGGTTATGAAAGTAAAATATTTTTTATTTCGTAGAAAAAGCTTAAAAACATGCTTAGGAATTCCGTTAATTAAGTTATTGGTACCTAATCGTTTTTCTTATTAAAATAAATTATATTTAAAATACTTACAACACATACATACATAAGACTTGTAAACTCACACACAATTCTTATTCGTAATTATCGGAGACAGTTAACATGACGCACTAACTATTATATTCCAAAAACGAATGTTTGTACATATGTCAGTTAAAATATATTTGGTATAAATATAAACTTTTTTCCGGGCCCCGATACCATCCCTGTTGATTCTTATATAAAATGACCAACTGAATCTGAATGTGCACCCCGTTTTCCCCATCTCTATCGTTTTCAGGGGAGGCCCCCTCCCCTACTTTTATCACTTTTCGATAATTGTAGGCGGGAGGGATGAAATGGTTAATTTATCATTTAAATTTCTTCTGAGGAGCTAGAAAGGTTGAAAGTCTTAAAATTTTAACATTTGTAATAAATAAGATACGTACCTTCATTTAGTGCTTGCTTTTCTTTTAGACCTTGAAGTAGAAGTTTCTCGTACCGTAGCCCTGCAGCATTCTGCCAAAAAGCTCGCACTCCACTTTTTGAAAATTGTTCATTGCCTTCACAAGCGTTTTAACAATAATAAAAATCTGTCACAGAGACTAATTGCGTGATATTTAAGGTTTGTGTCGACTCGGCTGCCCCATTCACATGGAAGCAATATTTTATGAACCTTGACTGCAAGCCCGTGAGTAAAGCAACAACCTTTAAAACAGCACACAGTTTTAACTATAAGTATGATACCTGATTTTATCAAGGATCCGGCTTATTTTTGTGTATGTCTCGTTCATATTCAAAGAATATGCAACTGGGTGAAGAACCATTAGCCAACAGAACAACTTTCAAGCTAGTCTTTGAGGATTCTATAAATAGTCTCCATTGGTGTGGCTCTATTCAGTTCCAGTTTGATTTGCCTGATAAGCCCTTTTTTAAGAGATTTCTTTGCTGACGTAAAGATCCAAGAAGTTAATATTACTCATAACCTCAAATTTTTGACAAAATCGTTCAATATCGACTAAACAACAACGTGAAATTGTCGATGAACATGAGAACGTCATGAATGAGAACGCTTGAGCAGCCTCTACATTGCTTTTCTAGTTCTAGAAGAACTTGACAGCCTCTAAAATGCGTTTCTAGCTCAAGAGTATAGATTTTGGGAGCTCTGGAATTGACAAAGATTCGTTAGGAAGATGCGGTCTTAGAGCTGAAGGGATATTTGGATACTAAACTGTATGCTTACTTTTTCTGGAGAACTTGACTATGGAAATCATACAAAAGTAACAATCCGTGTGATTAAATGAAAGATTAAAGGAAAGATTAAGTCTTAGGAACATCCAACAGCATTTATATATTTCAAGTACAATAGCGGGGATTATGTGGGTTTTCCCACTGTTTATGTTTGTGAGTTTACTATAGGGAAGCGGTGTAGGTTTTATTATATTTCCGATAGTTATACGATATACCAGTATTTGAGTGAGGGTAATAAATTCAATTGTTGTTATTATATGAAGTTTTACAATGTAAATTTTCTGTAGTATGTAAAACACATTAAATGGAAGTTATTCTTGGTAATATATTTATACAAAAGCAAGGGTATCTGAAAGTTAGAACAAGGTTATACCACTAATTCAACATATCTCCGGTCTTATTTTTTCAAATATTTATTTATTTCTTTTGCATAAATATATTACCGAGAATAACTTCTATTTCATTTTTTTTTCATACACCAGAACATTTTCATTGTATAACCTCATATAATAACAAGAATTGAATTTAATAACCTCACTAAAATACTGGTATATCGTATAACACTCGGAAATATAATAAAACCTACACCGCTCCCCTATAATAAACTCACTAACATAAACCGTGCGAAAACCCACATAATTCTGGCTTCCGCTATTGTACTTGAAACATATAAATGCTGTTGGATGTTCCTAAAAGTTAATCTTTGCTAATAGCCCACCTGAAGATGTTATAATACAACGAAACATAGGTCATGGTAAAGAATAATGAATTTCTACAAAATTAACGCCAAATATATTCAATATTCAAAACCCTTGTGATGATAGCGAGGTTTGTGCCAAACTATGAGCATAGTAAAATGAATTGGTTTGCATGTTCCTTTGATCCATTTGGTCACGCTGCTGTAACAAGTTGTACAGCAATCTTAGCCCGAAGCCCAGCCCTTGTCCTGATAGTCAGCTTAGTAAGTAAAAGTTAATTTATAAGCAGTTTCAAGAAGCGAAGAAAGGAGCTTTCATTGCGCTTTTATAGTCCCCCTCAAACAGAATAAGAGCTATCGGGATAATTTTTACACTAGCATGGCGTAATTAATTACACAGTAAATTAATGCTCGATATTATTCACAACTTGTACTCGCTTGCGAAAAACGCAGGGGTAAAAAATCGTACCGTCTTACACAGTTTAAACAGCTTGGAAAAACGGAAATTCTGCCTAAAACACCGAAGGAATACAAGAATTACAGTCCAAGACTAAAGTGACAACAATAATGCCAGTTTAAACTTGCCAAAGGATTAAAATTTCTGTGCAAACCTGTTTGCGCAATCTTTTAAGAGCGCCAGCGTCATATAGTGAATCTTCCAAACTTTCTTGAAAAAGTTTCGGGTCCGCTCTTTCCTCACTTTCATTTAGCCAGTAACGTCGCAATATGTTTTTTTATTATTTGGGAAGTTTGGGGAGGATGATAAAGTGTGTAGAAAATAAGTGAAATATTGTGGCAAAAACCTGAAAAATATTTCTAACAATTTTCTTATAATTTGAGGGGGAAAATCACTATTCCAAATCTACCTTCTTGCTATAAACATCCATGTTTTAGAATTTTTCACCTCTCTAGCCCCTAAGAGGAAATTTAAAGTTAATTTGAAATAATTCATACAATTATGAAAAAGTGATAAAATTAGATGGGTGGTGCTCCCCTGAAAACGATGGATGATAGGGGGAAAACGAGAGTCGTATTCGGATTCAGTAAGTTATTTTACAGAAAAACCTCTAGGAATGGTGTTTGGTCTGAATTTTATCCTGAGTAATGTAACATTAGACAAAACTTGAATATCCGATATCCCATATTATTTTCATGCATTATATTATGTAACGCAAAATGTATATAACAAAAACAATTACATATTTTAATTAAAAATACCAAATAACTCCATATTACATCACTAACATGAATACAAAAAAGGTTTGCACTACCTGAACAGTCATTTTGCGGCATTTACGTAGATTTTTTTTAAAATGGAATGAAGCATTATTTTTAAAATTTCATCCATCGAAAACTTTCCTGATATTTCTAAATAGAGTAAAATATTCTTATGAATCCTTTAAATTAAATCAAATGTGAAAATTGGGTCTTCAATATTTGAAAGTCTCGTAAAGTCGCTTTGCCTGTCATAACTGGGCCATCAACGTCGCTTCGTGGAAGAAATGATATGTCTCTTGTCTCATGTCACTTCTCTTGAGTTATAAGTACGACGACATGTCCGTGCTGAGGGGTCCCTTGAGTTGTAGAACAAACGATGCATCTTTCTTTCGTACCTAATTATTTGTTCCTTATATATGTCGAGTACTTAAGATTTATGTTTGTTCTAGCGTCTCGCCCCGGTTTCGTACGGGATGGCCAAGATGGATGTCAACCATTGACTTTCGGCTGATTTTAATTTCCGATTACAAACTTTATATAAATTTACTTCGCTTACAGTTTGATAGCAAAACAAAAAGTAATCTGCCACGATAAACATAAAAAACCATTTTTAAAATTACTTATTTTAGAAGATAATTCATGTGTCGTCCGTTCGTCTGCCACAGGCATTTTTTCGAAAAATTGCCAGACATGAAACTTGAAATTTGACCTATTAAGTAAGAAAAGTAACCCAAGCATAGCTAAAATTATTGTTTGGAAATGTTTTATGTGCATATAAATATTTGTATGAAAATTTTTAAGGTACATATAAAAAAGTTGGTTTAAAAAATTCGTTTGAAAGTATCACTTGTTAGGAAATTTTTTTCGTAATTTTAGCTTTTATATTTTTAGGGATGTACTAAAAAATATGGAAAACCAAAATTTTACTCACTTCGTTCCGAAACTATACTCTCAATTATCGTCTCATACTCTTTCATATATTTGATTGATTTGTTTACGTTTATCGTACTTCTTATGCCATTCTCTTGATACCTTTAAATAGGATAAAATTTTATTAATAATCCTTCAATTTGAATTAAGTGTGAAAGTTTGGTATTCAAAATCTGAAAGTCGTCTAAAATCACTTCGTCTTTCACAGCTGGGCCATCAACGTTGCTTCCTTAATTTGAGTTGTAGGATAACTGACATGTCTCTTGTCTTATGTTACTTTGCTTGTATAGTAGGAGCAATGCCGTGTCCATTTTGACGATTCTCTTAAATGGTATGGAAAACGACACGTTTTTCTTTCGTACTAATTTTTTGTTATCCATTTCTGTAGATGCGTCTCCTGTTACTCCGTAATAATACGCTCGTATAATTTTGGTTACTCAAAACCACAGTCATAACTTATAACAATTTTTAGAAAACTATTGTATGAAAATTATTGTATAAAAACTATAGTAATAACTTATAACAATCTTTAGAAAACTATTGAATGAAAGGTAAATTTTGTTTATGTAAATTGAATAAATTCTTTATTTTGCTTATCACACTTATTAATTTGAGTATCGTTTTAAATCAGCTTCTACCCACGACTTTGTGTTTCCAAATAAATTCACCATCAATTTATATACTAATACATTCCATTAAGTAAATAGTATGAATTCACTACATTCCCTCAACATACGTTCCTACGCTTGATAAGGTTTGAAATGCCTATATCCATTTCATTGAAAGTGAAAGTTTTGCCAATGCCGCATAAAATGTCTCTTTGGGTTTAAATGGAATAATCATGTCTATTGGAACAATCCATTTTGCATATAATTTCAATTATAAACATGAAAATGGCATAGTCGGTGAAAAATAGGAATTTTTTTTATTTACATTGACAATTTCTAAAGTCGGATTTATTGAACATTATTTGCAGTCCTTTCAAATATAAAAAAAAATTACTAACTGGCGAACAAATTTCACTATTCAATGTTAAACGTTCTTTAATTTATTCAAATATCTAAAAAAATTAAATATCTACTAATACACTTCAAATGTTCATGCTATCAAATTCACGATAAATATATTTATACTTATCTATAAATTTATGCCATTATCAAAAGTGTACCGTGACTTTTCTTACTTCTATGATTGTAACCATACTGCAATGCGTTACTGTCTCATTAATATATGCAACGCAGGATTTTGGTTTCATTTTGACGGGACACCTATATAAGATTATTAACAAGAACACTCAATTTATAATTGGTCCGTTTTATATCCAAACGAAACTAGTGCTAGCAATATGTAAACTTTATATAAATAATTTAATTCTAAAAATCGAATGTAACCTAACCACGGAAAGAAACATTCAGATAATCGATTTTTGTAAAATCACTTTAGGTATATCACTCTTCTATTTTTGACCTTCCTTCTGGCCGTCAGGTTAGGCTGATAAGAGGACAAATGAATGAATCGATAAAATACAGATAGAAGGGTTCTTTTTATCAGCGTGTGACCCTAAAAGGTCTTAACTTGTGCTCAAAATTATATCATAAAAATGATTATTTAATAGTTGCGAGAAAGAACAAATATTACGATTAGTAGACATTTTCATGGAAAGGCTGCGATAATGGTTTTTTTTTTTACCAAAAACAGGACTGACTATGCAAATTAATATAAAGATCGAAACAATATAAAGTGAAAAATAAATTTCCACTTTTATTATGGAAAGAATTTGATTTCAGGAAAATACACATTCCACCTTACATAAAGTATTCGATATATTTTCCAAACAAAGCGTCAAGCCTGTTATAAAGCTCTCTAAAATACTAAGTGCAGGTCAGCAGGAAATGTAGGCGTAAAGAAATGCTATGAGAACTCCTGTCGAGTGTCACTCATAACGGCTTGTATTTTCTTATTTTTGCATAATTTTGCATGAATTTAAATTATAAAGTACAGATATTAAAATACGTTGACAAAACAGTTCCATTAAATTATTAATGGCTGTAATGGGAAAGAATATAAATATTTCATATCTATTTAAACTATGCCCGTGGATTTTTAACTGTTTGCAATTGACATATTCGCAAATAGCTTGGTCATTTTAATACAAATATTTTACTTAAGTCCTTTCACTAGAAACTCAAAGAATCGTTAAATGTTTTAATTTTGAGTCAATAATGCTTCCAAAATTTTTTTTTATCCACCAGACTTCATAGAAATTGGTATCAGGTGGATAAATATTGAATTTATTTGGCGTTAATTCTGTAGAAATTCATTATTCACAGTTAAATGAAACTACGTTATGTAGTATTATTTCTACTTTCTTTTCTAATATCTTCAGGTGGGCTAGTAGCAAAGATCAAGAATCTTTGCTAATAGCCAACTGAAGATGTCGTAATACAACGTAACCTAGGCCGTGATAAAGAACTTAAAGAAAGTAGAAATAATACAACATCACGTAGTTTCATTTAATTGTGAGGTCGATAAATATTCAAATTTAAGACTAAGCATTTATTTTTATTTTTATTGTTACCTTCTGGAAAGAAAATAAAGAATAAATGTTTTATTTTTCAATATATCATTAAATATTTATTTACCTAATGTTAATTTCCATTAAATATGTTTTAAAATATAATTTTAAGAGTAATATAGAAAAACAGAAGCGATATAATGCACTATTTGTAAGATCGATTTAATATCATAATTATTAATTATATCATAATATTTACGCCTAAGGAATTAAATTATGAGTTAATATAATTTCCTTCATTTAATGTATGAGTTAATACAATTTCCTATATTTTCGTGTATGTCGTTTCATATTTTAATAAAAAATACTGATATTTGAAATATTGAATTTAATTGTGACTGATATTTATCGAAGTAATTTGTAACAATACTAAGGTATCTTGATGTATACTATCGATGTGTAGTAGCTCACAAGTGACAGGTAGTCCAATTAGTTAGGTAATGAAAGTCTGTAATGAAAGGCTTATTTATGGCGCACAAATCTACCGACTTTAAATCACACTTTGACATGAGCATTGAACATGCTGGCAAAAAAATCTAGTTCTTCAAAATAGTTATATAGTTTTCTTAATGGCGAAACAGTACTAAATTTGGATTCTATAATGAAATTCTGAAGAGAAGTTATTTTTTTCCCAATTTAATTCGGCGAATTGGGTAAAGTTGACGTTTAGTTCTCTAGTTATTAAAATATAACTGTATCTTCAGGGAAAACATTCACAAATGTCAATCAAATATTAATATGTAAAATTAGCAAATATAATTTAGAACTGCATATTTTGGATTCTCTTTAAAATGATGAATATATCCTCTACTAAAATATATTAAATCGTTAATAAAGTTTCAGTGAACACAATTACATAAAATATTTCATGCCGTATGTAATAATTTCTAAATCGACTGACAGACGGCGAAAGGTTTTTAAAACACCACAGAAAATATGCACTGCTGTCAGAATATTTGTCTGTATGAACTTCTAAATTACATATACTACTAAATACTAGCATAAAAACTATTAAAATATATTAAGTTATTTTAATTTTTTTTTTAAATAGGCCTACCGCACAGAATAGAATATACTTTTTACCAAACAAGGCATCCAAAACCTAATGAAATATAGCTGAATGAATAAACATTGGTTGATAGTAAAGATAGGTGTTGAGGAAATCAACGAGATCCCCTGTTTAGTGTAATATTCTGATAACCTGTCACTTTATATGTACAAATTAGGTTGCAAATAATTAACTTCATAGTACACATCTGAGATCGTCTACTACGGCATCATTATAAAAGTTATTTTTCTTATGGACAAAACTATATAGTTATTTTTCCAAACTAGAATATTTTTGAAAACTTGCTGACTTGTGAACCGGCTTATGTTGCAATTTATAGGTAGTTAGATTTTTTTGCCACATTACTAATTAGATATCAATTTATGGGGCGTACTATTTTCCACACATGAGCTATACATCGAGAGTATACGTCAAAATAAATTAATTTTCTTACGAATTAATTACGCAAAATGTCAGTGTTTTCTGTATAAATATTAAAGGGCTCATAATAAAAATAGATGAAATATTATTAACTTATGTTCAACACTTTTTTACTTTGTAAAGAGTTAATAATATTTCATCTCGAAATTCTATTTTGTCGTGTCGAAATTCGTTCGTGTCGAAATTCTATTTTGAAATACCTAAATGTTATTTTGGAGCTGGAATTAAATCATATATAATTATGATCTAATTATATCTTGAGAATTGGGTTTAAACAATTGTTTTACGTACAATATCATAATGAGTGACGAGTAATAGTATGCTTTCGCACGTCCGTAAAAAAATTAATTGCAGAATTATTTCTTCAGTCATTTTTGACAGTCTCAACAGATTTAAATATTTATCGAGGAGAGTAAAAGCAATAAAAATCAGTGTTTAAATTACATTTTTTTTATTTCGAAAACCATCATTGATTTAAAATTGAAATTTGTAATGTTTATGTTGTGAATGAACATAAATGAAATATTCTTATAGTGGATAATTAATATTTTTGAGCCATTAGCCAATACGCGAAATACAATAATTAATAGATGAATGATGCTTTAAAAATTAAGTAAATGAGTATCAAACCTTGCAGTTTTCTCCCATTTTAGTCAGACAAATCATTTAAAAGGAGGTACTTTCATAATTTGAGGAAGGAGATAATTTTGATTGCATTATATCATCGATATTTCCAAGCCTAAATTCAAGCAAACCTATTTTAAAAACACGATCGTTAACGGAATAAATATGCGGTCGTAACACTCGACAGTACACAGTAACACTCGACAGTACACAGCACACAGCGACAGTACACAGCGCGTAACACTCGACAGTACACAGTAACACTCAAATTTACGCTTGCAGTCCATACTGATCTACACGCAGTACTTTAGAGAGCTTTATTGCACACTTGGTACTTTTGTTTGGAAAATATAGCGCCCGCTTTATGGAACGTGAAACGTACATTCGCCTGAATTCAAAGTTTTTCAATAATAAAATCAAAACATAATCTTCACTTTGTATTGCTTTGATATTTTTATTAATTTACTTTGGATAGTGTTGTTGTAATTTAATCTTAAGTCGAAATTAAGCGTACGTAAACTAGATAATTTCAATAGAGAAAAATAATTTATTATGGATAAAATATGCGACAAGTTGATTTGTGTTTATACATATTTTAAGTAATCTTTTCACTTATTTTGCCGATTGTTTAGAAATACCTATGAAATTTTCTTTAGTAAATCAGTGTCCACAAACTCCTTTCTTTATTAAACAAGACTTGTTTTTTTTTCAATATTTCTATGAATAACACACGATTAACTCGTATTATTTTTTCCAATCACATATGTATTATCATTAATAGTAAGTTGAATAGATAATATGTTCCCATATTATCTATTTAGCTACCTAGAATTTTATTTTTCTGAAATATATAATTTCTATAACATTGATTCATTGATCATCTGTAAACTTTATAAACGTGAAAATATCATTTTATTATTACAATATTACATATTTATCACGAAAATCTTACAAGAAAAATTGTAGGTAGGAAAGAAAAATAAATTAATAGACAAAACCACTAGAAAAGTAATGTTACATTTTTAATTTATTTACGGAGGAATGTGTTAATTTCCGTTGTTGCCTTTCCACACTTTCCACAATCCCTATACACTCTACCTTTCGCTAGCAGTACAATAGTGAGTGCGGTCGGAGCGGTCGGATTTTACATGTGCTTTCATTTGTAAATCGCACAGCCGCAGGTACTCATGAGTGACACTTGACAAGAGCTTCCGTTGTATCAATTGATGCTTACTTACTTACTTTGGCGATGTTAAGTTCATCAACGAGCTTTCATGATGTAATTGACACATTTGATTGGGAAATATATTATTTTGACGAAGCGTATCCTCTACCGAGACAATTGAATTTTTTTTAATAGCAATAAACGCAAAAAATTTAAAAGATTTTTGTATGTCATATATTAGTGAGGGTTGGAATTAAATTGTAAAGGGCTATCTCAAATGACATCTCTGGGTTTTAACTACAGCTAGTTTGAAAAAAAATTAATTTACAAAAAGCTTGCTTCTTCTTCATTGACAAATTTAAAGATTTAAGAGAGTAAATATTTAAAAGAATAATAATTTGAAACTTCCTTATAGTTTATAATGGTTTTAGTGTATACTATTTAATTAAAAACAATATCTCTGGCTCTATTAAACGTTTAACAGGTATGGTTTCGAGTCTAAAGAATAAATATAAATAGTCTCTATCTTCTAGATCGAAAGTCTAAAGATAAATTTTAAATTTATTTCCTTTTTAAAAATAATGAACATGAAATGCATTGGGTTGTTGTCTATGGAAAAACGATTTATTAATGACTGTATGAGTGCGTAAGAAGCATAACTATTCTAAAGTTTCATATCTTGAAAAAGCGGAAGTTTCCAGTTTTAAGTATCAGTTATGAAAATATAATTTTATTATTACAATATTACATATTTATAAAAAGGCTTTGTAAGAACTTTTGTAAATAAAAAGGCTTTGTAAGAATTACAGAATTATCCGCTATTTAATACGTTTTTCCGAATATTATGTATAAGTGCATTTTCCTACCCCTTTTATTATTTTTTTAATGTGGTCGTGATTTTATTTAATGAAAAGTCCATTTAAAAATAATATTAATACTAACATAGTAATCAATGCAAAATAGTCAAATGTCAAATTTCGAATGTCAACGAAATATTTGACTTCAAACGGTTTTTCTCTGAGTTTTTTCGCTCAATTTACTTTTTACGTAGTCTTTGGTTTTAATATTTAATATATAAAGCTTTTTTACGTTTTAAAGTCCCGTAACTCGAAAGAACTCCATCTGTTCGTGTGTCATAGTAATTTTTTAATGTTCAAAATAATTTAACATAGAGACTTAAAATTTGGCATAGTGATAAAGCTAAAAAAGTGACACTAGAAAAATATATATATATGTCTTGAATAACACGTTTTAGCGTTTAAGCGACCTGTAATAATTTCAAAACAACTTATTATTTTTGTGAATATTAGAAGTATAGTCATTCTGAAGATATAATCATTTCTGAGATAATTTCAGAAACATGCTTAAAAAAATCCACAAATTTTTTTCTCAGAAATGATTTGCGGAAAACATTAATACTAGCTGCGGATACGACTTCGTTTGCTTTAAATTTGGAACAAGAAAAATTATTAGAATTTCTTTTTTCCTTTCAAATGTTGCTCTTAGTCGTAAATTAATAACGTACGAAATTTTATTAAAATCCGTCCAGTAGATTGTGCGTTATTGACGAATAATTTAACATAATTTTTTTAAAAAAGTTAAACAAAACATTTCAAGAAGTTAAATAAAAATTCTAAAAACTATTTTTTTGGTTTCTATTACCATGCTTTACTGTACATCCGTCATGCTTTTTAAAATATGTTACTCCGTTACAATTTTATTATATGTAGAGGCTATAATGGAACATCTCAATCGTCATATATTTATTTACATTATGATATATCATTTAAAAAAGCTAGTTACGTGAACACGGAATCGAGTTGTTTGAGAATTTTATATAGTTAACCGGTTTATAGATGTTGTTGAAATTATTCTAAAAATTAAGTTTTCCTCTCCATGTCGAAAACCGCTAAATTCACAGTTTTAAAATTCGACAAAAGCCACTTTATCATCGGTTTGACTGAACTTTACCGAAAAACTGTAATGTTAACTCTAAGTTTCATTCACTTCGTTTTCCAGATATTCATGATCTTCGATTAATTCGATCATTTGTGAAATCGTATGATATATTGAAGGGTGGATACATAAAATAACAAAAAAAATTTAATTTTCTGCGTATCATGTTGAGTATTATTGGAAAAAAATTATTAAAAAATATATATTTGTAAGTAATGTAAACATGTTTATTTAAAAAATGATCTAACAATATTCAAAATAAAGCTTTCTACTCCTTATTGCCGAAACTACTAAACAGAGAATCATGGAAATATAAAGTTGATAAAATCTGACTAGAAGATTAGGTGAAAACTATGGAAAATATCCTAGAATTTGTAATTTTATGCTTAGGAAAAATTTTATAGGCAATATATTTACATTTTGAAAAATTAATATTCGTAAATAGACTAATATGAATACTACATTCCTTTTAATGTCTGTAAGTACCTAAATGAGCCTTGAACTCTAATAGCGTGAGTTCTTCTCCTTCGTAAATGTCGAAAAAGTGATTTATTAGTAGTTTAATATAAATTGAAAAACGTTATACAAAAAATGTAATTGGAAAAATGTTATTATTTATGAGCACTAAGAGCCACAAAAATATTAACTGCATTGATAAAAATACTAGGTAATAAATTGTTTTTCCACTTACTACGATTGCGATATATATATATATATATATGTGTGTGTGTGTGTATATATATATATATATATATATATATATATATATATATATACATATTTAATTTTTTTGTAGTGTTTCATTAGCTTAATCGCTCTGCTCTATTGCAAATTCAAGTCTCTGCGCAAGAACATTTTTGATAAAAACGGATGTGACAAAGGAATAAATAGACCAATGGACGGATATGAGAATAATCTTATAAGTGCTCTGATTTTTCTTTCCATATATATAACTTTAAAAACTTAAGGCTGGAACTGTTTAGATGGCTAGATAATAAATTTCCTAAACAGATGTAGCGGTTTTGTGCTCGAAACCTGCAAACTACATCACGATACGTAATCGGTATAAAATATGAATACGGAATCAGTATAAGATATGAAGATATGAAGTACATATCATAGAAGTTCATATTCAGTTATTATTCAACATCCGATTTGCAATTTCACTACTTGTAATTAATGGCATGTAGCCATTATGTGTAAGTTACCAACCTGCGTTTAGCCACAAACAACTAAAAAGTCGTCATTACAATATTGTACAGGAAGAGTACAAATGATATTTTCCCCGATACTCCCATTGGCAAATTTTCTATTTTATTATAACAAATACCTAAATATAACGAGAGAAAAATTAATTGAAAACTCCTATTTGATTTTAAATTTCAACATTTAGCGAATACCTTCATCGATTTTATTAAATTCAGACCATAAATAAATTGTGAAACTGGCGAAAACCAAATTGAGAATTAATTCATTGAACGAAATCATATCAGGAAACTAGTCAAATAGAAATTTTTGCTATTATTTTCGTGCTATTAAATCATTTTGTACGAACATAGAGAAACATACCTATTTAGCAATCAGTGGCTCGGCGCTTATATTGAAGTTAATTACGCGTCAGTCCTGAGAGATTGTAAATAATTCGATCGCTTACCGTAGCCTGTTTAATCCTGTCTAATTGCTTTGTTTTATAAACAGTATACAGTTGCTCGATTGTAACGTATCAGTCATACAAATTGATTGTAGTATTAGTGTAAGAACAATAGAATTTTTGGGAAATTTTCTCGTTTTGTTTTTGAGTTTACTTATTCGTCCTAAAAGACAAACAGAAAACGGTATATAGTGGAAAACTTTCGGACAAAATAAGAGAAATATATTTGATTTCCAATCGACGTTTGGCCCTTAAAATCGAAGTTAATTATGCTCCGTCCTGAAAGCTGGTAAGTAACTCGACCGTTGACCGTAGCCAGCTTAATCCTATCTAATTGCTTTGTTATTATAAAGGGTATAGCCACTCGGTAGTAACATGCTAGTCATATCAATTTATTGTATTAGTGTAGTGATAGTAGAAATTTTCTCACAACTATGTGTTTGGGTTTACCCAATCGTTATAAAAGTTGGTTATTCTAAAAGATGGAAAAAAACTGGACTTTGTGGTGGAAATATATATATTTGCAATAAATATGTTAATTTCGAAATTTGATAATTCACATACACAAAATCTGTAGAAGTTATATTTATCACTTAAACTGACACAGGGAGCCAATATGGAATGTAGTAAAACGTAATTTAAAAACGAGCTTGTGTTGTTTATATGACGTTAGTACAAGTTTGAAACCATAATTTTTGAATCTTATCAAATATGTTATACTTTTTTATTTTACTAATATTTAAAATAGACGAAATTTTTTAAAAATATGCGTTTATAGTTTTGAATTTATAATATTATTTATTATAGTAAAATCGGTATGACGAGAGACCTGGCCTGGTGAAGTGTGAAGCAAGAAAACGACTATTTCTGTTTGTGCTAAAGGTGTAAAAAAACATTACCCGATTTTAAATGTCAACAATTACGCCCGGATACCCCATATGTTTCAAATTGAATAAAAGCAATCAATTGTGTATTTTGAAACACGAAAAAGTAGAATTCTGTAGTAATTGCACAAAATGAAGTTAAAAATTCTCTAAATTATTTTTAACGGACATGCTTTCGTAGTCCTACTTTCAAGACATTTATAATTTTTTTTTGTACCGTTTTAAAAATTACAAATATGGTTGGAATATTTAGGAGCTAGCTGTATTTTAAATATTTAATACTTCCAGTTTGATTGGTTAAAAATGTAAAACGAACAAAAACTAGATATCTTGAATGTTATTAATGCTATAGTATTTTAATTTCCATTCGAGGTATCCACTTGCATAATTTTCGGCGATCTTTTCAGAGTCTGACACAGAACCAAAGAAGATGTAAAATACCCCACGTTTAAAGACAAAATTCTTTTCTTATTTCTCAGGAACGCACTCATGCACGCACGTCTGACCATATCTATACACACACAAATACGCACACACCCGCACCAACCCACGCACACTCACACTCACAAGCACCCGCACATGCCCACACACAAGCACACGCGCACACACACGCCAACGCCTACACACACGCATACGTCAACACACACATACGTCAACACACACACACACACACACACAGAGAGATAGAGAGAGAGAGAGAGACATACGCACGCACGTGCACCCGCACCAACACATGCACACGCACTCACATGCCCAGAGGTATACTCATGCATATATAATTTGGTTATTTTTATTTAATATGATTCCAGTACAATTTCTCTCTACGACATATTCTTGTTCATTTCTAAAAACCTACCAACATAATTTATTACTTTTTAAAGTCTAGAAATGGCAAATTTGGACCTCGCATAAACACAGGTATTTCTCACGTTAATAATGATTTACATCAATAACGTTATTTTGCCCGATTTTACTATGTAAAGCTAATATGATTAAAAATGATTGAACTTTGGTACTTAGTAATTTTAGGCGTCATTTATCCGCAGACGGTGTTAGGGATGCATGAAAACTCCATATAATTTAAATTTACTAATGAAAAATGTGCTATTAATTTAACACGAAATATTATCTTTTGTAATGAATTGTCACCTCAATTCCTCAATCTGAATTTGTTCACCTCGTGCGAGGTGAACTTTATGATTAATAAATGGCAAAAGTCACTTGACTACAGGAAGTTGGCTTCATCATTGAATTACAGTTTTTAATGCAACTTCTCTTCTTCAATATTAAGTTGTTGCTTGGTCTTTATCTGTCCTGAACGAAATTAAATTCATACAACTTATTCAAATATAGTAAGTTTAGTACTTTTTCAAAGTAAATACTCAATTTAATAACATATGTTCTATAACCTATGAAGAAACGGTGAATGAAACGGAGAAATTATATTTATTTGACTTGCTCTTCAGTAAAACTGTTTCATCCACAACATATCCTTGCTTACTGAAATAAGGCGTAGCTTCTACAAAAAATATATTCGATAACATAGTCAAGTATTTGAAATTCTAGTTTTGTTCACTTCTTATCGACACTATTAAATATTGTGATTCTCTTGAAAGATTACTTTGAAATTTCACATGGATTGAGCTATTGCTGTTGCAATTTTATGAAACTTAATAATAGATCTGTAATAGATGGAGTAGTATGAAGTACAACATTAGTAATGCAAATTTTATTAAAATGAATTTTCTCAAATCCAAAAGGTTTGAGAATAATTGATACCAGCAATTATCGACTGCGTACCAGACGTAGAATGCAACTCTGAAACTCTATTTACTCTGGTATTTTTTACTATGGTTTTCCAACCAAAATATGATTGTTGTTACACAGACGTGAATTTTTTTGATGTAATTCTTTTTATTAAATTGCATATAGCACATTTTGGATGTCATGTGAAAATATTTTGATATCCTGTTCATATTTATTGCCGACTAGAAAAAAAATTCAAACTCTGAAAACTCTACTTAACGCGATTTCAAAGTTTCTTTATTTAAAATTTTTTTCCAGTAGAAATAAGATTAAAAAATTATACAAGAAAAAAATTTAATGTAATTTTTATCTAAAAATTGTGATTTTTGTATAGACTGACATAAAAAAGCACGAAGAACACTAAATAGTTATGGGTAACTTTCGAATTTTTCAGAAAATAAACCATTAATGTATTTTAACAAAATTTTTTTGCATAAATTAGCATTCAATTGAGCGAACATGCCATATTTATCCTCGACGATAGAAAGTGTAGCTCATGAGAACCTTACTCAGCACACAAAGTATAAGTGTAAACTTAAAACAGATAATATAAATACCTTTGTGCTTATTGTAAAGGAGAAGCATTAGATTACATATTACGTTACTAAGTAAGTGAATATATAATCTAATGATTTTTATTTATAATATCTTCAAAACGTATTAAATATAGTTCAAAATATGTTTCAGACGAGTAACATAAATATAATAATGATATATTTTAATGCTCGGTACATAGAATATAATGAAACCGAGGAAATCAGTGAAGCAGTTAACTCTTAACTTATCAATAAACATCAGAAAGTAAATATAATTAAATGTAATTATATCAATACTAACTACCCAAAACAATTTTTCATTATTTTATTCAATTAAGAAAGAATTAACATGATTTTGTACATTTAGTGCAAGTTATATTGCACCATCTTTTGATGATTGAGATTGTTACATTATGAAATTGTCTGAAACTTTACGAATCGGCGACTTTTTTCATAAAATTATCAAAAGATGACGCTATTTAGTCATCGAAATACTCTTAAGTGTAACTGTAGGTATTTCCATTGAAACCCGTGCTGTACTTTTTGCTTTAGATATAATTCTACGGATTAATTATCAGTTCATTTAAGATCTATAGAAACAAATTGCAACGAGGACCCAAATGGTACTTTTGTTCGCATTTTAATACCAACGATTTCTGTGTTATCGTTACTTTATGCGAGTACACAATTAATGCATATTACGGTATTGCAACATAGTTTAAGTTTCCCTATCGGAATTAATTTGGGGAAGTACCGTAATGGATACTCTTTGTTTTTATTTAATTGTCAGTAGAAATCTTCCCGTAATTTGAGTGAACATTTTATTCACGGGCAACAGGCTTATGTTAATTGCACCATAGTCGCATTTGTACGAGATACATTAGACACATGCGGTTTTCATTGAAACTAATGAACGGCAGTTAACTGTCAGCTGAGAATCTACGACTGTAAACCGTGTGTTCAAGTACATTTGGTGGATATAATGGGCGAAAATCCTTTCATTAATGTCTCTAACTTACATTATTCCGTATATATAAATTTATAAAAAGATTACTCCCTTATAGACATATTACTTGGCAATGGAAGCGGCCGATTTCCTAAGTATTAGTACTTAGCTTGAAGATACCCCAAAGATAATATTGTCATATTATTTTCCCAATTTTCATTATAAATATTAAATGTAAACATTTTTAATATATGGTGCAGTGGAATATAAACGATAAGTGTGGTGAAATGAGAACCAGTTATGTGTATGGGAAAAGAAAGTTTTATACCGAAATGCCGAGAAAAATACGGAATTTTGTCAATTGGTTTATCATTTACTCTGCGGGCAAATTCGTTTAAAAATGGAAACATTCTGTTTACTGAGAAAATAATAAATATTCAAGTAATATATTTCCGTTTATTTCACGAACGTTTCTTATTTCTTTGTTCAAATTAAAGTTCCTCTTTTATTCTGTTTTGCTATTGTGAATTTTATTTCCCAAGTTTTTCTTTGACGGATCGTTGTGCTATGTTTTTACAATTATATTAATATTCCTCAATATTCTATTTTCGTAAAAGTTCACTTCTATGTTCAGCGATTTCACAGTTTGAAAGAATTGTAAGAATATAAAATCTTTTTTTTAATATAATATTCTTTCTTATTTCCTTTTAATAAAATATATTTATTAAAACAAAACACTGTGTATACTTTAACACTATTCACTTGAGTATAGTATAAGTATTAAAAAGGAATACTTGAAGCTCAATCTTAGTACAAAACAGTGATTTTTTTCTTTCACTAAAATAATCTCAATACCTGTTTCCTACATATTTATGTCATCTACTTCCTTGTTTTATGGTATTCACTAACAACATGCGCTTCAGGTCATTTTGTTAGACCACCCTAATAACTTCTTTAATTATTGTCGCTTTTATTCATTTGTCAATTTTTTTCAACCTAGAATCTTATTACAAACGATGATATATTTATGTCAATGTGGCAAATCCATGTCAATGTGGCAAAAGTTATTATGCTAATGTGCAATGTTATATATGGCAGATTGTAATATGCCATATATAACATTTATGATTGTATGATTGTATGATCATTAAAAATAAATCGCTGTTTAGTATAAACTAAATATAAATCTTAGTGAAACTTGAGGAAATAGTATGAGGTAAAAGATTTAGTATGCGAAGAATATAAAAAGTTATTTAAAATTGAGACCAGTTTTCAAAATTATCATTGAGGAAGTCACTATAAAGTAAAGAATATTCTGTAAAGTACCTTTACTAATTCTGTAAAGTAAGTATATGGACATAAATAAACACGCACGTATGTGTCTTTGTGAGGGCGTCCGGGCGTGCGTGCGTGTGAGTGTGCTTGCGTGCGTGCGTACGTGTGAGCGTGCAAGCATGCGTGCGTGCATGCGTGCGAGTGTACGTGCGAGCGAGCGTGCGTGCGTGCTTGTGTGCGTGCGTGCAAGCGTGTGAAAAGCATTCACGCTTTTTTCGCGCTCTCGTGTGAAACTTAAATAAAGTCGATGGAGATATGCTCCGGATGACATGAATTATCAGTGATCTTATCAGTATTATACTATTATTTGCTATGGTGAGAAAGTATGTTAATCTTCATATTTATAATTCACCCTTCGAGATAAATGAAAAAAGTTGTGACTTATGCCAAACAGTCCGAAGTAAATAAGTATAAATATTAATTCGAGGGGGTTGTATCCAGAAATAAATTGGCCTTTATTAAGATTCAAAAACTATTTCATAATGGCAATAATTTCACTTTATTATTAATGAAATTAGTTTGTACAAGAGTGTATCAGTTTTTTCATTGTTTCATCTCACTTTCATATCTAATAGTCAGGAATTCATAAACTGCCCCAAACACGACATGGTAATTAGTCTATTGGTTTGCTGAAAGTGTGAAGAGTAACGTCGATATACAATATATTTTTGAAAAGTTTGGTCGAGTTTAAATAAAATGAAGTTTTCAGCTCCAGCAATGAAAAGAATTATAAATTACTCAAAATTTAAATTTCTGTTAACATTAAATTGTCGTGTAATTTGTATGCTATTTTGACGAAATCAATTCCCTTCTAATTGATTTTTTAATATTTATTTTATGCATTTGTTATAGGTTTCCAAAAGAAAATAGTAAACAAATAAGAACAAACTGAACATTAAAAGAAAATACGACAATACATACGAGTAAAACAAAAATATTTACTTGTACCTGTTCTCATTTTTTTGCCACTTTCATTTCAACTTTTTGAGTCTGAGACTTTGTTCGCGTGGCCTTTACAATTTATATTAACTGTAAGGGTTAGCACTAAGTTGACGACAAGATTAATATACGTAACATAATAATTAAAAAAGTAATTTTTTTTTAGAAAGTACGATATTTTCTTTTTAGTTGGTATATTGCAGTAAAATGTAACCTATATAAACCAACATTTACAAAAAAATTCACTGAAAAAAACATGACAGAAATCTCTTCCCCAGTTCTCGCGTAGCGTGCGAAGAAATAGAGTTGCAGATAGAGAGAGAACAATTCCAAAAATCATATTTTGTGCTCTATTCTTTTTGTTATATACCGCCATATATTTTTTTCGTAAATAGTAAGTAAATTGTAGCTTTATTATACATATAGGCAAAACGATCACAACGACGTCTACCCCCTTGAGTAACCGACCCGAATGCGGTACAAGAGTGCTCATGCTCATTTCCCTAGTATATGTTCTGGTATAAAACGTCATTGCGTGATTCAAAATACACGTAGTGCCATCTGTCGATATATATAAGCACACTATCTTTTAAGCAATTGCTATGCGTTAAGTGATAAGGTTTTTTTTTAAAAACAAATAGTAATAAATTTCTTTCAGAAATATGGGACGAAAATAATTTATAACATTGTTTTGATTTGGGCCTTTGTTACGAAGTAAATAATTGATTTTTCAATAAGGAAAGGCTTTTTTATTTTCTTAATCATAATTAAATTAAAACCTTTCCTTTTTTATTCATAGTCGTAAAAGCGTGCTGATTATTTAAAAAAATGATAAGATCTAGGATAATAGCTCTAGGTTTCCTACAACTTTACGTAGATTTCTGAACATCCAATTTTTTTCATGATTCTAAGTTGAGTAGTTTCGGAAATTATAGAAGAGAAACATATTGTACATATGTAGATATATTACTTGTAATCATAAATTAAATTTAAATTTTGAGACTCATCATTACTAGCCTTTGCAAACGGTATACCACACTATATATGGAATTTAAAAAAAATTTAATTACTTAATTCGTCGTAAAATTTTCATATAAATATTTTTTAACATCTGCTTTTGGATCATTTACATAGTTTACAACTTTGCCAAATGGCAAGTTTCACGTCAAGATATTCCTGAGGAAAACGGCTAGGTTAGGTTAGGACAGACAGACAGAGAGACACATTAGTGATCTTATCAATATGAATATTTATAACTTTTTGTTTTCCTTTCCGAGTTACGAGATTTTAAAAACTTAACAAAAAGTCCGGATTAATTGTATTATCGATTTTTCTTTTTCCACAGTAATTGTATCGTTTACTCGTGTCGTTCACTATTCGACTCGTTTCTTTCGCTCTTCATAGACTCGTATCGTTCACTATTAGAGGCCGAACAAAAGATACACCCGCGTTGGTTTCATATCGCTTGGATAATGCCACGCAGCGTCTGTTATATGTCCACAAAGGGACATTTAGTCATTGCATTAACGTTCAAATAGTGCGTCTCGGGGACACGACGAGATATTAAGAAAAATGATTGATTACAATCGCCTTACCACATCCGCAGAAACCAATAGAAGATGACCTGCCATACCAATTCAACAAATACTTTCAGATAATTACTTATTAATACATTACTATTGTCATACACTTGCATATTGTCATACACTTGCATGTAAATTAATTTTAATGACAAATTAATTTTATAATAATGACCTAATATGCCTAAAATAAAATTGAATAATTCAACCACTTCTAAGTGGTCCTTTATAAATAAAGTGTTTAAGGTATTGAACTTGCACTAATAGACCTCCATATATTCTTAGATGAATATAGAAAAAGAAGTGTGACCCAGTTCGGTCCCACATAGGACCTGAATAAATATGATGTCAAAAAGTAAATTATATCGTAAAAGGTTTTTCAAATCATTTGTTTTGGTGTAGAACTTCCCTAGAATTCGAATGAAATAAAAAGCCCTTAAATGGTTTTTCACTTCACATTTAGGTTTGTCGCTTCACATTTAGGTAATATGATAGCAGTTATTTAATCATTCAACAATCGGCTAAAATATAATTTACGAGGAAAACTTTATTTTAATGTTACTTTTTGCAATCATTTTAACGTGAATAAAGTTTTATAAATATTTATACTTTTTGTAAAACATACCATTAATAAAATATTGACCCTAAAATATCGAGATGTTTTTAAAGGCAAGTTTAATGGTTATTTTAATATGTCAAAAGATCAAGGTGAAATGACTGCATTTAATGATTTTTTTTCTCTTGTACTTTTTGTAATCTTTCATATAATTCATATTTTTTTAAATTCGTTTATTATTCCCTTATGTTCTTTGTATTTTTTTCGTCTTTTCTATGTTTTTTTATTAGTTTTTATTTGCACATTTTTGTATCAAATCCTGTCACACACACATATATACGGATAACGTAACCGTAGCTTATTATGATTCTGGCCTAGATAATTATTGAAAATGTGACTCGTGTGTCATGTTGTTATTAAATTAAAAGCATGCATATCGGAAAAGGCGACGAATTTTCATTACAGCACAAAATTTTCGTGTTTTTCAAAGTGTGTTAATAAGTAATCAAGTTTCTTACCTCACATAATAAATTGTGCAACTTTTTCGAAAAGGAAAACAACCCGTTTTTCAATATAGCTTATATTGAAAAAACGGGTTGCTTTACGGGATGCTTTCTAAATAGGTTACTTCGAAAATCGAAACCAATATTATCTTTTCTTAATATTTCGTGTTATGCATCTTGAAAATGAAAGTTAAAGCATATATATTTTTTGCAGCTGACGTTTTTTGAAGGAAAATAAAACGTTCTCTAAAATGTTCGGTTTCCAATACGTCATCAGATTGATCGTGAAATAGTTCCTGTCGTGTCGGCGCCCTGTTAGACTCAATGCTTTTATTATTGACATCGTTTGGGTGTTGTATCGAATAATATTAAAAAATTAGTAGGTATCAACATTTATCACAAGTTTGTGTGATGATTGCTTAAACTATTTATTTGATTTCCGATGAATACTTTATTAGTGACAGTCTTTTGATAGTTAATTTTAAAATGAATTATTGTGCTGATTTAACTGTCTACATATAATTCTGGAAAACTTTTGATGAAAAATATTATTAGATTTTTTGCCACCGCATATATATTTCGTAACTTCGTTTTCTGTTGGTTATAATTAAGCTGCAAAGCTTTTTTATACCAATGGAAGTTATAGTTATAAATTTGTCCACAAATTATTTAATTTACTGTTTTTCTACATTCCAATAGTTCATAAGAATTCTGTATGTGAGTAAATATTTAGGTAACGTTTCATATTAAGGTTTTTTATTAGATTACTATATTCGATTCGAGAATTCCGAGCAAGGCGGGGGCAGCAAATGTGTTTGCTTGCCAATCAACATTGCGGTCCTCATAATTGAAGTTAATGGTGCGCCTGCCCCAGGAGCCGGTGAATAAATCGAGCGCGCACCGCAACCGACGCGGTCCTTCTAATTGCTTTGTTATTTCAAGCGGCGGAAAGCTACTCGTTGAATTAATCCATTAATTTTGGAAAATTAGAGCAAACCTGAGGGCGTTATTGGGAAAATGCCAATTTATATATCGATTCGCTTATTTTACTCGGAACCCTTCTTATTACTTTGTAGAAAGGGACAGCAAATTTTTAAAGGTTAGCTATGGTGTAAAACAATATCTACGAATATTGAAGTTAATTTGATTATAATCGATTATTCCTTATGGCTTTTCACGTGCACATATCTTATGTCAATTCTTCTCATAATACATAAATACACATACAACATACACACATTTTGTGTGTGTGTGTGTGTATATATATATATATATATATATATACACACACATATATATATATATATATATATATATAATCAAAATGATACTAAGCAATGATCTAAGTATTTTTAAGCAACTGTATATATATTTCGCGGCAATTAACCCTTACCGACTTTTCGACGACAAGTGATACCTCTCTCCACTTATAAATTTCTCTCTGGTTTTTCCAGTTGGTGAAAAATAAAATACGTAGGCTGTGGTAGGAGGGGTAAAGGGTGTATAAGCTGCCCGCAGTAGTGAAAAATTACTTTCCGTGATTCGTTGTTGCTTTTAAATTAGACAATGAATGAAAGTTATTTGTTTAAAAGAATAATCATCATTCGATGAACTTCACCTACTTCAGCCAAACCTAATAGAGAAATAATATTACTGAAGCTCTTAAATCTTGTAGAGATATTATGACTACAATCATAAGTGAGAATGAAATAATTCTTATGTGATTATCAGACTTTCTTGACGGTAATATATAATATAAAATTTGGTTATAAGTTTCGAATATACTGTGCTACGGCATGTTATATTTTTTAAATATATATATGCATTTCCGTGCCCCTTGAGAAAGGGACACTCATTTATTGCTGCGAAAACTGAACTCATAGAGCTTTATGGTGAAAATTTCAAATAGATTAAAAGAGATCTGTTACTAAAGGTATAACTAGATCTGTTACTAAAGGTATAATATATTTGTCACAACGACATAGTAATAACAAAAAATTCGTGCAATGACAAGTTAAGAAAGAGCGAGACAAGAGTGAAGAGTGACTCCGTAAAGGTAGCAAAGATTTTGCCAAAAAATCTATGTAAATAGTATTCTAGAAGTCTAGTAGGATTTTGGGTTCTTATCTTTTACCGTAGTAAAGAAATAATTAAAAGGAAATGTGTAATTGTGAGTAAGCTGCTGTTTATTTGAAATGGACATCCTTGTCTTATTTGTTTAATCTGGCTCAGAGTGACTTTCTTATTCACAAATGTAAAATCGCATATTCAATAAAAGTAATATATCCAGTATGATTTATTAAAGGAAGCAGTTAGGGATATTTTAAATGCAAAGAATAACTTTATATTAACAAGGATAAACAAGTTAATGATTCGTAGCCATAAGCATGTTGTTACTTGTACATCTCCCTTTTTACCTATAGTGAGAATGTGTATGTATCTCGTTAACTATGAATCCAATGCTGCTTGTGGTAAAATAGAAAAAAAAGTATCAACATATCCAGCTGCGAGCTTCGTATCTTCACAGTTACTTTTTTATCTAGTTTAAATGGGTACTTCAGCCATGAAATATTGCAGAAAATAGGAATGGTCGATAACTTTTTTTTTTGTTTTTTAATTGGTTTTCTGACCGGTAGAATGTTAACGGCCAATGAATCACTTGCTGCATATCTGAATATTCCGAAAGGTTTTCAGAAATTTCTTCTCTCTGCGATAAATGAAAGGGGTAGATATATTGAATTTTTTGTCTGGTTAATATAGGTTCTTTACGTAGAAATTCGGGATATATTGAAGTTGTTCAGGTAAGTTTTTGCTTCCACGCCTAAATAAATATTTATATAAGATACAATAATATAAATACGCCTATATACATATTTATATAAGATACAATAACCTAAAATAAAAAATTTATGTACCTTCAATACAAACACAACCAATTCGCACATTAAGATTTCATTGTGAAATTACCATTGGCGGTGAAAACTGAGAAACGTGTAATTTTCGGGCAATATTGTTTATGTCGGAACTGAAAGCAAAAAGAAGATTGAAATAAATTTCAAAATACGTAATATAATAATCGAAAGTTATGTTACTGATCGAAAAACTAAAAAATACTTCTATTCTACAAAGTTACATTTTGGGATTTTAGAATATTAAACTTTTTTTTTCAAATTTGAAATAAATTTAATAACTATTTTCTTAGTTTACTATTTTAGACTAAGACTTAGCACTTATATTGGATGTTGTATACATTTTATGCTACTTTCACTATTCTCAGGCAGTTATGAACCTTTCAATTCTTTGAAATTCTTGCTGTACTTTTCGGATGTTATGGAATTTAAAATTTCAGATATTTCCATTTTTGGATTGTTTATTTTATGTTTGCCTATATGATATATGTATTTACTTTATTCTTATATTATCTGATTAATTATATTTTATCTACATTACTTTATTTAACAAGTTGTAATTTATTTATGTATTACTTTTATATCTCACAACTTAATAAAAATATTTAGTTTTTTTAGATTATTATACCTGGCTTCTCTTAAGTTCTTAGCTCTTAAAGCTGATGCAAAGTCCTTGAAATTATCGAAGCTGGTCGTGTCTCCACGGCGTGTGGTGCACCACTTAGTGCTCTTGTGCAAGCCTTTAGGCCGCATAAGATGAACAGCTTATTTCCGCTTAGGCTTTCTAGCATGTGTAATTTCGGTTGTGGTTTAACATCCGGCGTACGATTTTTTTGCGTAATTTTGGAATTTTTCACATTATCTTGAATTTAGAAAGAATGTGATAAAAACTTGTTTTTATCTTTATTGCAATTCTTTTGTTTTAAATATGTATTTTATCTACGAGTAGCTTATTTGTTATCTTTTGTGCATTTTAATGTTGATTATAGATCAAAAGCACTGTTTCCCTTTGAGGTAAGTGAGACCGTTCCAAGTTCAAAGTTTTACGTTCTAGATAGAACATGTATTGTATTTTTTCATGTAAAAACCTGTTTGACACAATAATTATTTAACTCTTACCACATTTCTCGTGGAATCGGTTCTAATCACTGATGAGAGCAATATTGTCGGCGAAAAGAATATTTGACATAAATCTCTATCATCCGATAATAAACATATTCAAGTAGTGAATGAAATACTTTAATCATAAGCAGTCACCTTGTTTATTGCTTTCTTAATGGCGAAAGCCATACCAAATTTTCAAATTGTCATATGTATTTGTGAGATACCCCATCCCCATTTAACGCTTGCCATAAAAGCCGTATTCTATAACGTCGTAGTCCTTTAAATTTATGAAGACAAAATAAAGAGGTTATTTATACTCTTGAACTTTGTCAAGTAACTGCTGCATTATTGTCCAGGGTTGGTGTCAACCTCGAATGTAAGACTTTTGAGAAAACTTTATGGATATTTATCTGCAGCGTTATTGGTCGCAAGTCCCTAACATCATAAATACTGCCTTTTTATGTTATAGTATTATAATTGAAAACAACCTCTACTCAGTAATTTATTTTTTCGTAAGATGTAACTGGACGTGTGGATTTGTTATTCTAATGAGCGTTAATGGCTTTAGTTACCTTTCTCAGCCCAAATTTGAAAACATTATCGGGTTTATTCAATGGGGCGCTTGGCTCTTTTTTTGGTCTTCTGTAAGCTGGCTGATTAGCGTAGAAAATAATGGCTCCGAGGACAATTTCTTTTCCTTCTTATAATTGGTTTCTTTTTGTCCACATTTCGCACATTTTTCAGGTGGTGGTTATATTTATGTTCGGAATTGAGATACTTCTCTAATGTTACAATCGGCATTGTAGGTAGTGAATTTACAAATTTCTCTATATTTTTGTTTTAAAGTTTATAGGTATTAGTTTCTTAGTATGCTTATTTGAAATTCATAATTTTTTTCTCAAGTTCTTTGGTGTGATTTTGTATTTGAATTAGGCGAGCCCTTTTTGCAAAATTTAATTTTGTTTCCTCTAAAAAACATAATTGTTTACTACCATTGTTATGCTACAGGATTCAAAATATATTTATTTGATAATAATTTAACTACTTTTCTAATTAATTGTTCTATTCATTTTAGTTTATTTTTATGGAGATTGTTTCCCTGAATGTTGATATAGATCGGTATATGTTTTGTTTATGAACGAAATGTTTCTTAACTTTCCTTTCTATCTTTACTTTGCATCGCAAAATATGATGACCCACATAAAATAAGAATTTATTTAATACTAATTCACAATTAAATGAAACTACGTGATGTATCATTATTTCTACATTGTTTAAGTTCTTTACCACGACCTAGGTTTTGTTGTATTACAACATCTTCTGTTTCGAAAATTACTGAGACAGCTCAGAAATTATCAGGAGCAGGATTTTCCGTGACCGACGAGTGGATTGGCTGATTGAGGCTAAAATTTTATTTTAAAAATACTTTCCTATGATTATGATGATAGAACATTCCAGGATTTCAATTACTACTGACGTAGTGACGACAAAGTTTATTGTTATAGCGAGAAACGATTCAGAAATCAAAAATACATTCTTGAGCAGAGTGCATCAAAGCCGACAATATTCTAAAGTTGGTGGCTACAAGCAAAGGTAGCTGGCAAGAAGAATGGCAGCTCCAGGTATCGTGGTAGCGGTTTCTCCATAACCAGTTCGAATGTACACCAAAATGATAAAACCTATATAAACGGTGACTGTTGCAAGGAGTTTCCACATTAAAAATATCAATGTTAACAGAATAATAAGCAGCAAGAATAGAAAATGTACTCATTTTTTTTAGCTTTCTTGAGTGTCAATTATAGTAAACAAAAATTTCATTCGGATAACAGAGTGGGGGATGTCAATATGATAAAGAATACATATTTTATATCAAATATAAATGAGACAATGGCAGCAAATGAAAAGTCTAGGCTAGTGTTGTGTTCAGGAGATGTGGATACCATGACCGTCACTGCCAGTTGTAAGTATGAAGTTACTTTGAAGGACGTATTATGTGCACCGAACCTCACAAAAAACTTGATATTAATAAGTCAATTTATCGAGAACGGCAATCGAGTGGTGGTTAAAGAAAATTGCTACGGTGTTTTAAATAGAAAGAAAAAAAATTTTGGTGGCTGTGGCAAATTAAATAGACGATATTTACAAGTCGGTCATAGAACATTAATAATTTTTGTTTACATCTCTTTCTTCAGCGGTTGGCAGAGAAATATAGCATAGAAGATTGGGTTATTTGAATATGAAACACCAGAATAAAATGAAGAATGGAGTAATCACAGTAATATCGTACATAGATAAGTCAGTAATTAACACAAATATGAGTGGCATGCTGCCGAGGAAAACAGTCACGTTTACCATTTGGTAACGCAGATGTAAGGAGCTGTGAGCCACTAGGTATTGTATATGCTGATTTATGTGGATCTGTGGAGTCGGCTTAAATTGGCAGAGCAAGGCTTTTGTTATTTCTCTGAAAGAAAAGAAGTCTTCAAGTATTTTAAGAAATTAAAAGCAATAGCAGAAAATCAAGTAAGCAAAAAACTTAAAATATTCAAGTCAAATAATGACTAGAAGTTCTATAGCAATAAAGTCGGGAATAATTTCAAGGATGTTGACATCGTTCATTAAAATACCAATGCTTACACTCCAAAACAGTATGATTTTAGTAATAGCATTTATCGGACCATTGTTGAGCGAACTCGTTGTTAATTATTTGAATGTACTTATCTTGAATTGTACTTGAATGTACTTATCTATTCCAACGAGCCCGGGTATATCTTTTGGTGTTAGTAAATTTAATGAATTTCATATGAATATTCATTGGAGTTGTGTCAAAATAATACTTAAGTATCTCAATACAACTAAGAATTATTGTTTAAAGTATAAAAGGGATAACACTGAACTTATTGGTTGTGTTGGTATTGATTGGGCAAGTAATAATGTAGATCGCAAATCTTATACAGGCTAATACTTTTAGTCATGATCAGCTAATACTTGGGAGAGCAAAAGACAACACAAAGTTGTCTTTTGCTCCTTCAAGTATGGAAGTTGAGCACGTGTAAATAGCTGAGGTTTGCAAAGAAGCTATAAAATTACGATATTTTCTATTTGAACTGATTGGTAATTTATGTACTGTTCGTTTATTTAATGATAATCAGTGCGCACAGAAATTGGTGGCATTTCATCAAGGTTGTAGTTAATAATAAAATTATCAATTTCAAAAATTTGCCAACAACTACTGTGCCAGCTAATGTTCTTATTGAAGTTTTGAATCCCATGAAACATTATAGAGGATTTAGTCAATAGGAGTGTTAAAGTGGAATACTGTTTTTTTTTTGTTTATTTGCTCTTGTTGTGGCGTTACGATTAATTCCAAACCGATTAGTTCAAAAACTAAAAAAATACTAACTCCCTAATAAACTAATACTAACTCTCTATGTCCAGAATGCCCTATAGTTGTTTGGAAACTATAGGGCATTCTGGACCCGTAACCTAATAAAACGTCCTAGTTATGTGCGAGACAAAAATGCGATCCTTTTATTAATCAAATTGAATCTGCTATGTACATAAACAATCATAAAAATTACAACAGGACTGTTTTAAACAGAATTACTGTAGAATTTATTGACTTAATTAGGAAATTTGAAATATACTTGCTAAAAATAAAATCCATTTCTACATTCGTTTTTGAATGACTGAGAGTAATGTCCGTATTCACATCAAACTTTTCGTAATGAATATATAAACAATTTTATAATCCTTTCAGATACTTAATAAATATGGGTTATACTTCCGTAAAACAGTGGCCATATTTTTATATTCAAGTCTCTCGATATTTTTATATTCTATGACCTCAAAGGAATATTTAGGAGAATCATCGACATTCTAAAAATCTGTATTACGTTAATTATGGATTCAAAATATTAGGTACTCATGACCTCGGATCGTATATTAAAACATTTTTAACCTTGTTTTTTAATCTTAATCATAGGTACTATTATTATTCCTCCACTATATATGCTAAAAAACTATAAAACATACTTTATTATTGTATCCAAAACATAACCGTTACGTATATTTAAAACACTACGTTTTTCAAAATTTTGTTTCTACCCTGATTCTTTGTCAATAATTTATGCTTTCGTCCCCTAATATGTTTTGTTAGGAGACGAAGGCATAAAATATTCTCTATGTAAGCAAACAGTTATTTAATTTTATATACTTTAGGAATTGATAAAAACTGATGAGGACATGGCTTCGTGGATCATTAAAGCTAGACTGATATTCGTGCAATTCCGTCCCGCGTGGCAATCGCGGAAATTGATACAGATATTGAAACTAAAAATAATTTGGTCAAACGCCAAAAAATGGTCCTGCAATAGGGATGCGAGAAATGAAAGATAACAAATTATCTAACCGAGAAGATTTCCTACGACCGATGTCAGAACGATACAATGAAAGTCGTATCGAGCACAAAACAAAATTCCGAAAATGAAACTGGATTGCAAAGACTGGATTGTCGAGTGCTCAGAAAAGCGGTCTATATCCTAAAACAGCCTTTGAAATGGATCATTCAAGGAAAAAGGGAAGTATGGCTGTCGATGCAGGTTTGGCAGCGGCATATTTGGATATATTTTTTAAAAGATATCCAAATATATGCATATATATAAGTTTCATTCATGATTTATCCAAATATATATGTTTTCCAAAATTTTAATATATTTGGCGTTAATTCTGTAGAAATTACGTGACAACTAAATGAAACTACATGATTATTATTTCTACTTTATTTAAATTCTTTAACACGACCTAGGTTTCGTTGTATGACAATATCTTCAGATGGACAATTAGCAAATATCTTTGCTAATTGCTCATCTGAAAATGTTGTCATACATGTATATAAAAAAAACAGTGAGCCGTCACGGGACGCTTGGCAGATGTGAAACATCGTGTTCGTACAAGTAATATGCATAAAAGACAAGATTATTACAGGAACTAAATAGAGCATAATGAAAAAATAAAGTATTACGAATTTCTTTCAGAAAATGGTGACTTTATTTAATAAACATTTATTTACAATTAATACAAAAATGATAAAGCACAGGTTATTTGTACTGTAGTAAACAACAGCGTCGAACTGAGTGAGGAAGGGGTCGCGTAGTCGGTTGCGCATTACGACACGTCGCCATACCGTACACTTTACTACATATAGACTATATATATACTTTAGTATAGCGTGGCGACCCGTCGCCACGGCAAGCGTCGCCACGCCAATGATCCGGTTTATACCTGCGCCTATAGATGTTTCACATCAATAAGGAAAGAGTTTCAGGTTTAAAATTACGATAAATGTAGTAATAATTATCTTAACAAGTTTATAAAGACTGAATAAGTAATGCGCGACCAACTATTGATGAAATTAAATATACTAAAGAGCCTGACAGAAAGAAAAGGAAAACGGTGCATACATGTGTAAAGAACAGTTAAAAGCAATATTTCATCAAAAAATATTACCCAAAGCCAAGTTTTTTATTAGAAAGTGGGGGTAAACATCAGACACAAAGTTCAAATTCAGTCATCTATACTTCTGTAACAAAGCTATGCAAGAACTTTTCTGCTTTTATGTCGTTACTTTTTACGGCTAATTTTTTAAAAAAAAAATTTGCCATTTTTAATGTTACGTTTTTGAAGAAATCAAATTTGGCAATAAATTAATTACGAAGAAATATTTAAAAAAGAATTCAAAATTCATGTTTAAGTTAAGCATTACGTATTATCAAAATAATAACACTGCAAATGAGTAAACTCGAGAACTTGTCAATAAATTATTGATAAAATTTAAAAAGCAATATTTTATCTAACAATAAAGTAAATATTCCACATAAGTGCTTCTTAAATTATTTGCAGGAAACAGCCTTCCCGAGCACTTCTAAACTTATCTAAGGTTAACAATGAAATGATGAGTGGGGTCTACGGGTATCTCGTACTTGAAACACTGATATTTTCAACGTGCTTCCGTCAGCTCTCTTCGCATACCTTCCCATCTACGTTCTTCACCGATCGATGTTAGTTCTTCAGGTGGGTTTCGTGACGTTCTTGACGTTTTCGTTTAGGAAATTTGATGTATTACGCAGGATGGTACGTGTACTCGGATGATATATATATATATATATATATATATATATATATATATATATATATATATATATATATATATATATATATATATATATATATATATATATATATATATATATATATATATATATATATATATATATATATATATATATATATATATATATATATATATATATATGTATATACACACACGTGTGTGCGTGTGTGTGTGTGTGTACATTACAGTGAAGACACGATACTGTAGCATACACGAGTATACATTTCTCGAAATTTGTTTAATATTGTATGACATAACGTTAAAATGGAATATGTTTTTTTTCTTCAAAAGTCTCAAACATATGTCACATATTTTTTTCAATACCCCGAATACTTCTTCCAGTAAGGATTAGATTTCATATCTTCGGGAAGAGCTTAAAAAATTCAAGTGTAGAGAGTATCGATTTCAGTTTGCAGAACAGAATCCTGGTTACCACGGGTGTAGCTATTCTTATGCCGTAAATTATCCGAGCGCAGATAATGTTAAAAAGAACATGTCTTTTCTTTACATTAAGTTTTAAAAATATATTACATAATTTTTTCTACATCCACAATATTTCTTTCAAAAATGCTTAGTTTTCACATCTTTGGGTGGTTCTAAAGAAAATAAAGTGAAAATAGTATCAATTTCAATCTGCAACAGATTCTTGTTGATCGAAGTTAGTTTCAGTATTAAAAAAAATAAATAAATAATTTGAACGCTTACTCTAATCTATCAATTCTATCACTGCTTTGAAGAAGAAAAATAATGAACAGCAGGAACACCAAATAACACCTGTTAAGTACGTACGTGTTTCAGATAACACCTGTTAAGCCTCCGCAATACTCGAAGTATAAGGGTTTCGTCCACAAATAAGCGCATATATACATGTGCGTAGAAGGTTTCTATTTAACCATATAGAAATATTAATATTGTTTTTCATAGTTCCAAGTAAATATATCTTTCAGAGGCATAAGAATATCGTGGCTTCCGATAAATTTTAGTAATTATATTTTGCCATAAATTTCAGTTTCGGAGATAAGAGGGGAAAGATTTTTGTGGAAGTTTCCCAATGAAATTGCGAAATGAAAATAAATTTCGAATATTATTAAGAAACGATTTATTTTAATAATTAATAAATGATATTCTAATAAACCAGGTTCGATGAATTATCTGTATGACCTAACTTCAACTTAATGTAAAATGATATGCATAAAGCAGGTAAATACGAACGAGTACTGTTAACCATGCTTTTTCGTTTTAAAAAAAGTCAGAACTTAACCCTACAATTTATAAATATAATATGCCCTACGCATGGTAAAAATACAATACGTAAATTTACAAGATTTATTTCTACCACATTTATGCATTGTAATAAATCTAATATCACGTTCAAGTCAGCCAGTTATTGTCATTAGCAATAAGTTAAAGATAACAGTCAATACTATTTAAGTTTACATAGCAAATTGCAGACTTTGTCTAAGTATCGAAATAGAGCAGACGTTAATTATTTCCACCAACTTGGCTGCGCTAATCGGTTTAGTGTACGAATTCAAAACTACTTGAGCAAAGGTAAATTTGCAGATTACACTTTTTTTCAGAATTAATTAGAAAACTTATAAAAAATTCCTTTTAGCATGGTGAATTAGAACAGATTTCTTGTATATTACAGCTTTTTTTAACTTAACTTACTTTTACGTTTAGAACATAACATAAATATTAATATATATATATATATATATATATATATATATATATATATATATATATATATATGTATATGTATATATATATATTTATATATATATATATATATATATTTGTGTATGTGTGTGTATATATATACATTTATATATATATATATATATACATATATTGATATTATGAATAATTCAATTAAACCACCATTGATGTAAATTTTACAACTTATTAACTCAAAATGTTCTTAACGAGAAATGTTTTTAATAAATTGTAAAATTTTCCGAGCATTATCTTATAATAAGAAAAAACTATTTTTATATTTTCAGCAAACATTATTGCACCTGATTAATAATAGTTTTCTAATAATAGATCCTATTACTCACCAATCTTTAGATTTCTATCTGCTTCTTTACCCTAAAATTCTTTAAACAAGCAGCACTTTGATTTTGATGAAGCCTTTAAAGAAAAAGATAGAATTCTGCAAAACATTTCAAAGCTGTTTATTATTTAGACCTATTTGAACAATATATTAAGTAACGGAACACTAGACCTATGGTATCATCAAATATCAAGTGTCAGGTATTATTTCGTTTCTGTGAAATATATGGTGTTGAAATTAATTCGTAGCATTTTACGAGAGATGGCGTGGGTATTATAGTATTTTGTTTTACCTTCAGAAACAAATTTATTATAAATCAGGTGTTATTAGGTGTTATTTTTACGACAAATCTTATTTTTCAATTGTTAATAACAACAAGTTGCAATTATTTACATATGTCGAAATTTGTGCCAATTGAAGTGTTTTTGCTGAGAGTTTTACTACATTATTTTAATATCAATAAAAGTGCTGCGGAAAGACATCGGACTTTGGAAGAAGTTTAATGTGAATAGGCTTTAGCTGAGCAAATATATCGGAAATGGTTTGCAGGTTTCGAGAGTTGTGATTTTGACTTGAAAAACAAGGAACGACCCGGACAGCCGAAAAAGATTAGAGATAGAGAACTAGAGGAATTACTTGAAGAAAACTAATATCAAATAATTAAAGAGTCGTCTATATTATTAAGGGTCAATTCATAAACTTTAGGAAAACGCGTTAAAGCTTTGAGATTGATCCAAATGGAAGGAAATTGGGTCCCATATGGAGTAAAGCTGAGGGATGTTGAATGACGTTTTTTAACCTGTAAGTTACTGCTTCAACAGCACAAAAGAAAAGATTTTTCACATAGGATGGCTACTAGCGATAAAAAGTGTATTATGATAATTTTAAGTGTAGAAAATCATGGGTTAAGCCCGGACAACCATCATTACCGGTGGCAAAATGCAATGTTCATGGATCTAAACTCCTCCTTTATATTTGACGGGACCAACAGGATATGGTTTATTATGAACTGTTAAAACCGAACGAAACTATCACTGGGGATCATTACCGATTACAACTGATGCGCTTGAATCGTGCATTAAAGGAAAAATTGCCAAAATGGAGCGAAAGTCATGATAAAATTATTTTGCAACACGACAATGCTTGATAGGTCACAAAACTAGTGAAAACATATCTGCAAACACTGAAATGGGAAGTCCTAACACACCCGCCTTATTTTCTAGATATTGTCCATTCAGACTACCGCCTGTTTCGATCGATGGCTCATGGTTTGTCAGGGGAGAATTTCACTTCTTAACATGATTGTTAAAATTGGATTGATTCATGGATTGCCTCGAAGGACGTAGCGTTCTTTCGACGGGATATCCGTGTCGTACCCGAAACATGGGAAAAAATAGTGACAAGCGATGTGCAGTATTTTCATTAATGTATTTTTTTATTTTTATTTAAAATAAATCGTTATTTGTCTCTCTTATTATATACCATATTTCATTATTTACATTCGAATTAGCGTTATATAAAACGAAAAATTACAAAAAAAAACGTCCTCTCATATGAATCGTACATATGCTCAGAAATATAAAAAAACGCAAATCAGAGGCAGCTTGCGTCAATAAAAATTCAAGAAACCAAAAATATCCAAGAGAGGAAAAATATGAGAGCTACGACAGCGCCGAGAAGAAAATGAAAATAAAAACACGCAAAGCGATTACATAGCTGACCCAACGGGGAACAGAAAATAAAAAAGACGTAAAGCAATTATGTAGCGGACCCAGCGGGCTATACGAACTAAAAATATGCTCAGAATTATTGAAAACGTAAGTTAGAGGAAAGAACACGTTAAAAAGTATCCAAGAAACCTACAAATCCAGAGCCAAACAAACGCGAGAGCTACGACAACATCGAAAAGAAATGAAAAAAATGACGCAAAGGATTAGGTAGCTAGCCCACAGAGCATACAGCGTCCATCGACAGTTCAAACGCCCATTGATTATGTACAGGTATCGTTGACAATGACAATTCAGAAATCGATGGCAACGTGACAACAACCAATTAGTATGTATTACGATCACCAAATACCGTCATCTTGTCATCGTAGGACATCAATGCGCGTAGGTCAATGGAGGGTGCTACGGAAGACTATGATGTTTTTGACCGGGAAACTGTACGTGCAATCGTGGCTCGATGTGATCGACAGCTCTGCTCACCTCCCATTAAAAGACGCACTCCAATCTATGGAGAATAATTATGTCCATTGGCGAGGCAAACCCAATTGTAGGAGAATGCAATTTCCAGCAAGATTGATAATTAAATAACACATTAATTTGAAACACTTATGATTTTACCCCGACGTTTTCATGAAAAATCTGTGGCACCAACCCTAATTGCGCCTTTTGGTGTTTTATCCCACTGTTTTTGCTCTCTATTCTCTAACCTCTAGTTATTTTCTCACAGAGGCATTAAAGTCCTATCTATTTATTTATTTTTAATTCTAAGTGGTCTCTACTATTTTATAATTCCGCTGTGGTAAATTTGAAGTTTTTAGAAAGAGAACATTTTGTCAAATACGTGTAGAACTCGCGCTACGACGAAACTACGTATACGCTTAGTGATGTATGCGTAGTATTTCTTTCATTTTTTATACAAATTTTAATTGTCTCCAACGTAAATGTATTGTGTGCTGTATCTTTTACCGGCGTTAAAATATAGTGTTTGTTTTAAGAATTATGACATTTACAATCATGTCAATAGCCTTTTTAATACTTTTAGGCAGTAATACCTATTGTCTTTAGGTTTTCGTTTCTAAAATAATATATTTATATTGCATATTTATACTATAAATCTGAAGATATTACTGAGCGAAATTTCAAGTTTTTACGTCAAGCGGCTTGTCATAAAAATGGCTGGGACAGACCAACAAACAGACATGTGAGTGATACGGGTTTCATTTTTTCTTTTGAAGCACGAGATCCTAATTATGAGGTTTATGTACATTTCATGGTACACTTCCAAAAAGCTTTTCACAATTTTCATTGTAATCGTTTCAAAGATTGCGGGGCGGAAGGGGTTTCCATTCGAATATTATTTTCCTTTAGACAAATTCTAATTGGAATCTATTTAGATATCTTTAAACGCTTTTTTTACAGTTTTCATTGCAGCTATTGCGAAAATTGGCGGGTGGGGTAATATAGAACATTTTTGACAATATCTCTGGAACTGTCTCACATAATCTCACACAAATCTCACAATTTTAATTAGAATCACTTCAAACATCCCTTATAAATCACATTTAGCGGTAAACTTTATGTAAATTTCTGGTAACGCTGTTTTTCACAATTTTGATTACAGACATTTCAAAGAGTGGGGAGAAAGAGTGGAGTATTTTCGACAATATCTCTAGAACTGTCTTATATATAATGTTTATATATAATACTATATATAATGAATCTTATATATAATAATATATATAATGAATCCATCTTAATTTCTCTCTAAGTTCTTATCTTGTAATTAATTGGGGCAGAGAAAAGCTTTTAGGAAGGATATAAAAATAAAGTGGGTATTGAGTAATTTTTGAACCAAAAAAAGTTTTTGAATTTAACTCAAACAAATTATTTTGCAGAAACTTTATCTTATTTTCAACTTCATTGTAACGGATTACGAATGTACTTTTTTGAAACTGCTTTCCAGGGAAATTTTCACTGTCCTTTGTATCGGTTTTCGATTTTTTTTGGCAGAATTCCTTTTCACAATTAATAATACTATATCACGTAGTTTCATTTAATAGTGAATAATGAATTTCTACAAAATTAACGCCAGATATATTCAAGAATTTCTTTCATTAAATGAGAAATTCAGAGTGACTTGTTTATTAAGTACACTCCGAGTATTTCTAATAATAAAATATGTTTTCACAGTGCCATAATATTTCAAAAATATCGGTCAAATTTTTGTTGAAAAATGAATAAAATAGGGTTCTCTGTACCTATCTACATCTCTTAAAATGGTTAATAAGGGTTAATGGAGTTAATTTGTTTAAAATATCTATGAAATGTAATTTAAAATTAAAAATTTTTTTTCACTTCCATTGAACATTTGTTCTTTGAATTACATTGAACGTCACTTTGAAAATTAACATTTAGTAAACATTGCTTAAAAACGAAAAATTGTAAATGAAATTGGAATTTTACTTTAAAAGACCCAAACAATGACATTCCTCTCGATGGAATGCATGAACAAAATCCTTTGTATATATTTGACATGCATAGCGGCCGAAATTAAATTATTATTTTAAATATTTTGCTATACATTATGACATATTAAATGATAAATTTCCTATACCTATGTTTTGACCTATTGAAGCTATGTGATGATGACAAATTGACAAATGGTTATGAAAAGTAAAGTATTTTTTATTTCGTAACAAAAGCTTAAAAACATGCTTAGGAATTCCGTTACTTAAGTTATTGATGCCTAATCGTTTTTCTTATTAAAATAAATTATATTTAAAATACTTAGAGCACATACATACATAGGACTTGTAAACTCACACACAATTCTTATTCGTAATTATCGGAGACAGTTAACATGACGCACTAACTATTTTCTTATATTCCAAAAACGAATGTTTGTACACATGTCATTAAAATATATTTGGTATAAATATGAATTTTTTTCTGGGCCCTGATACCATCCCTGTTGATTCTTATATAAAGTGACCACCTGAATCTTCCCACCTCTATCGTTTTCAGTGGAGGCCCCCTCCCCTACTTTTATCACTTTTTGATAATTGTAGGCGGGAGGGATGAAATGGTTAATTTATCATTTAAATTTCTTTTGAGGAGCTAGAAAGGTTAAAAGTCTTAAAATTTGAACATTTGTAATAAATAAGATACGCACCTTTATTTAGTGCTTGCTTTTCTTTTACACCCTGAAGTAGAAGCTTCTCGTACCGTAGCCCTGCAGCATTCTGAAAAAATCTGTCACAGAGACTAATTGCGTAATATTTAAGGTTTGTATCGACTCGGCTGTCCCATTCACATGGAAGCAATATTTTATGAACCTTGACTGCAGGCCCGTGAGTAAAGCAACAACCTTTAAAACAGCACACAGTTTTAACTATAAGTATGATACCTGATTTTATCAAGGATCCGGCTTATTTTTGTGTATGTCTCATTCATATTCAAAGAACTGGGAGAAGAACCATTAGCTAACAGAACAACTTTCAAGCTAGTCTTTGAGGATTCTATAAATAGTCTCCATTGGTGTGGCTCTATTCAGTTCCAGTTTGATTTGCCTGATAAGCCCTTTTTTAAGAGATTTCTTTGCTGACGTCAAGATCCAAGAAGTTAATATTACTCATAACCTCAAATTTTTGACAAAATCGTTCAATATCGACTAAACAACAACGTGAAATTGTCGATGAACATGAGAACGTCATGTCATGAGAACGCTTGAACAGCCTCTACATTGCGTTTCTAGTTCTAGAAGAACTTGACAGCCTCTAAAATGCGTTTCTAGCTCAAGAGTATATATTTTGGGAGCTCTGGAATTGACAAAGATTCGTTAGGAAGATGCGGTCTTAGAACTGAAGGGATATTTGGATACTAAACTGTATGCTTACTGTTTCTGGAGAACTTCACTATGGAAATCATACGAAAGTAACAATCCGTGTGATTAAATGAAAGATTAAAGCAAAGATTAAGTCTTAGGAACATCCAACAGCATTTATATATTTCAAGTACAATAGCGGGGATTATGTGGGTTTTCCCACTGTTTATGTTTGTGAGTTTATTATAGGGGAGCGGTGTAGGTTTTATTATATTTCCGATTATTATACGATATACCAGTATTTGAGTGAGGGTAATAAATTCAATTGTTGTTATTACATGAAGTTATACCATGTAAATTTTCTGTAGTATGTAAAAAACATTAAATGGAAGTAATTCTTGGTAATATATTTATACAAAATCAAGGGTATCTGAAAGTTAGAACAAGGTTATACCACTAATTCAACATATCTCCGGTCTTATTTTTTCAAATATTTATTTATTTCTTTTGTATAAATATATTACCGAGAATATCTTCCATTTTATTTTTTTTTTCATACACCAGAACATTTTCATTGTATAACCTCATATAACAACAAGAATTGAATTTAATAACCTCACTAAAATACTGGTATATCGTATAACTCTCGGAAATATAATAAAACCTACACCGCTTCCCTAGAATAAACTCACTAACATAAACCGTGCGAAAACCCACATAATTCTGGCTTCCGCTATTGTACTTGAAACATATAAATGCTGTTGGATGTTCCTAAAAGTTAATCTATGCTAATAGCCCACCTGAAGATGTTGTAATACAACGAAACATAGGTCATGGTAAAGAACTTACAGAAAGTAGAAACAATAGTACGTCACATAGTTTCATTTAATTGTGCATAATGAATTTCTACAAAATTAACGCCAAATATATTCAATATTCAAAACCCTTGTGATGATAGCGAGGTTTGTGCCAAACTATGAGCATAGTAAATTGAATTGGTTTGCATGTTCCTTTGATCCATTTGGTCACGCTGCTGTAACAAGTAGTACAGCAATCTTAGCCCGAAGCCCAGCCTTTGTCCTGATCGTCAACTTAGTAAGTAAAAGTTAATTTATAAGCAGTTTCAAGAAGCGAAGAAAGGAGCTTTCATTGCGCTTTTATAGTTAATTCCCCTCAAACAGAATAGGAGCTATCGGGATAATTTTTACACTAGCATGGCGTAATTAATTACACAGTAAATTAATGCTCGATATTAATTGCAACTTGCACTCGCTTACGGAAAACCCAAGGGTAAAACAATTCTACCGTCTTACACAGTTTAAACAGCTTGGAAAAACGGAAATTCTGCCTAAAACACCGAAGGAATACAAGAATTACAGTCCAAGACTAAAGTGACAACAACAATGCCAGTTTAAACTTGTCAAAGGATTAAAATTTCTGTGCAAACCTGTTTGCGCAATCTTTTAAGAGCGCCAGCGTGATATAGTGAATCTTACAAACTTTCTTGAAAAAGTTTCGGGTCCGCTCTTCCCGCACTTTCATTTAGCCAATAATGTCGCAATATGTTTTTTTATTATTTAGGAAGTTTGGGGAGGATGATAAAGTATGTAGAAAATAAGTGAAATATTGCGGCAAAAACCAAAAAAATATCGATCATTTCTAACAATTTTCTTATAATTTGAGGGTTAAAATCACTATTCCAAATCTACCTTCTTGCTATAAACATTCATGTTTTAGAATTTTTCACCTCTCTAGCCCCTAAGAGGAAATTTAAAGTTAATTTGAAATAATTCATACAATTATGAAAAAGAGATAAAATTAGATGGGTGGTGCTCCCCTGAAAACAATGGATGATGGGGGAAAACGAGAGTCGTATTCGGATTCAGTAGGTTATTTTACATAAAAATCTCACGGATTGGTGTTTGGTCTGAATTTTATCCTCAGTAATGTAACATTAGATAAAACTTGAATATCCAATATCCCGTATTATTTTCATGCATTATATTATGTAACGCAAAATGTATATAACAAAAACAATTACATATTTTAATTAAAAATACCAACTAACTCCATATCACATCACTAACATGAATACAAAAAAAGGTGTGCACTACCTGAACAGTCATTTTGCGGCATTTACGTAGATTTTTTTTTAAATGGAATGAAGCATTATTTTTAAATTTTCATCCTTCGAAAACTTTCGTGATATTTCTAAATAGAGTAAAATATTCTTATGAATCCTTTAAATTAAATCAAATGTGAAAATTGGGTCTTCAATATTTGAAAGTCTCGTAAAGTCGCTTTGCCTGTCATAACTGGGCCATCAACGTCGCTTCGTGGGAGAAATGATATGTCTCTTGTCTCATGTCACTTCTCTTGAGTTATAAGTACGACGACATGTCCGTGCTGAGGGGTCCCTTGAGTTGTAGAACAAACGACGCATCTTTTTTTCGTACCTAATTATTTGTTCCTTATATATGTCGAGTACTTAAGATTTATGTTTGTTCTAGCGTCTCGCCCCGGCTTCGTACGGGGCGACACGCTAGAAAACTAACCATTGACTTTCAGCTGATTTTAATTTCCGCTTACAGACTTTATATAACTTTACTTCGCTTACAGTTTGATAGCAAAACAAAAAGTAATCTGCCACGATATTTTAGAAGATAATTCATGTGTCGTCCGTTCGTCTGCCGCAGCCATTTTTTTCGAAAAATTGCCAGACGTGAAACTTGAAATTTGACATACTAAGTAAGAAAAGTAACTCAAGCATAGCTAAAATTATTGTTTGGAAATGTTTAATGTGCATGTAAATATTTGTATGAAAATTTTTAAGGTACATATAAAACACTCGGAATTATTTATAGTTCCACCTAAAAAGTTGGTTTAAAAAATTCGTTTGAAAGTATCACTTGTTAGGAAATTTTTTTTCGTAATTTTAGCTTTTATATTTTTAGGGATGTACTAAAAAATATGGAAAACCAAAATTTTACTCACTTCGTTCCGAAACTACACTCTCAATTATCTTCTCATACTCTTTCATATATTTGATTGCTTTGTTTACGTTTATCGTACTTCTTATGCCATTCTCTTGATACCTTTAAATAGGATAAAATTTTATTAATAATCCTTCAATTTAAATTAAGTGTGAAAGTTCGGTACTCAATATCTGAAAGTAGTCTAAAATCACTTCGTCTTTCACAACTGGGCCATCAACGTTGTTTCCTTAATTTTCGTTGTAGGATAACTGACATGTCTCTTGTCTTATGTTACTTTGCCTGTATAGTAGGAGCAATGCCGTGTCTATTTTGACGATTCTCTTAAATGGTATGGAAAACGACACGTTTTTCTTTCGATTGTCTCTTTTGACTTCTGATTGTCGAATTTCTGTCGATGCGTCTCCTCTTACTCCGTAATAATACGCTCGTATAATTTTGGTTTCTCAAAACCACAGTAATAATTATAACAATTTTTAGAAAACTATTGTATGAAAATTATTGTATAAAAACTACAGTAATAATTCATAACAATCTTTAGAAAACTATTGTATGAAAATTATTGTATAAAAACTATCGTAACAACTTATAACAATCTTTAGAAAAGTATTGAATGAAAGGTAAATTTTGTTTATATAAATTGAATAAATTCACTGTAAATTTTAATTTCATAAGGATTAAGACAATTTTATATTGTGTAAAATTATCGCCCTAAAAAAACTGAGTTGAAAAATTATGTTTTATAAACAGTAAAATGTTTTTCATCGATTTTGTAATATACACAACAAATCTGTACTTACCTAGGAGAATAATGGTGCCGTAAATTGTTTCCACATATCTCTAGCAATTTAATTACTTTTCTCTGAGTATTTTTCTGACTTGGTAGACCTTTGACATAGATCGGGTAATTTCCTAAAAATATTCACATGTTGTATTTTTATATTTTCCTATAATATATTTAATGTAGCCATAATAACTAAAACAAAGAAAGCGAGAGTATTAGTGAGATAATCGCGTACATGCAAACACACAAATACGGTGGGGTACTTTTTTTTAAATATATTCTGATTTTAGCATATGTGTACGTCTTTTTTTAAATTTCTTTTTTTCTATTTTTGAAACGGAATTCTTTGTAAAGATAGATGGAACATTGATCTATATGCAATGCTTTATTATGTAATTTGTCAAATTATATAAGTTTAATGAGATAATATAATATTGAATCCATTATATGGTGACAGATATATTTCTGCCCTAATATCATATATTGGCCATCACAAATATTTCATTACAGATTAAATTTAAATTGTCGAATTATAAACATATTCCAGTACATTATAAAGTGTCGTTTGGTGGATGCCAGTGTTAAGCTTAAAATATTAATGAAATTATAAATCATACGAATCTTTGTTTACTTAACATATTTGGAAACGTATTTCAGTTTTAAATCAAAATTTTTGAATAAAGAATCCGGCATCATAACTTCTTTGCTCCAAAAAGAAAATTTCAAAAATTTAGAATTAAGTTATGTTTGGTGAATTTTTATCTACATAATTATTATTAATAAACAAATATTAGATAGGGAAATTGAAAATTACCTATAGCGAATTTAGTATACATGCAAATGATTCTCCTCACATTGTGCTTATTATACTTTTGTATCGTAACAGTTAACTATTGATTTAATACAAATTTAAGCACTCAATATTTTGTTTCTGAAGAAGAGTTAAATAGTTATTGTCTGAAATCTTGAAATTGGGACGTGCTCGAAACAAAGAGGTTAGGTAAAACAGTCTTAAATTATTCAAACAAATATTTATTTAATAATTCGTTTCGCAGTTATTTGACTGTCTTGATTAAGTAAGGCAGCGTTAAATTATATAATATCAGCAGTCAACAACTGATAATTTAACTTCTCTACTCTAATCAATCTCGTGAATTTTTAATTTAAGTTTAGTGAATAAATGGAATGGTTAGGGTAAAGACTGGAATCGAAGTAATTTTCATCTTTAAAAAAACAGAAGTGGATATTTAAAATTCATATTTGTTTATCAAAAATTTTAATGATTTTTTTTAAAAGTATATAAATGTATGATAAACATTTCAATGGATGTTATGTGAACGTAGACGTTATATTTATTGTTCAAGAGGAAAAAATTTCAAGAGGTATGAAGAAAACCACCTCCACTCACCTTACTAACCAAAAGCTTATAAGCTGTTTCAAACGGGATACTCTTTGAATTTTGTCAGGAAAATAATTTTCATTCATTAAGTAATTTGTATTAACAAAAATTATCTTGACGTCGAATGTATATATTGATTACTTTACTCATTGTGAAATAGACTTATGAGTTTAGTGTTATTATTTTTTAGGTTCGTACTAAATTTTTGGTATGCAATATTCTGCGTGTTGCTCGGAAAATTACTTTTTCTTCTCCCAAGGAGGCAATGATTTTATGCCACTTAACCTTGACTTTTTTGTCACTTAACCTTGACTACGAATTGGCAGCAAAACAAAATGTTATTTTGCACAATAAATATAAAAAGTTCCCTTTTTAAGTTTCTGTACCTTACAAGATAACTCACGTGTCTTCTTTCCATTTTTCCGAGTAACCGCTATAAAAGAAATTGCATACAAGTAACATTTAAAAATATGTATGGGACAATTTTGGAGATGAATTAATTACTCGAAACATTTTTTTAAATTCTGCGTAAAGCGTGTGGTGTCGTTTGAAGGTGCTATTTATTCGGTATGTTTTTTCGTGATTGAGATTGTATATTATTAGATATACCAAAAATATGGAATAATTTGTCTCTACTTCTATATTTTCGAAATCATTGAACTTAAAATCATGCAAAAAACATGATTTTTAGGAGCTTAGGTAAAGTTTGTAATAACGATAATTCTAGATCTCTAGATAATTAGATCTAGATTTAATTATATCATGTATTAATAAATTTTTATTGCACTAGGGAAGGATTTATGTTACTAATGATCTATAATAAATAATTTCACTACACAATAAAGTAATTTCACTTCAAACGAAGTACAGAACATTTAGTGTACTACAAAAACTTGCACTTGGCCCTTCTTTAAAATTAAGATGGCGCTGCCTAAAACAGATAAGAAAATTATTTTGATTTCTATTGCTGGATGTTTTGCAAGTTGTTGATTTATTTTAGAAATAAGAAACCTTAAAGCTTACTTATCCTTACAGACTACTAGTTATGAATTATTCATTTTATAATTACAAGCTGTAGAGTATTCTATTTCGTTTTGATAAATTGCTTTAACTTTTGATGAAAAATATGGACTGCCAGGTTTGTTAACTTTATATTAATAACGCCAAAGAATCATTAAATATTTTTGATGTTTTCATCATCATCATTAAATATTTTTGATCTTGTCTGTAGGAAATAAATTAATAATTAATAGCAAGCAATAAAGCTTGCCATTGATTGTTACAATACTTGTTAAATATAGTAGAGTCATTTTCTAAAGTGTAAGCATATATTGATATACCTAAATAATGTGAATCTATTAGCGCAATTATCATTGCATAATATACAAAACTTTAAGTATGAGGACACTTATATTATCATGAACATTTCGATAAATATTTCATCTATAATCGTTGTTATTAGTTTTCTAAAAGCTTTGCATAGGCTTTTAACACCCTGTTTTATTTTGAGTAAAACTTCTTTAAGCGCGACTTGAGAGAAACTCAATTTTTTTAGGACGGAAGTAACATTCAGTAAAGTCTACAGTTTACTTACGCAGTTTCATGTTTTTGAAAGCATCGACTGACTATAGAATTTCGTGAGTTATATACATATATGTACTTGCTATACTAGCGAGGTGATCACTTATAAATATGGTGATGATCTCATGATGAGATTCCGAAGCAAAAATGGACATTCTACTGGTAATTCCCTGCAAAATAAATACACCATCGATCAGGTCAGAGTCTGATGATAAGTTTTTAAAACGAACATTGAAACTCTTTTACGGATGGTCATGAATCTACCTTAATTCAAAATATTTACTACCGATAGTTGTTGCTTTGTAAAATAACTTCACCGTTGACGAGCTAAGGATCTGACGGTGAGTTCTGGAAATGAACAATGAAATTCCTTGACGGGTGGTGGTAAATTAACTATGATTAAAAATATTTGTTTCTAGTAATTGTTTCTTTGCAAAATGACTACAACATCGACCGGTTCAGGGTCTAATGAGAGTTCTGGAGCTGAACAATGTAACTCCTTAACGGATGGTAGTAAATTAATCGTGATTTCAGATATTTCCTACGGGTAGTTATTACATCGCAAATTAATAACACCATCAACCAAGTCAAGGTTCGATGATCATTTCTGGAGATGAACAATATAATTCCTTAACGGTTGATTGTAAACCAAATGTGATTTATAATATTTGCCATGGGCAGTTTTTACCTTACAAAATAACTGCGCCATCGACCACACACACACATACCTACCACGATCGTCAAAGAAATGTAAGTCAAACCACGCGTGAAGGAAAACTCGCATTTATTTCTGTGTTTATCTAACTTTATTTATTTCGGAAATAATAGAAAAGAATATACTTTTTCGGAAATTTTTCAATACGTATTAAAAGATATGCTGTCTAAAATTGTGACTAACATTTTTGATACCCTTGTAACTAGTTATTTCAAACCAAGCATCACAGGCTGTACGTGGAATTTAAAAAAAAATATTTAATGTGCTCCCCCTATATTACTGTTATTAAGTCTCAAGATACGTCCGAGTTAATATGCTTTATTGTAGCTAGAAAGACGGACTCGTGAGTAATATTACTAAGTTCTGCTGTTATTGTTTAGTTGCGGAGTATAAACCTATGAATTTTTAATTAAAACTTAACGACTAAAGGAAATAATTTAAATATAGTTTTGAGGAGAAATTATTTTCATCTCTAAAAAGAAAAATTTATTTCGAAATTGAAATATTTTATAATGTAAAATTTCAAAGTTTCTTTAATATGCATATAAAAGTGTGATAAACCTATCAATAAATATAGTATGGACTAGACGTTACACTTATTATCCGCGTGGAAAACATTTCAAGAGTTTTGAGCAAACAACCTCCATCCACCTTACTAACCCTAAGCTTATAAGATATAAAAGTTTGCTTGAAATTTTTTCAGGAAAATTGTTTTCTTCATAAGGATACCTCGATCTAAAAAAAATAATTTGACGTTCTATAAATGTGTATATTGATTGCTTTGCTCGTTGCGAAGCATAGGTGTTATGTCAAGTTTTTTGCTTAAATAATTTTTTCTCATCTTTATAATTATTAAACGCCACTCAAATAAGTGGTGTTATTGTTCGAGTAAGGAGTAGGTATTAAATTTATAACGAAACCATTATATATATATATATATATATATATATATATATATATGTCTGTATGTATGTAGGTCTATATGTGTATGCGTAATTTATTGAAATTTATTTTATTAAGGTGACAGCGTATAAATTAAGGGCGTATAAATAGGCCCATATACGTATTTTTCTTATATAATTGAAAATTAGTATGGCTGTTAGTGTGTTGTTTAATTAAAATATCCCATAACTTGCATCACATCAAAATAAAACATAAATTTATACTACTTTCTTGGCATACAATACAATAATTCAATGATATTATTTCTCATTTAAATGAAACTACGTGATGTAGTACTATTTCTATTTTATTTAAATTCTTCACCATGATCTAAGCTAGGTTAGGTAGCAAAGATCTTTGCTAATAGCCCACCTGAAAATTTTGTAAAACAATGAAATCTTTTTAGGCTGAAAATCTTCACGCGTTCGTATATTCATCCATTTCTTGCAACAACCATATATGAAGTCAAATTATATGGTGATTATCTGATCACACAACATGTTAACAACATAAACACAATGATACGAAGTCTTATTCTACAAAGATGACTAAAAGGACTGAAATGGGTTTTTATTAATTGTATAAATAATTATATAGTGTTTGCATGCCTCGTAGTTTGTTTTATTAAACCCAGCCTTAAGTATTCTTAAAGAAAATCGTAACTAGGGCTATTGGAAGGTTAATTGTTTATAAGCAATTAACCTTCAATAAAACTTGAAATGTCTATAACTCCACAAAATAATAAAAATTTTTATTTTTTGGAATATGCATCATAATATAAATTTTCCTATGAAAAATTACCGGTCTTTGGGCTGTATATTTATATTTAAGTATAAGAACACGCCACGGTTCACACTTCTTGACCGATTTTGGTAACGTTTCTTCTATCAATTGGTTACCTATCAAAATAGAATCATATTTTGACACCATTTGCACATTTATTTGCCAAATAGTTTAATAATATTCATAAACAGTTTTCTAAAAAAACTCCATTTTTTCTTTGCTCGACCACTGTTCTCTGCCTCCATTTTGTACGAATTTCTATTCCTTTCTGTTCTTATTTTTTTGAATAATAAGTAAATTACATAATTTAATATCATTTTTGTTGACTCAGTAACATTATTAATTTAAAAATATTTGTTTCATTAATAAACAGCTACGCATTATACTCGTGAACAGCATCTGAAACGAGTTTTGCGCAAACAATTACCCGATTAGCAATAGAAAGCTCGTGAAATTTCGTGTAACTACGAAACCGTAACTAGCTCAATTAACCGCAATGTAGCGACTGATTTATTGCAAAACGAAGACTGATTCTCAACTGTTGATGCTTTGGCATGTCAGTAGTTAAATCTGTTTACACTTCGATACACCCGATGTTAAACTTGATCGATGAACAAATGTTGTACAGCACATCCTCGTTGGAGGAGTAGATTGAAGTGTTCAAATACCGTGAGAAATTTACTATGCACAAGACAAATGATTTAAGCGAAATAACTTTTCGATTTATAAATAAAACCTTTAGCTTTTGATATATAATTCGGCATTTTCCAGAAATTTTCTAGCATATGAATTAATTTAAATAAATATTTTCGTTTCAGAATATAGTTACTAAATAATTTCCTTCTGAAAATGTAACTGTTTTCTTTTAAGAGGAATAAATAACCTTCACAGGTTATTTAATCTTCTTAAAATTAATTTATTAGATACTTCACGTAAAAATATGTTTTTTGTGAATAATTCAATATTAATATCTTTTATTAAAATCACGATTTTTACTAAATATAAACCACTTCATTTTGAAAACTTAATATATTTTTTTCATTTTAGTTAACAAGGTATTGATTTAGTTTAGAAAATAACATACTGAAAATGATCAACATATTTTAATATCACTTTAAAACAATATAGCATAATCAAAATAAAGTTGGTGCATATATATATATATATATATATATATATATATATATATATATACATGTATATACATTTTTAAATATATATTTATTTTGGTGGCGATTTTCATTGGTAGTGATTTCCTGAAAAAATTATTAGACATATCATGAAAATAACTTGTTCGAATTATTGGCTCTCGTATGAGTTACAGTAATCTTGCATAAACAATAGTTAAAACTAAAAAAGGTAAGATAACAATAAAGAAGGCAGGGCACAATAAAATGGTTACAAGTTTCGTATAATTTTGAAAACATTCTATTTAGTTTACGAATAAAATATGACAATACAGCACACTATTTTAATCTACATTACATAATACGTAAGTATATAAAAGCTTGTATACACATTATGATCAATTTTCAATATTCATTAAGTGCTTCATATCGACATACGCTTCCTACCGAATAATATATCACATTTACCGATCAAAAATTTAAAGTACGTCATGAAAGCTCGCTTAAGAACTAAACATCGGTCTACTAAGCCAGTAGGCGTCAATAAATGCGACGAGAGCTTCTGTCAAGTGTCACTCACGAGCGCTTGTACGAGTAGCTTGGCAAATTGCAAACCGAAGCATATGAAAAAATAATGACCCAACCGCGTCGACCCCACTCACTGTTGGGTTGTTAACAAAAGTTTGAAAGGATAGCAATTGTGGAAAGGGTGTTTCTGAAAGTTATTATATTTTTTTCACGTAATTATTCATATGTGAAGGTACATTTGTCAATAAATATTTTTATTATTTTGTTTAAGCCATTTTAATATGTCTCTAATAATGACGATTAATTACATTTTCAGACTGATATTTATAATTGAATCAATCTAATAATGCTATATCAAACTGTTGAACGAAGATTTGTAATATCGAGTACATGGCACTTTTATCTTGGCTCATCATTAGGCGAACCAAGACTTGTTATATACTGAGAATGGTACAAGGGAATTTTATTATATTCAATTAACAAATGGTGTATTAAAATATATAGCTGCTTAATAATAATAAAGTATGTACCTTCTTAAAGCATGAAATCTATAGACTAATAATATATTTTTATATATTTTATTCTGATTCAAATTGAAATAAGTAAGACGAAATGTCTCGAACAATTTATAATTGTAACTGTTACATAAAAAAACTTACCTGTACCAACAAACTTCGATAGAAATATTAGTTTAATGAAATGTTATACGGAAAATGAAATTAAAACATACGAATAAGAACTATTTAATTTTTTATCAATCGTTACATTAATTTTTGTAAAATCTTATAATACAACATTCTAATGTATAAAAAAACACGAAATAAAATAATATTTGACAGAAAAAAATACACTGCATAAATCATAACATCACAATCAACCTGCGTCTCGACATTTGGTTATCACACCTTTATCACAAAAAATATTACGTATTTAAAATTGCAGAGCTCGATACTGATTCTCCATTATAAATCTATCATTATAAATCTATCTATTACATCATTTATCACTATCAATATTTGCTTCAAGTTTTTTTATTTGCGACAAAAATTATAAAACTCCTCTCGTTCCTTAACAGGAATTCGATATATTAATTACGCAAGGGAAACACACTTTAAAAATAATACATACCATTATATTACACACATAGTTTAATACTGTAAAATGCACAATATTATAATAAACTTAATATATTTCAAAATAATAAAATAATTTTATAAAATCAGATAAAAATAATTGAGGATGGCAAGTCAGTTTCGCGTTTTGCGAACTAGACGGTCACGTTTGCAAGGGTCGCATTGTCTTCTCTCAGCCGAATGCGCTAAATTGGTATTCATGTGCATAAAGTTAACGAAAAAATGTAATTGAATATATATACACAATTAAATGAAACTGAATGACGTAGTATTATTTCTACTTTATTTAAATTCTTTATCACGGCCTAGGTTTTGTTGGATGACATCTTCAGGTGAGCAATTAGCAAAGATCTTTGCTAATTGCCCACCTGAAAATGTTGTCATACAATGAAACCTGTGAGGTGGTAAAGAATTTAATTAAAGGAGAAATAATACTAGATCACGTAGTTTCATTTCATTTTGATTAACGAATTTCTGCGAATTTAGAGCCAATTTTTTAATATTTGTATATATATATATATAAATTTATATATATATATACACATACACACACACACACATATATATATATATATATATATATATATATGTGTGTGTGTGTGTGTGTGTGTGTGTTTTGATGTAACAAGTGTGACACTTGTGACAAATAAATAAAGAATATCGGAAATAATGCTGCTCACTCGGATCAATTCAAATCTCCTGGTCCTACGTACATTTATATATATCCTCTTCAGTAAAATTATTTGGTTTTGTGTTTGTGCAACCGGTAGAAAAAAGGTAATCATTCAGACCCGCATTGATTGTCCTCAAAATAAAAACAAATAATTTAGTTTTACCAAACATACATATCCGAATGGAGAATAAAAGTTCACTGTCCCGCAAAATGCATAAGCACAAATTATCTTTATCTGCTATACTGATGATTTTATAAAATTTGGGCGAAAGTACGGTTTTATAATTGTAAGTCTCAAGGTGTTATTAACTATAAAAAGGGGCATTACACTTTTTCTTTTTCTAATAAGTATTCAAATGTTTTTTAGATTAATCAAGTAATATCAACAGGTATACCAATTTGAAATAAATATTTAATAATTTGTCGAAGATTTTGTGATGAAGTAAACATTATGTGTGTTTGATTTTGTCGATCGTGTGTATAGATTTTGAAAAATTCTACACCGTACACAAAACATATTTTCTGAACGCAACCAAGGTCAGTTGATCATGAGACTGTCTGAGAGCATACCGTAATATACTTTATTGTTATACGTACAGGTCAGAACTCGTCAGTCGACGAGAGGCCGCGCTAAGAATGGTTGTGTTTTTTGACAGCAGCGCCCGCTCAAGCAAGTAACTTATATTCAAATAATTCAAAGAAAATTTTAAATACCTTTTCTTTTATATTGCTCGTCTATAAATTGTTAAAAAGGATTATATGCGTTTTTGTACATTACGTTAATTGTTCAGCGAGAATCCTTTTCGAAATTTAAACTCGCACGATCGTTGCATATCGATTGTAGTATGTGAACTTACTGTGAAATGTTGTATATTTTTTTGTTGTTTTAATGTTCTGTAGCTTTCAAATCCATTTTTGTGACCTTTAAAAAATGGCGATATCTGGGAGATTAATGTTTTGGACAAGGATGATCTGGATGAACAGCATACAAAAATGTGTCGAAATAGGAGCAAGATGACAAAATTATCGACGAAAGGTCGTTTATGGCGTCCTCTTAAGCTTTTCTAAAGATTCAGCCGCCTTCACCGCCAAATGAGTTGCCCCCCCCCCACCAATATCAAGAGCAGCTACTGCCTAAAAATCAAGAAGTTCACGCCAAAGACCTCTTTTGAAATTTAATGGAGTATACATCTATATAACATCCAGTCCTAACAAAATAATGCAAACACCATAAATACGAAACTTCAAATATAATTTAAACATCAGAGGTGCCAATTAAACTCAAAAACTTAGGATTTTTTTTGTAAATTTTGGTTAATCTTTGCTAACAGCCCACCTGAAGATGTTGTAATACAACGAAACCTAGGTCGTGGTAAAAAACTCAAAGAAAGTAGAAATAATACTACATCACGTAGTTTCATTTAATTGTGAATAATTAATTTCTACAAATTAACGCCAAACATATTCAATATTCAATTTTGGTTAATATCTGCTGGTGTTTCAGAAATTGATACAATTTTAATCTGTTTATCTCCTACACACTCTGTAACAAAATGATGCCTTATGTCAATACATTTGATACGCTTATTATAAAACAATGGATTAGATACTAATTCGAGAGAACTTCATCCCTATGCAAACTTACTGACATAATTTCATTTCATAAAAATATATAATTTAATACATTCTTTAAATAAATAACTTCCTTACAATATTCACGTAAGGCCATATACTCCGCTTCTGTGTTGGATAGTGTTACTGTTTGCTATTTTTTAATTTCACAAAAAAGTATTGATCTCGACATAATAAAACAAATCCGAGTATGTGGCCTTCTATTCAAAGAAAAGGACGCCCACGATCAGCATAAATAAAACCGTGAAAATTATATGCAGTCTTCCTATAAACTAAACCATAATTTTTAGTTTTCTCGAAGTTTCTTGACAAACATTTCAAAATTTTCCAATTTGTTTCATTAAAACAATTATTATACTAAGAAAACTTACATTATGAAAAATGTCTGCCTTTGTAAGTACTGATAGATACATCAAGTTTCCAATTAATTTTTGATATGGATATTTCTTATTAAATTGGTTGTTGCACCTTTTTCTAATTTTTAATTAACTTCCATAGGTGTAACTGAATGTCACAGACTCACATGTTGAATTCCTTTAGAATGGTATCTATAACTTGCTTTTGCTCAACAGTAATACAATATTTTTAAACATTCACACGCATACACAGACACTGATTAAATATTTTTAAATTTTGCTACTAGCTCATTTTTCAGTTCTTCATATATACCCTGACAGTAATAGAAAACAAAGAAATCATCTACGAATAAAGGTTTATAAACTTTTACATTATTATCAAATTTTACAAAAAGACAAGTTTCATAGTTTTATTTTTCCAAGCCTAACTTTAACAAACATTCTTCTACTCTCTTATACCAAGATCTAACTGACTGCTTAGTAGGGGTACAGTAGAGGTACTGTTTTCTGCACTTTTCTTGTGGGATATGAACCGTAATTGGGCTATCAACAATTGATAAAAGATTCAAATTTGGCTTTCTGCCTATTCAAATATTTGGATCTATTCCTGCTACTGAAGACCAATGTTTCATATATACGGCTGTGTTCACGGCCTCTGCCTAAAGAGGCCTGTCTCAAATTTAGCATCGAATAGGAGACAACAAACTTTATTACTATTGATTTATTGTTTATCACACAGCTCATTTTATTTCGGTGTAAAACAATTTGTGTTCTGAGGGACTAAACTGCATTGCCTCAAATAATTTATCATTTCTGCTAAATAAAACTCTTTACCATTTTCTGATCTTAAAGTGTTCATCTTCTCAGACTGCTGATTGATTCTCAATTAGTTCTTTATATTGTATGAAATATGTGAAAACTTCATTGGACTTCAAAAAATATAGAAAGCATATCCTGCTGAAGTCGTTCACAAATAATAAGTAATCCAGCTTTGCCAAGTGATTGATTTTCCGGTGGCCCACATAAATTCGTGTAGACCAGTTCTATGACCTTCTGACTTCTGCTTGCACTCTGAGGAAATAGAAGTCTTGTTTGCTTTCTTTCTGTGCAGCTAGCTTTACTGATATTCCATTTTCTATCAAATTATACTTGGCGATAATTTTGTGGAAATTCATTATTCAAAATTGAATAAAACTGCGCTATGTTGCGGATGTACTTTGATGTAGTATTAATTTTACTTTCTCTAAGTTCTTTACCCCGACCTAGGTTTCGTTGTATTACAATATCTTCAGGTGGGCTATTAGCAAAGAATAAATATTAGGAACTTCCAACAGAATTTATATTTTACACAAAACAATAGCGTAAGTCAGGTTTGTGTGGGTTTTCCCACTGGTTATATTAGTAAGTTTATTGTAGATGAGCGGTATAGTTTTTATATAAAACAAATCTAGAAAGCAAAGAACAAAGCTAACACCTTCAACTGCACCATTTTGATTAAAGTTATTCAAGTTTTTCGCATTTACATGATCCCGCCGCCTGTGCTAAGTCGGACATGAAGTTTTAAATGCTGCTGCTAAAAGTTGCATAGAGTTCACAATGTTTAATCTGTATACGCTATTTTCTAAGTGTTCCTCTTCGATGTATTCATTTTGTGAGTTGTAAATTAAGTCGGACACACACAAAACATTGTTTATATTTTAAGCAAACTCCTTTTCACCGACACTTATCGTAATCTGTAGGTCTCCTGAGTACAAAAAGTTGAACTGTCGTTTGATTTACCAAAATAATTTCAGTAGTTTTGGGTTGATTAAAAATATTGGATAACATGTTAACTTTCGAAACAAAAAAAGAGCTGGCACCGGAATCTAGACGTCTGCCGGTATGATTTGACTCCTTAGTAAGAAAAACTGCACTAAATCCATTTTTCTTCACTTTTCTGCACAAAGAAATTGATCTTTGAGGTATTCAGTCTGCTTTCACCTACAACTTTCTTTCATGTTATGTCTCTTCAATTTCTGTAGTTTTGGGTCGATAAAAAATATTGGATAACATGTTAACTTTCGAAACAAAAAAAGAGCTGGCACCGGAATCTATATGTCTGCTGGTATGACTTGACTCCTTAGTAAGAAAAACTGCACTAAATCCATTTGTCTTCACTTTTCTGCACAAGGAAATTGATCTTTGAGGTATTCAGTCTGCTTTCATCTATAACTTTCTTTCATGTTCTGTCACTTCCAATGATGTTAATAGATGACTAATGGATTTAATTTTCGTTCATGTCGCTATTTTGCGGATGTGCTTTTATATTTCCAGTACTACCACGCTTATGAAAATTTGTAGCAACAAACGCACTTTCAGACTTAACTTCGAAAGCTGCACTCATTTCCAACAACTTGATTTTTATAGTGTGCGCACTGATATTTATGGCTGAATGCTCAATGGCTATTATAATTGACCCAACTTTTCTGAAAGTGACGCAATCCGCTGGTCATTTACCTAAAAATTATCTAAAACCAGTTTCTTTTCGTTTCTATGAGCTGGCCCACGTAGCAGGTCATGGATTCGCAATTGTCAAACCGTATACACGTGAGGTTTCTGAGAAAATTTTTCGTGAATAGCCGGAATCGTCAATCATTTTCTATAAATCGTATATTGTTTGTTTAATATGCACTTAAAACGAAGCACCGATTACTAAAATTAGTTTTGCTTTAACTTTAAAATTAACTGAATAAAAAAACTTAAACTTTCTGACCTCAGTATCTATAGCCTATAATGACTACTTAACGACATCCGCAATTTGCGCTAACACGAACACATTTTCTGCCACAAAACACCAATAGTTTGGTAATATGTCAACTTGCTAAGTCCAAATGCACTGTTTTTTCACTGAACTAATAAATGAAAGCGGGGCTGAGCACATAACCTAATGAATCACAATGTGGTTTTTGCAATCAACATTATTTCGGTTTGTAGTAATTAGTACTGCCGGATAGGATAATACAAATTCTATGGAGGATGCACGTTATCATTTTGGAGGATGCACGTTTCGTCTGTAGGTTTATTTTTCAGATATATTAAAAATGTTTAATTCCATGGTTTTATTAAAATTTTCTACAAACTGTTTAATATTTATTACCCATCTTTTCTCCAAAAGCGCTACAATTCAATTTATTGAAAAAAATTACTAGGAGTTTAACGGAAACTACTGTAATGGTTGTATATTTCATAGCTTGAAATGATCACGATATTTTTACGAATATGAAACAGGCACTAGACAATATATTTAAATACTGAAAACTAATTTATAAATAGTGTTTCTTTAGATAGTTTTTATGTGCCTTAATGTGTACGGAACCTTTGTAATGGGAGTTCTATTCTACTTAACAGGTGTTAGTTGTAATATCATCGAGTTCATGCCATTGATTGATTGGCGTGTGTTGAAGAAATGACAGAATTGAACGGACGGACGCGTGATTAATTTCGATTAGCAGATTTCTGTTTAAAATTAAAATTGATACTCTTTTTACTTGATTTGCTATAGTTCACATACAGATACAAACTTATATCTTCATCCAAATATGTTTTTGGTACTGGTGAAAATATATTAAAAATACGTAAAACTTATAAATATTAGAAGATGTTCTTGATTAAAGTTTTATGACATGATTTAGAAATCTTAAGAGACGTGCTGATATGTAGTTGGGTCCCATATAACGGGCATAATGGATTATATACATTTACTATTCTTTTTCTCCAGTTAACATACATATAGGTATACAAAGAACGTAACCAGTTGATAATCCAATTAATATCTTTCTAATCTAATTTCAACTTTATTATCTAATGAAACTTCAAACTTTTAGTGAAATATTTCCAAAATATGCGATCTTATTTTGGGAGACGAAATATTAGAAAATAGTTGATGTATCTTATATAAACAAACCCAGAATATTATTCCGCGGAGGCTTATTTCAGTCGAATAAAGAAGCTTTAAAAAACGACTCACGATCGTTTAGTTACGTTGGTCAAAAGAAATTTTTGGATAGATTTTTAACCACAATAAAATTTTACTTCATCACCACTCACCACCACTCCAAAGTCAAATAAATAACCGAAATAGTGAAAAAACTAGGATCACAAGCCTGAAAAAAGATAAAACAATTTCAATTATAAGTAGAGTGATGACATCATATTTTTAAGACTTAATGGTAATTATGATGAATAAATATCAAACAAAGCGCACACTCATAAACTCCCCTTAATACGTTGACTATGAAATAAAATTAAGGAGAAATGAAAACACACCCTTACACATCCATGACCGAAATTCACAATCTATATGATCTGCTGTACTTTCGACAAAGATACAATTCCCTAAACGCTAATCGCTCTAAAGATGCGTTAAAGTTAACAATGTATGCTTTAATTATTAATAGTAGTAGCAGTAATAGTAAAGTTGAATGTGAGGGAAGCATATAATATTTTAATTTTTATATAATAATTTGATATTGAATATATTTGGCAATAATTTGATTTAAACTAAATTCAAATCTGCCCATTATAATCTGCCATTACATTTAATGCAAACCAAAAAAGAGTGAACGATGTTCATCACAATATTTTTTTTTCTTAAATTTATTCAACAATAATATTAAGCACACGAAGGTTTTAATAACATTTTGGCATCTTTCGTGTATAAAATATGAAATATATAGAAAAAAATATTTTTTGTTTTTTCTGACCATGTTTCAGAGAATGACAGTTTGTAATTTAGACCAAATATTCTTAGTTTTACTTTGATTTAAAAATATTAATTCCGAGATTCGAATGAAGTACTTCGGAGTTAAGACTACAGTAAGTACTTTTAACATTAGGTGACTGGCTCGCTTAAAAAAAGCTACTAAATAAAGATACCCTCACTGCGTACCTTTATTTTGTTCCAATTTATTTCTAGTATTTACAACTTATGCACTATCAGAATGCTAAGAATTAAAAATATTCAGACAGATATAAAGAATTGAATCTGAAATTTAAAGATGAATAAACTTATGTATGTATATATATATATATATATATATATATATATATATATATATATATATATATATATATATATATATATTATATTATATTAGAGATGAATAAAATATGACACCACTCCACGTTACAATACTTAACACGCAAATAGATATGAAGATGAAAGGCCATAGAAAACAACGAAAGTATCTTCGGTCATTATTATTCAAAACATCTCAATTCAGCCGTGTTGTCCTGAATTATGCATCATATTTCCCAAACAAAGACGTTAAGAAAGTCACGAAAGCCACCTGAAGGACTAATATCGATCGGCGGAAGGTAGATGAGAAGGGTTGCGACGAGAGCTCCTGTCAAGTGTTACGCCTCGGAGGCCTGTGGCGTTGCTTATTGCAATGAAAGCAAGTTGAAAATAACAGTGTTTTAAGGTCAAAATACTCGTATACTCTTCATATTATTTCATTGTTAACTGTATTTTAGATGGATTTACGGACGATTATGAGTTGAGAAAACTGTTTCCGGGAAATAATTTACGAAGAGTAAATTATTCATGAGCTTATGAATCCATTCCGTTTCAATATTATTAATTTGGAGGATATTTTTGATCTTAAATACTAATTTTCTCTTTTTATTAACGTCTTGTCAAAAATGTCATCAGAAACGAACTATCACATAAGTAATCAATTGGAATTTTGCGATACAATATCATTTCCGAGCATAAATAAATTTACTAAATATATATATATATATATATATTTATATGTGTATATATATATATATATATATATATATATATATATATATATAAATTTACTGGTCTTATGGAAGTGAAATGTAGGAATCATCTAATGTGCATATATGTGAGAGAGAAGACAATAAGTCGACTTAGCACTGATTCGAAAAATTTCTAACAGCAGTATTTTGCAAATTATTTTTGGTTCGAAAACATTATTTTGCCGCAAAACTTCCACATGAGTACTTATATTTTCATTAGTTTCTACTCTTCAGTGCGGTCCTTAATTGCTGGTTATTTGGGGTTGGTTCAATATCTTGTGTAAATATTGAGCACTATAATTAAAATATATGTAACAGCAGATTTTCCTAAAATATTTAATAAATTATCATGGACATCGATGTGGCATATACGATGTATTATTTTTACATTGGTCTCTTCGCAATATTAATAAGGTTGATTGTTATTATTTCAGATGGTGGAGTTTTCATGAATTGTGTAAATATGAAAATAGTTACAATTAATAACCATTGTCATATTTACATAATAAGGGTTAAGTTACTCGATAAAACATTAGCCAAAGTAGTGACGTAATAGCAGCCAAGCAACTTTGGACTAGATTTATTGAATAATTTCTTTCAAACTACGGTTCTTCATATTTCACTCATGTAAAACCGTATAAACCTATTATATATATGTGACACTCGATACATAAGAGAAAATAAACTATACCTTCGTTTCCAACTACAAATTTTCTGATTTCATTTTACTTGTATTCGTGTCCTAATAACACTACATATGGCCAGTTCTTCCAGAAGTGACATATGGTCGGTGATCTATCAATGAGTGAATAAACTACAAACTTGACGATTTTTGACGTCAAATATCTCGACAAATACTGTAGATAAAAACTTTAAATATGGAGTACATCATAATCTCTTAATCCTCTCCCGATAGTGTATATAATGGAATTTAATACGGATATACATATATAGAAATTAAACTTTTAGTATATTCGGAAACTGAATTATGGGAGTTGTAATTAAATAGCTATGAAGTGCTTCTGGTAAAGAAAGCCAAGTCCGGCAGCGTGGCTCGAAAATTGGCAGTATCCTTCCATGCAGCTAGATAAAATATTACTACAATAATTTCTAAAATATCTTCTATTCTAGCAATTTGAAGGGCTGTAATAGACAACGAATAAAACTGAAAAATCGAAAAATGTTTATCTCTCAGCCTCTTTATAGGTTATAAATGCCTTACAAAGAAGAACAAAACACCCACGGAAATATTTGAAGAGATGTCAGCAGTTTATGAGAAGTAGTATTATCGTACGTGATGTAGTATTATTTCTACTTTATTTAAATTCTTTACCATGACTTAGGTTTCGTTGTATGACAACATCTTCAATTTAACAAAATAAATGCTTTGCAGTTTATCACAATTCCATAAATTATTATATCGTATTGGTTTTATAAAAATTATTAAGTGCAAATAACTTGTGTGACCATTAATATCCATCTGTCCGTCACCAAAGCCAAATGGTTTTTGCAGTTGAAAACCTATACCCTCCAAATTTTGCAAGCATTTGTTTCATATAGAGATTTCAGTCAATACGTAACAAAACATTTGAAAAAGTTTCTTTAAGCTTATCCCCGACTTTCCAAATAGATTGAGGAGGTTTTTTTACATTCCATCGAGTGTAACGTCTTTAAAATAAAATTCAGATTTTATTTACCAATTTTCGATTTCAAATTTTGTTTGCAAAATATTGAGATTCAAAATGATGTCAAATTTTCAAAGCGTGAGTTTAAAAAATGTAGAATAATTATCGACACTGACCTTTGACTCATAAGACTTTATTAGATTAAAAGCAAAATTAAAATTGGACATTTTTAACACTAGGTGGCAGCATTATATATGCATTAGTTAATTAACTGGTTCTTCTTGCACGTATTGTATTTTTAAACGGATTTCATTTACTTTAAATAAGAATTTGTTATATTAAGAATAATTTGTCATTCATCGAATAAACCCATAATCTAAAAAACTTGATTCAATAATTTCAGAGACGTAGCTTTATGTATGATCTAAGACATATTGCATTGATTTCATTTTAAATAGTTTTCCATTTTTCTTCATAAGTAATAACAACAGTTTTTGTCATGTTTCATTTCCATTATTACATTTTACAATTATTTATATGATTTATAATGAGTAAGGATAAACTTGTTGACTTATGCCAGTTTCATTTATTGTAATGTTACATTTTATAAATTGCCTTATTGTCGTTATAGCAACGAAAATACGGTAAACCCGTAATAGGTCAGAGCTATATACAAAGAAATAAATTATTAAAATAAATGATTTATGAACGGTAAGTTCTACGAAATGGTTTTATCGTAGCAACAACGGATTACGAAATAAGTATTTAAGTTTAATATTTTTGCAAAAATGGAGGATTTTACATGACCTCCCGAATCGCGCTATTTAAGCAAATTACTTAACACGAGTCATCAACACTATTGGCAAAAAAGTTAATTTACCCTAACCGTATGTTTTGAATTTATAATTATGGACAATTTAGTCAAATTTACAGCGTAATGAAATTCATTTTTCACAAGATAACTAATATAACTTAGGATTTAATACAACTTAATTGACTGACTGTACACGCACTGTATACGGGAATACCAAGATGTTAGATTACAATTTATATATACTTTCATCGATCCACTTAATGCACAAGGGTATTTAGCGGAAATTGAAATTCTGCAGTCGATCCTCTTTAGGATATCCTTTATTAAATTGATTTTCTTCCTTCATATAAATTTAATGTATGCTATGCCTCGTATCTACCAGTGCGGTTTAACTACATTTTAAAGGTTTGTGTAGACGTGCAACACATAGCAAAGCTATGAAACATTAGGAAGGTATTTGTTATTTACATCTCTTCGAAAATCTAAAAGGAGTCTGGTTTAACATAAAATATTATCACAATTTCATAGATTATATCATAACTTAAATATAATTATAACCATTATTTTATGTACAACTCTCTCAGCAGCTACCTATCATAAGTATTCTCAAATTTTTAGAACACAATATTATTTCATGGAACATGTTTTGCTGTCAACTCGTTTTATATTCATAAAATTCCGTTATTTACCTCAAGACAAACCACTTTTTATATAATAGTTTCTCCATCCGTATTTACTTTCTATTTTTCCTATATAACACTTACTTTTCCTCCACGGAGACATTACTGTCTTAAATATTTATTTTCTTTTATGGCAGGTAATACGTGCCGTTATACTATACCTTTTTGTATAAACAAATTAATAAGTACAAGTAAAATTTGCATTACGGAAACTCCGCCAATACTAAGACCTAAATAAACATTTAAGGGTAGGTAGTATTTCTGTTATAAATGGAACAATTATTTTTCCCTACGAAAATCTATTGCCTAATATACCTTTCACAGAAATAAATATATCGCAAATTTCTCTTACTCAAAACTCCGACAAAGCTTTGCTGCTCTTGACTTAAAATTTCAAGACAGGTGTTCGAAGCAGAGGTAAAACAATCTAATATTAAGCAAGCAAATATTTACCGAGTTTCATTTATTTGAGTACTCTAATTATGCAATGTCGCTAGAAGGTACAAGAGCAAGAGACAACATAAATTATATCTAGAAATTTAGCTTATCAATCCTATGAATTTTTAATAAAATTTTGACAAGCAAATGGAATTATTGGGTTAACGTTTCGACAGGAGGTATTTTCTTGGGTTCTGTAGCCAAAGTGGGAACATTTATAGTTTCGCTATGTCTGTCTTATGACGTCTATGACGTCTTAACTTTTTACTCGGGAATTATTAGTGATGTCGACATTATTGCTGAAATTTGGCATGGTTCTACGTATCTATAAGACTAACAAACTTTTTTTTCGTTTTAGAATACTTGTATTGAGTATCGTTGAATAGGTCTTTCAAACATCAATATGTTTGATATAGGGTATGCCGTGAACAATTTTATAATGCAGAGATTCATTTACGAAATATTAGGTTTCAAAATGGTTATTTCTGTCACATTTGGGTGCCCCAGCCCTATTAGCTAAGCTACTATTTTTAATATGTAAAAAATATTCACAATGGTGTCTTATATAAGGATATCAAAAGAAAAATTATTTAGCTAGACTCTCTAGTTTGCGAGTAATATGGGACCAACTTATGAAATATAGCTAGGTCTGTAAAAAGTTCCTAGAAACTTATTAAAAATTACTTAAATCAACAATGCAAAAATAAGTTTTTTTTAAATGTTTACATATTTGTTAATTCGTTACCTTAATAAGCCTGAGTTACGCTTAGTGAATTCTTCTACCCACTGGGAATCGTCACTCAGTATATTCATACTTGTTTCTTCTAAGGTTTAGACAAATATTCTTTTTTCTAAAAAAAATCGATATGCCAAATTAGTTTAAATTATGCTGAAAGTTTTGATGATAAAATAAAAGTTAATATGATCATATTTTCGACTAGACTGTTACAAATAATTATTAATATTTTCATTTATTAACTGTTCGTGAATTTATGAGCTAAATAGTACAATAGAAAGTTCTACAAATCCTTAAATATTTATGGGTCATTAAGTGTTTACGGAACCTCGTAATTCTGAGTTCTATTTGTACTTAACACCTTTTATTATTATTTATTTAAAAAATAATAGTTTTTAATATTACAAACATTAGATTTAAACTAAAATATATATGTAAGCGTAATATAAAGGGATACCATCTAAATATGGACATTGCACTTATTATCTGATAGAGAAATATTTCAAGTTTTGAACAAACCTGTATCCACTTTACTGACCCTCAAGCTTAAAAGATTTAGAGGTTTGTTTTAAATAAAATATTATTAAATAACATATTCTTTGAATTTTGTCAGGAAAATATAGTTAATATTTCATGAAAATACATATTGATTACTCTATTCGTTTCGAAACAAAGTTGTCACGTTAATTTTGTTTTCTTAAAAAATTAATTTGGCCCCTAAAAATGTATGATAAATATTTTCGGATGTTATCTATTAAGATACATGTCTAGCCCGCGTTCATACTTCTCCTAATTTATCAGAGATCAGCATAGCTGTTGTCATTTGTTGTTGGACCTATACTATAATAACAGAAACGACATTATTTCACTTTGCAAAAACATAGATGAACTTCATTCATGGGAGCGAGTAAACGATTTCAATTCAGCAAAGTGCACCTGTTGTTTCGTTTCTCAAGAGCACTTTAAGTTTCCCCTCTTTTCAATTCAAATGCGACAATGCTTTTATGAAATTTTCATTTCGATTATGACAAGGATATCTTAATGAACAGGATTGAAAAGAATTCTCTTCTTTGTGTTGGATAATATTCTCGTATTCACATATTCATTACTTTCTCGCGAATACGTTATCTAGAAACGAGTTGTATCATAATTACAAAGAAATAAATTAACATCAAGTTAAAGTGTATAATTATTTGTATCAAATGTATTTAAATATTTATTGCACATCGCGCGGTTGTGTACTTCCTTAGCGGTTAGAGCGTCAGCCTCGAGTTTAGTCGATAAAAATATAACATGGATGATTTTAAAAGTAATTTAATATAGCTCTTTGGCAAGAGAAGAACTTTCTCTGAAAAACCTGTCAGTCGCGAACAGAACTCACAACACCACGGTTTTGTCCACGTTTAGGCACTGATCAAAATTTAGGGTACATAGATTTCCATTGAACTGTTCACACGTATCAATGTTTACACAACCTAAATATATCGCCTACTATATATTTCACAAACGTAAAACATGGTGTACATTTAGAGAAAAATATGTTAATTAGGAGCATCGATATAATTTTTCTACAACCTTCGCTTAGACTTCTAAAAACTCTGTCTGTTTCCTAATTTAAGCTTAAGCAGTATCGGAAATAAGGATGTGAAGTGGGTGTGGATGTGATGTATTTGTTTGCATATTTTTACAATACCTCCAAAAATAAACTCCTTAAAATTATTAATAAAAATGATTTCGGCCCTTATTATTAGCCCTTTCAAACGATACTCAACACTATAAATGGAATTGAAAAAAAATTGCTGTCTTCAAATTTCCATATAAATGATTTTGAGTGTTGCATATTGAAAGACATGCTGGTTTATATATTTCACAACAATGACAAATTTGAAGTTTCTGTATCAAGCGGTCTCTGAGAAAAACGATATTAATGTGAGTGATTTTTTCCTTTTGAGATACGGTACCCTAAAAGTTCTGCAAATTTTTATTTTTTAAAATGTTTATTATGATCTGATTTGGCGGAGCAAGAAGGCACTTTATCCACGCGCCTTCTCGCTCTTGTTATTGACCCGTCTTAGATAGCTGTTCATTGTCTTGAACCCGTATGTTAGCTTCCGGAGTCGCTTTAGTTATTGACGGAATGGGGATATACGGCGAAATTAACCGATCAAGCTTGTCAGATAAACTGATTGTTATTGAGTTTGGTTTCTTAATTATTGCGTATAATCTTATGTATAATATTGCCTATAAGCTTGCGTATTATCTTGCAATCTTGCAGCTAGTGCGTCGATTTTTTTCAGTATAGTATGAAAACCGAAAAAAATACAGTGCTGCACACTGAGCAAAGTTTTGGCTCGACAGTATTTGGTTATTATTGTTGTGTAAGTAATACGATTTATTTAAAAAAAATTATTATTTCCCTGCTATAGATATCGGAAACGAGTTTAACTTTCAAAGCGATCCAAATAATAATTATAACCTAAACAAGTTCATGTTACACAAGTACATTTCCGTAACTGGTGTAATCAATAGCGATAAAGCGATTAAATTGACGCATTATGATCGGAGATTATCAACTTTTGATGCTTTGGTATAGGAAAAGTTAAAATTGTTCACATTTCCAAGCACGTGAGCTTTAATTTCATTAAAGAGCAAATTTTTTATAGCAAGTCCTTATGCGAAGAGTCATTTGATTTGCTCAAATACCGTGGGAAATTTTATATGCAAGAAATATCAATCAAGTGGAAGAACTTTTAGATTTATAAATAAAAATTTTAGTTCTTGAAATATAAATCGGCATTCCCTAGAAACTTTTTGGCATATAAATAGACATTCCCTAGAAACTTTTTGCCATTTGAATAAACATTTTTGTTTTATAGAATTATTATAAAATAATTGTTGAATGCATGCGTATGCAGAATATTGAAAATGCGACTGACTTTTTTAGGAGGAATTAATCAGATTTTGAGATTAAATTGTTTTCATTTTTACGAAAAATCAAATAGTTTGTTTGTTTTAATCGTTATATATAATTGTAACCATAATAAATCATCCTCAAACATTTTGGTGTAGACCTCCTTCAATCTGCACCACTCGGTTCTATTTTAGGCTATCTGGATCTAGTTTATACCCGCCATTCTCATTATGTCATCCTTCCATCGCATTTGCGGCCACCCAACTTATCTTTTGCATTCCCAGAGTCTCCGCTCCTAGAAAATTTTAACACGGATCTGACTTTCAAGCAACGTGACCAGCCCACAGCCACTTAAGTTTTGCCATTCTCTTGACAACATCTGCCATTGCTTTGTGTCTGAAGCCACTTACTTGTTTTGCGGTCCTTCTAGAAGCTCCAACTTCCTTTCCATCGCCCTTTGAATAACAATAAGTTATTGAAGGACAGCTTTAGTTGTGACCCAAAATTTCGACTCTGTAAGTGAGGGCTGTTAGTACACACTGACTGAATTGATGCTTGTAAGTTGTCGAGTTTGGATAAAGCTGCCCATGTCAGTCGTATGCGTCTGTCTACGTCGTTAAACTGATTCTTTTTACCCATTCGTAGTTCTTGACCCAGATATACACATTTGTCTACACGCTCGAATATAGTATCAACCACATTTATTGTCGCAGGGCTATCGGTTTCTGACGTAAAAACTTTTGTCTTATACAGATTCATTTCGAGCCCAATCGACAGCGAGGTTTCATATAGTTCCTGAATCATAGTCTGTACTCTGAAGTACGTTTGGATTATTAGTAAATGCAAACTTAACATTATAAACCTTTATTTTCTATTATAGTCAATAGGAAATCAATTTATCTTAAGAAATAAAAGCTAATTATAATTATATTTTAACTAGGGCGTCATAACTATAGTGATATATTAAGAAAATGTGGGCACAGGCGTACATGCCTATCGTACAACTTACTTAAGCAACTTGCTCATATTATTATATTAGCTAGTTAGATATAACAGTCTTGAATATTCCAAGGAAAAGTATGACGACAACAGCGCAACTAACGCGCCCGAAAATGGCTATGATAATCGTGTTATTTTGAAACCGTTCGATTCAGTTCATGAATAAAATACGACTAAATACGAATCTTCAGAAACACCATTTGGTTCATTTACACAATAAGCCAATATATAAAAAAATTACAACCTACAATATTTTTATCATGAAAAACTTTCGATAAATAATCATATTTTCCAATCAAGGGTGCAAAGCGCGTTATGAAAACTCACTGAAGGACAAAACATCGATCGACTAAGCAAGTGGGGGTCAGTAAATATGGTGAGACCTTCTGTCAAGAGTCATTCACGAGTGCTTACGGCTTTGCGAATTGCAAACCGAAGCACATAAAAATAATGATCCGACCGGTCCGACTCCACACACCATTACATTGTTAACAAAAGTTTGTGTGAATAGGAATTTTAGGAAGGGTATTTCGAAAATGAATACATTCTTTTCATATATGAAGAATCATAATTCAATAAATGCTTTCTATTATTTCTTTTGGATTTTAATTCCTTTTAACTTCCTTTCATTTAATTATGTCTTATGCGAGTATTAGTTTTCGTTATCAATTTTTCCTCCCAAAAATTATTAAAAACAAGTTTTATATTTTTCTTCTGAATCCTTTATTATTTTTTGTTTAATTAATAATATAGAATAAAAAAATTTGTAAATTTTGTTTTATTATCCACATAAATTATAATTTTGCATTTTGCATCAATATTGAAATGGAAGAAATATGCTAATAATGTTTAAATTTATGAATTGAGACTCTTAATGTTCCCGTATGTCATAAATGAATTTTATTATATTCGTTTAACAAACATTGTTTTAAAGCGTGTAATGGATAGTGTTGAGTCTACATATTAATAATGATTTTTTAATTCTAAAATAAAGTGTATATCTGGGTGATGTGTATAGTCTGTACATTGATAATATATTTTTAAATCCATATTTTGTCTCAAAAAATATCGCAGTAATTCAATGATTAAATTGATGTATATATATTTGGCATACATTTGTTTATATGTACATGTTTATATGTTATATATATTTAACTGTAAAATATATTTTAAATTTTCTTACACCTAGATCTCCTTTCCGTAGTGAAGGTGATAATAACAACAAAATATAACTCTTTTTTTTTCTTCGACTCTCTGGCAGCATATTAAGGCAACGATTCTGATTATGTTTATCGCCTCTGGAAAATATTAAGAAAGGCGAAATATGAGTGGCACATGTCCTATAAGAGGTAAGCCTTAGTCTTTTCTCTTAAACATTTCTAACATATTGCAGGAAGTCTCAACAGGGGTGTTAATACTGTGCTATTTCTTACAATAAAAAAGCTCTTGTTTTTTCAGAAAGCAACAATCAACAATAAAAAACTCAAAGTAAATTATACTGACTTTTTTAACATACGTATTATTGAGCCGATTACAGCCATTCAGAACGTGAATGATACATCCTGACATATATTGACACTTTAAGTTCTAAACAAATCTCACGAAATGTTGTCCATGATTATATTATACCTGCCATAGTTAACACATAGACTACTTCTTATTTTGAAGTTTGAAGCGATTCCAGAATAATAACATCCATCTTTTATGATGATAATTTGGTACCTACTTGATAAGGTAGTAATTTGTAAAGAAGAGTTGCGATAGCATCAGGTCAGAGAAAAGTCTTAACGTTTTTATCAAGAATGCATGCAGGAGAACTCGAGAGCTAAAGACTGTCCTCAAAGGTAAAGCAGCTCTTGACGTAAGATATAACTGCGAAAAAACTTTTGAGCAAATAATGCGGAGAGTAATCTCTACGAAATTAAAAATTTTCGCTTCATCACAAATGAAAAACTACGCTATATCCCTATTCTGATAAAGACAGATGTACCTAAAACTTATATCTCTTAACGATCTATTCAATAAGCTAAGCTACATATTAATAAGGAGATCGTTTATCAACATACGGTAGGTTCCAGAACAAAGTATGCAATGATTCTGTTGCTACAAATTTTGTTTCTTATGGGATAGTAGTAAATAAGTCATAATTTACAGAAACTAGAATACAATCTAAATATGTAAACAAATTAAAATATTACGTTCACATGTCAGTTGAATCGAGAAGTGAACAAAAACACTTAATAGAAGACTGGAAAAATAGACTTTGGACTATCGGGTATCGTATCTATGTAATTATATGTATTTAGTACTTCGGACATGTAAGACTTTTTGATGAATCCACTAAGCTGCACTCCGGATAAATAGAATGTGTTTATGACATATGATAGCTCGGATTAAGAGTTCATTCACATGAATTTGATGTTTAAGATCCTTTATATCACAGTGAATATCACAGTTTATGTATTACAGTAAATGTAGACATATTTTTTGTTAGTTTATCCAAATAGTCTTATCTACTCATAAATAATGGGTTATTATTTATTTTCCATATGTCACAGATAAAGTCAAAGTTCTTTGCAGATCAAGGTAGCTTTTCTAGGCAATTCATTTCCTTTGCGTGAAATATATCAGTGGATATAACTTAACTATTTATTTAAAAACAAATTTGAAAAAAGAAAAACAAATTAGCAGATAATTAATTTGTCACAGCCTGTTACCAATTAAATGACAACTATATTTCATTTATTTATACATAACAAGCAAACGCATTAAAAGATCAAACTTATTGAAAATGTTGAATATTTTTCAAACCTTTGAAAATTGCAGTAGGAATCATGGGTAAGTTGAAAATAATGGAAATTTGAAGTTCAAGTTAAGAACCGTTTGGCTGTCAAAAAAAGTATTGGACTATTCCATTCAAACATGTGCGTTCATGTTTGGTTCTTATTTTGACAGGTTACTCGAAATATTGATGATTATTCACAATTAAATAAAACTACATGACGTAGTATTATTTCTACTTTCAGTAGTTCTTTACCACGACCTAGGTTTCATTGTATTATAATATCTTCAGGTGGGCTATTAGCAAAGATTAACTCTTAGGAACATCTAAGAGTCTTTATAAATTACAAAAACAATAGCGGAAACCGGGTTTGTGTGGGTTGTCCCACTGCTTACTTTAGTGAGTTTATTCTAGGAGAGCGGTGTAGGTTTTATTATATTTTCGAAAGTTATACAATAAACCAATATTTTAGTGAGGGTACTAAATTAAATTTAAATTATTCTATGAAGTTATACAATGCAAATATTTGGGTGTATGTAATAAAATGAAATGGGTATTATTCTCTGTACTATATTTTTACAATCAACAAAATTGTTCACGACGTACTCTACATGCGATATTTTGATAAAATGTGATAAATAAATAAAATGACATGTTGTGACATGCTTAAGCTTTACATAGTTTTTAAGAGAACAAAAACCGCCATCTAATCATTAATGACTCGAAATTACTAACACCATAGCATTTTTTTATAAATGGTTGACTGTTAGTATGAACTTATTTATCAATGAAATTAAATATATTTATTTTGTAAAATATGATGGAATTTTTATAGTTTTGCACCACCATAAATATCAGCATTAATTAAAAACAATTATGCCACTTGCAAAATAGATATAAGCAAAATCTAGCATGGAGGAAATATATTTTTTAATAATAGAAATTAGTCAGTTTGAATTTATATTTTATGTCTTATTAGTTGACCACCATTCCAAACGTCATTCCATCATAATCAATAAGCAAATAACTTAAAGCACAAAGCAATTATTCATCGGAATATTCTTAACACCCTGCAATATGAACGAAAGTATTTGAAATATACATAAGAAAGTATTTGTATAAAAGTACATGTAAAAGTATTTGTATGCATTAAATGGCACAAATGTCTGTTACAACTTTAATAAACGAGGTATTTCAGAATTCTTCCCCAATTCATCAACATTCCGGGTATCAAATTAGACTTTTCATCAAAAAATGTTAAACCACTTTAAACAAATATTAAGTAACATACGCATTGAAAAGTACATAATTGTAAAAAAACGAGTACATTTTTGGAACTTTTGCAGTACAATATTAATAAAAAAACGAAAACCGAAAACAAATAAATACGGGTAGCGCTACTACTATTTGAGATTTTTGGAGTCGGTGTCAAGCTGAATATGGTGCTGCTGTGTCTGTGTATATCTCATACATATTAAACTGAAAAAAAATATAAAAAAATTACTTCTTTTATATAAATAGTACCAGGTGACCGAGCGATGCTCGGTGTATTTTGAGTTTACCATAGGAAAGTGAAATTGCTTGTTTCATGGTATTAAATTTCATTTCCCCTTTCCCCTTTGCCTTGGTTTTCGGGTTCGGCCTTCGGTCTCGCCTTCCCGTTTACCTTCGCGTTCGCGTTCACCTTCGCATTTTCGCCTTTGCGTTCATGTCTTCACGTTCGCCTCCGTTTTCGCGCTCGCGTTCGCCTTTGCGTTTGCCTTTGCGTTCACGTTCGCCTTTGCCTTGGCGTTCACGTTCGCCCTCCGGTTCGCCTTCCACTCCGCCTTCCCATTCCTCTTCCCCTCCCCTCACCGTAACCCCCACCCCCCTTTATATATCTTCCCATTCACCTTCTTCTTACCTCCCCCTCCCCATGCTCCTCCTCCGCTTCTCCTTCCCCTTCACCATCACCTTTCCCTTCCGGTTACCTTCCACTACGTGGAGATATAGGGTAGCTCCCCCTACCCTATCTCTCCACCTTCCCTTCCCCTTCACCTTCGTCTTATCTCTACCTCCCCAACCTCCTCATCCACTTCTCCTTCCCCTTCAACCATCACCTTTCCCTTTCATTTACCTCCCCCTACCCATACCAATACACCCCACTTCACCTTTTCCTTCACCATCCCCTTCCCCTTCCCCTGTACCATCACCTTTCCTTGCCCTTACCTCCCCCTACCCATACCCCTACCCCTCCACTTCCCCTTCCCTTTCAGCACCCGCTTCTACTTCCGCTTCCGTTTCTCCTTCCCCTTTCTCTCCCCTCCTCTTCCTCTTCCTCTCCCCGTCCCCATTTTCCTATCCTCCACTTCACCATCACCTTTCTCTTCCCCTTACCTCCCCCTACCCATACCCCTACACACCACTTCCCCTTCTCCTTCCACTTCCCCTCCCCTTCCCCGGTCCCCATCTCCGCCTCTTCCCCTTTCACTTCCCTTTCCCACCCAGCCCTTCCCCACCCGTTTTCTTAGGTTTTTTCCATCCAAAAGTTATTAAGTCATAGAATACTGTTCATACTAATTTTGAAAATTTTAAATGGCTGCCATTTCCAAAATAACTAACCGGCATGGCTCATCTTTGGAATTATTCAATATAATTACCCACGCAATAAATATACCAAATTTCATCAAAAATGTTGGAGCCGTTTCCGAGATATACATACAAGAATTCCCCGTTTAATAGTATAAGATTTCAATGATTTGAAACATATATAATGTTTTAATAATGCAGTATTTTTTCAATATCACGTGTCATATGATATTGAATTGAAAGAGAAAATTATAAAGATACAAATCTAATTTTTCTAAAATTTTGTACAATTTACTTCTACACACAACGTTGAAAATGTCTACTACTCTTTTATCTCAAAAAGTTAATAAATCAAAATTATGAAAAGAAAGTATTAATATGTATTTACTCAAAGTTTATCGAAAAATGGTTAACTTTATCGCAAGGTAATAATTATAAAATACATTGTTATGCGATATCCACGATATTTTTATTCCTCTGAAAGATATTCTGAGCAATATATTTACATAGTGAATAGTAATATTAGTAAATAACCTAAAAAAAATTGACATGACTTTCAATATATGCCTAAGTGTACACGCAACACTTATCTTGTGAGGTCCAATCTTACGCAAGAGGTTTATTTAATAATTATCATGTTTCGTCATATCTCCGGAACCTATATCGTACTGAAGTTATTCAGATTTTCATTTATCAGCCAATAATCATAAATTAGGTTTTAAAAGACCAGAGTAACCTTGGTATCTCAACCTAACACGATATTCTATGGTAAATAATTCATTGTGCATACAACGAAACTATATGACCAACTTCATAGACGCATGTAGTTCATCCACTCTCTTTGTTTATTGAAATGAATCTCACCTAAATTCTATACTTATTTTCTCTTAATTCACCTAACTTTTAAATTCTTCGCTTGTTTTAACCTAAATTCTAACCTGGCAATCAATTATCCTTCCGTATGTGTTCTTCTTCATCATAACAAATATATGCATAATTATTTATAAGCATAATTTTTATTTTAAAGATCTCCTTGCAAAATATTGTTTTTCATAATCGTCAACTCATTTTCTTTCTAATTTGGTTATCGAATCTCAAAACCTACAATGTAAGAGACTCTGAATTGATGCAATTAATCAAACGTTGTAAAAGTAATTACGTTACTACATATTACTCACTAGATGAATTAAAATTTAAGTGACAATATCACGAAACTACCTATTCTATTTTTAGTCAAAAACATGTGTGATAATTATTGCATCGTCTTTCTAGAAGAACGTACGTATCGTATTGGGCAAAATAATTTTCGAAATTTGGATAAATTTGAAAAAAGAAATGTTAATCAATTTTATGATACTATAATTGTAAACCCAAAGTAATAAGGTTAGAATCCCTTGAAATAAAAGGGACCCTTCTAACTTTTTCTTCTATTTATGCCATTCCATGAACGCTATGATGATCATAATGAAATTGTATAATAATCTATTAACCTAAATAGTTATTTCCATCATTAAATTATTCTCATGGTCACGTGAACTTATAATTTAGGAGACAAAATTAATCTTCCCAAGGTTTTGTATTATTAATACACCCTTTTTATTGAGTTGCATAATTGAACTAATATAAACTGAATGTACTAGTTGATATTCGTATAAAATTGTCTCAAGAAAAAAAAACGCGAAGTACTGCAGAGCACATTTTTATTTGAAATTACTATATTACAGTACTTTTCTGGAGAAGGTGAAAATTTAGAAATAATTGCAAATATTGTTAATTATGAGATTAATGGCGTGAAAATAATGAATTTGGGGCTTTCATATTGAACAGAATTATTACTTATTTTCCATTTGCAATTAAATTAAAAACGTGCACTCTGGAAAAATTAATTTCCACTCTGTAATAAGATTTTTTTGATAACTGAAAGAATGAAGTAAATAATATTCAATAAACTTGACTTACTATTCGTCCATGAAACAATTTTTTATGATGATTTTAATATAATTATTAGAGATTTCCATTTTTTATCATCTTTAGAATTAAATTAATAATAATAATAAATTAAATTTATACAGCAAACTGTTATTTGCATTATATATTTATTCTATGATTTCCCGAGTTAACCAACTTATCTATTTTTTCTGTGAGTAATTTCTATAAAACATTTTTACATTCACTCCTTTATGGATATTTCTGTAAGCTAAGATGTTTCAACCATAAGTTCCCAAAAGCATGCTTCATCAAATGTGATAGAAGCAAGAGTCGTGAAAGTAAAATTAGAACGATACGAATCATATTTTTCAATGTTATTTACAGATTCACATTCGTTCAGTTAAATAAAATATCCGTCATTGAAATGAAACTGCACCGATTAGTATTTAGATTCTTTTTCGATTTGGCAACTTCACATATATATATTAAGTAACTAAAATAATAAATAGTAAACACAAAATAAAAATTAAATCCTAGAGGATGCAAATTGTATTTTTTAAAGGCATAATTAAACATTCGAACACAATAAATTTAAGCATAACATAATAATGGATATAATAAAAATATTTCACGGTGATAATAGTTTTAATAACACTCTTAACACATCACACCTAAATTTGCATGTAGTCACGCACGCACACACACACACACACACACACACACACACACACACACACACACACACGCGAAATATATCCGCATACAGTTTCGCTGTACGCATAATTGAAACATTTAACACTTCCGCTCTTTTGCACATACATTCATACAGCGCTAGTTCCCTACATTCTATATTCTTACAGGAATTTGACTTTATTCGCAACGTAATAAGTCAGTCAAGGCCCGTAAGGCGTTGGTCCTTTCTATCAGGCCCATTTCTTCTACTTGCACTTTACTCTGTACGGAAAGACTTCGATTTTATCGTTACGATGTTCGCTTTTCAGTAACAGTACCTATAAATATTTCATATGTATATATTTGCTTTTGTCAATTTGCTATCTTCTCAATTATACATTATTACTCTTTTCTGGGGATTTGTAGACTTGAATCAAGGTCGAAAATTAAAATATTCTCCCTTAAGGTAATAATCAGAACGCGAATAAAACTTACGGAACCAAATATTGCAAGTCACTAAATAAATGGTACGTTTTATTGGTGTGTTGGGATACATGTAGTGGCGCTTTCGGTAATTATTTCGTGATTTTAAAGGATAAATTACTTTTATATTTACTATTAGGAATTCCTTTTATTGTTTAGTTTGGGAATTAAAGTAAATGTCACATTTAAAACGTTTCTAAAGCCCGTTTTCATAGCAGAGAATTTTTATTTTCACATTCTTTTTTATGTAATATGGTCGTAAAGTAATCGATAATATCGGCGAGTTTAATTGCGTAGAGTACAACAAAACGACATTTCAATAGAAATGCCTCTCTTAAATATTTTGTATTGCATAAACAAAAGCGAACATAGACAAGTATGGATGAGTAGGTCGTAAATGGAAAGGAGCGCGTGCTATCCACTTTCTGAGGGCGTCAAAAATATCGCGTATAAAAATAAGCGTCGCATCTATTTGGTGTATCATATACGGAGTGAACTCTTTGAATCGAACTAATTTCTCATCGTTCCATTTCGATTTGAAGCAAAAGAAAAAAGAAAAAAAATATGTAAAATTGAATATTTTTACTATATCATATTGAAAACGATGTCAATGTACTATTTTCTTCAATCGTTTATTTTGCGTACCTGAATCATACATCTTTTCCGCTAACACCCGGAGAACATCACAATAAAACATGTAATTAAACGTAAAAAACTACTAACGCATTTGTCACATTTAAATCTGTTTTCCTTATTGTTATTTCTATATTCACATTTATCAAAAACCTAAGAGATCTATATTTTCAATTTATTGATACGAAACATGGTTTGGGAGAACTATAGACATAAAGAGAAGGGCGCTAAAGTGCGACGACGTGATTATCAGCGAGTGTTTGATGCAATTTACGTTTGTCAACAGCAGAAATGTGGATTCAATTTCATTGTTATGTTAGAACTTAAGATAAGTTTAATACGTTCGTGTTTACCGTCGAGAAAATTGACGAGGCAGTGTTAGGTGATTTTAATTAGTGCACCCGTATTAGGGAGTAATATTTTAGAGATAAAATCGTGCTTTTAATTTCTCAGACTGGAACTTTATTTATGATATGTTTAAGGAATATTGCAAGTAAATATTAATAACTCTTTTAACATTTTGATATATATTATGCCACTTTCCACTATAGTAGGAAAGAAAGCGATGAAGAGCGTCATATTATATTTATACATTTACTTGACGTCACGAAATTAACTCGAAATTGGATATTTTTTTTCGAACCTCCTCATCAGACAAGTCGCTCATGTATAGTCACGAAAATGTACGACAGAAGTAATTATGTGATAGTGGAGGAAATTCTATCACACTATGAAACAGCGTCAATGCACAAATTTGTCTAATATTACATCTCCAATATTAGAATATGGAAGGTATCTTTTGCTCTTTTGCATTCATACGGGTATATTTTGTTCGTACAGGTAATTATTGTATGCACATTTCCTGTGAATGCTGCAGTGTTGCTTCATATGTGAGATGCACCATCAATAAAGTTATATTAAATATCTTAACACTAATTTTATTATACACTTTGCACTCACCATCCACAGCTTGGCTGCGACATCAGTGGTCGCAACCCAAATGTGAAGTTCAGTACTCTTCGCCTTGGAAGTAAAAATTGTATTTAATTTGATACTTTGTACTAGTTTTAACTAATATCCATGTTGAAATGAAGAAAATTTGGAATAAGTTTAATTTTTTTTAAAAGAATCAATTAAACAAGAATTATACCATATCGTTTATTATAGTTTTCCAATATAATTGCTTTGCTTTGATATTAAACATTTAATAAAAAAAGGAGCAAGGTTGCTTCATAATACACTTGAAAAAAGAAATTAAACTTATGAAAGTAAAAAACTTCGCTCTGCAAGACTTGAGAGAAAAGATATTTTTTCAATAAATAAATCAATTTTTACTGCACAAATTTAACGGTATCCTGTACAAACGTCAAAAATGTATTTATTGTAAATGTTATATATATTGAAATAAGATTTTGCAGTCTTATTACTTGTACCAAAAAATGTATTTAAAAAGTTAGTGATGAAATACTCTAATGGTTCCAATTATAACCTACTGCTAAATAATAAAGACAACGGATAATTTTTATAATTGTCAAATTTTTTACTACTTTTTACCACTATTTTTAAGTACTGAGAGGTATAAAATACATTTAATATTTTGAGAAAATATCTATAACTTTTTAAATAAAAATAATAAATTTTTTCTCCACTTTAACAAAATAATGTAAAAATTCTTAGGCAAAACACCAATGTACTTTATGTTCATTATTCCAAAAATGAAATAAATTTTGGATATATCATCAGCCAGATTAATTAAATATTAAAACATAATGAAGAATTGTTCTGGGGGGAAAGCCCTCAACACTATTTTGTGACATGTTTTTAGTGTTTAAAAGAATAGAATTTTCAACATATAACTTTTTGAAATAAATAATTATTCATTTATATTGTTTGAATAATTTAACAATACGCTTATCAGAAATCATTAATATTTAATATACCGAAATTCTGAATGAATTACTTTTTTAGAATTTTGTACCAATCACCACCTCTATCCTAACGTCTTTTCGATAACCAAAGCTCAGATGACAGATGAAATACGATACACAAATGACCCTAATTTTAAGTTTTGAAGATAATAAATTTTAAGTTTTCGCGTATATAATATTATGAAACGTGTTAAATTTTTGTTACTGAAAAAAAAATTAGCATGGTATATGCTCTATTCCAAGTAATGTCAACGGTTCCAATCAAAACTGTCAAGTACGTTATGAAAGCTTACTGATGGACTAAACATCATTCGACAAAGCAAGTGAGCGTAACTGGATGCGACGAGAGCTCCTGTCAAGTGTCTCGTGAGTGCCTGCGGTTTTGCGAATTGAAGCACGCCGAAAAAAATAATGATCCGACCGCCCCAAATTACTTACAATTCCATTGCGAAACGAAAGTTTGTGTGGATGGAATTCCTGGATAGTTTATTTCTTAAAATGTATACATTTTTTATATGTTTATTCGTATGCGAAGAAGAACATGTCAACAATTATGTGTCTTCATATTTCATTAAAAAGCCACCTATTATTGTCGAGAATAGGCACACGAATAACTTCAAATTTTACTTCAATATTATTTAGCCAGGTTTTATACATTACGGATTAAATTAATTTTTGGGATTCGTAGTTTCAAAAAATTAAAACACTTATATAAGATCACTCACGTGTTCGTCCGTCCGTCCTTCACAGACATTTTTTCCAGATATCGCTTGAAGTAGAAGCTTTAAATTTGGTATAGTAATAAAATATATTAAAATACAAATATCTCAGCAGCTAAAACTTAAAAAGATTTATTTTAAATTTCTAGAGGGTTCAGATTAATTTTTTATTTTTTTTTTATTTTTTACATTTTTTTTTATATTCACAGCCGATTTTCTTAGAAATCATTCGACGTAGAAATTTTAAATTTGGTACCGTGAAACATCTCATTAACTCAGCTAACTTTTGAGGGGTTTTCATATATGAATTAAAGGCTGGGTCAATGAACGTCTTAAATTTTCACAACTAAATAAAACTACGTGATGTAGTATTGTTTCTACTTTATTTAAATTTTTTAACACGAACTAGGTTTCGTTGTATGACAACATCATCAGGTGACAATTTTAAAATAAACTTTGCTAATTGCCCACTTGAATTTGTTGTCATACAACGAAACATAAGTCGTGGTAAATAATTTAAATAAAGTAGAAATAATACTATATCAAGTAGTTTCATTTAACTGTGAATAATTAATTTCTACAAAATTAACGCCACATATATTCAATGTCTTAATATAATTTGGTGTATTATGAAAAGGCTTTATTCAAAAGACTTGTTAAGAGTAATAAAACAATTTTTTATCATTTTTAATTGCATGTTTAAAAAACTATTCAAAAAAACAAGCGTAAAGATACCATAAACTCTCTCTCCTTTCTTTCCGAAAATTTTGAGTCAAAAATCATTAAAAACCGAAGTTACAAAACCTGATTACTATGTACACTTAATTATTTTTAAGTAACTAAACATCTACGGAAGCTTCGTAGTGCGAACACTGCTCATTCTTGACATTTTTTTTATTTAGGTTCTTAAAAAGAAACCGAATTGAAACAGGCAATATGTAAGCAAAGTAGCATTTCTTAAAAAGTCAACCTCTCTATTTATCCTTCTGCATATCTAGATGATTTATTATTAATAATTTATCTCTATACTCGATCATTTATTAAATGATCCATCGCTCTTTTCTTTTCTTTCTATGGCAAATTTTGTCTATATAACTTTCCGTCTATATTTCAGTCAATACGGGATTTTTTTACTAATGTAAGAAAAAGTTCTGGAAAGCTGAATTTTTGAATTAGTCTTTATTTTGATCTACTAATAATATTCTTAAAAAGTACCCGAAGTTCATCCTGGAACTTTACTAGTGGATTAAGTAAGATTAATTTTTTTTAAAACACAAAATACCATAAAATTCTCTGTCAAAAAGTTTGTACCTTTTTTACCGTAAAGCTATTCGTTTCGAAGATATACCATTAATTAAGCATAAAAAAAAAGTGTGCATCCGTATATTTAATATATATTTTATAAAAGTGCATTAATTTATTAAATATATATTTTTTTTGGATTAACTTTTAGAAATATTTAAAATAATTTGTAGAGAAACTAAGCGATGAATATTTGATTATGTACAGTAGTAGGTTATTGTGATTAAATCTCTGTGCAACATTGAAGAGCAGATGGAGAAATGAGGTTCTCTAACTACGTACTATATTTATATTTTATGAGTGCATTATTGCATTATTCGCTCTCAGTGAATTTTATGACGATAAATCATCACAGTTTTTTTTTATAAGCTCTGATGGTAGTTTCATCGGACGTGTTAAAACACTTTACTATTTATTATAATATATTATTAATAATATTTTATTGATATTTACAAATGTAGCTCTAAAATGGGCGGCAACTGCTTTATTTATTTTAAAGTGCCATTGCATGATGAACCTGTTGTTCTTTAGCATGAAATATAGACTTTAAGAGACGGGAAAAAAGAATAAAATGACAACAAAATATAGCACATACGGAATGATATTCTTATTTTCTGTTTTTGTATTTCCACTTTCATTTTGAATAAGATTGAACTTACCGGTCAATGCATATTTTTAGCTTCGATTTCAGTGCGCATTGGATTACGTCTAAGCAAAATTACGTTTTAATTTTGCAGGGTTATGTTTCCTTTAACTTATGAAACGAGGCTGATAAAACAAGGAAAAGAGAAAACCTATATTCAAACGCTCTATATTTTCATTTCTTTCAATAGAAGCTTTTAAAAATTCCGTGACTCCAGTTGCAGAACAAAATGGTAGCGAGTTGACATTCACTATAAAAAATCGAATTACTTTAGGGTTAGACTTGCTTACGAGGGAAGCCAATTAACAGTATCAATATTTTCTATTGTTCGGCTGATTCTTTTTAGTCCTGTAGTTGCCATAGGAGAGATATTTCACACATCGAAAACAATAATCACCTCCAATATACGTTGAAAAAATTTTTCAAATATTTGGACGGAATATACTCTACACGAATTAACAATTAAAATAAAATTTATTGAAAAACTGATTCTGAATTTCATAAGAACTAAAAGGGACTTGATTATGATTTATTTCATTAGCACAAAATATAAAGCAAATTTAAAAACAAGGAATTAACTAAATGACTTTTAATAAAGTTGAAGGGTGGCATACTATATTAGATTCAGCTGTATTAATGATTCTCGAAGAGATTCAAACTATAATAAAGCAATAGTGGATGTGCTTCAAGGAAAATTTACCGCATGTTCGCTGAACAACGAATAAATGTACGGAAAAACTTTTTTTACAGAATTTTATTTTCTTTTATATTTATAAAGATTATTTTTTTTCGAAAAATCTATAATTGTCAAAAATCAAGATAATCGCGAAAAAAAGAAAAAATAAATCTCTTTCGTATTGCATAGGAGAGTAAAATAAAGATGTCTCGAAAAATTATATTTTCCCAACCGCTTGTTTTCTAAAAGCTTATATATATATATATATATATATATATATATATATATATATATATATATATATATATATATATATATATATATTTATATATATATATATATATATATATATATATATATATACATATATATGCATGTGTGTTCGTGTCTATATATGTAGACTTGAATGAAATGACTAATATATATGCAAATCTGAGTACGAGATAAATTGGAATCTGATAACAAAATATTATTACTAAAAATATTGTATTAATTTAGTTAATATTGAGATTCAAACTTAAATGGAAAATGAGGAAAATACGTTATGAAAGATCAGCTTCATAAATTTATTAACAATAATCGTTGTTGTAATTTATTAAAACAATTGTCCTCGATAATTTCAACCTCACTTAAGACATAATACTTCCTTGCCTTCTGCGCTGTTTTCCTTCGTTCTTTCATCTTAACTCATGTCAGTATTTATATTCTAATTTTGTCTATTTTAAATATAACTTGCTGTCATTACAATTTATTAACGCTTTAATTTTTCTTTGTGTATAGGTATATGACATACTTTACTTCATGATATCCCTTACAGACAATGAGACGACTAATTTTTGAAGACGTATTTTTATAGTGGGCTGGAAGTAATGACTCACGTAGCCACAGTAATAATAAGTACGTCATACATACCAAATATTAAAGTTTTATAAATAAATTAATTTATTAATAATTGGTACAGAAATCGGAAACCATAATAACAATAAGAAGCTAGTACCAGATGAAGAGAGTATAGATCTAATTACAAAATTTAGAGAATTGAAAATTTTTCTTGTAACGAATTTTTGCACATAAATTTCACATCTAATTATGTCATAGTTCAATTAGGAATATCGTGGAAACTTATTTTTTTCTTTGTGCATATCCAAAATTTTGTTTAAAAATATTTGATTTTACTAAGTTACTCTTTTTCAGCACTAATTTGAAAATTAATTCACAAATTTAACAAACGTCATTTAATGAGCATTTACTTCGCTATATTATATTGGTATTCTAATGATGTCAGAGTTTTGTAATGAAGAAGAATAAACAAGGAACCATTCTAGCGTTGTAATGTTTATCCGTCCATCTGTCCTCCTATTCCTTTTTCCGTACCGATAGAAGGAAAACCGTCAGTACGGATACAAGAATGACTTCCATGTCATTCTCTTATTTATGTCGTTACTGTTATCGGTAAGGATGGAAGAACAAGAGGACAGATGAAAGAGTGTTATACAAATACAGATAATATTCAATCAATTTTCTGACTATCTTTTTACTACGAATTCCAATAATCTCTGCAAATACGAATGTAACGTAAATACGATTTGAATGTACAATTTGAATGAACGAGAGATGCCTTTTTATACTCAACCGCGCTTTTTTCATGTTTAGATTTAATATACAGGTAAAGTAGATTATTTCAATAAAAATACCCGCAGTATTTAAGATCAAAAGTATATTTCACGTAGCATCGAGAAGAATTTTTTCCTTCATTGAAATTAATGTCGACATTTCGAAATATGTTTAATGGCAAGGTGCGTGTCGACTGAATAAAATTATTTCATTGTTTTAGGTGAATTTCTTGGTTCTTATACTGATAGTGAATTTATACGGAAACTTACCTAAAATTTTCCTTTTTTATAGCTTTTGTAAAAAAAATTAATGATATTTATTTCGCGCTAAATTACACAAAAAATATCTTGAATTTATTTGGCGTTAATTTTGTAGAAATTCATTATTCACAATTAAATGAAATTACGTGATGTAGTATTGTTTCTACTATCTTTAATTTCTTTACCACGATCTAGATTTCGTTGTATTACAATATCTTCAGGTGGGATATTAGCAAATATTCTATCTTTGCTAATATCCCACCTGAAGATGTTGTAATACAACGAAACCTAGGTCGTGGTAAAGAAATTAAAGAAAGTAGAAATAATACTACATCACGTAGTTTCATTTAATTGTGGACAAAAATTATCATTTTTAATTTGTTTGTTTAAATTTTGAAGCAGACATCTGAAGGGACGGATAATCAATTTCTGACGCAATTCCCTAGAGAATAATACCGTTGAGAAACTTATTGGAATATAATGATAAAAGGGATTTAAAAGAGGAAAAGGTGTAAGCTTGTTGAGTATCAGCAAATCAATATTGTTGTTTGCACTTCTTGGCTGTGAATTTTTTCCGACAACACTAGACTCAATAATCTTTATCGACGCTAAACTCAATAATGTGCAAGAATCTTATCTTATTATCCATTTTATATTTTATAACATTCCGACATTTTCTTATTGTCTTATTCCCTTTTTTTATGGGATTATTGAGATTACAAACGAATGCGTAAAAATTATTTTTACGAGTATCCCGTGTTGATAAGATGAGAAGTTTCAAAATGAAACTTGGATGAACGAAAGTGACTAAATAGTACTTATGATGCATTATTAGGCTTTTAAAGGGAAAAATCCTTTAAAAAAAAATGGAATCTTAGTAATTTCACCAACATTTCGATCTATCTGTCCGTCATAGCCGTTTTTTGGAAACTGACTCATATAGAAACTTGAAATTACGACGGTGATACGGCTTGTATATTTACCCGCAAATTTTTTAATAGTTATTCAGTACTTGAAAATATTTACATAACAAATTTAGGGGAGCAAATTTGTTTTTAAAAAAAAATTTTAAAAATCCCTAGTCTAGTTGGAAAAGGCTTCAAAAATATTTTTGTCATAATTTTATTTAATTTACCTTTATCGATGTACTGAAAACCGTATTGAAAATATGTCAACAAATGGTGTCGATACTACCAAGCCTAAAATCATTGAAAGATACAGAATTCACAGGAGCCTACGTAACGGTTGTAAGTAAATTACGATTCTAGATGTCATCATTTTCTTGATGTCATCTACTTTCTTTTATTTTCATTAAATTTTTAGTGCAGTAGGAAGTCCGTGGTATTGATAATTATTTATGATAACTAAAACAATTTCACTATATATATAACATTATGTACGTGTATATATATATATATATATATATATATATATATATACGCATATATATAAACATTCCTCCTTAGATCCCTTAAATCTCTGAAAAAAGAAAAGTAAAGAGAATACAAATATTTTCATACGCGGTATTTGCGATGTGTTAATGGGTTAACAAAAAATAATAAGGTATAGTTAATAATAGAACGTGGGTATTAAGTTTTTATATGAAATGCCTAATTGAAGAAATTTTCATTGTTTGCTGTATTTTATTTACATTAACATCAGTGCATAATTTACCATTATTACATCGTTGTCGTCGTCGTCCCTCCTCATTAGGCATTAACCAATATTTTACTAGTTCCTCATAAATATGAAATATGCGTGATAAATACTTAACTAGATACCACTCGGGGATAGAAGTCAACCACTTTAAATAATTATAATTCAAGATGAAATTCAAAATAATAGAAGTCGCGTGTAACTCAGTACAAGTGGCAGAAGTGAAATTTTTTTTGGCGATCTAAACTTCAATTTGTAAGTATATATTAAGGGTTAAAACGGTAGGGGGGAGAGAGAGACTTAATTTGAGTTCATAGGTTGTACTAAATTCGTATTAAAATATTTTAATTCTATACGTTCAAACCAATTAATAAAATACCATTACACGTCGACGTAAACGTTTAATGAAATGGTCTTGTAAATTTACATAGATAAATGCCATTTAAAAAATAGCCAAACCAAAACACGGGTACATGAATCTGAAGGGAGTCGAGATGTACTGTTCCCGTTGCAAAATATATTTACGACAACAATATACGCAGGTTCGTTGTAGATTTAAATAAATTAAATTTATTTTTGCTAGTCTTATAATTGACACGGAATATTAATAATCAGATAATTCATAAATCGAAAAATTTTGACAATTTACTTTCGACACACATAGCGTACAAAACAGCTGATAACATCGCAAATATATCAGATCAAAATATTTTTTTTCTGATTACTTTACATTTTATTAGACATTTAAGCAATCTAAGGAAGAGTGTTTATGTACATATTTATTATAGTTTGTTGACACGAAACTTGCTTCAGAAGAAATACGACACAATGCGAGTGGCGCTAAGTGGGGAGGCGTAGTCATAAGTGTTTGACTCAATTTACGTTTGTCAACAGCGGAAATGTGGATTCAATCCCATTATTACGTCGGAAATTCAGGCAAATTTAATACGTTCACGTTTGCTTAGGAGAATGTTGGTAATATTAAGAAATGTGACTGCGTTGGTGGAGAAATTGTTTCGAAAAAATAACCTACTTTTAATTTGCCAAGGTTTATAAAGACTAAGTCACAAATTCATTATCAGCAAAGATCTTTGCTAATAGCCCACCTGAAGATGTTGTAATACAACGAAACCTTGGTCGTGGTAAAGAACTTAAAGAAAGAAATAATACTACATCACGTAATTTCATTTAATTGTGTAAAAACTTTATGTAACAATACTAAAATTATGATGTTTATCTGGTTAAAAACTAGTCTATACGCTAGTTAAATTCACAGTTCAAGTGACTAAATAAAGTGTCATTAAAATCTATTCAGCCGTTTAGACGTGAATAAGTAACACGTATCAATCATAAAATCTTACGAGTTTTAATATAATATAGTTTAATTTAGCATAGTTTGATTTATGTTATACAACTATCACATATTAATATTAATACATTCATTTTTATATATGTTTCCATATTTACATAATTTTCCAACACAGTGGGAATGAAACCAATGAAAATATAGTACAATGTAAGTAAATACAGATTGATCCTACGTAAGAAGTGTTCACGCCATGGCAAAATTGATTATATTGTTTTCATATTTGACTATAGTATAAATATTTAGACTATAAAGTATTAGTGATGAAAATAATATTACATTTCACGAATTTTTTTTTATTTTTTAGTATGCACTCGATACTAGAAGTATAGACTTAAAAGTTCGTCGATGCCTGCGACTGGCCCACCTTAATATTTTATTAGCTTTCCCGTTAAATTATATCACCACCGTCATTATCATGGTGTATCATATTGATCGGTACAGCCTTTGACAACTCAGCGTATCGCAGGTCTCGGATTCGATTCTCGACCGTTCATCGAGCGGGGCTGTGTTGTTCTGATTGGCAGTAAGAAATTGCTTTTGTAGTAATAAGTCCATCATATTTATTAATTATAAACGTTAAAGTTTAAAGTTCTTAAACAAGTAAAAATAAATAATTATATGATAATTTATCTACTTTATAAAAAAAGAAAAATTTTAAGAAGTACTCTTTATTGAAAGTGCATTTTTCGCCATTTTCTTTTATTTCTTTGAAATCAAACATTGACTATATATTTTTGATTATTAGTAAAGACAGCCCATGGGGTTTATTTAATCTAACAAATATTTTCTAGAGAAATTCATTTTGGTAACGACCCATTTGATTTAATTTTTTCCACGTAATTTGCTTTTTTTTTCGAAACACTCGATACATAAAAAACCTTTTAAGTACGAACGGGAAATTCATACTACAAAAGTTTCGCGCACACGTTGGTATATTTATATATTAATACGTGAAGAGAAACATTGTACCTCTTTTTAAGTTGCGCACGGAAGAGTATGAGATTTGGCATAATTAAGCTTATATGGAGAAGCAATACAGGAAACTAAAATGTATGTATAGTATGTGTCACAAATACATTAAATTATATATCACAAATACATTAACAGATTCATTCTTTACGTTCATACTGTAAATGTCAAACAAATAGTTTGTGGTCAAACAATCGCACGGAGTAGAGATTGTCGCCAAAGAATTTTAAAATTGATTAAGTTTCACGTAAATGTATAACGTTAAAACTTTAGTGAATTACGGTCGAATTTCGACCAGTGGGCGACCACGAGTATGTATGAAGATTTAAGGGTAGTAAATACTTTATATGTAGGTACTTTCATTAAATTTACAAATACTATTAATATTTCTCACCTGTAAACATATTGCCTAGTATGTTTTTAACCGGCGTGAAATGTAAATTTTTAAGAAATAATAAAATCTACAATTATCATTATAGTTTTCCAGTAAATAGATGCTTTTATGGAAATGCTGCTTTTACTGAAATTTTAAAAATTTTAATTTATTGGTTTCGGAGTTAAGGGGAGGAGGATAAAGTTTTTTGGAGATTTTTGAAATCATATTTGATAATAATTATCTGCATAATAAAATTCTGAAAATAATTTTGGTACCTTCCTAAGTTACTTTTTCGTTTAAGATTTGACATGGTACTTAAATATATATTCTATCATTATGTTGAATCACGATTTTTTTCGTAAAATGGTTTTTGCAAAAAATAATTGTGGACATTTTCAACAATGTTACAGAAATTGTTACTAACGTTAATAAAATTCTGATATCTAAGATAAATAAAAAGTAGTTGTGGAACCGCTACGAGTCACTTTTCAATTGATGTTTGATACGATACAGAAAATTGAAAGAAAGTAGAATTTACTTACTCCCACTCAAACTTTTACATCAATATTTTCTAGTGTATCACAAGTATCAAGTATATCATGAAAGCTCTCTGATGGCTATCAATTGAATAAACAAGTAGAGTAGACAGAACATAAACTCTTCTGAAGTGTGGCTCATGAGTGCCTATTGTTTGAGATTTACCAACTGAAACATATAGAAACTATAATGATTCGACAGCCTCGACCGTACTCACCATTGTATTGTTAAAGAAAGTTTAAATGGATGGGGATTCTAGAAAGCGCAAATATGGAAATGAATTCGTTATTTCAATTGTTAAATTGTATGCAAAGACTTATGAGTAGATGTTAATATTTATTTTTTGTGATTATTACTTTGTTTTTTTCCTATGATAATTTTTTCTTAAAAGATTTTGGTACTCAAAACGTAATAATAAAAATAATGTTTTCATGTTTATAACACACATATGACTAGTTTTTTAATTATTATTTGATACTGGTCTTCCAGGTAATATTCATTATGAATGCGTTTCAATTTTGTCTATATATTAATTTAACAAAAGCGGAAATTGAAGCAGATAATCAATGTGTTTTAGAATTTATATGTTTTCTAAAAAAACACATTCTCATCATATAATCACATTCTCAACATTTCATATCATCCATTTAACTATCTGAAATCATTATCTTTTTGTATATTTCATATTTTTAATATACCATTTATCAACCTAATATCTTTCAGTTAGTTATCTATTTACATACGCCACGATCTATGTAGCTAAGTCAAATTCATACTGATAAAATTCGACTCGATCTTATCATTTCATGCCAGGTATTTTTTCCACAGGCCTGACAGGTAAAATATATTTTTTGCAGATCAAGTTTAATTGTTTTTCAAGACCATTTCCATATGGAAATGGTCATATGGAGTAGTCTAGTAATATATTGAGATTAAAAGTAGTCTAGTAATATATTGAGTACTGTAGTCTATTAAAGAAGTAGTAAAAGCATAAATCGTTTATGTATTATCTCAGAAATTGTTGCCCTCTAAAAAATTTAGGGATACAAACCAAAATCTCATAAGTTTAATTGAATCAGCGCAGTGTGGTTAATATATTTTCACATCAGGCTTTACGACAATTGTTATCTCGCAATTAGATCAATTTGATTTTTCTTTTTACCGAAAACAATTTTAGTTTAAATGCAGAAAATTTATATGAAGCCGCGCGCAAAATCTAAAGTAACTAAATATGAAGTGATAGCAGAAATAAATAAAAAATAATCAAATTCATAAAGAGTAGTAGTTATTTGTAAAAAAATTGAAAACCTTTGGAATGTTTAATTACGAAATTGAAGCGTGCGAGTTTTTGACTAAAAAAAATATTAATGAAACTAAGACATTTATTTCTAATCACTTCTTATATTTAATTCGTGCAGAAATGTTTTAATGTTGGCAAAATAAATGGAAGGATTGTTTGAAGAATATATATCTTGCCGCATATTTTGTCCATAATAAAATAATCACTACTTGAGGTTAAAAAAATACATTGCCTGTAATTACCTGCTAACAGAGCACCGGATCTGCTTAAGTTTCACCATATCGCTGATGGCAAAACATATTCACGTTTTTCAGCATCTCCAAGATATTTCGAGAAGTTGTTTAGTCAAAATTTCGCTGGACACCTGGATTGTACTTTAAATTCACACTTTAATCAAGGCGAGAGTTACCTATATTTTTTACTACGTGTCTTTCAAAATACCAAACAAGTGTATTGAAATATATTACGCATTTTCCAAATTACTGAATAATCGTATTGAAAATTCTTTAGTATTTAGACAATATGTGGTTAGGTTTATGAAGGGTGTGCACTGGCACAATTATTCATTGCATTTGAGGGAGTGAGTGAGTGCATACTTCTTTTCCTTGGGCATATACATATTGATTAACGCGATTTTATGAGAGGCCTCTATATTTGGGTTCTTTTTTCTTAATTGGATGTTCAAAAACAATGTCGTGGGATTCTAGTTAGCTTACAATATTTCAATAATTATTTTTATTACATATTTTTTTATATTACATTTTTTTTACCGTATAGTTTTAGTACTCCGAAAATAATTATTTTTAAACTTATTGGGTCTGCAATTCACAAAGCGGTAGGCTGTATAGAATGAATACTCGACAGGAGTTCTTGTTGCATCCTTTAATATCTACCTTCTCCAAAGATTCATTTTTAGAGACATTCAGCTAACTTTTGTTTTGTTTTTGACGTCTTGTTTTGGGATGTATGAAGTTTTTTTTAAAAGTTACACGTGTCCACAATTAAATGAAAGTACGGGAGGTAGTATTATTTCTACTTTCTTTAACTTCTTTACCACGATTGCTAAGAGCTTGCTAATAGATGTTTGCTAATAGCTTGCTAATAGATCTTTGCTAATAGCCCACCTGAAGATGTTGTAATACAACGAAACCTAGGTCGTGATAAAGAATTTAAAGAAAGTAGAAATAATACTACATCACGTAGTATCATTTAATTGTGAACAATGAATTTCAAAATATATTCAATAGTTACACGTGTATTTGGATGAATTTAGATATTTTGAATAATAAACGTCGAAATATATTTATCACGTTCTTTGAAATGGATCTCTTAATATGTCTGTTTATTTACTTATTTATTTTGCTTATACATTGTGTACTTTAATGTGTCTAATTGATACATATAGTAGACTTACTTCTACGAGGACAGTCTCGTACAGCCAAACAGAGCACCAGGCCGGCCCCACTCGATAAGCGGCCCAGAATTGAATCCGGGTCCCTGCGGTGCGCAGCGCAATCATAGGCCTTATGCTTTATGATCAACTCAACACACCACGACGATGACGACGTATTAAGTGTAATGAAGTAGAATGATATCATGGAAACTTAAATTTTCTGATTTTGATGAGTGTGTGTATACACACATACACACACACGTCGCACGCACACAGGTTAAAGGACTAATGACAATAAAATAATTTCGTGAAATTAAAACTTACTATCTTAAAACTTAAGTAAAAGATTAAAAAAGGTAAAAATTAATTAATTGTAAAAAAACAAAGAACGAACACACGCTTTTGCAAAATACTGCAATGTAGCCAAAAAATAATTATCGAATCTGTTTTCTCTTTCTACTCAGTAAAGACTTTACTGTAAGCCATGTTTGTTATTGAGTATAATATATGAGAGTAAAAGGGTGGAGCGCTTTTTCCAAAAAAAATTTTTTTATTCTCAAAGTTTGAATGAAAATGCATAACATTTAATTAAATATCAATGCTTAGCGACCCAAAAGTGTGGGACACTCAAATATTATACTCAATAAAAAATATTACTTACTGTAAAGTCCTTACTAAGTAGACAAGAAAAATAGGTTCGGTAAATATGTTTGATTGCATGACAGATATACACAGTACTAATTTATAACTTTACTTTTATGGCAGGACTAATTTAAAGCAGATCAGAAATTTTACGCCACCAAAGCAGTTGCACAATTTAAGAACACCTAATACGGTCTCAACATTTTCTCAGAAGCGACACGTGAACGTAACACACTTGCCTAAAATTGACAATAAAATTGAATTCATATTATTACTCTTGACAAACGTAAGTTGCCTCAAACACTCACTTAACTTGCTTCTTATTGTCTCAGTAATTCTCTCGCATTTTCAAATTGGAAATATACTTAACCAGTCCTCTTAAAATAAGATTTCTGATATAAGATATACCGATTGTAAAAATAATGTCACATGACATGTACTTTCAAGTCAAGGTCTTTTCTGTCAAGGTTTTTTATAAGTTTCAATGAGATGTCTTTCCAGTTTTGATAAAAAACGATGTCTGATTTGGGTTTGTAAAATAAATCAATAAAGAAATATTAGTAATTCAATATTATTTATGGTACACACTTATTGCTATACTTTTTTTAACTAATCACACCTGATTACATTATTATCTATCGAGTTTCATTTTATGTTATTAATTATGTCAAGCGTAAATAATATATTGTGTTCAAAAGTTATAATTACATATTTGAACAAGTCATTTTGTCTTTCGTTTAAATCCATTTTTATTTTGAGTGTGGTTTTCATTATTTTGAGTTTTAGTTTTAATTAGATTCTGCTCGCGACTTTGTTTCGCGTGAACTACAGTAATGTAGTTTGTGCTCATCGAGACTATAATTTACATTTATATGTTTCAAATTTTATTTAATTCACTCGCTTGCAATGGTAATATAGTGATAGAGATATAAAAGATAGATAATTGTATATGTTATCACATGGAAACCACCCTCGAATTTGGAAATTCAGAATACACTATACGAGTTAATGCGTGCTAAAGTCAAACTTACAGATTTTTCCTCAGGTGCTAGGCTACATAATGCAGGAATGTAATGAACATCACAAAATACAGAAGTGTTTTCATAGAAACTACTTTAGATTTTAGATTAAAAGTTGAACCTGGCTAAAATCTATTCCCATATTAAATTTTGTATAAATCGATTCAAATTTTACGGAGTTACAGATTAACAAACATCTGTAATTCCGTCTAAATTTTCACATTTGTAATATAAGTTACGATGATTATAATATAGTTATAAAAATGAACAGCATGTATTATTAACATAATAAATATTTTAAAATTTCAAATTCGTAGACGACCTCAAAATTAGTAGTGGTAAAATGTTTTAGATCCACAAAAATATAATTAATATTAACTATAGCCCAAGATTTCCATGATTAAGCAGATAGTGTATTATTGATCTCAAGCGATAAATTACTATGTAAAATCGATGGTAAGCGAATCTCAATTACCATAACCATTATTTAAGGTTATAAAAGTATATTAATTTAAAATTTATCAATAATCGAAATTGAAGTGTATGAATATATTTAGTCTTACGTCATCTGAAAATTTAAAGAAAAGATGTGCACCGAAGCTCATCTCAGGAATGGTTTTGCCCTTAATATTTTTTTGTCATTTTGAACTTTAAACAACGCTTCTGATCTACACTCTCTTACAGGCTGTATTAGATAATAATTATGTAGCCTTCGAGACTTCCACTTCAAACTTTTTGAGCAATTATATTAAAATTGTAATTTTTACCTTGAGAATTCAAATGTCGATATACGATAATTTCTAAATAAATTGACCATCAATTTTAATTCCAAAACAGTTCATTTAATAAGGAAAATAAATTAATTTGATTTTCTTCAAACACACTTCTACGCTTAATATGGTTTGAAATGTCGACATTAAAAATAAAAGTTTTTTCTAATATCCTGTAAAACGTATCTTTGAGCCTAGAAACTAAAAATACTTTCCTTAATAAAAACAGTTATTTTTACATAGAATTCCAATTATAAATATAAAAGCAACCATTGATGGAGAGTAGGAATTTTTCATTATCATATTAAAACAGTCTTTGTCAGGCTTACAGGAATTTGTATAAAAAGTAATAAAGCAGATTTATAAACTATTTTTTGTAGCAACCTTTCATTTATAAAAAAAAAATTACTACTAATTTTAGAAGCGAATATTATCACTGTTGCTAAAGAAGAAAAATATTCACTATTCTGTATTACACGTTTTAAGTTAATTAAAATAACTAATATAATACTAAGTTGAATTTAATGTAATAGACTCATTTTTAAATTTTTTATGCCGCTAATCTGATAAACGGTAACCTTATATATCAAGAAATTGGCACCGTTCACCGAAAATGTGCAGTCAATTTTCATAACTCTATGACTGTATCTATATAGTAAAGCATGACGTTCACATAAAGACATCAACCAAAAACTTTGAATTGGTTTTCATGAGTACCTACATAATATAAACCAGAACATCTAATTTGTACTGGTTTTGAAGCCCAAACGTAAAAAGTGTTAACAATATTTAATCCCTAAATGATCGATATAATTCTGAAAATGTAATATAAATTAACCCCAGAAATAATAACCTACTTAAATAGATTTTTGTAAAACTGCGTCATGTACGTTACTGTTATGTTCTTGATCTTCCTTCCGTCCATGTAGTTTGACGGATAGAAGGACCAAGGACCAATAAAACAAAGTTAGGTACTTAACTTTTGTTCACAATTATGAAGTCATCAAATTTAGTTTTTGATAATTTCAAGTAAAAAGTTTCCCAATATAAAATATACGTATTTACGTGTACGACATGCACATGTACCTTGTACGTCGATGCGATAAACTTGTATGATTTTTACAAAAAACAGGAATGGACAACTTCAATGGGAACACGGTAATGCTATGCAATTTAATAAAAATACCGAAGCAATATAATGTAAAGAATGTGTTTTCGATTTTATTGTTCAAAATCTTTGAATTCAAGGAAGTTATGAAGTTTTCTAAAGTACTATCTGTAGAGCAAGTTTAATACGTATTTAATACACAATTAAATGAAACTACGTGATGTAGTATTATTTCTACTTTCTTTAATTTCTTTACCACGACCTAGGTCGTAGTAAAGAAATTAAATAATGTAGGAATAATACTACATCACGTAGTTTCATTTAATTGTGAATAATGCATTTCTACAAAATTAACGTCAAATATATTCAATACATATTTAATACATAATAACATACTGAATTTAAAATACGATGACAAAGCAGTGCCATTCATGGAATATACAGAAATATTTTTTAAATATAAACCTTATTTTCAAACCTGGAGATTGATGTGAGGTAGACAAATATCCAAATTTTAAATTAAATATTCATCATATTTTTATTGGCACTTTCAATTAACTATTTAACTAACTAATTAACTTTTAACTCGATTTGAAATGTAAAAATATATGCTAAATAAATAATGCCATAATGAATAACTTTGTATATTGTACAGATTCCGCAACGAAATTTTATTACGTCCAGTCGCTCAAATAACAGGACTATATCTGATAAATGATACATCACGTAACTTGTCACTAATCGTCATACTCAACGCGAATAATTATTTTCGATCGTTTCTCCAGCTAGAACTACATTACACTTGTGTGATATTAGTAGTTCATAGATGGAATGACTGTTGATTTCCAAGTTGCATATTAATACTAATATATAAAAACGGAAAAAATGTTAATACACGATCCACATGATTAATTTAAACTTGTAGTTATTGAAAAATTTATAATATTTTTACGTCTATAAAATAAAGAAGCATTGAATCTAGGAGAAAACACTGGTATTTTGCTAAGTAATTCGTAAAAACACTATCGTATCTCCATACTTATTCTCAATGTGTAGATCTGGAAATCCAGTTAGTTGCATAGCAAAAATTTATCGACCTATAAATCACACCACCAGCACTTCCAAAACTTTGCAAAAAATTCTAGTTTTTCAAAATAACTACGTAGATTTGTTATTGGCGGAACCTAACTTTATTTTAACTTTAAAGTCCAAGGTTGGACAGAAATGATTTATTTACCGAATTCAGTTCAGAATTTGAACTCTTCGAAAGTCAGCTTCGCTTTACAAAATTGACATTTACTTCTGTCGTTGTTACAATTAAATTTTCTTTCTCTTCGGGGAAAAAACTTACAAATGTCACACAATTGTTAACTTATAAAATTAACTTACCCATTTTGGTTTTATATACTTCAAATTTTCTTTTTAAAGATATAAATATATCCCCTACTAAAACATATTTAATATTTATTAAAAAGAAAAATTACACAAAATATTAAAAGAGTCGTAAAAATAAATTTACGAATTCAAAGTTACGTTTTTCTTGTTAAAACGTGTAATATAATCCTCCAAGTATTCAAATTCGGATACTACATAAATAATTTGTCAGTCAACCTGGTTATTTTGTATCATTAATCAAACAGTATGAAACTTACAATTCATCTAAGGTTTTTTTAACAATGCAATGGGAGACGATGTCAGATGTCCACTTTGAAGGTCATTATTTTCATTCTAATTTCGTCTGCAATTTACAAAACGCCAAGCTGTCGAGACTTGAACTTGACGGGAGCTATTGTTGCTTCTCTTTAAACGTATTTTCTCAACAGATCTATATTTAGTCCTTCAGATAAATTTCGTCACGTGATAAATGTTTAGTCCTTCAGCCAACTTTCGTTACGTGATCAGTGTTTAATCCTTCAGCCAAATTGTTATTACGTGATCAACGTTTAGTCTTTCAGCCAACTTTCGTTACGTGATCAATGTTTAGTCCTTCAGCCAACTTTTCGTTACTTGATACCTTTATTTGAGAAATATGACGTTAGGTTCATTGCGATAGTTATATTCAGATAAATTAAGATTTTTTTAATGTAAGACATCGAAATATGTACATTTTCTACGGCTATCAAAATATTAATTTTAATATATTTGTCTATAAGATTTACAACGTCATGTAACGTCAAATTTTGGCTAATGTATAATATCGGTTGATTAATATTTAGATATGTATGATAAATTAAGACCGTCTATTGGTATGTGTATATTTTGTATAATATTTACTTATTGCAGAATTCCACAATTCTTCGCAAAATACATACATTTCGTTGCGCTGATAAATGAAATCACAATTTTGGTTAATAATTGTTTCATGGAAATAAAGTAATAGTTTAAAAAACTAAAAAATACGTTTTTTACAAAATTCTGCAATAAAAGTAAAGAAAATAACGATTTTCTCTGCCTAAAGTAGGCAATTTAGTGTTATTAAAGGTCATATTGGTAGTTGAGTATAATATTTGAGTGTAAAAGCGTGGGGCGCTATGTTTTGATATGTAACTAAAATGTTAAGCACTTCCCTTCATTTAATATTCATTTGAGAACAAACTCATTCATTTTTGACAAAAAGGGCCCTTCGCTTTTACACTCAAATATTATAGCCAATAAGAAATATGGCTTACACTGAAGTCCTTACTGAATAGATAGAGAAAATCGGTTCGATAATTATTTTTTGTTTTGTTGCAGTATTTTGTAAAAGTGTGTTTCTGTTTTTAGTTTTTGAAACTATTAATTTATTTTTACCTTTTTGTAATCACTTATTTTTGTTTTAAGGCTAAAAAAACGTTTTACAACGTTTTTCTTTTTAATTTCATGAAATTATTATTTTGTCAAATTTTAAGTAAGTCGGACATCGAGAAAAGGGTAAATTCCGGTTTTTGTAGTCTTAGTTAGTTAGAAATTAGTTTAAAGCAAACAAGCTTTAAACTAATTTCTTTTTATTTTGTGAAATTATTGTATTGACATTGCCCAATTTCAAATAATGCGGACAACGCGAAGTTTAATTGCCAAGTTCTGCTAATTTTAGTTTTTTTTTCGTTTTAAGGCTAATTTTTTTTTCCTGAAATCATTTTATTGTATTTCACACAAAGTTAAAGTCATCATGCTACATAAATTAGAAGTGAATGAATTTTAGTATCGCAGATTCCGCTACATTTCCTCATTCTAGTCGATCTAATAAAGCACTTTCATTCAGAAAATGTGCCGTACGCATTATGCAAGATGGAACCTATTCTGTCTGAAATAAAATATCAATTTCTTATTAATTTATGTAATTAGATTACGTACATAGATGATAATATAACTGGTTTCGTCACCGCCCTCTTTCGTTAGAAACAGTAGTTAATGATACGTTCAATTTCTAACCTCAACCCAAGATTAGAGAGGTGGAGAGTACATATGTAAACTCTCAATGACTATATGCGCTTTCCTTATAGTGGCAGTAATGAATCACTACAATAGCACGTAACATATTACACATACACACAAAGAATATTGGCTTTAAAATGTCTTGTAAACTATTTTGATGAAGAATTTAATGCTTTACTTAGGGCTTTACAAATTGTAACTCTGCTAATTACTAGCTCTTTGCGTTGTAAAATTTCTAGAAACAGGTTCTAACCAAAAAGTTAATACATAAACATATTTTAATACGCACGAAGCTTTAAGATAATGCTACAAAAGCAGAGATGATTTTAAAATGTATAAACTGTTCTATTTATATTTTGTTCTGTTAGCAGGGAAATGGAGAAGATGAACATTTTTGTTATAGACAAAATATACGGCAAGACGTATGTTCTTCAAATAATCCTTCCAATTATTTTGCCTACATTAAACCATTTTTGCACGAGTTAAATATAAAAAGCGATTTGAAATAAACGTCTCAGTTGTGCAAATATTTTTTATCCGTGCACCACGATAACGTCTGTGACGACAGAATTTACTGGAAAGCTAATAAAATATTAAGATGGCCCAGTCGTAGACCGTGATGACTCTTCAAGTCTGACTCCACAGTTCAAGTATTGAGTGGATGGTAAAAAATAAAATAATTGTGAAATGTAATATTATTTTCATCACTAATACTTTAGAGTCTGAATATTTACTCTATAGGCATATATAAAAGCATTACAATCATGTTTTGCTATGGCTAAAATTTAATCCAATATACACCAAATTAAACTATTTAATTTCATTGCATTATATTAAAACGCAAAAGTTTCTATGATTGGATATTTGTTACTTAATCAAGCCTCAACGGCTTAATAGATTTTAATAACACTTAATCTATGGATCAATAATTTAATACACTTGATCTATGAATCTAACTAGCATATAGTTCAAGTATCTGTTAGTCATATATCCCTAAAGCGTAAAACCTGTAAGCTTTTGTTGAACACAGCAAAACATTCAATCTTTTTTATAGATTATCTACAGACCTTCCAATAGTCAGATAAGGTATAAACAGCGCTATTTTAACCAAAAATTATTTCAACTGAATTTTTTTTTATTTTCAGCATCTTTAATAGTTAATTTATTACATGTACTTTTTAATCCTTGGGAATTTTAAAGCAGATTATTCTTTCAAAATTTTCCGTATTTTATTAATATTACCTACACTTCTCCGAAGCAAAAGTGAACGTATTAAACTTGCCTAAATTTTCGACGTAACAATGGGATTGAATCCACATTCCGGCTGTTGACAAACGTAAATTGGGTCAAACACTTATGGTTACGACTCCCCACTTAGCGCCCCTCATATTGTTCCCTTAATTATCCAGAAGCAAGTTTTGTGTCAACAAATTAAAAATAAACAAACACTCCTCTTTGGATCCCTTAAATCTCTGTTAAAAAGGAAAGTAATGAGAATGAAAATGTTTTGATACACGATATTTGCCATGTGTTAATGAATCAATAATAAATAATAGAATGTGGGTAATAATTGATTGTCGGTAATTTTTTTTTATGCGATATGCTCAATTGCTTAAATTGTTATTGTTTGCTTTGTTTTATTTCCTTTAATTTCAGTGTATATTTTACCATTACTTTTTCCCAACTATGACGTTACTTGCATTATTAATTATACATTTGATAAGTCTATCTGACTCACATGTAAACTAATTTTTGAAGTGAAACTTCTTTGGACGCGATAACAGTAAAATGTCAAATCGGCAACATTTTCAATGCAAAGTTTTTATACAAAATTTTGTTGTAATATTTTACTGTAAAATATCTATGACAAGAAGGATGGAAATTAGATACTTAGCTAACAACCGAGACAGATAATTACTAAATAATTCACCATAAAGAATGAAACAATTTCATTCTGTCGATACGTGCCTTTTCACTTGAAATGTCGACATTTGTTTCAATCATGAGATCATTCTCGTACTTATGAAATCAAGCATTTTAAGTAATTTAGTGAAATCAAGAATTAATAATGAAATCAAAATAATAGTAATTTAGTGAAATAAAGAATTTTCTAAAAATATATTTAATTTGCTCAAAGACAGAAATATTTTTCCACAATTTTTCTAATTGAACCATGGTATAAGTAGACATGAAAAATGCTTATATGCAGAAGCAGTAAAATCTTCAATTCCGTAACTTTTGTTATATGTGCCATCTTCATCAGGTACTAACTTCGGCTCTGTAATTAACATTTTCAATTTCTGTACTTTTTATTCATTTATTTATACAACTTTAATATCTGATATGTGTAACAGATCTATTACTACTGTAGCTACAAAAGCAATTTTCTCCAGCATATTATTATAATACGTTTTGAAAAATTGGTCGTCTACACAAAGAAAAATGATATAACTATACACAAAGAAAACTATACACAAAGAAAAATTAAAACGTTAATAAATTTTAATAGATACACTTAAACAACACAAATATTAACAATTAAATGAAACTACGTGATGTAGTATTATTTCTACTTTCTTTAAGTTCTTTTTCACCTAGGTCTCGTTGTATTACAACATCTTCAGGTGGAATATTAGCAAATATCTTTGCTAATAAAACAAATGTTGTAATACAACGAAACATAGGTCACGGTAAAGAACTTAAAGAAAGTAGAAATAATACTACATCACATAGTTTGTAATTGTATTAAAATATAAAATTTCCCTAATAAGAATTTAACGCATGTTTGCCAAAGAACGAATAATTATACAGAAAAAACCTTTTCGTAGAGAATTTTATGGTATTTACTTTTCATAATGACTATTTTTTCGATAAACCAATAGTTGTCGAAAACCAAAATAATCGAGTAGAAAGAGAAAAGTAACCTTTAAGTAACTTATACTGGAAGTCATTGCTGTTTTTTTATGTATGAAGATGTCTCTTCTATGGCAACTATAAGACGAAAGCCAATCAGACGATTCATATAACCGCTTCAGAATAATAAAAAATATTGATGTCGATACTAGGCTTCACTAGTTAGCCACTCTTCTAAAGTAATTCGATTTTTTACGATCAGTATCAACTCACTACCATTTTGTTCCACAGCTGCAGTCACAGAATTTTTAAAAGGGTCTGTTGAGAGAAATGAAAATTTACGGCGCCCAGACAGATATTTTTTTTCTTTGCTTTGTATCATCAGCCTCGTGGCCACAAAGAAAATACAATTCCACAAAATTAAAACGTAGTTTCGCTTAGACGCAATAAAATGTGCGGTGAAAGTGAAGCTGAAGATATACTTTGACCGGCAAGTTCAATCTTCTTCGAAATGAAAGTAGAAATAAAACATAATAAAAGAGAAGTAGCATTCTATGTATATTCTACTTTATTATCATTTCATTCTCTTTTCACGTCTCCCAAAGTCTACATTCCATGCTTATACATAACAGTTTTATCATTCGATCAAGGTTCACAAGAAATAAAACAATTTTAGTCTTATTTAGGACTACATCGGTTAATATGAATAAAATATTTTCAACACGTCTAATGGGACTAATATGATTGTAAAAAACTAAGTAAACTATCAACATCAATCGTCATAAAATTCACTTAAAACGATATTAAAGTACTAATATGATTTAAATATACTAGGCAGGTAGAGAACGTCATTTCTCCATCTACTCTTCAATGTCGCACAGGGGTTTAATGAAAATAACCTATCATAATACATAATCACATGTTCATCGCTCAGTTTCTCCATAAATTATTTTTTTTATTTCTAAAATTTTTGCCAATGAAAAAAATATTTCAAATATATTAATGCACTTTTGTAAAATATATACTATTTTTCTTCATGGTTAATTAAGGATGTATCTTCGAAACGAATAGTTGTACGGCAAAAATAAAAAAGGATCTTTCCCCAGAGAATTTTATGGCATTTTGTTTCAAAAATCAGTAGTCGCAGAGATGGTTGCTAAAAAATAAAAATCAACTTTACTTCATCCCCTAAAAAACCCAAGGGTGAACTTCGAGTGTTTTTCATAGTATTATTAGTACATCAAAATTAAGATTTATCCAAAAATTCAGTTTTCCCGAACTTTTTATAGACATTAGTGAAAAAATCCCATATTAACTGGAACGGAAAATTTGCTATAGAAAAAAAAAGAGGGACAAATGTTTGAATAAAAGTTAGTTGAATAAATAATATATAAAATTTGAGTTTTAAAAAAATGTATAGATGCTTTTTTTGTTGTTGCCTGTTTCGTTTCGATAATGCTGTCTTTTTGCTTGTTTTTTTGAAAAGCTTTTTAGAACTGCAATTTAAAATTTAAAAAAAATGTTCTATTCCTCATAAAAAGTCCTTTGAACAAAGCCATATATATTTCAATGCCTTATATATTTGACCAAAGCCATAATACACCAAATTATATATGAATTATATGTACAAAATTTAAGACCTATATTTACCCAGTCTTTAATTCATATTTCAAAATCTTTCAAAAGATAGTTGGGTTACTTAAATGTATCACGGTGCTAAATTTCAAATTTCTACATGGCATGGTTTCTAAGAAAACTGGCTGCGAAAATTAAAAAAGTAGATATAATGCCTAATTAGTCGTTCACTGGCTTAAAAATATGGTGAATATTTAAAAAATTGAGACATCTAGAACCATCACCATCGTTTTCCTGCAACCTTTCTGTTGGCTCATGAGAACCCATATTTTTTTATAATTATAGTCTAAGTAGTTTCGGATGTATAGGGAAGGAAGGTATTTTTCAGTATATCTATGGAAAAAAACTAGTTCTTTCAAAAAATACACCAACATTTTATGGAATGAAACGAACATTCGTGTAATTAATCTGAATCATCTAGATATTTCAAATAAGCCTTTTTAAGTTTTAGCTCCTGAAATGTAGTGGATTAATATATTTTAGTACTATTAACTACAAAATTTAAAATATAAGCTTCAAGCGTTTTCTGAGAGAAAAAATTTCTCTGATGGAGGACAGACGGTATGTACACGTGAGTGATGGAAGTATTTCCTTTTTTGTTATATACAGATCCCAAAAATTTATTCAATTCATAACGTATAAAACCTGGCTCCCTAATGTTGAAGTAAAATTGTAAAATTATTTTTGTACTTATTCTCGATAATAAAACGTGACTTTTTAAAGAAATATAAAGACCTTTAAACCCGTAAATATGTTTTTCTTCGCATACAAATAAATACGTAAAAATGTGTTCATTTTCACAAATAAACTGACGATTCCTATCCACACAAACTTTCGTTTCGTAATGGAATTGCGTGTGGTTCAGCGTGGTCGGATAATTATTTTTTATATGTGCTTCCGTTTGCACTCAGAGTAAGTGACATTTGACAGGAGCTCTCGTCGCATCTATTATTATATTCAATTGTGTAATATTTTGCGTCATTCGTGTATCGTATTTCATTTATCATCCGAGTCTTGGTTATCGAAAAGTCATTAGGATAGAGATGGTGATTGTACAAAACTCTAATAAACTTATTCATAAGTTCAGAATTTGGGTAGATTAATTGTTAATGATTCTGATAAGTATATGTGTAAATTATTCGAACAATTCAAAATGATTAAATATTTATTGCAAATAGTTATCCATTGAAAACTCTACGCTGTTAAGCATTAAAAATATATAATAATACAGTGTTGGGGGATTCGCCTCAGCACTGTTTAAATATTTAACTGATCTAACTCATGCTATATCCAAAATTCATTTTATTTTTATAGTAATGAATATAAAGTGCATTGGTGTTTTGCGTGAGAATTTTTGTATAATTTTACTAAAACCGAGTGAAAAAAAAGTTATATGTATTTTCTTAAAATATTAAGTACATGTATATATATATATATATATATATATATATATATATATATATAGAGTTGTGCTTTACCAAAACAGCATACATTTCACGAAAATATTGACGTGTTAGATTTTTAATATATAATAAAAAGTCTATTGTGAACACAGCCTAAGCTTTTAACGCTCGCGCCGCTGCGCGTTGCGATTAACGAAAGATACTGCATAGTAGCAGAGGCGTGCGCTGAATATGTACTGTATGACAAACCGCATCGGAGAAGGGGGGCAAAATATCTTGCCCTTATTCGTTTAAAATCTTTCCCCATTTAGTTTAACATACATATTAAAATAATCCTTTTTATACATTTACGCGGCACATAAAGGCACAGCTTCTTTCACAATCAGTACGAACGAACGATACGATGACCTGAAAAATACACTAATGTAATTAATAATAAGAAATCCGTTTTACCAAGGATATATTGTCGGCGGAGCGAAAAACACTAGGTTGAAAAAATGCGTAAAATAATTTCCATTTTACAATTCGACTCATACCGGAAAAAAACAATTTCCAGACGCTAATTAGATATATCGATAATCAATCGTTTGTGTTAGAGATCAATAAGCACGTAGTCATGCTTCACAATACATTTTCATACTAATTAATAATTACGATCTATAGCTTTAAACGTATCGGCGGATGAGAAAACTTAATTAGAAACCTAGTAAAAGTAACCGGAGGATGATAAAACTTAATTGAACGAGTATCAAGCTAAGAGATAAACGAAGCGCTCGCCATGTGAGTCGCCTCGTCGCTCGCGACGATCGAACTGATGGCGGCTTTTTGAACAAGATTGAATAAAGGAGTGGCGAGGCGAACGCTATATTTACACATTTGCGCTCACGCTAGTTGCTAACTTACTCGCAAGACAACACTTTGATTCCTTTTTCTAGCGCGCATACTACTTATCTTAAATGAAATGGAAAACAAATAGTAGTTTATTTTAATTTTTTAGAACTTGAAAAAGTCCAAAAGTTATACAAACCCAGTAAACGCACCGCGGATACCGCCATAATATCGACTTCAATTATTTCCGACTGAATACAAGAAATTTATATCAGCGCACGAATGTGCGCGAATGTCTCACCTACATAATAGAGTCTTGTCTCGCCGATATTTCGATGAATTACGGGACGATGGGCGAACGCAAATATAAAAATTGGTTTTTATGTATGTATGAGTTTTGATAATTGTATATGGTTGTGGTCGGTGTGTATGGGTTACGCGTGTAACTATGATTTCGTAATTAAGGGCGTTTGGTGATTTTAAATACCGCATTTAGATATCACTTTATATTTAATAGTAGAATTTTTTAATATAATAGTATTGATCTATTTACAATAGTAATCTATATATGAGTGCTCGCCGATTACATGTGTGTATATATTTTGTAGTTACCTAAGAATAATATCGGTAATCACTTACCTACTCTTTGCGATTGCCGCGGGCTTGCACGGGTGATAGATCAAATTAAGATTGCACTATTTTTTCAATCGACTGAAGGAAAAATAAATTATAAAATTACAAGTTAATGAAAATTAACGAAGAAACTAAATGATACAAGCATTTTCAACAAGTCGACCCCTGCTTTTTATAAATTTTTGCTCACGTTTTTTATTTGTTCGTGGACTTTCTTAAATAAAGAAATTTCTTGGTTAATGGTACTCTGAAGTTCGTCAAAAGCAGCGATAATACGCTCTTGTATTTCTATTTTACTGCCACAATTTTCTCAAACACTAAGTCTTTAATAAATTTCCACACGAAGAAGTCCAATAGGGTGATGTCTGGTGAACATGAAGATCAACGTATAGATGCAAATCGACCTCCAGAATATCCAGTGGGTGCCAAACATTTCATTTAGCCTATCACGAACTTCGACAACGGTGTGCGGCAATATTACGTGATGTTGAAATCATACAGAATTCAACTGCTGCCGAGGAATATCATCAAAAATCGGAAATTTCATTATTTAAGGGATGTAAATATTTATTTTCCATTTAACCTACCATCGATAAAGAACGACCCAACTACGTGGTTGCCAAGAATCCCTGCCCATACATTTATGGACCATCGGTATTGATGTCCACGTTCACGTGTAGCATTTGCACTTGAGTGTCCTCAAACCTGACTGTTTTTTTCGGTTCCACATTTCATTTCTTTGGAATGTGCTTTCATCAGATCATAAAATTTTATGAATAAATTGGTTGTGATAACGACATTATTCTAGTACCCACTGACAATAAATTATTCGAACGTTGTAAACGCGAGGTAATAGTGCATGGACTTTTCTGTATTTATACGGATGCTGGCGATCTTTATTTAATACTTTATGGACAGTACTGTGGCAAAGTGTATTCCTGCTTTCCATTTACTTGTTGTCGGATCACGCCTGAAATGTTCCAAGACTTGTTCTGCAATACGTGCTGAAATTTAATATTTAACACCTTCAGCTGATCTCGTGTGCGCTGGACTGCGCCAATTATGGTCCTGGTATCACTGACTGTTCTTCCCCATATTGTTTACGATAAGCAGCTAATGCTCTTGACGCATTTCTACTATGTTCGCCATACAATAACACCATTTGCGTGTACTCTTGAGCAGTAAACAGTTGCCGCGCGCGAGACATGTTTACGCTAGAAAATAATAATACGTTAAAAACTTATCGACACAACACGACTGAACACAAAGAGATTTCACAATCGATTAAATTAATAATTTACCTTGACCACGAATGCGCTCTCGCAAACGAGAAGAGAGTGGCAACATAGTATCTCTTTCTTCTCATTACTTATCCGTAAGATATAATTTATTTGCGACGTTTGAACGAATAGACTCAAATGGGTAGATCGGGTAAACCCTATTAATACTACTTTTTTCATGACATTGAGTTACTCACTTTTTAAGACAAAAGAATAATAGACATTTTCAACGTTGTCTGCAGAAGTACGTTCTGTAAAATTATTGAAAAATTATGTTGGCATCCTTATAATTTTCTCTTTAAATTCATTACCATGGTGTATGAAGTAAAAAAAATACATCATTAGAAAATTTTGTTCATAAACATTTGGAATTATTGAAATAATTATTTGAAAGGAGTGAATCTTTCATATTTTTTCATAACGATTTTTATAGGTAATAAAATGTTCTTTGAAGGTAATTAAATAATATTTTGTATCTGAGGAAATTTCTGCTTATTCATTCTAATCCTAGTTGTATTTCTGTAGTACGCTAATACTGATATATAAATTAAAAATACATGTATTTAAAATTATACGCACACCTTACAGTGCAACTAAGTTTCCAAACTAATTAATTTCATCGTTATGATTATTAACGGGGATTTAAAAAATTGCGGAATGAGCAAATGAGTACCAAGACATCGATAAAAAGTAATAAGTACCAAGACGTCACTTCCTCTCGCCCTCCTCCCCCTTTCTTCGTTCTCTCTCATGTACATGTGACGTACTAGTGACGTTTTTAGAACAATACTTTGGTGTTAATTATTTAGAGTCAGTAAACTACAGGTGTCGTTATTGCTACGATTTCTTGAAAACTGTGTGAAGCTAATCTAAATCACGAGACCTCGTTTTATTTATTTACGATATTTTATCAAAATGTCGTATATAGAGAATGCACGTCGTAAATATTTTCGATTATGACTTTAGCTTGTTTTGTGTGATTACCGAATAACTTATTCGCGTCGAATTGGAATAAAGCCTAAATTTAAAAGGTGCTAAGACATATTTTTGATAATTTAGCATAACTTATATATTCAAGAGACGGAATTTTTGAGTACGCAACATGTTTCACTTGATTTTAGAAACTTGCCAAGTTCAAATATTAAAGGTATGTTAAGAACGATAAAACATTGCCTCTCAAATTCCTATATTTTCCAATTCCGCATAACGAAACTGCTTGAGACTTGTGTGTGTATGTGTGTAAAAAAAATTATTTCCCACGAAATTATTCTACCTCATTACACTTAAAAAGTAAATATATTGTAATAGACCAAAGCCACCGAACGTAATAATTATATTTCGTCGTTTATCATTCGAAATATCTCAATTCATTTGAATTTACCGTCCTGAATAGAAGTTCATATTTTCCAAACAACGAAAGTTAAACCTTCAGTCTAAACATAGATCGTTGGAGAAGATAAGGTGTTAAGAGATGCGATGAGAACTCTTGCCAAGTATTATTTCTCAATAGCTTGCCGTTTTGTGAATTGCAGACGGAATTAGGTTAAAAATCTTTGTAGTGCGTATCTGACATAGCCCACTATTGAATCGTTAGTAAAATATTAGATTAATTAAAACTGTGATTACAATAAATCACGGAAAAAATATGCAGATTCATTTGGAAAGTGGAATAACTGAAATTAATTTTTAGAGTGAAATATTGAATGTTCATATTAAATATAGCTTATGCATTAATAATTAAATATTACTTGAAATCCATAAATTTGTTTTTTTAAATTGCTTTAAAGTTTTATGTAATTTTTCTTATCCAGTGTTTATTGGAAATTCTCTATGTATAACGATGGATTTAACTAATGCTCGCGCCATATTTGCCACTTTGTCTTTAAAACGAGAGTCATGTTTTAAAACGAGAGAACTAAACTCTAATTTTGTCCAGTGGGGTTGACTTTCAAAAAGCTCTGCTGAATTGAATTGGAAAAAAATAACTTCGGTCCGGAATTTGAGTGTGAATTTTAACTTAAGTACGGTTCAGCCATTGAAAAAACTTTTTAGTTATTTTGCGAACTTTGAATCTTTTGACGAACTTGTTGACTTAGGAACGTGCTGTCGCTGGGACTCATAGATCAATAGAATTTTGCTACGTAACTAACTAGACATTTATTTCAGGGCTTGTACTACATGTCACATGTGTGCTTTTTCAACTCACTCAGATTCAACCCTTTTTTTTGTAGGTGTGTGCACATAGTTCCTCAGAAACTATGAGGTACGATTAATTCTAGGGATTGTGCAATAATTTATTTTCGATTTCATATATTCCTTTTAAAATGCTACTTTTGAGTACTTAATTGCTATTTTAATGCTAGAATCAAATCTCACATAGTTGTAATTTGATTTTGGTTTTAAAAGTGGGTGTAAATATTTTTTCACATGGAATACCATAATAAGTCCCACAATAGATTGTTTACCAGACCTTTTCCTTAACAAAAATGACTGTGCAATCTGCCCAATACATATATTGCCGAGTTATTTCTTTAGTATATTTTTTCTACTTAATTTATTTTGAAACTTAAACAATGCATCGAGAACTTTAATAAAAATGATAGTAAATATTTAATTTATATTTTTTTTATAATTTTGGAAACCACTTGGTAGTTGAAATTAAATTTTAATAGATCTTGTAGTAAATGGACTTCAAAGTGTTTGTTAACATTTATAGAACCAGCAGGAAAAATGAGAAATGCAATAATTAAAAAAAACATTGGGGCGATTTAAAAGTAAGGTAAACGAATATCAAATTATCCTGTTATCTTCCAACACTGTGAGGTAATTAAATCAGGAGCTTTTTGTAATCGTATTTCGACATTGCGCTTGTAATTAACACGAAATTGCATTAGCTAGCACAATAAATGTGTATTCGTACGATCATTATTTTCTGTCAAATATTTCCTTAAAGTTGCGACTGACAATCGTCAGGAATTTTCATCGAATCCCTTTACGCTTACGTTTCATACTGATCTACACTCAGTACTTTGGTTTGAAAAATATGGTGTTGGCATATTTTTCAAGCCAAAGAGTGCATATCGGTAGCAAATGTAAGCAAAGTGAAACCTGCACTCGCCAAATTAAAGATTTTCAATGATAAAATTATTCTTCACTTTATTTTGTTTGTTAACTTACTTTGGACAGAGTTATTGTGGTTTCACCGAATATCGAAATTGAGCTCATCAACTTTTTTTAAACCACTATTCTTTTTTACTAATTGATGCACTTGGAACTCTTATTCATAAAATAGGGTGCAATCAGTAAGCAAGTCGGAAATTGTGCTCGTCTGACATCGGAGATTTTCAATAATAAAATCGAAAACATGTTTTTTTAATTTTGGGTCCACTTGTCACATTATAGAAATTGACGATAGATTCGGAGCCGGAAAAAATTCAGTGAAGCATATGTGTATATATATATATATATATATATATATATATATATATATATATATTTGTATATATATATATATATATATATATATATATATATATATATGAACCTCGGAATATATGCATAGACCTTCGTCTTGACGTTCTAAAGTTGGGCTGAAACTTGGCATGACATCGTATCCTCTACTAACGGTAACAAATTTGAAAGACATGAAAATGGTTTCTTGCAAATATCTCACTTCCTGTGATTAACATTTCGTACTGATTAACATTTCAACCTTAAAGTATAAAGCATAAACTTGGCGGTATAGATATATATATATATATATATATATATATATATATATATATAGAAAGTATAGAGCATAAACTTGGCGGCAAGTTTTGTAATACGTATCTTTTTACATGATTAACCGTTTACGAGACGTTGGAAGGTGACTGAAAAGCGTGCATCCGTTGATAACATAACACTTTGTATACTGCGAAGCCAGATACGTAACATCCTTTAAAAATTATTTATATAATAAAATATTAATATTGTTAATATAGACTAAAAATCGCTCTTTATTAAAAAAATATTTTCAACCTGTTTCTTTATTTATTTCCGCTGTCGCTTCACATTTAATCATTTCCTATTTTGTGTGTAATATTACAAACATATCTGTAATTAAGCTCTATCTCTATTCTATCGGTATTTAATTATCTCGGTATAAAAGCTCTATCTCTATTCTATCGGTATTTAATTCATACTTTTGTGCTCGTAACTTTTCAGGGGGTTACATAATTTCAGTATCAATACATGCATATTTTACATTTTTACTAAATCTAAAAATGGTTATTCTTAAGTAGAAAATTACGTGGAAATGACTTTCACCTTGTCATATATTTAAGTCAAGTGATATGATCGAAATAAATTTTGTCAGCACGATTTTCTTATCCAATCTACATCACTAAGTAGGTACATATATAAATAGATAAATAATTAAAATACGTATAGATGGATAAATGGCTAGATGATAAACAAAGAGACGGATTGATGGAAAGCCAGATTAATAAATACCTTGGGTAGATGGATAAACATAAAGCGGAGCATGTATATATGAATATAGAGACGAATGGAAGGAGAGATAATTGAGCATAGAGACGAATGGACGGAGAGATAGTTATAGGTACATAGATGTGTAAATGTCCAGATATATGGACGATTAATGGAAAAACACAAATATTCACGTTATTACATTTTGAGAACGAAAAACTTGTAATAAAAAATGAACGATGGAAAAATAATTTAATAGTCAAAATCACTGAAAAAATAAACGTTAACACATTCTTGTATATCATTGCGTTTAAGTTAACATATAAAATAATTCATGCTTTTCCACTATCGCCATTTCCCAAAAACCCATCCTTTCAAACTTTCGTTAGCAATAAAACAATATTGAGTGTGGACTGAGCGGTCAAATTATTATATTTTCCGTGAGCTTCCGTTTGTAAATCTCAAAGCCGCAGGCACTCGTGAGTGACACTTGACGGAAGGTTGTCGATCAATTTTTAGTCTTTCACCAAGTTGGCGTGATGTGCTGGACATGTTTGATTAGAAAATAGCATGTATCGTTAATTGGAAGAAGTGTGTACGAGATAAATTATTTTTTTAAGCAGTTACAGCTGAACATTTCGTAACTTTCCACGTATTTGCATGTTATTTAATTGAGAAGCAAAGTGTCAAAGCCGAGTGTCGTATTTTATTCTTTAGCTTAGTATCAGCTGTAAAAAATTATAAACAGCTACCTCAGATCAAATCTGTGTATCACAATAATTGTTTCTAAAAGAATCTTCAACGTCTGTTAAGAAGATTGAGGAGATAAAAAGTAATTCTTTGAAATCGATGAGAAATAATTATAAAATTTCCATACAATTCAAAGGGTTTGTCATTTATTAGGAAAAAAAGTTTCGTTGTTTTCGTTCTCAGTATTCTATAAAATGGTTTAGACGTATATATATATATATATATATATATATATATATATATATATATATATATATATATGCACGTCTGTCGAGAGAGAAAGAGAAAGTGATATCAATAGCTGATAGCACTTAAACAGAAAATAAAAAAAGCTCAGATGTTTTAATTATTGGGAATTTTAAACTAGGTTCTTTTTTCAAAATTAATACTCCACCCACATATCTATATTATTTAAAACTACCTAAAGTTTTCCTGAAGTAAAGCCCGGATCGAAAGTTCCGACGCAACGATAAAATAGAATCGATTCCCACTCTCACTGGTGACAAACGCAAACTCCGTTAAATACTTCCTGACCATAACGCCTCCACACTTAGCGCCTTTCTCATCGTGCTCATAATTCTCTCTCTACTCGACTTTAAGTCTCTTAGATCTCGTATAAAAAGGAAAATAATAAGAATTAAAATAGTTCGATAAACGATATTTACGGTTGTTGTTTGGTCATACTGATTTACTTGTGTGTCAGCGAGGTTAGCGAGAAATATTATATTTCTGGAGTCTGCAAAGCAAAACAATTCAAATTTTAATCGTAAAATTGTTTTAATGCTTGCCTAATTTTATTTACGTTGATATGAGTGACTCAGTAACTCGTTTTATGACTAAAGTTACTTGATGTTTGTATATTGCATTATTACCATGACATTATTCTAATTTAATACCTTTAATGACATATTTGAATTCTGACTCATGTTTAAACTAATTTATATTATAAATGATTATTATTTAATATCTTAAATCTCTGTCCTCGAATTCTGTTAGTTATTTATAAACTGAGTAGTTAATCTGAAGTGAAATTATTCAGTGTTTTAAATATTTCATTCCAAATTGTAATTAGTTGTACCTATTTCGAATTTGTGGTTTTATTTGGACGTATTTATTTTTCACAATTAAGAAAGAAATTGAAGTTCAAAAAACCGAAAATTCGAAACATAAATTAAACTTCGTTAATATAATCCTTTACTTAAGCTTAAAACGAAAAATAAAGTCTAAAGGTTTTTGGAATATGAATAAATAAGATTACGCATATGTATATTGTAAATTATAATATAAGTGTAATGTATATTGTAAATTATAATATAATTAAATATAATTGTTGGAATATGAATAAATAAGATTACGCATATGTATATACCCCTTACAATTATTGATATGATATATTGGAAATAAGTTTAGTTTAAAGCTTTGATCAGATTCTAGCATACTTAATTTTATCAGGTTTTTCCAATTAATGGCTTAGTAATTAAAGCAGAAAACAACAATTGACGCGTCGCTTTGATTATATTTCGCAAATAGTTCTTTAAAATTAAAAAAATAACAATGAAATTTCAATTTTTGAACCTTAGCTACTGAGATTTATGTACATAAGTTAACATACTTTACTGCTATTCAAAATTTTTAGTTTCTACGTGAATCGGTTTCTGAAAAAACATATGATGGACAAAAAAACCAACACGTGTGTATTTTTATTAGAATTCCGTTATCCTTATTAAGGTGCATAAAATTAAAAATGGGTCAGAAGTGTTTTTTAGCCAATTTTGGTCCATTCAACTTTATACTTTAAACCTCTTGTTTTATCAAATCCGAGGTATGCTTTAAAAACATATTCACTACAATCACAATACTCGTTGGTTTTTTAATTCAGTGGTCACATAGAAAACAGAGGGCTATAATAAAATTTCTAAAATATTCACAAAAGTTATAAATCAATTAAATAACTCGAGAACATTTAAAATATAATATTTGCGAAGCAAAAGAACAATTGCCAATACCGGCGTAAAATATTGTTGGAAAAGAATTACTATTTGAGTTTTACGTTACTTGGAAAAAATTTAAACCATTTAAGAAAAAAATTCTCTAGACCTTGAGTTGTCCACTTCAGAATTAATACAAAGACTTACTTAGACCAAGATTGGAAACTTATTTAATGGGAACTTGCACGAAATAAATAGCAAGGAATTTTCTACAAAGGACATAGAAAAGTATAAAATATTCAGGTAATTTCCCGAAGAAATTTACCATTAGCATAAAAGCTAAAAAATATAATTCACCAAAAAGTATGAAATAATTTCATTCAGTCGATACGCACCTTTTTACTTAAGATGCTTCGAAATGTCTCGTTTCAATGAAATAAAAAATTCATCTTGATACCACATGAAATGTATTTTCGTTCTTAAATACTAGAGACATTTTCATTTGAATAGTCCCTTTTACCTAAAAATCGAATCTAAATATGAGAAAAGACTGGTCGATGAAGGGAAGAAGGATTTATTATAATCAAATCGTATTTGCGAAGATTGTAGGAATTCGAGTCGAAAGTACAGTAAGGAAATTGATTGAATATTATCTGCGGTATTCTTAGAATTACAAAGAAAATGTTTACTATCTAAAATAGATTTTCTTTTCCGTATTACAAATTTTCAAATAAATATTAAAGTCAATAAAAGAAAAAATTCCCTTAAATGGAAAAGTCTAATTTTTATTATTGTCTTATCACTCGTCTCAGGGTCAGGAGTCTTTATACGTATTTATAAATTTGCAGTGTTTTCGAAAAGCTAATGTAAAGTAATACTTAGAAATAAAAATATGAAAGACATTATGCCTTTCATAATTTGTTGGGGTCCATTTTCGTAACTCATCTATGTAGGACTACAAGTGCTCAATTATGCAGCCCAAGTGAATAGGATGCTAGTTGTGTTAATCATTTAAATATAAAGTAATTCTTAAATTATTTATATAATATTTGAAATCTAACTTAAGCAGCAGCAGATTTTTAGATAATCGTAACGTGAAGGTTATTCTCGTAATTATAGACTTCGTAATATCGGTTAATTTAAAAGAATATTATAACATATGCATCGATGGACGTACCAAAACTAAATAGATACCTTGTATATTTCTTCTTTGTAACAAAACACCAACTCTAACTCGACTAGAATACAATTATAGCATAAAAAGTAAGGGCGCATTATATGGCTCCCGTTAAATTTGTGAATCACGCAGTTTCATTTAATTGTGAATAATGAATTTCTACAAATTTAACGCTAAATATATTAAAAAATAAGGAAATTTAATAACCGTATTTATTTTATATCAAATTCTTCTAATGTTTTAAAATACTTTATCCAACAAAAGTATATAAATTACTTCAGGTGGAGACTATGCTACTGCTATGGACAAGGGAGTTGAGAAAATTCACACTAAATATTAGTGTATTGAGAATTTTTCCAACCGGTCTTTATACTCATTTTGAGAATATAATAGTAAAAGTTGTGACTGTCGTTCATAATCACACCGTAATCTTCTTGCAGGGAGAATACCTTCTCAAGCGTAGTTGCATTTAATTCCTAACTGGGCATCAAAGGGACAGGTAAAAGGAAATACATTGTAATATTTATTACTTTTCCTATTATGTTTTCGTATCAATTTTCGTTAGTTAATTTAATAAAAATTATAAAATTACAGTTGTTCATTTGATTTTCATATAAAATAAACAACTTTGAATTGTTTTAAGGATTACTGTATACTTTGTCATTATTCGTTTTACAATTAAGCAACGTATCGGACTTTGTCATTATTCGTTTTACAATTAAGCAACGTATCGGACTTTGTCATTATTCGTTTTACAATTAAGCAACGTATTGGATTTTGTCTTAATTCATTTTACAATTAAGCAACGTATCGGACTTTGTCATAATTCGTTTTACAATTAAGCAACGTATCGGACTTTGTCATAATTCGTTTTACAATTAAGCAACGTATCGGACTTTGTCATTATTCGTTTTACAATTAAGCAAAGTATCGGATTCTTATTTTATTGCAAAAATCATTGCCTAATTATCATCTTCCGTCAATCTTGAACGATAATTGTGAAACAAAAGTTGTAGCGGTGCTTTGGCAATATTAAAATTTGCTGGTGTTAAAATATTTAATCCTCTCCATATCGTTCTAGCTTTCGTTTATTAATTAAGAATTTTCAATTGTCATACCAATTACTTACTTGTTAGTTCATTTATACGACAACTTTTAAATATGATATGTATTGCGTACTTCTTTTTAATGAATTCTACTAAAGCTGATATTCTACTAAAGCAATTTTTTCAAATCCACCATAAAATACGTTTCTAAAAATTGAGCCTCTGTTAGTCTTTAAAGAATATCATAATAAAAAAGAAAGAGATATAAAGTACCAGGTGATTAACAGATAGCAAGAAAAATCAAAGCGTTAACAAAATTTCGATTCCGATTTATCCCGATTATATATCGATTTATATCGATTCCGATTATAAATATGTTTATATTTTATTATGTAACAGGATTATTTATTTTTCCTTTCATTTTAATATATCTATGTTTGAATATATCTATTTTATGGCAAATACAGAAGGGTCAGATGATTTTTATCGCCTACTTCAGATCAATAAAAAAGACTGGTGTTGTTACTTGGCTTCTCTGGTAAGAAGATTTTCTAAAGTTATTCGTTTTTATCTGTAACTGAATTTTTAAAAAGGTCTATTGAAACAAATGAAAATTTATGGCGCCTGGATACAGACTTTCAACTTTCGCTTTTTTCATTACCACCACAAAGAAAACACAATTCCTCAAAATTTAAATGTAGTTTTGCTTAGACATAAGTGAAATTGAAGCTGCAGGTTTGCTTTGATGACAGCAAATACAATCTTCCTCTTCGAATTGAAAGCGGAAATACAAGAAAAGACAATAAAAGTAGCATTTCGTATATATTCTATTTTATTATTACTTCATTCTTTACTCGCCTCTCCCAAAATCTGTATTCAATGCTGGATACTCAAATTTTATAACATAAAACAATTGCCGTCCATTTCCAGACTCTATCTACAATTTCAATTAAGTACTTTAAAACTTAAATATTTTGAACACGTTCGTTGGGACTACTGTAAAAAATCATATAAACTATCATTATCCATCGTCATAATATTCACTGAGAATTATAATAACGTACTCATATAATATAAATGTACCAAGCTGGTGGATAATGTAATTTCTTCAGTTAGTCTTCAATGTCGCACGGGGGTTTGGTTATAATAACCTACCACAACACACAGTCAGATATTCATCATTCAGCTTCTCTTTAATTATTTTTAATACTTCGAAAATATATTCCAAGAAAAAATATTTCAAATACATTAATGCACTTTGACAAATGTATATTATATATACTGATGCGTATTTTTTTCCTCAAGATTAAATTGCAGCACACCTTTGAAACGAATAGCTGTACGGTAAAAACGTAAAAAGACAGTTTTTCGTGTAGAATTGCATGGTATTTTATTGCAAAAATCAATAATTTTCGAGATGATTGCAAAAAAAAGAAAAATTAACCTTATTTTATCATCGAAAAACGTTCCAGTTTAACTTCGGGTACTTTTCGATATTTTATTAGTAAATGAAAATAGACGATTATACGATTATATATTCAGTTTTCCTCAACTTTTTTCCACATTAGTGCAAAAATCTAATAAACACTGGATTATAGACGGAAAATTGTAGGGACAAGAAAATTTGCTAGCCTAATAAGAGCGAAGAAATCTTTACAGAAATGCATATATGGATGAATAATTATTTGTCAATCCATCCAACAGTTACAGCCATTCCATTTTTCTTTATTTTGATGTATAAAAACCTAAAAATTATTTTAATTCTCAACATAGGGAACCCCTAATGTTGAAGCAAAATTGCAAAATTATTTGTGTGCATCTCGACAATAAAAGGTGACTTTCAAATAATTTTAAGGAAACGGGACTTCAAGTAACGTAAATTTTGACATTATCTTCTTTGGATACGAAAAAATTCGTAAAAACGTGTTCATTTTCAGAAATAAACTCTCCATAATTCCTACCCACTTAAATTTTCGTTCGCAATGAAATTGTGACTGGGTCGATGTAAACGGATCATTACTTTCTCCGTGTGTTTCTATTTCCAATTCGCAAAGCCGCAGACATTCGTGAGCGACACTTGACAGGAACTCTCATTATATCCACTTACACGTACTTGCTTTGTTGATTGATATTTAATTCAACAGCTAGCTATCATGATGGACCTGACACTTTTTATTGGAACATATATTATTTATAGTAGAGCACATATCCCGATAAACTTTTTTTCAGTCACAAAGGCTGAATATGATTCATAATACTACATATGTGAAAAATTTATTCATTATCTTCAAATATTATGTAATATATAGCGCCAATGGTATTCTGTACTTCATTCATCATCTGAGTTTTGATTATCAAAAAATATTGGAATAGAAAATGATGATCGGTATAAAACTTTTAAAAAAATTATTCGTTCTGAATCTAGATTGATTGTAAATGATCCTGAAAACCATATTTTTTTAATAATTTGAATAAGTTAAAACTATAACTAATCACATATTTCAAATAGTTACAATTGTAGACTCTACATTTTCCAGCATTAAACAAATACGTTGATAAACAATGCGTTGGGAAGTAATAACTAGTATTTAACTGATCCTCTACTTTGACAATGTATTCATAACTAAATTTATTGTTAGAATAATGGACATGAATTGCATTGGGGTTTAGCCTGAAGATGTTTTTGTAATTTTGTAAAAGTGGAGAATCAATTTATGACTTTTGTATATAGAATTATAATAATTTTCAATCCCCCATATTACTTAGCAATGGGTTAAGAAATTTTCAGTCATCCATGTCACTTAGCAATAGGTTTAAATTGATTTTATATTACATTTTTTGACTGAACAAACAACATACAAATATGAGCAGATTTTATAATTTAAATAATACAGTATCTAACATTTTTGACATTTATAAAGGCGGGAATTTTATGTCGTAAAAATGTATTTATTTAGTAAAAAGATGTCTCTTCTCAGACTTCTAAGACAGCGGAATTTTTATTACGTTCACAAGTTAAATTTTTTGTTAAGCAACTTTAATTTTTTGTTAAAAAACTTTATTATTAAGCAACGTCGTTTCTCTTCGTGTCAAAATAGAGCAATTATATCGTTAAACTGTAATTTAGGGGAATTTTTATATTTCTGTTTCTTATAAAAAACAAAAAAATTTAAAAATTCTTTGACGGTAAAGAAAACGTATTTCCAATTTTCTTGATTCTAACACGGATTGAATATATTTGGCGCTAATTTTGTAGAAATTCATTATTGACACTTAAATGAAACTACGTGACGTAGTATTATTTCTACTTTCTTTGATTTCTTTACCGCGATCTAGGTTTCGTTGTATTACAACATCTTCAGGTGGGATATTAGCAAAGATCTTTGAAGAATCTTTTTTCAGAATCCTTTTTCAAGAATCTTTGCTAATATCCCACCTGAAGATGTTGTAATACAACGAAACCTAGGTCGTGGTAAAGAAATTAAAGAAAGTAGAAATAATACTACATCACGTAGTTTCATTTAAGTCTAACATGGATGTTAGTTAAAACTAGCAAAAAATATAAAATTACGTAAAATATTAAATCCCAGAGTACTGAACGTCAGATTTGAGCAGCGGCGACCAATTTAGATGGTTAAAAAGGGTGTAGAATAAAATTAGTGTTAGCAAAACTTACATACAAAGCAATACAACATCATTTAAAACTAAATAAATAATAATATTAAACTTTGCCTGGAAATCTGCGTTTGTGGGTAAATTTTGCACAAACAATAATTACCGGTACGCACAAAATATGAATGTAAATATCCCGTATGAATGTAAAGGAGCAAAACATTACATCCGTACGCTTATATTAAAGACGTTTTTTGACAAACTTGTGCATTAACGCTTATTCATAATGCGACAGGAATCCCCCCACTCTTACATAGTTACTTCTGTCACACATTTTCTTGGCGATAAATGAGAAGCTTAGAAAAGCTTCTCATTTATCGCCACGAAAATGTGGTTCTATGTGAGGAAGTTCGAAAAAATATCCTATTTCGAGTAGATTTCGTGACATCAAATAAGCCTATATACATAATATGCCACTCTTTATCGCTTTTTTTCCGACTTTAGTGGTAAATGGTATAAACATATCAGCAGAGATAAATATAGAGTAATCAATACTTATTTATAATATTGCCTAAACATAACGTAAACCAAATTCAAATTTTGTCATTCGGTGATAAATTTAAAGCACCATTCTGTCTACAAAATTTTATTCCCCAATACGGGTGCACTATTACTTAACACGATTACTTACACGAGTAAATTTTCTCGAACTTAAACGCAAACGTATTAAACTTATCGTAAGTTCTAACATAACAATGAAATTGAATCCACATTCCCGCTGTTGACAAACGTAAATTGTATCAAACACTCCCTGATGATTGCGGCTTCGTTCGCAGCGCAGATTTCGCAGCGTCCCCCGTTTTGTGCCCATATTTCTCCCGAACCACGTTTCGTATCAACAAATTGAAAATATACATAAACACTCTTCTTTAGATCGCTTAGATCTTTGTTAAAGGTATACAATGAAAACAAATTTAAATACTATATACGCGCTTAACATTCTCCTACGCTGTCAAGGCTATATGATTAAATGTGATGTGATTCCAGGGTTAGCAAAAAAGATGTAAGAACAGGTGCGCGAAATAAACGAATGAAAAAAATAGTATTTTTATATCGTTTTTAATATGATGTAATGAAATATTCAGTTAAAACAACAATACAAACTAATTTAAGCGTGGTGTGTTACGACTGTTATTTGCAATTTTATAATAGAATATTTCTCATATATCTATTGTTATGACATGTTTATATTTATTGTGTTGGAATATTTATTTACACATTTAAAAAAAATCATTATGAATCCTCCATGAACCAATTTACATTTTTTATTGGCTATTTATTATTTCAATTTTTTAATACTATATGTGGAGATCCCAAAAGGACCTAAAAATTAATGGAAGCAGTATGATTTCAATGATGGATATTTTAATAGATCTGTAAATAACAAGAAAAAGTGCGACTTGTATCATTCTAACTTCACTTTTACGACTCTTGCTCTAATCATATTTGATGAAGTATGCTTTCGAAAACTTATGATTGAAACATATTAGCTTACAGAAATATCTATAAAGAAGTGAATGTCGTAATGTGTTAAAGACATTAGTCATAAAAAAGAAAAATATTTCGGTTAACTGGGGGATAATGGAATAAATATGTAAATAAAGCGAACAACATTTATTAAAATTGCTGCACAAATTTATTTCATTTTTATTATTATTAAACTTTAAAGATGAAACGGGCCTTGTCGATGAGGAGTAGGCATCTCTAATAATTAAATTGAAATCATCAATATGCAAGGTCTTGCAAAAAATTTTCGTGAAAATACGGTAAGTCAGGTTTATTGAATATGATTTACTACATTCATTCAGTTATCAAAAAACTCTTATTATAAAATAGAAATTTTCTTTACTGTAATACATGTTTTTAAGTTAATTATAAAAAGTTAACAAAGTAAAATAGTTCTGTTTAATACGAAATTCCCTTTTTGATAATTCTCACGACTCTAGTCTCATAATTAACAGTATTTGCACATATTTTTAAATTGTTTACTTCTCCAAAAAAGATACTGTTACGGAGTAATTAAAAAAAAAGTGCACCGCACTCTTATGTGATGGTTTTCTTTAGACACTTTTATAGGAATATCAGCTATGATAATCAGTTGATACAATATCAGTTACACAACTCAATATAAATTGGTTAGTTATATAATTTCACATAACCAATAATAACAGTAAATAATCTAGTTGAAAAAATTCAAAAATTTCTTTATTACGTATGAGACGAGATATGAACGGGCAGACAATAAGGTTAGAAAGTTCCCTCTTATTTCTAAGGGACTTTAGACTTGTTACCAAGGGTTTTCAATTACAATGTTATGAAATTAACACTTTCTTTTCCAGAGTTATCCAGATTTCGTAAATTATTTTTCCCAATACGATACCTACGTAATTTCATGAAGACTCTGATAATTATACGTTGTATTTGACTAAAAACAGAACAGGTATTGTCGGTATAATATTATTTAAATTTTGATTCGTCTGATGAATAATATGTGATACCATAATTATTTCAAAGTATTTACATCTAAATAAGTGCAACTAATAGTAAATAATCTAAGTGTATGTATTTAGCCAATGACTGTCATAAACAATATTTTTGTAGTGGATAATTAGACTAAAAAGTATAGTTAACAAAAAAAATTTACGAATATAATTATTACAACAAAGAGGAACGATAAATCGATGGATAATTGATCGCCAGGTTAGAATTTCGGTTAGAACAAGCTATGTGTTATAGAAGTTAGGTGAGATACATTTCAATAAATATAGGTAGTGATGAACCTCATGCGTCTGTCAAGTTGATCATATAGTTCCGCCGTATTCACAATGAATGATTTACCATAAAATTCTGGGTTAGGATCGGGTATCAGAACATTATTCTTTTGAACCCCAATTTTCCGTTATTAGTTTTTTATTGTCTGAGATATAAAGGAGTATGATATTTATTAAATAAACCTTGTAAGTAAAAGAGGACCTCACAAGGCGACTGTTCTGTGTACATTTAGGTATATATAAATATTTATGGTTATGTAAATGATTATTAGATTATTTACAAATATTACTTTTCACCAAATAAATATATTGCACATATCTTTCAGAGGAAAAAATTATCGTGGATATGGCAAAACAATATCATCATCATCATCATATATATTAATACGCTAAGGTTAAGATGTTACTCTCCCTTTTTAGAAAAACCTCACAACTAATCCACATAAATTATATATCATTTTATAGATAATTGCTTGCTCTACCGGCATCCACAACTAAACAATGTATTATTGCTATTGTTTTTGCAAATTAATTAATTATTAAAATTATATACACAAAACAGCAATGCTGCCATCTAACGGCTCAACGTCAATATGATTGACGGTCGGTAAAATTTTTGTTTAATTTCAAATCCACTCACGTATAAATAAAGTGGCGCTTTAGCTCAATGCTTTTGATACTTGCGCCTCTATATGTCAATTTTAGTAAAATATTTGTTTGATCTGTCATCTGAGCTTCATAATGGAATAAATAATGCGAAGACTTCGCACGGGTCACGCTAGTAATTTATAATCATCATTTCCTTGTAAAATTATTATTTCTTCGATAAACTTTTGGTAAACACTTGTATTACTAAGTGTTTCTTCCTAATTTTGACTTAAATACTTTTTGAGATAAAAGAATAGTAGACAGTTTCACTGTTGTCTGTAGAAGAAAGTTTTATAAAATATTAGAAAAATTATATTTGTATCTTAATAATTTTCTTTTCAATTAAATACCATGCAATGCATAAAATTTAAATGAAATTACCGTTTTAGTAACATATGTGTTTAAGTAATTCAAATTATTGAAATTCCCTTGTTTCATATTTTTTCGGTACCACTTGTATAGGTAACAAAATTTGCTCTAAAGATAATTTAATAATATGTTTTATCTGAGAATATATCTACTCGTATACGATTTGACTTTTTTCATCCTAATCCTAGTGTAACACATAAATACTAATATAGAAATTATAAATTTATGTCTTTAAAATCGTATACACACCCCATTATGTCATTAAGTTTTCAAATGAATTCATTTCATTGTTGATTATTAACATGAGTTGAATTTTAAAAAAAATCACACAATGTGGAAATAAATGATCAGTAAAATGTAACACGTACTAAGAAATTGCCCCTCTCGTCCTCCTCCCCCTTTCTTTTTTCCCTTTCATATAAGCATACACTCGCATACATACACAATAGCTGTGTAATTTGTTGATTTATTTTCATTTTTATGTTTGATTTATTACTAATTCTGCATATACTTCGTCCGTTACAAGAATAACAACATATTAGGTGTACATTGTACTTAATATCCTTATAAATCTGTAATGAATCCGCACATATAGTCGAAAATAAAATTTACAACGCGAGCGGCATTTAAAAATGTTCTGGTACTTATATTGTAGCAATTTTTTTTTAATGGCTGTGTAAATTTATATGACGATTAAATGTTTATATCGATTTGTAATGACATTTTATTATTTTTTCTAAATGTATAGTATTAAAATCTCCATACAACCTTTGAATTTACAATTTTTATGTTCCTTCTCACTCTCTGTACCGTTCTCTCTAAAGAAGTTTCACTTCTATTATGTGTATTAAGTTGCACGCGATTATTTTTGTTATAGTTCAGTACTTTTCAGTGCCTCTTTTCCTCAACATTTATCTAAAGTCAGTTAATTATTTTGCCAAAAAGTCTAATATTTTGTTGTTCGCGTTTATAATGCCCAGAACGTTAAAAGTCATCAAAAATTCTATAATATCTCGTTCGTTGAAGGCAAAATAGGCATTTGAGTTAAGATTATTCATATAAATTGAGATATTTCTAATGGTTAACGTAGAAATGTTTTCAAGGTTTTCTTCTATTTTTTTTATGTTTAATTCTATTTGCTTGTTGGTTATAGTGACGTAGAATTACGTCATGAAAAGTAAAAATTTTGGTTTTTATATAATAGTGGTCAACAATATGGAGATACGTGGGATAAATTCAAACAGTTTATCGATACACATATATTTAATATAAAATTTGCTTCATTGGAGAAGAAATTTGGTTAATTTTATTATTAAAAAATATATTTCCCCTCTAATCAGGCCTATTTTTATTTTCCTCCTGGCATAATTTTAATTTATAAATAGCGATCTTTCTTGTGCTACAAAATTTGCAGATTTTCAACACGAAAAAGATCAAAAATCCAACACACTGCACAATAAATACATTTCATTTCCGCGGTAAATGGAATCGTACTACTACTCACCCAATTTAAAAATAAATACTTTGGTGTTAGTTATTTCTACTTATTAATAAATAGGTGACGTTACCGCCGTATTGTTTTGTTCTCTCAAAAATTATGTAAAGCTTAAGAATGACAACAAGCGTCATTTTATGGATTTGCGATATGTTTTGTAGCATATAGAGGGCTTATGTAGTAAACAATTTCGACGACTTTAGCTTATTTTATGACAGAGATTGTGGATTTTACTTAGCGTTGTGAATGTTAGGTGATATGCTAGAACGTACTGCGTTTGATATAAATTAAGTTAAATTCCCTGATATTAAATCGTGAAATCTCTTCACATGAATTAGACAAATAAGGCAAGTTCTTCCATGAGCACCGCGTTGACTGAAAAAAAATTAAACCGTGAATAACCGTGTAGTTTCGATAAGTTTTTTCACGTCAAGTTAGAATAAAGCGTAAATTTTTGAAAATGTATCATAACTTACCCTAAACTTATTTTACATAACAGTGATCAATTTAGCTTTACTTAAGTATTTGAACGTTCCAGTTTTTGAGATCTCAACATGTTTATTTTAATTTTAGAGATTTGCCAAGTTCAAATATTAATCTTATGTTAAGAACTTAAAAATATTTGTGCGCGCCTTTCAAATTTCTCTTTTTCCTAATTCCACGTAACGAAACTCCTTGGGATTTGACGGCTATTTGGAATTCAACTCATATATATATTTACGTGCATATATATATATATATATATATATATACATATATATATATATATATATATATATATTTATGTGTGTATATATATATATATATATATATATATATATTTATATTTATATACGTATGTGTGTGTGTATACATGTATCAGATTTTCAAAAATGTCACTTCCTATAAGCTTTTTCTACTTCATTACATTTAATAAGTAAACAGATTATAACAAGCCAACACCGTACGAAAAACGTAATAAATATATTTCGACGGTTATCATTAAAAATACCTCATTTTATCTGAATTTACCGCCCTGAATAGAATTTCATATTTTCCCAACATGGGTGTCAAGTACGTGATGAAATTAGCTGAAGTTCTAAATAAGGAACGCCGGATAAGATAGGTGTTAAGGGATGCGATGAGAACTCTTGACATGTGTTATTTCTCAATAACTTGTCACTGTATGAATTGCAGACAGAATTAGGTTAAAAATAATTATCTTCGTAGTGCATTCTGACATAGCCCTTTATTAAATCGTTAGCAAAATGTTAGATTAGTTAAAAATGTAGTTAAGATGTATCAGGGACAAAAAATATTCAGATTGATTTTGGAAATTGAAGTAACTGTAAATTAATCTTTAGAGTAATATCTTATATGTTTATATTTAATATAGCTTATGCATTAATAATTAAACATTACTTGAAATTCGTAATTTTATTTTTTATTTCACTTAGATTTTATGTGATTCTCCTTACCCAGTGTTTATTGGAAATTCTCTATAGTTTAACAGCAAATATAAGTAATATTGGCGTGAAATATGCCAATTTTTCGATGAAGCGAGAGTCATGTTTTAAAAACGATAGAAGTAAACCGATTTTGTCCAGTGGGACTGACTTTTAAAAAGTTCTGCTCAATTGGGTTGGAAACGAAAATCATTTCTGTCCAGAATTTAAGTGTATTGTTCAAGTTAAGTACAGTTCAGCCATGGAGAAAACTTTGTAGTTATTTTGTGAAACTAGAATCTTTTGACGAACTTGCTGACTTAGGAACGTGCTGCCGCTGAGATTTATGGATTTCTAAGTTTTTGCTTCGTAACTAACTAGACATCTATTTCTATGCATATACTACGTGTCACATGTGTGCTATTTATCGACAGAAAGTATGAAGTTTAGTTACGAATTTTTCGGCAAAAAATCAGTATTTTTTCATATTAATCTAAAACGGTGAATATTCAAAAATATAGAAAATCTTATTAACTCGTAGATTCAACTCTTTTTTTATTTTGTGGACCCAAACATAGTTTCTAAAACACTATGAGATACGACTAATTCTAAGGAATTTGCAATGAATTTTTTTATAGATGTCATATGTTCTTCTTGAAATACTATTTTCGCATACTTAAATGCAGTTTTAAAGCTAAAATTAAATCTTATATATTTGTCGATTGATTACAGCTTTAAAAGTATAAATACTTTTTATGTAGAATACCACAATAAGTGGCGAGTTATTCTTTATCAGATCTAATGTCATGTTAATTCAGCGTACTCTTAACAGAATTGACTGTACTGTCTGCTCAATACACATATTGCTGAATTATTATTTTGGTATATTTTTTCCATTTACACTATCATAAAACTTAAAAAATGGATTTGAAGCAGTAATAAAGGATAGTAAACGTTTAATTTATATTTTTTTCTTATTTTGGGAAACTTGAGTAGGTCAAATTAAAATTTTAGTCGATCTTGCGGAACATCTTTGTAAACAATTTTTGAACCATCAGCAAAAAAGTCAAAACGAGACAAGCATTCATAAACAAAACGAGACAAGCATTAATTTTAAAAAACTATCGGCACGGTTTAAAAATAAAGTCAATAATATCAAATCTTCCTGTTCTTTGCCGTCACTGCGAAGTAGTTAAATCAGGAGCTGTTTTTAATAGTATTTCGGCATCATTACTGCACAACTGTAATTAACACAAAATTATTTTAAAAACACATTTGATAACAAAATAAACGTGTTTTCGTATGATCATAATTTTCTGAAAATCTTTGCTTATATTCGCGAGTGACAATCTCGCCGAATCCATTTACGCTTACATTTGCTGCTGATCTATATCTAGCAGTTTAGATGGATAAATATGGTGTTGGCGTATTTTTAAAATTAAAGTACTAAGTGTAGATCAGTAGCAAATGTCAGCAAAGTTAAACCCGCACTGACCAAATCAAAGCTTTTCAATAATGAGTCCGAAAATATATTCTTCACTTTTATATTTTTGTTAAAGAAAAGAAAATGTATACTATCTAAAATATATTTTCGTTTCCGTATTACAAGTTTTCAACTAAATATTAAAGTCAATAAAAGAAAAAATTCCCTTAAATAGAAAAGTCTAATTTTTATTATTGCCTTACCACTCGCCTCAGGGTCAGGACTCTTTATACGTATTTATAAATTTGCAGTGTTTCCGAAAAGGTAATGTGAAGTAATACTTTGAAATAAAAATATGAAAGACATTATGCCTTTCATATTTTTTCGGGATCCATTTTCGTAACTCATCTATGTAGGACTACACATACTCAATTATGCAGCCCAATGAAAAGGATGCTGGTTATATTAATCATTTAAGGATATATTAATTCTTAAATAATTTATATAATACTTTAAATCTAATTTAACCTAACTACGAAGGCACTGAAATCACTAAAATAAAGATTTTGGTGAGCAAAATTTTATATAATAGTAATTTGAAGGTGATTCTCGGAATTATAGACTTCGTAATATTGGTTAATTTTAAAGAATATTACAACAGATTAATCGATGGATGTACCAAAACTAGATAGATACCTTGTATATTTCTTCTTTGTATCAAAACACCAACTGTAACCCAACTTATACCATTACAGCAAAAAAAAGTAGGTGCGCATTATATGGCTCCGGTTGAATTTGCGCATGAAAATTTGGAATTTGTGTTTGACCAAAATTAAGGATTTTCTGCGAATATTTCGTAAATGTTCAAAGACATCGATATAATATAATATGTTTTCGCTGTTTTCTCTAATTCAACCGCAACATAAACAGATCTAAAAGATGTATATATGCGAGAAATCATTGTGAGTAAAATTTCCCCTAACTATTTGTATTTCTATAATAAAAAAGAAAGAGATATAAAATACATAGCGTTAATAAATTTCGATTACGATATATTCCAAATCTCCATATGTATATGTATTAGTCGCTTCATTCAAGCCTACATAAAGAGACACACACACACACACACACACATATATATATATATATATATATGTATGTGAGTGTGTGTGTGTATACTCACGTATATATATATATATATATACACATGGAGGGATCTTTATTTTTTTATCCTGATGACATCCTAAAAATCCCCCAAATTTTTCTTGGGAACTTTTGTGAAAATATGAAACAGGGTTACTTCTTTTTAATTTTATAGCAAATAAAATAATTGCAGTCCATTTCCAAATTACACTTATTAATTTCAATTAAATACTTTAAAGCTGAAATATTTTTAACACGTTCGTTGGGACTACAACGACAGCCCGTAAAAAAACCGTATAAAATATAATTATCCATCGTCATAATATTTACTGAGAATTATAATAACGTACTCATATGATATAAATATACCACACTGGAGGACAACGTCATTTCTCCAGCTGTTCTTCAATGTCGCACATAGGTTTAATTATAATAACCTATCACAACACACCGTCAAATATTCAATATTCAGCTTCCCTGTAAATTATTTTTAATACTTCTAAAATTCATTTCGAATTGTATGCTATTTAATTGTATGCTATTTTCATTGCTGTTTTTTTTATTCAAATTCGAATTGTATGCTATTTTATTTCAAAAATCAATAATTGTCCTACTGCAAAAAAAGAAAAATTAACCTTACTTTATCCCCATTTTTATGATAATTTTTTATGATAAAAAGTTGCAGGTTGAACTGAAAATAAACATTTATCCAAACATTCAACTTTTTTCCACATTAGTGAATAAATCCTATAACCACTGGATTATGGACGGAAAATTATACGGACCAAAAAATTTGCTAGACTGATAAAAGCAAAGACATCTTTAGATAGATGTACGCGTATAAAGATAAATGGATGGATGAATAAATACTTAGTTGTCAGTCCACCCAACCGTCACAGTCATTTTTCCGTATTTCTTTTTCTTTTGATGTGCGAAAACCTAAAAATTATTTTCATTCACAATATGTAAAACCTGTCTCCCTAATGTGTTGGAGTACAATTGTAAAATTATTTGCATGCCTATTTTCGTCAAAAAAGGTGACTTTCAAATAATTTAGATATTTTCTTCTCTACATACTAAAAGTACATTAAAAATGTGTTCATTTTCAGATATAATATATCCAGTTATTCCTCGGCACTTAAATTTTCACTACCAATAAAATTGTGAATGGGCCGAGGCGGTCGGATCATTACTTTCTCCATGTGTTTCTGTTTCCAATTCGCAAAGCCGCAGGCACTCGTGAGTGACAGTTGACAGGAACTCTCATCGCATCCACTTACGCTTACTTGCTTTGTTGTTTGCTATCTAAGTCCATCAGCTAGCTTTCACGACGCACCTGATTGTTTTTATTGGAACATATATTATTCGTAGTAGAGCACATATCCCGCTAAACTTTTTTTTTCAGTGACAAAGACCGAACATGATTCATAGTACTACATATGTGAAAATTTCATTTATTATCTTAAAATATTAAGTAATATATAGCTCTACCAGCATACTGTACTTCATTCATCATCTGAGCCTTGGTTATCTGAAAAGTCATTGGGATAGATAATGGTAATCGGTATAAAACTTTAAAGAATTTATTCGTTCTGAATCTAGATAGATTAACTGTAAATGATATTGAAAAACATATTTTTAAATTTTTTGAATAAGTTTTAAACATTATTTTTAAACATTACGTATTTCAAATCTTTATCCATTGTAAATTCTACACTTTCAAGCATTAAACAAATATGTTGAAAAACAATGTTATGGGAAGTTATATCTAATATTTAACTAATCCTCTCTTACTAATTTCAACTAATTTTATTTTTAGAATAATGCACATGCAGTGCATTGGAGTTTAGCCTGAAGATGTTTTTTTTTAATTTTGTAAAAATGGGGAATCTATTTATGACTTTTGTGTAAAAAATTACAAATATTTTCTCAATATTTTTGTAGCTCTGAGTAAATAGAAATTCACAATTAAATGAAACTACGTGATATAGTATTATTTCTACTTTTTTTAAATCCTTTACCACGACCTAGGTTTCGTTGTATTACAATATCTTCAGGTGGGCTATTAGCAAAGATTCTTTGCTAATAGAATGGGAATCTTTGCTAATAGCCCACCTGAAGATGTTGTAATTCAACGAAACCTAGGTCGTGGTAAAGAACTTAAAGAAAGTAGAAATAATACTACATCACGTAGTCTCATTTAATTGTGAATAATGAATTTCGACAAAATTAACGCCAAATATATTCAATAAATAGAAATTGTAGAACTTAATAATTATAAACATTTTCAGTCATCCATGTTACTTAACAATAGGTTAAAACTGAAACCATTGCAGTTACACTACTGATTTAAAACGCAGTTTTACCACTGATTTTACATAATTTTTTTTTATTACAAATATGAGCAGACTTTATAATTTTTTTTTTAATTCAAATGATACAGTGTAACTTTTTTATATTTTGATACATGTATAACTTTTTTGATATTTATAAAGACTGTCGGAAATTTTATGTACTAAAAATCGATTTATTTAGTAAAAAGATGTCTCTTCTCAGACTTCTTTCACAGTGGAGTTTTTTTTACGTTCATAAATTAATTTTTTTTAAGTTTATTGTTAAGCAACATCGTTTCTTTATGTATTTCAAATGTTTAGTGTCAAAACAGATCAATTATAGATATAAACTCTAATTAACGGGCATGGGAACTATTTTTTTTATTGAATTTTTCTAGAAAACAAAAATGTAAAACTCTTTTGTCAGTAAAGAGAACTTAATCCTAATTTTCCAATTTTCTTGATTCTGATATAGATGTTATTTAAAGCTGGAAAAAGTATCAAATTGCGTAAAATATTAAATCCCAGAGTACTGAACGTTAGATTTGAGAGTCGACCTCATTTGTATGGCTAAAAAGGTAGTACATAGAATAAAATTGGTGTTAAGAATTCAAGTTTTAAATCCAGTAATAAATTTGAAACACCATTTTGTCTCCAAAATCTTACTCCCCGATATTGGTGCACTATTTAAAATTACTTAACACAATCTCCTCAATTTTCTCGAAGTTATACGCGAACGTATTCTAAGTTCTAACGTAACAATGAAATTGAATCCACATTCCCACTGTTGACAAACGTAAATTGAATCAGACACTCGCTGATGATTGCGTCTTCGCACTTAGCGTCCCCCGCTTTGTGCCCATATTTCTCCCGAACCACGTTTCGTATCAACAAATTGAAAATATACATAAACACTCTTCTATAGATCGCTTAGATCTTTGTTAAAGTAGGAGTAACGATAAACAGATTTAAACACGACATATGCGGTGGAACTTCTCCTATGATTCTCCTATGCAAAGTATATGTGATTCGGTGTGCTGTGATTCCAGCGTTAGCAAAAAATATGTAACAATAGAGTACACAAAACAAACGAATGAAAAAATAATATTTTTATATCGTTTTTAATATGATGTAATAAAAATATTCAGTTAAAACAACAACACAAACAAATTTAAGCGTGGTGTTACTAGATTATTTACAAATATTACTTTTGACCATCTAAATATATTTCTCAGCACATCTTTCAGAGGTATAAAAGTATCGTGGATATCTCAAAAGACTGAAATTTATATTCATCATTACCTTGTAAAGTTAACTATTTTTCAATAAACTCTTAGTAAGGACCTAGTAATACTGCTTTTTTCATAATTTTGACTTAAGCACAAAAGAATTGTAGACAGTTTTGACGTTGTCTGTAGAAGTAGGTTCTATAAAATTTTAGAAAATTATATTTGTATTCCCATAATTAAATTTTTCCCCGAAATTAACGTTTTATTAAAATATATGTTCAAGTAATTTAAATTAATGAAATTCACTTGTTTCATATTTTTTTGGTACCACTTGTATAGGTGAGAAAATTTTTTCTAAGTGTAATTGAATAATATGTTATATCTGAGAAAATTACAAATATTTTCAGATAAAACATATAAATGATTCCACTTATGAATTATTTCCCTTTTTTCTTCCTAATCCTAGTTGCATTTCTGTGACACACAAGTACTAATATAGAAATTATAAATTTTCATATTTCAAATCGTATACACACCTCGTTATGTAATTAAGTTTTCAAATGAATTCATTTCATTCTTGATTATTAAAGTGAGTTATATGTGCAAATAAATGGTTGGTAAAATGTAATAAATACCAAAAAGTCATCCCTCTCGTCCATTTCGTCCCATTTCTTCTTTCCCTTTCATATACACATACACTCACACACATACACAATAGCGCTATATTTAGCTTGACGCCGACTCCATAAATGTCTAACAGTAGCAACACTTTCCGTATTTATTTACGTTCGATATTAATATTGTACTACAGGAATTCCAACGAAATACTCGTTTTTAAAGTGAAACTTCTTAGGCGACAATTCGATAATTGATAAGTAGAGGAGAATTGAGAGTAAAATTTTAAGGTCGCGTCACGTTTAGGCACATTTCGTTACGTGAGAGATATGACATAGAGAGAAAGAGAATTATATATTTCGACACCATAGAAACGAAGCATAAGAGAGCGACGTATACACAACGATACAAAGCGATTGAGTAAGAAACTGTCGCGCAAGCGCGCGTTGTTGATGTACACCTCTGACCCTATATGATCAGCTGAGGCACCACGCATACGTTGTGTTAATTACGTTACATGTGTCAAAAGAAGACAAAATTTTGTCAATTTATTTTTATGTTTATATTTGATTTATTATTAATTCTGCGTGTACTTCATCCATTACAAGAATAAAAACATATTAGGTATACCTTGCACTTAATTTCTTTAAAAATCTGCCATGAATCCGCACATATAGCCGAAAATAAAATTTGCAACGCGAGCGGCATTTAAAAATGTGCTTGTACTTATATTGCAGCTATTTTTTTTTAATTGACAATAGGCTGTGTAAATTTATATGACGATTAGATATTTACACCGATTTATAATGATATTTTATTAATTTTTCTAAATCGATAGTATTAAAATCTTCATACAATCATATTAAATTCAAAAATGTTTACACTTTGTATGTTCTTTCTCACTGTCAGTACCGTTTTAACACTTTTTACATACTTTTGTCAAGGTTTAGATCTCTAAAGAAATTTCACTCCTGTTATGTGTACTAAGTTGCACGAAATTATTTTTTTTATAGTTCAATACTTTTCAGTGCCTCTTTTCCTCAACATTTATTTGAAGTCAGTTAATTATTTTGCCAAAAAGTCTAATTTTCTGTTGTTACCGTTTATAATGCCTAGAACATTAGAAAACCATAAAAAATTCTATAATATCTCGTTTATTGAAGCCAAAATAGGCATTTTCGTTAAGATTATTCATATAAATTGAGATATTTCCAATGGTTAGCGTAGAAATATTTTTAAAGTTTTTGTTCTATTTCTTTTGGTGTTTTATTCTATTTGCTTATTGGTTATAATGACGTAGAATGACGACATGAAATGTAATTTTTTTGGCTTTTATATAATAATGGTCAACAATAAAAATATAATGGGATAAATTCAAACACTTAATCGATATACATATATTTAATATAAAATTTGCTTGATCAAAGAACAAATTTGATTAATTTTATTATTAATAAATATATCAGGCCTATTTTTATTTTCCTCTTGGTATAATTGTAATTTATAAATGGCGATCTTTCTTGTGCTACAAAACTTGCAGATTTTCAGCACAAGGAAGATCAAAAATCCAACACACTGCACAATAAATACATTTCATTTCACTGGTAAATGGAATCGTACTACTACTCATCTATTTTATAAAGAAATACTTTAGCGTTAGTGATTTCGAGCTATTAATCAATAAGTGGCGTTATGGCCGTATTGTTTTGTTCTCTCAAAAATTATGTAAAGCTTAAGTGTGACAACGGACGGTATTTTGTGGATTTGCCATATTTCATCATAATGTCGTATATAGAGGGTTTATGTCGTAAACAATTCCGACGACTTTAGCTTATTTTATGACGGAGATCGTGGATTTTACTTAGCGTTTTGGATGTTAGGCGATTTTTCCACATGCTAGAACTTACTGCGTTTGGTATAAATTAAGTTAAATTCCGTTATATAAAATCGTAAAATCTCTTCAACACATGAATGTGAAAAATAAGGCAAGTTCTTCCAAGGTCATCACGCTCACTGAAAAAAAGTTAAACCGTAAATAGTCGTGTAGTTTCGAATAGTTTGTTCATGTCAAGTTAGAATAAAATGAAAATTTTGAAAATTGATCATAATTTACCCTAAACTTGTCTTATATAACAATGGTCAATTTAGCTTTACTTAAGTATTTGAACCTCACAGTTTTTGAGCACGCAACATGTGTTACTTGATTTTAGAGACTTGCCAAGTTCAAATATTAGAGTTATGTTAAGAACTTAAAAACATTTATGCGCGCCTTTCAAATTTCTATTTTTTCTAATTCCACGTAACGAAAATACTTGGGATTTGGCGGTTATTTCGAATTCATCTCATTTTGAACTGACAGGATGATCTGGAGGAAATGTTCCCCATTTTTCCTCATATATACATACTTATGTACCTATGTATGTGTATCAGTGTGTGTATATATATATATGTATGTATATATGTTGTATTATATGTATTTTATATATATATATGTATGTTGTATTATAATATACTATTGAATTTATTGTCGTAATCATGAAATTTTGAAATATACTTGCCAAGAATAAAATTCATCTCTATTTTTGTTTTTGAATGAGCGAGAGAGTAATGTCCATGTTCACACCAGGCTTTTCTTAATAAATATATGCAGGGTTTAGTATTCTTTTACAATGATTAATATATACAGGCTATGTTTCCTTAAAACAATGGCCATAGTCTTATGTTTCAATCACGTCTTAAATTAATGGAAATATTTATTTAGTTATGAATAAAAATAACGTGGTGATGAATTTCTACAAAATTAACACCTGATATATTAATAATTAATGAAAATTCATAAATTACACTACATTTTCTGTGCCCACTAATAAAGAAATAGGAGAATTATCGACGTCCTATTTGTCTGTATTAAGTTAATGCTAGATTCAAAATATCAGATGCTCATGACCTTTTCTACTTTTGTTTTTAAATCTTAATCATATGTACATTTAATATTTCTTCACTCTATATCCATAGTTTAAACATTATCTTTTTAAACTTTTTTCTAGAAATTTTGTTCATACCCTGATTTTTTGTTAATAATTTATGCCTTAATATATTTTATTATGAGATGAAGGAATAAATTATTCCCTATCTAAGTAAATACTTATTTGATCATCAAAGCTAAAAATACTTTCTGGATCATCAAAGCGAGACTCCCTTGCGCGCAACTCCACCCCCCGTGGCAGTCGCGGAAACTGATACAGATATTGATACCAAAAATAATTAAGTCAAGGTGGTACTAGTCTAGGTACTAGTCAAGGTGGTGAGAGGGGTGCTCTTTATTTATATTTTCCTTCTATCTTGAATCGAGAACATGTCCAACGTACGATGCCGGAACGATAGAAGGAATGCCGCAAAGGAAACTGGATTGCCAAGACTGTATTGTTGAACCCCACGCTCAGAAGAGCATGGCCGTTGATGCAGGTTTAGCGGCGTGCCTTGCTGGCCGAATTAAAAAAAATCAATAAGACTTGAAGTGAAGTGAAACGTAACACCCAAGATCGATCAGCATGACGACAATGTGGATGCCCTATGCCCCGCCAGGCAGGTAAAGAGAAAGATTAAAACGTATGTTTAAGAGTTTCATTCGTAGTATATCTAAATATATGAGTTCCACTCATGGTCTATCCAAATGTGTCACTATCATATATCCATGGTGATGAAGCATTAAGATCGTTGTCGGTTGCTGAAAGTTTTCCTTATCTAAAAGGTTGACTATTTTGACATTTTTGTAATTCAATTGTGCTGGAATTTCAATTTTCATATCCGTATTATTTTCCACTAATTGGTGTATCACTGTCAGTATTATGAGATTAAAATATAGTACAAATTTCAAGTTTTTATTTATATTTATTTCTCATATATTTGATGTCAAACTCTTCAATTTCGTAGCTCATTCTCTCACTCGCTTACTCACTGATAGATCATCAAAATGTATAGGTCACTTTCAAAAGAGCTATAGACTTAACATTTTAAGCAATGAAGGAAAAACTGAAAATGGGAAATATTTCAATTGAAAAAAAATTAAGTTTTCCTTAGTGTATCCGTGAAGTTACATATACGCGTAGTAAGTTTCTACGGCTATACACATGCAAAGTATTAAAAACGGTAGTTCTAAAAAATATGAAGTAAACAAATTACCAGATCTACTAAAGATAGTGGCTTTGCTTTGTATTTATTATTAATATAGATAGTGCCAACTCTGTTATTATACTCGCCATGGTATTTTTTTACATTATTTCATGTCGCCAGTTTATTTAAATACATTAATCTTATCGTTGCTTATGATATTTGATAAATATGACAGAAATGTTGCTTTCAAAACTAATAATTTGCTTTCAAAAAATGAATTTTCGTTTGCTGGTAATTGAAAAATTCACAATTAAATGAAACTACGTGACATAGTATTATTTCTACTTTCTTTAAGTTCTGTACCACGACCTAGGTTTCGTTGTATTACAACATCTTCAGGTGGACTATTGGCAAAGATCTTGAAAGAAATTGAAAAATTGTGGATATTACTTGGTTTAGTTTTATGTTATAACGCAGGTGTTCATATTAAAAAAAATAGCTATCTACTATGAAACGTCTTATTGGGGAAGAAATCAAGTTTTTGGATATTGTTGAAAGTTACTTATATACCCAGAGGGTAATTCAATGTGCAGGTTATTTCTTGACATTTTTTACGGTATTATCGCGTAATAATTATATTTAATCTAGCTCTAGAAGTGCTTCTAGAGTCATATTAAATATTGTGCAGCATTTAATAAATAATTAAAAAGGGTTTCAGGTTTAAAATTACAATAAATGTGGTCGGAATTATCTCAAAAAATTTAAAGAGACTGAATAGGTAATGCGCGATCAACTATTGATTAAATTCAATATACTGAAGAGCCTCGTAGAAAGAAAAGGAAAACGGTGCATATGAAAAAAAAAAAAGTGAAATTTCATCAAGAACCAACCCAAAATCAAGTTATTTTTTTAAAAAGTGGGGTAAACATAATATTCAATAAAATCAGACACAAAGTACAAACTCAGTTATCTACACTCCTCAAACAAAGTTATTTAAGAATTTTTCTACTTTTGTGTCGCCACTTTTTATGGCAATTTTTTTAAAGATGAATTTGGCCCTTTTTAAAGTATTGTTTTTGTAAAGATCAAATTTGGTAATAAAATAATTATAAATGAATACCTAAAAAAGAATTGCAAATACCCGTTTAAGACATCAAATTAACATAAAAATTCATATTTATATAAGCATTACGTATACTATAAATTAATAACATAGGAATTGAATAGACTCAAGAACTTATGAATAAATTATCAATAAAATTGTAAAAGCAATATTTTGCCTAACAATAAAGTAAATATTCCACTTCGTAAATTATTTGCAGGAAACAGCCTTTCCAAGCGTTTCCAAGCTTTTCTCAGGTTAACAATGAAAAGATGAGTGGGGTCTACGAGTATTTCGTACTTGAAACACTGATATTTTCAACTTGCTTCCGTTTGCAACCCGCAACGCCACGGTCCGCCGAGGCGTGACACTTGACCGGAGCTCGCTTCGCATACCTTCGCATCTAGTTCATTCGTTTGCATTCTCGTTCTTCACCGATCGATGTTAGTACTTCAGTTGTCTTTCGTAACGTTCTTGATGTCTTTGTTTGGGAAATTTAACGTATTATGTAGGATGGTACGTGTACTCGGACGAATTAAAATATTTTGAAGGCTTTTCATCCATACATATATTGGCGTGTTAAATATTGTGATGTAGAAAGGCGTCACTTAAGATTATACCGTTTAAATTATTTGTTAAAAATTTTGTTTAAAAATTTTTGTTTCGATTTAAAATTAATCTAATAATACTCGAAATCAAATATAAAGAACTATTATTGGTAAGCGCTACTACAATACGTTTGGTAACTTTAGAATATTAATAGTTATGGATAATAATCAGGTCTTAAATTTTAGAAAGATTTTCCTCAATACTCGAAGTTTGCACATTCTTTTCTATTTAGCTGTATAGTCCACCGATTACAAGCAAACTTTAAGGATTAGTTAAATCCTATGTCACGTGATGTGTACATGTATGGCAAACAAAAAAAAATAAATGCACATAATAACCTACAGTGGGAATATAAAACTGTAACCTGTACTCTTCTTAAAGTTTTTTTAATATAATATTACATGATTTTAAAAAGGAACCTGTTTTTGTTTCATTAAAATTTTTAAAAATATATGATATCATTTTCCAATACCTAGAATATTTGTTTCAATTAAGCTTTGATTTCATATCTTTGAGAAGACTTAAAGAAAATCCAGCGAAAAAGTGTTTATTTCATCTGTAAAAGAATTCTGCTAATCAAAGTTGTGTGTTTACGTTTCGCCTATTTTTGTGTAGCTAAATAATTCCGGCGCACATGACGTTAAAAACGGAACACGATCTTTTCTTTATATTCGCTTTTAAAAATATCTCATATATTTTTTTCAATATTCAGAATATTTTTTTCAATAATGCTTAATTTTAGCTACACCCAAAGATGTGAACTTCAAGTAAAGCTCAAGCTGATAAAGAAGATCGAATATTGGTCGAAGTTATTTATACACGTTTGTTTATTCCGGTGTTACTAGATAATATGGACGCTTACATCAAATGGATCAATTGCTTTAACAAAGACAAGTAACGAACAGTAAGGATACCACGGTGTCATCAAATAACACCTGTTAAGTACGAGAAATACCCCTCTATGAACACAACTAAGCACATATAAACATAAACGTACCTATTTTCCTATTTAACCATATAGAAATATTAATATTATTTTTCTCCATGCCTAGTATAGAAATCTTTCAAAGGCATAAGAATATCATGACTTTCCAAAAAAGGATGAAATTTAGAATCGTTGCTCTAGCTTCCGATAAATTTCTAGTAATAAATTTTTTTTCATAAATTTCATTTTCGGAGATAAGAGGGGAAATATTTTTGTACAAACTTTCCATTTGTTACATAACTTTCATAAAATATAACATCAGTATCAATATATAATAATGAATTAAAATTGACATAAACATTCATACTAATTAACATAAATGTGACAATTGAGAAGCTTTTACAGTTAATATATTGCAAAGTTCTCGAAATATAAAAATGTTTTCAAGCATTATTTTATAGTAAGCATAAACAATTTTTGTATTCGCAAACATTATTACGACGGATCAAGAATAGTTTGCTGCATCTATTAATTACCAAACTTTACATTTCTATGTTTCTTTGCCTCAAAATTCTTTAAACAAACAGCACTTTGACTTCGATGAAGCCTTTAAAAGTGTTGAGATAATAAACATTTGAAGAGTTAGTCAAAATAGTCATCTTTATGAAAAGTTTGAAGCTAGCATAGCTTCATAAAAAGGATAGAAACGTTTTGTAGTGCATTGAGTTTTTATTTTTCTTTCGTGTAACCATTTTCGTAAGGAGTGTTAAAATTTGTGGATATTTGTGTTTTGTTTGAATTATTTCGGAAATTGATTGCCATACGACAAACATGAAAATATTTTTGAAAATATAACCAGCTGTAAAATATAAGCCACCAGTGGCAAATAGTTTTTATGTGGCATAAATAGTTTATTAGATATTTAGCTTTAAAAATTTCGCTAAGATGGCGGGTTTAATTTAATTTTTATTTGTCATATTATGTTATTATTGTAAATCACATGGGATGGTACTGTTAATACTATTGTTAAAAAAAAAAACAATATAATTGAGTCTAACTATGCATTATAAACTTAAATTTTTGGACAATTTTTGTGACAATTAAAAGTCAATTAGGTGATATGGAATATACATTTCATTAGATAATGATTGAGTTAGACTAATGACTGAGGTAAAAACCTACGATTTAATATTACTTAAATGTATTCTACGTACATTTTACATACGAATAAAAGGAATTCAGCTCATAATTACACACATTTATATCGATCTTTTTGCATTGCACAAAAGTATTTAGCGGAAATTTAAATCTGCTGTCGATTCTGTGTTAAATTTTAATATTTGCTAAGCCTCGTATCTTCTATTGTGTTTAACTACGTTTTTAGGTATATTTATATTTGCTACAAACATTACGAAGTAAAACAATGTTTTGTTATATATATATATATATATATATATATATATATATATATATATATATATATATTTATAGTTATTTTGTACATAGCAAAAGACAGTGTTTTTTATAAAAGTTAAGATTTTCCTCTTAATTCATTTTATATTTTCGATGACAATTTTTAATATTAGATCCATTTATTTTCAATATGTATAACTTTAATGATAATACATTATGCACATGCATTTTGCCATTATATTATACAATGTAATTGTGTATACCAAAAAACATTATATATTTTAATCACAAATACTAAATAAATCTATATTCATATTAGTATATATAAAAAAAATAGTTTAAAAACGCCTACATATACCACAATACCTGAATTGTCATTTTGTTTTGTTTACAGACATTTTTTTAGAATGGAATACAATGTATTTATTAAAATTTTATAATTTTCAATTAAATTATTATCTTACATTTAATATTTTGATTGCACTATTAATATTTTTCCGCGCCAACTTGAGAAAGTCTTTTCGCCTGCAAACCAAAACTCTGTTCACCTATCCTATTGTTCATCTATAAATCACACCATTATGGCAGTTTTTATTTAAGATTTATTGATTTTGTTATGTTGAAAAACCATCGTAGCCGTTTCAATTGAAGATTTATTGATTTTCTTAATCAAGATTTATTCATTTTCTTAAATTGAAAAACTATCATAGCCGTTTCAATTTACGAAATTATACTCGTTATTGTAGAGGAACAAAGAAGAAAAAATTAAATTTTATCTAAGGTCTTCAAGCGAAAAAACACGAAACCGCACATTGTAAAGTCACTCACATATTTGTTGGTCGTTATGTTGCAGCAGTTTTGTCAGAAGCAGTTTCAAGTGGAAAATGGAAATTAAAAAAATACTCTTTACTATTAAATATTTAAAAATTTAAATGTACATAAATGCTAACGGAACTTTCACAGTGTGAATTAACTCCTTTTTAAAAGATTTATTTCCAGTTTTTACACGAACAGATCATTTCACGGAGGCGATATTTACATCTTCATGCTATTTTAGACTAATATTCACAATAATTGTCAGACTCCGTCAGACAAATAATTAAATTTTTTACAATAATCAGTACTGCATAGAACACCCTCTTGATATTTCTAAACAAACGTCATATTAATAAACTGTTGTTATATAAGTTAAGTGTGACAATTGGACTTTCAATATTTGAGTGATTAGGTGACTTTACCTAAAATTGCTTTGTCTTTCATAACTGGGCCATCAAAGTCGCTTCCTTGGTATGCATTGTTGGAGAAATGATATGTCCCTTGTCTCATGTCACTTCGCGTTAGTTGTAAAAGCAACAACGTGTCCGTGCTGATGGGTCCCTTGAGTCGTAGGAAAACTGAAGCGTCTTTCTTTCGTACCTAATTATTTGTTTCTTATATCTGTCAAATATTTTGTCCACTTTGCAGCTTTAGTATATATTCGATTTAAGATTTGTGTTTATTCTAGTGTTTCGCCCCGATTTTGTCCGGTTTGGCCAAGATTTGTCAACCATTGACTTTCCGGTGATTTGAATTTCCGCTTACAGTATGGTAGCAAAACAAAAAGTATTCTGATACGATAAATATAAAAAAAATCGTTTTAAGTTGTCGTGCCTTACAAGATAAACCATGTGCCGTCTATTCGTCTGTCACGGCCATTTTTCCGAAAAATTGCTCGACGCGGAACTTGAGATTTGGTATAGTAATTAGGAATACTAATTCGTATGTAGTTAAAATTGGTGGTGGCAATTAAGGTGAATGTACAATACTCGAAATGGAATTTGTTGAAAAAGGATATTGTTTGAAAGTATCATTTATAAGATAAGTTTTTTTGTAACTTTAGCTGTTATGTTTTTATGGATATACTAAAAAATATGGAAAACAAAAATTTTCATCACTTGCTTCCTGAATAATATACTCTATAAACGTCACACTATCATCGCTCTGATTCTTTTTTTAAATCAGTACTTCTTATGCCACTCTCTTGATAACTCTGAATATGATAAAATATTATTAATATTCCTTGAATTAAAATGAAGTGTGAAAATTGGCTACTCAACATATGAAAGTCGTCTAAAATCACTACGTCTTTCACAACTGGATCATCAACGTTGCTTCCTTAGTTTGCGTCGTAGGAGAACTGACATGTCCCTTGTCTCATGTTACTTTGCCTGCGTAGTAGGAGCGACGACGTGTCCGTTTTGACAATTCTCTTGCGTCGCCGGAAAAACGACGCGTTCTTCTTTAGTACCAATTATCCGTTCTCTATTTCTGTCGACGCGTCTCGTGTTAATGCGTGATAACCCGCGCGTATAACTTGGTTACTTAAAACCACCGCAATAACTTTAAACTATCGTTAGAAAACTACGGTATGAAAGTTAATCTTTATTTGTATTAGTTGACTGAACAAAAATACTATATATGTTCATTTCATAAGGATTAAGACAAATTTGCACAGTAATTGTATGTAAATATTTTTTAAAACGTCAAACGTTTGTTATGAATTTTATAATATACGCAAACGTGCTGCATTCATTTAGACGAATAATGTTGCCATAAATTGTTTATAATTTCTAACGATTTAATGAGCACACGCCAATTCCGATAAATTTTTTTCCGACTTCGTAGACCTTCATTATCATAGGTCGGGTAATATTCTACAAATATCCACGTATCGTATTTTTTAACTTTCTTCATTATTTAAGGTATCCATAAATGAAACAATGTAACTGAAACAAACTAACGTTAATTAATTAATAAGAAAATCACAAATATCGCAGGCACACAGTTGCGGCGGTGGATTTTTAAAAAATATCTCTTGATTTTGGTACATGTGCACGTATTTTTTTAAATTTATCTTTACCCAGATACTACTTCTGAAACGGAATTCTTTGTTGACGTTGAATTCCATTCATATGCGATGTTATATTAATGTTATCTATTGATCAATTTGCACAAGTTTAATGATATAATTTGATACAGAAATCATTATATGTCGATTCATAATAGATTCAATACCACATTATTTATGAATCCATTAAATGGCTACTGTCGAGTGAGTGAACAAATGTATAATTCTATCCTAATGCCATATGTCGACCATTTCACGCAAGTAAGCATATTTGAACACCAAATAATGTGTTTCTAAATACAACAAAATCATTTGATGGATGCATTGTAAATTCGAAATAATAATGCAGTTTCATTATATATTAAGTAATACTAATATTTTTTAAATGATACATTTTGAAACGCATTTTAGTTTTGAGGTAAAATTTTCTAATGGAGAATCTGTCATCATGTATTCTTTCCTTCTAATGCGGAATTTAAAAAAAACTTACAATTAAGTTGTTTTTGGTAGATTTCTTAGCTCCATAATTGTTATTATTAAACGATGCCTAGATATAAAAATTTAAAGTTTATTCTGGGGAATTTAATATCCTCAGATTGTGCTTACCATTATTTGAGTTTATTTTATTGTGTATGGTACTCAGCGCTAAATTTTGTAATATTAATAGTCAATAACCGTCAAAATCTGGAAATTTAACTTCTCTCCTTTGATCAACCCCGTGAATTTTTAATTGAAGTGTACTGACTAAATGGAATGATTGGGGTAAAATTTCAAATCAAACTGATTTTTATCTTCAAAACGACAGAAATGGATATTCAGAACTCATGTTTTATAATCCAAAATTTAAAGAATTGTTTAATATGTATATAAACGTTTGATAAACCTATTAGTACTAATTATATAAACTTAGAAGTTACATTTATTTTCCGAGAGGAAAACGTTTCCACAGTTTTGATACATCCACATCAATCTACCTTACTAACATTTGTTTATAGGTTTGTTTGAAATGAGATACTCTTTGAATTTTGTCAGGAAAATTATTTTCATTCATATAAGTACTTTGATTTTAACGAAAATAAACGTTCACCGAAAATGTATAGTGATTACTCGGTTGTGAAACAGAGGTGTTATATTAGCGTCATTATTGCCCAAATTTATCATTATTATTATTATTATATTACATGAATTTTGATATGCTATTCCCCGAATGTGGGTCAAAAAATGACTTTGTCTTCCCTTTAGTAGCCAATGATTGGATTACATGAATTTTGTTACTTAACCTTGATTACAATTTGGTAGCAAAACTAAAATTTATCTTGCACGATAAATACAAAATGGTCCCTTAGAAAGGTTCGTCTGTTTGTCTGTTACACCCATTTTTTCGAGAAACCGCTAGGCATGAAACTTGGTACAATAGTAAAGAGTATTAACTGGCATATAGTTAAAATGTAGATGACAATTTTGGAGGCCAAATTAGTTACTCGAATTTTTTTAAATTCAACCAAAAGTGTGGGACACCGTTTGAAAATACTATTTTTACGTGAGTTTTTTTGTATTTTAAGTAAGTATTTTTTAAGAGATATAATAAAAAAACTGGAAAAGTTATCCCATCTTCTATATTTCCGAAATCATTGAACTTAAAATGTGAAGTTTGTAGGAAAACTATAATGATTATTCTAAATATCATAGGTTGTGGGGTATTCACGGAAATATATATGTTCCCCATTTAATTATGTTCATGTTACTAATGACCTATTATAAAAAAATCCACTTAACAAAAAAATAATTTTACTATAAACGAAGTGAGTAAACTTCAGTATATTAGAAAAACTTGTACTTGGCTCTTTTTCCAAAGTTAGATAGCACCCCATAAAACAGATGAAAAAAAATATTTTAGTTTATCTGGTGGAAAGTAATAATTAATTTGTTATAGATTATACAGTGATTTTCTAAAGTATAATCATATTTTAATACATCTAAATAACAGGAACCTACTGGCGCAATTAACTTTCACATATAATAAAACTGTGACAAAACTCACTTCTGTGCATTGAAAATATTTGAAAAAAGTAATTGATTTAGCGTATAGAATGATACTAGAAGCCAAAAAAACTTTTTCCAGAATTTTTGTCTGTCTGTCTGTCTAATTAGAGCAAATCTACCGGAAGGATTTTAATTAAAATCAGTATATTACCATACTGCATATATCTAGGAGCAACATATAAGAGGAAAAAACAAAAGAATTTTTTTTTAATTACACGTAGGAAACGAATGAAGTCGTAGGCATAGTTAGTATTACATAATACCTTAAGTAGAAAGACAAATTGGTAATATTTCAAAAACTATTTTATCTAGAATCGTTATCACAATTTTCTTAAAATCTTTGCGTAAGATTCTAATATCCTGTTTGTTTTTGAGTTAAAACTTCTTTAAGCTCGACTTGAAAGTAACTCAGATTTTATTATCGAACGAAAATAACGTTCAATAAAGTCTACGCTTACGCAGTTTCCTGTACTCTAGCACTTGTTTATGAGAATATGTATCATATGCACACGTATATTTGAATTCATTTCTGTTCTGTTTTTGGAGAGTTTAATAATAATAATAAAATTTTTATGAAAGTGTATTCTAACGAGGTGCTCCTTATAAACCTGGTGATGATCTGGTGACGAAATTCCGAAAGAAAATATGGAACTGCTTAATAAATAGTAATAAATCCACTGTGATTCAAGATATGTTTCACCGGTAATTAATGCCTTGCGAAATAACTACACTATTGATCAGGTCAGGGTTTGATGATGAAATTTGGAGATGAATAATGGAATTCCTTAAAAAATGGTATTAAATCGAGCGTGATTCAAAGTACGTGCTACTGATAATTGTTACTTTGCACAATAACTTCATTATCGACCAGACCAAGGTCAAATGATGAGTTTTAGAAATGGACAATAGAACTCTTTAATGAATGGTATTAAATCAACGGTGATTCGAGATATTTGTTACTGGAAGTTGTTTCTTTGCAAAATTACTAAATTACCAACTAGTTCAAGGCCTCTTGAGAGTTCGGGAGATGAACATTGTAACTCCTTAACGGATGGTAGTAAATCATCGACACCAATAAAATCAATGATTCAAAATATTTACTAATGATAATAATTACTTTGCAAAATAACTACACCATCAACCAGGTCAGGTTGTGATTCTGTGTTGTGGAGATGAAAAATTGAACTCCTTGGCGGATGATGGCAAACCAACCGTGATTCAAGATATTGGCTACCGGTAGTAGTTATTTTTCAAAATAACTACAACATCTACCACATAATACTTGCCACAACCGTCAAAGAAATTTTACTTCAACGGCGCATAAGGGTCTCTCGCAGTCATTTATTTTTTATTACTATATTAATTTCGGAAATAAAAGAAGGGAACATACATTTTTTGTACCATATACCTAAAATTGTGATTAATATTTTTGAGCCTCCTATGACAAATTATTTCAAACGATGCACAACAGCTACAGCTATTGTGCATTATGGAATTAATAATAAGTTGATAGTACTTAATTTGTCTCTCCCTGTATTAGTGTGTGTCACGTATTGAGATTATGCAAGTTAACCTGCTTCGACAGTAAGAGGGATGATTTTTGAGTGACCTTACGAAGGCTCTATTGTTTCTTTTGAGGTAAGGAATATAAATCTCTGAATTTTTAATTAAAATTTAAAGACTAAATAAAACAATTTTGATAAAGTTTCAAATAAAAGTAACTTTATATTCAAAATTTATACCTTATAATTGAAAGTTTGAAGGGTTTCCTAAAATGTGCATCAAAGCTATCTTAAAAATAACTTAAATAACTTATTCATATTATTAGCTATTCTTAAAACTTATATCTATATATACAACACTCTATTGTCCAAGAATAATTAAAAGAATAGAGAAGATGACGTGCCCTAAAACGGCTATGATCCTTATATTATGTTGAAAAAGTTCTATTTAGTTTTTGTATGAAATACGACACTATGGTGACACTGTTTTAACTTATGTTACATAATACTTAAGTATTTAGAAGCTCATATACATATTATTTACGATTTTCGATATTCATTAAGAGGAAAATATATACACATTTACCAATCAAAAGTGTCAAGTACGTCATGAAAGCTCGCTGAAGAATTAAACATCGGTCGACAAGGCCAGTAGACGTCAATGAATGCGAGAGCTCCTATCAAGTATCACTTACGAGTGCCCGGGGATTGACGAATTGCAAACTGATAAAAAAATTAATGACCCAACTCACTCCGACCCACTCCGATCCCACTCGCCGTTGTATTGTTAACTAAAGTTTAAGTGAATAGGAATTCTGGAATGTGTTTTACGGAAATTAAAATATTTTTTTTCACGTAATTTTCATATGTGAAGAAACGTATGTCAATAAGTACATTTTAACACAAACGTGGCAAAAATATTAATTGTTCTAATGATATTTATTGTCACTGAAACCTTTTGTGAAAAATGAATGCATGAACAGTGTACGTCATGGACATTATGGGCCAGCGTATTTTATGAATTTATTCCCAAACGAACACTGGCCCAAATAATTTACAAAAATTCACAAAAACAATAGCAACATACTATTGTTTATGTGAAACATTTCTGATAAGGTGCAAAAAATTTTGCAAGGATACTTAATCACTTTCCTACGTCTGTATTTACGTTACCTAAACGATATCTAAGACAAAAATGTATTATTAAATCAAACCAATTATACAATTTTGTTTATAATTGATAGATTATGCAAGTGCAAAGGTTGTTCCTTAGACTCAATAATTCATCAATTAAAAATATTATGTTCATGTATTTATTTCATCAATAGCTTTGAAAAAATAGATCAAAGTTTTTCTAACTACGGTTAAGAGAAATATGGTTTAGAATTTAAACTAAATAGTTGTTGTTTTATGTCGATTTAAAAATATATTCATTCCGAAATTTGATTAAAGTATATCCGATTTCAGATTCCAGTTTGTACTTTTAATATTACGTCAATGACTAAGTCAGAAAAGCCACGATATAAATGTACAGTCACTAAGTATTTTTCACTTGTTCCAATTTTTTTCTCATATTTAAAACACATGCACTATCAGAATACCAAGTTTCAAGTTCTTAGCCCAATTAGACGTGAACAAGTAATAAGTTTACATGAACGAACATTTTGAACGTGTACATTATAAAATTATCAAACTTTCATTCTATTGTGCTTAGCATGAATTAGTTCTTCATGATTATATCTAGTGTATTAATTATCCTTTTTCAAATAGAATATAAATATTCAGACAAATATTTAAGAAGAGAACCTCAAATTTAAATATCAATAAATCTACATGACGCAATTCTGCGTTCTATTATAATTAACATGCAAATAGATATGTAGGTAAACAGGCCATAGAAAACAACGAATATTTTTCGGTCATTATTATTAAAAACGTTTCAATTCAGCCGCGCTGTTCTGATTAATACATTCCCAAACGAAGACGTCAAGACAATCACGGAAGCCACCTGAAGGACTGATAGCGATCGGCGGAGAAGGAAGATGCGAAGGGTTACGACGAGAGCTCCTGTCAAGTGTTACGCCTCGGCGGCCTGTGGCGTTGCTTATTGCAACGGAAGCCGGTCGAAAATAACAGTTTCGGGATCGAAATACTCGTACACTCTTCTCATTATTTAATTGTTAACTGTATTTTGGTTGGATTCATGAACGATTATGAAGGAATTGTGTTAAGAAGATTGTTTCCACGAAACAATTTACAAAGGGTAAGCTATGTATAAGTTTATGAGTGTATTCTGTAGCACTATTATTAATTTAGAAAATATTTTTTTACCATTTTTATCTTAGTTAATAATTTGTCTCGTGTTTATTTATTGTCAAAAACCTTATCAAAAACCCCACAAGGGTTAAGTTACTTTTTAAAAAATACCTATAAAAAGCAGTGACGTAAAGGCAGCCAAACACATGCAAAGTTTTGTTAAAGTAGTGTAAATGACTGAATTAGAACTTTGGCCTAAATTTATTGAATATTTTGTCTAAAACTAAAATTTTTCATTTTTGATACGTAGGCGAAAATAAAACAATTTTCTTATATCAGCGTTTTACTTTCATTTGTGTCCAAACACTACATAAGACTAGTTCTTCCTGAAGTGGCTTATATGTTTTGTGATCTGCCAGTGAGTGAGTGAACATAAAATTGACCTCAAATATCTCGGCAACTACTTTAAACAAAACTTTAAATTTGGAATACGCTTCTATATATCTTTTAATCTACGCTTAAACTATCTCTTAATATTCTCCCGATGTCGTATTTCATGGAAATTGTTACGGATTTACATATATGAAAATGAAACTTTTAGCACATTCTAGAACTAGCTTATGGGAATAGTAATTAAATAGCTCTGGAGTGCTTCGAGTAAAGAGTGCTGAGTGCTGTAACGTAGCTAACTGTGAATGGAAGTGAAAAATGGAATAAATTTTTAACTCCTTACCCCTTCATATGTCATGTTCTATGTCCTCTTATCGTCATGCTGATCAAGCCCGGGAAATACATTTCGCTCCATTCCAAGTCTTGTCCATGCCCTTTAATTTGCTAGCATAGTTTACTACCAGGTCTGTATACTCTTGCTTTGAGATTTCAAGTCCAAAGCCTGTTTGGGAACATGAACAGGGTGTTTTCTGAATGCATGTCCAGTTCCATCTGTCACATTTAATTTGGTGTCATTCGGAACTTCTTCCCATTATTCTGGAGTTATTCGTTAAATATCCTCTCCCTCTTTTAGGGCTATGTTATAATTAGAGAGTGCTACATGGGTATATGTATTTGGTGCTAAGTGTTATGATATTGAATGGCGTTATGGAAGTTTATTAATCGTCACATTCAAGATTTTTTTGTTAAAAATTTCTTGTAATATTTTTATTTCTATTTCATATCGGTAAATTGATACTGGAACATAAATATTAAGAATTAACTTACTCTTCACACAATTGAATGAATATTTGTCAATTTTAGAATACTAACGCTGGAAATGGTCATCGCGAAGTTTTTCACTATTAAGTAACCTAATTAATTGTAACTTTTGCAAAAGAGCTTAAAGCTTGGTATTCAGATCATGAAAAAATAGTTGGTACTAGAAACAAATGAGAACAAGGGAATCATTTATATGTATTTAATAGTAAATTATTTACTTAGATCTGAACTCGGAAGTGTTAGATTCAAACCTCAGAATTAATATTTTTTTATTGAAATAAAACGTTCGTAACATATAATCTACGGGTTTAAGTAATCGCATTTGTACTTTCATAATTTATAAAACATAGGCAAATTTATATAAATGGTTTGACCTAATAATAACCTTTTTAAGTTTAGATCTCGTCTAGCTATGCATTTCTAAAATATAGGCAGATGGTAAAACTTTATTTAGGTTAATAAATTTTCAAAATTGTACTGCATAATGAAAGCTTACAACATTCAAAATGGCTGATTATTAGTCGCAAAATAAATAGTCGCTTAGAAGATGATCGGTAAGTTTGATTTAGTTCGAATTAAATATTACAGTTATAAGTATTCCTGATCTTCAACTCAAGTTAAAGCATACATTTTCGCAGAAATTCAAACGGTTAGTATTTAAAAAATGGTGTCTTTGTTGGAAGTACTACATATCAATAGGTTATGGATTTAAGTCACGGTATTTAAAAATATGAAAGAGTGTACGTTATCTTGGCGAAATTTTCGTTTTCTATTCTTATACATTTCTTCCTAACTTTACTTCTTAAGAATATTAAAATTACTGTTATATATTTGAGTAATATATACTAATAGAATAACATATACTTCTTTATTTGAATATCGTTATATATTCAAGTAAATAAAATAACAGGTACGTCATCCAGCCCTCACTTACCAGTTGTGATAATTCAGTCATAAATATTTTTTCTTGATTTGCAATTTATTACAATTCTACATACTATTATCTCGTTTTTAATGATTTAGTTTTAAATAGTTGTCCGTTTTTCCAAATAAGTAATAACATAACTTATTGTAATGTCTCATTTTCATAATTACCTCATAAAATGATGATATGATTTGCGATGAGTGGGAGTAAACTTGTTTACACTTTTATTTGTGGCAATTTAATTGAATTTAATTAATCGTATTATTTTCGTTATGGTAACAAAACGATTTAAAACGTTATGTTTCAGAGCTTATAAAAATAAATTAGTAAAATAAATAAAAGATTGCATTCGTGCATGATGGAAATGCTAATAGGCTGTAATTCTTAAACGGTAAGTTCTACGAAATGGTTTTGTGGTGGCATCAACGGGTTACTAAATAGGTATTTATCTTTAATGTTTTCGCAAAAATGGAGAGTTTATCATGACCTCTCAAATCGCGCCATCTAAGCAAATTACTTAGGATGAGCCATCAACACTGTTGGCAAAAAAAGTTGAATTGTCCTAACCATGTGTTTTGAATTTATAATTTTGGACAATTTAATCAAAATTTAAAGCCCAATAAAATTCATTCCTCACTTGATAATAACTAAATACAACTTCCCATTTAATCCAACTTAACTGAATGACTGTACGCGCACTGTATACGCGAATACCGAGATGTTTGATTATAATTTATGTATACTTCCATCGATCCATTTAATGCACAAGGGTATTTAGCGGAAATTAAAATTCTGCTGTTGATCCTCTTTAGGATATCCTTTATTAAATTGATTTTCTTCCTTCATATAAATTTAATGTTTGCTAAGCCTCCTATTTGCTGGTGCGGATTTTACATTTTAAAGGTTTATGTACATATACAAGGAATAGTAAAATATTAGGAAGGTGTTTGCATCTAGCTATTTTTCCTAATTTAATTTTTCACAACTAAGTGAAACTACGTGATGCGTAAGATGTTGTCATACAAAAAAACCTTGGTCAAGAATTTAAATAAAATGGAAATAATACTACATCCCGTAGTTTAATTTAGTTGTGAAAAATTAAATTAAAATGGATTTCTGCAAAATTAACGCCACATATATTCAATATCTATTTGTTTATTTTGGATAACTACGTAGCCTAAAAGGACTCTAGTATAAAACAAAATATTAAAACGTTTTGATGAATAGTTCACAACTTGAATAAGTTTATAACAATTTTTTTTTATATTTCACTCTCTTAGCAGCCAGGTATCAAAAGTGTCCTCAAACTTTTGGAACATTCTATTATTTGCCTCAAGATAAATTTCTTTTTATTTAAAAGCTCTTTCATCTGTTTTTACATTCTATTTTCTAACATTTACTCATTATGTCACAGGTAAGTCACACGTTTAAGTAATTTAAACCGTTTTAGAATAACTTTTTGTGTCAAAAATGTACGCAGATTAGTCTTCTTTATAGCTGTGAACCTTTTTTTCTTCTTTTTGCAGTACGAAATTAAAATGACAAACGCTTAACATTTAAAAGCCTTTAATTATTATTAACATCGCAATTTAAAATATCAAGAAATTAAGTATACCATGATTTTCTAAAAAATAGTAAAAGACCTTACTTAATTTGTTTAGATCCCTAAGTTAATTTACAAACATTTAGAAATTCTCTCGATTGAGGGAAAAACAATAGGAAAATGTCATGTTCATTAGTGTAGATATTTAAACGAAACGATTTAATGTCCGGTTGAGAGGAATACTTCAGTTCTAATATAATAATATTGTAGTTAATTGAGACAACTTAAGACCAATACGAAGGATTGAGACATAAAGTTGAGATAAATTTGGAAATGAAATTGAGCGACAGACTAGTTATTTTGTAGAATTTTTATCTTTTCCCTGATATCCAAGTAACAAGTTAAAAAAAGGAAAAAAGTAAAAGGTGTATTATTTTTCCCCGTTATAAAAATATTCTTCCAGTATAATTACTTTGTATATTATGTGAGCAGTTCAAATCAATTAAATTTTTCTAAATTTTTTCAATCGGAAGCACGAAAATATTGTGTAGCGTTTTGAGAAAAATCTGACGAGCGGCAACCACGGTTAATGACCCTACTTCCACAAAGTTAGGCTTCAGCAATATATCTACTGTTGGTGCGTAACAAGGCGTAATATGCTCCACGACTAATTTCAAGAGATACGATTTACCACTACCTGCAACCCCCGTGATAAAAAGTAACAGCTGACTTTCTTGTCCATGCAAATCGTTTTCGAATCTTGTATAGGACGAGCACAAATAATATTTTTCCCGATACTCCCATTGTCAAACTTTCTATTTTAATATACCAAATACCTAAAATATAGCGAGAGAAAAATTAATTAAAAACTACCATTTGACATTAAATTTTAACATTTAGTGTTCACTTCCATAAATTTTATTAAAATGCAGACTGTAAATAAGTTGTGAAACCGGCAAAAACCTAATTGAGAATTAATACATTGAATGAAATCATATCAGGAAACTAGTGAAATAGAGTTTTTTGCTATTGTTGTCATACTATTAAATAATTTTGAGCTAAAAAGAGAAACATACCTGTTTAGCAATCAGTGGCTCGGCGCTTATATCGAAGTTAATTACGCGTCCCCGAGAGATCGTAAATAATTCGATCGCTTACCGTAGCCAGTTTAATGCTGTCTAATTGCTTTGTTTTATAAACAGTATACAGTTGCTCGATTGTAACGTGTCAGTTATACAAATTTGTTGTAGTATTAGTGTAATGGCGACAGTATTATTGGGAAATTTTCTCATTTTGTGTTTGAGTTTAATTGTTCGTTCTAAAAGGTAATTACAGTAGAAAATCGAAAAACTTCCGGACAAAATGAGAGAAATATATTCGACTCCCAATCGACGTTCTGCGCTTAAAATCGAAGTTAACTACGCATCCGCCCTGAAAGCTGGCAAGCAATTCGACCATTAACCGTAGCCAGCTTAATACTATCTAACTGCTTTGTTATTATAAAGGGTATAGCCACTCGGTAGTAATATGTTAGTCATATCAATTTATTGTATTAGTGTAGTGACGATAAAATTATTTGGAAATTTTCTCACAACTATGTATTTGAGTTTACCCAATCGTTATAAAGTTAGTTATTGTAGAAAATTGAGAAAATTTCGAACTTTGTTATGGTAATACATATACTTTGCAATAAATATTTTAACTTCGAAATTTGATTCTTCAAATATGCAACATATGTAGTAGGAGTCATATTTATAATTTAACAGACACAGGAAGTCAATTCAGTAGGTATATAGTAAAATTATAATTTGAAAACTAGCTTGTGTTATTTATACGACATTAGTACAAGTTGCGAAACCGTAATTTTAGAATCTTATAAAAGATTATATACTTTTTTTTATTTTACTAATATTAAAAAGAGACGAAAATGTTTATAAGACATATGTTTATAATTTTGAAATTGTAATATTATTTATTAACCAAATGGCGAGACACTTAGCCCGGTGAAGAGACGACTATACCTTTTTGTGCTGAAGGAGTCTTAAAAATATGACCAAATTTGAAATTTTTGCACTTATGCACTGATAACTCTATATGATAACCCCATATACCCCATATGTTTCAAATCGATTAAAAGCAGTCAATTGTGTATTTCGAAATAATCTAAAGAAGAGTTCTGCAGTAATTGCACAAAACGAATTTAAAATTGCTCTAAATTATTTTAAATGGACGTGCTCGTGACGTGTCAATTTCAAGACTTTTATAAATTGTTTTTTTATTTATTTAAAAATTATAAATTTTTAACTCAGCACAAAGTAAGTAACGGAGAACTTACAATATATTTATTTGACGTGCTTTTGAGTAAAAATGTTTCCTCCAGAACATCCTATTGGAACAAAGCATAGATTTTACTAATAAGATATTCGATAACTTTTGTATTTGAAATTCATTATATGTGCATGTGTCGACAATTTTGTTTGCTATTAATTTTTGTGTTTCCCTTAAAATATTATTTTGAAATTTCAAAGAGGTTGAGTTTCTGCCACTATTCACTTCTTAATATATGTGTACTAGATAGAGAATTCTATCAAACTTAATAATAGATCGGTACAATAAATTTAATTAAATCGATGAAATCAGCAAAGCATGTCAGTTAACTCTAAAGTTATCAATAAACATTATTAAGTAAATATAGTTATATCAGTTTTTAATAACCAAAATAATTTATCGTTATTATATTTAATTAAGACGTTGGAAGGTAATTAATATGATTTTGTACATTTTCAGAATTGCAAGTTACAATTCGCCATCTCTTAACAATTGAGATTGTTACTTTATGGAAACTGTTTAAATTTTACGAATCGACGACTTTTTTAATAAAAGTACTTTCAAGGCGAATTGGATAATTCCTTTTAAACCAGTACTACACTTGTTGGTATAGATATAATGCCACTGTTTAATTATCAGTTTTTATAAGAAATTTAGAAATATATCACTAAGAAAACACAAATTTATTTTAACGGTACTCTTGTTTTGCACTTAGAAAAAATAATATCAACGATTTCTGTGTTGTAAATTTTGTTAATTTATGCGAGCAAACAATTCATATAACGGTATTATAATATTGTTTAAGTTTCTCTATCGAAATTAAATTCGGGCAGTACCATAATGGATAATTCTCGTTCTTATTTAATTGTTCGTGGAAATCTTTTCGTAATTTCAGTGAACATTTTACCCACGGCAAGAAACAGGCTTATGTTAATTGCGCCATAGCCGCGTTTGTACGAGATACATTAGACACATGCGGTTTTCATTGAAACTAATGAACGGCAGTTAACTGTCAGCTGAGAATCTACGACTGTAAACCATGTGTTCAAGTACATTTGCCGGATATAATGGGCGAAAATCCTTTCAGTAATGTTTTTAAGTTACATTGTATAAAATAAATAAATTTATAAAAATGTTAGTCTTTTTATCGACATATAAATTGGTAATGCCAAGCCGTCGATTTCTTAAGTGTTAGTACTTAGTTTAAGGATATCCCAAAGTTAATATTGTGAAACTATTTTCCGAATTTTCAACATAAACATATCATATTAATATTTTTAATTTATAGTGCAGCGAAATATAAACGGTAAGCATTGCGAAATGAGAACCTATTAAGTGTATAGGAAAAAAAACGAGTGTGCTTTAGACCACACGACTGAAGTAAAACTTCAAATTCACAAAATATGAACTTCAAAATGAATTTACAATTTTATTCACTTTAAACGTAGAACATTTAATGTATTGAAGAAAATAATAATTTATAAAATTGTTCAAGAACGAAATAAAATTACAAAATAATCAACAAATCATCGTTCGTGTAACGCTAGCAAACTCGCATTTATATATATATATATATATATATATATATATATATATATATATATATATATATATATATATTTCATGCACTGGCTATGAAAGGAAGAGACAAAGAAAATGTGCGTACGCACTGCTCTCTCTTGCTCCTACAATGTGATACAGGCAATAGAAAAAGGCTTGCACTGTGTCTTAGATATACGAAACATAACTGGCTATGAGAGAAAGAGAGAAAGAAAATGTGTGCTCGCACCTCTCTCTCTTGTCCCTACAGAAGTATACGAAACGTAACTCTCTCTCTTTCTGTCTTCACTAACTTATATCTCCCTCTCAACTTCCATTCGCCTCGCCCGATCACACTTTTCGTAACGCTCTCATCACGCATTCACCAGCTTACTCCCCAAGTCAAGTGTGCGTAAAGAAGTTTTACTTCCAAAAGTTCATATGAATCGCCATTTGTAAATTAAAGCAGCAAATCGTGAGAACTGTCGTAGCTATTTCACCACAACGGATCTTATTATTACATTTCGATAATATCGAAACACCTGTCATAAGGAACTTAGCGTCGCTTGTATTTACTCAGGCAGGTTAAGTTACATTTTAACTTGTGTAATAGTGTCGTATTCTTTTAACTTGTTTTAGTATTTTCGTCTTCTTTTAATTTTTGCATAATTATGATAGTGACATAATTGATCCACGCCAAAGATAAAATAATGAAAACGTAAGGAATGAAAATATAAATATTTAGAAGGAAACGTTTGATGGGAGGAAATGCGATTTTTTATTAATTGTTGAAATGTAAAAAAATCTTACGCCATCTGTCGACAACTTGAGAGAATATTGTAACAATACGGGAATTTAATTGATCGGTAATTTTACGTTTGGCATCGAGAGATGGCGCTATTTGTAATAGAAAAATAAAAATAAATAAAATTGATCTTTGAACGATAATTATTAAGTAATTAAGTGTTAATCATCGTTTTCTGCGAATGATCCTTGTTAGTGAATTACGGTGGAAATATTTGGCTGGGATACAAACTTGAATGGAATTAGTAAATATAATATTTATTGGTTTTCTAAAAAAAATATATTTATTTCAATATTTATTCTGTGCTGTTAATATTTTTGAATACTAAATTTTCGGAAAAATTGAAAGGTTTTTTCCCAAAAAAAATTGAAAGAATTTTTCTTCAATATATCACGAATTCAGCCGTCTAATGTAAAAACATCATTTATAATATAGAAATTCATTATAATTTAATTTTTAACAATTAAATGAAACTACGTGATGTAGCATTATTTCTACTTTATTTAAATTTTTCACGACGATCTAGGTTTCGTTGTATGACGGCATCTTCAGGTGGGCAATTTCAATCTTAACAAATTCCTATGACATTGAAGACATAGGACAACATCTCATCCGTGTCATAAGATTAAGCAACGAAATGTCATGCAACGAAACCTGGGTCATTGCAAAGAATTTAAAAAAGTAGAAATAATACTACACCACGTAGTTTCATTTAGTTGTGAGAAATGAAATCATTTACAATTTTCTCGTATATTACCACAATTATACAATGCGCTGTTAAGATTTTCGTAGCGTAAGTTAAAAGCAAACGCCCATTTCCAATCAATAGCTCGCTCGTTTCTGCTCGCGAATTTTCAACGTGAAAAAATATTAAAGGAACGTTTCATTTTAAAGTAAGAATTTTTTATTAGATTACTATATTCGATTCGAGAACTCCGAGCAAGACGGGAACAGCAAATGTGTTTGCTTGCCAATCAGCATTGCGGTCCTCATAATTGAAGTTAATGGTGCGCCTGCCCCAGGACCCGGTGAATAAATCAAGCGCGCACCGCAACCGATTCCATCCTTCTAATTGCTTTGTTATTTCAAGCGGCGGAAAGCTACTCGTTGAATTAATCCATTAATTTTGGTAAATTTATTGGCGAAATGGCAATTTATATATCGATTCGCTTGTTTTATTCGGAACCCTTATTATTGCTTTGTAGAAAGCGACAGCAAATTTTTAAAGGTTAGCTTTGATGTAAAACAGTTTCAATGTATATTGAAGTTAATTTGGTTACAATGTATTACTCATTACGGCTTTTCACGTTCACGTGTGTTATGTTAATTATTCAAATAATACATAAATACACACATACACACACTCACGTACACGCACACGCACACGTGCACGCTCACGCGAACCCGCACGCGAACGCGTACGTGAACGCGTACGCGTACGCGCACGCGCACGTATAAGCGCATTCGCACGCGCATGCGCATTCCCACCCACATGCGCACGCACATACGCTCCTGCACGCGTACACACCATATATATATATATATATATATATATATATATGTATATATGTATATGTATGCATATGTGTATATATATATATATATATATATATATATATATATATATAATCAAAATTACACCACGCAATGATCTTAGTATTTTTACGTAAAGTGAATATATCATATCGGTTTACCTCTTATCAAGATTTCGACAACAAATGACAACTCTCTTTACTAATAAATTTTTTTCTGACATCTCCACTGGGTGAAAATTACATAGTAATTTATCGTAATTTATAATATTAAATTGGATTATGTATTGCTAATATCTATGCTACGGCATGTTACAAGGATACATTATGGTTAGTAAGTGGAAAATATCATAACTGTTATTAAAATTGTAACCTCTATTTGTCACAAGCTTATAGTGATACCAAAAAAAATTGCTGCGATGACACGTTAAGAAGAGAGAGTCAAGTTTGACTCCGTTTCTCGGAAAAGGTATGTCAATGTTTTTCTAGAAGTGTGGCAGGATGTTAGTTTCTTTTCTATTTTACTATACTAACAATTAAAAGAAATGTGTAATTCTGAGTAAGCTACCGTGAATTTGAGATAGACATCCTCGTCGTGTTTACTAGATCTGGTTCCAAGTGACTTTTTATTATTTACAAATTTAAAAACTTACATTCCAGAAAAGCGATATGTCCAGTGTGATTTATTAAAGGGAGAAAGTCGGGATATTTCAAATGCAAAGAAGAACTTGATATTGACAAGGGATTATCAAGTTAATGGGTCCAAGTCATAAGTGTATTGTAGTTCTCTCTTTTGTCTTTAACTATCATATATGATAAAATATAAATATCATAATATGATAAGATATATCTCTAGGTCTATATATCTAAATGCTAGCTTCGCATCTTCATGGAATAAGTTTCTTTTTTATCTAGTTTAAACGTGTACTTCAACCATGATAAATTGCAGAAAATTGAAACGGTCGATAACTTTGGCAAGATATATCCTCTTTCAGGTTTAAATTGGCTCTTTGACCGGTAGAAAGTTAACGACCAATGAATCACTTGCTGAATATCTGATTATTCCGAAAGGTTTTAGAAAATGTTTCTCTCTGTGATAAGTGAAAAGGGTAGAGGTATTGATTTTTTTTGTCTGATTTATCGAGGTTCTTTACGTAGAAATCCCAGACATATGTAAGTAGTTCAAGAAGGTTTTTGCTTACACGTCTTTATAAAAAGTTATATGACGTAAAACAATAATTAATACAAAAAATACAAATAACTATAATACAAGTCTGTTCGCACATTAAGATATCATCGTGTAATTACTTTTGGCGGTCAAAATTGAGAAAAGTGTAATTTTTATTCGATTTTGTTTATATCGGTTTTTTTTGTCGATTGTCTTTAGACAAAGAGAACATTCCCACCCACACGCGCACGCACACGCGCTACTGCACGCGCACACCTGTTAAATTTTCTAATCTACAATTTTTAAATATTATAATCGACAGTTATATTTTTGATCAAAAAATTTAAAAAATAAAGTTGTATTTTGGATTTGAGAATGTTAGACTTTTTTTAAATTTCTAGTAAATCTAATAAATTCCTAGTTTACTATTTTAGACTAAGAGTTAACACTTATTTGACATTTTAAATACATTTTATACTACTTCACCAGTTACGAACCTTTTAATTCTTTTTAATTGTAGCTGTACTTTTCGGCGGAACATAGAAGGCGGATATTTCTATTTTTGAACTGTTTATTTTATTTCACTTCTTATAACATATAATATATATATATATATATATATATATATATATATATATATATATATATATATATAAACTTTATTCTTATATCACCTTATTATTTATATTTTATCTGTTTTCATTTATTTGATATTTTGTAACTTATTTACATATCACTTTTACAACTTGCAATTTAATAACAAAATCTTCTCTTTTTAAGTTTTCTGGCATATTTTACCTATAAGGGTAAATAATTTTCGGTTATTAGTCAAACCATAGGGGGAAAAAGTCTCGCCTCTACTATGTTCTACTATGTTCTTTCGGTAGCGAGCTTGTTCTAAACTTTAGACCAGTCTCGCCACCGAAAGAATAAAGTCCTTGAATGTTTTCGGTCGCGATTCTTAATTCTTTATTCGGCACTTTTTATACCATTCGCAATTTTAATATACCGCGTTTGATTTTACTTTGCGTAATTTTTCATATTATCTTCAATATTAGTCCGTATTTGTGCTTCACTAGTTAGGATGGGTAAAAGGAATGTGATAAAAACTTGTTTTTGTCTTTATGGCAATTCTCTTGTTGCAAATATGTGTTTATTTCACAGTAGGTGTTTATTATTCTTTTATCTATTTTGATGTCGCGTACATGTCAGAAATATTGTTTTCTTTCGAGGTAACGATCTTACTCAAAGTTTCCAGAATTTTACTTTCTAGCCTTATGTTATAGTGCTGATATACTCTAGTACATGTATAGTTTTTTTTGTTCATATAAAGGCCTATTTAATTACAACGATTATATAACTCTAAATAAATCTCTTGTAGAATCGGCTTTTATCGCTAAAGAGAGTATTATCATCAGCGAAACGAATATTTTACATAAATTTACCATTTATTTTAGTGCTCTATCATGCGATATCAGCAACAGATTAAACACAGACTCTAGCAGTGAATTAAACAGTTCAGATAGTAAGCAGTTACCTTGTTTTATTCCTTTCTTAATAGCGGAAGCCGTACCAAGTTAGTTAAGATTAATTCTCGGTAAGTGTTAAATTATCGTATGTATTTGTGGGCTTTCACCTAGCGCTTGCCATAAAAATAGTATTCTATAAAGTATGATTTTAGGCGACATAAAGAGTTTATTTTTACTCTTGAATTTTCATTAGTAACTGCTGCATAATATATAAATGTTCTCAAGTATTAACATACTTATGAATATTAGCTAGATAAACAAGTCGTTGATAATCCGGGATTGGTCTCAATCTTGAAAGTAAATCTTTTGAGAAAACTCGTGGGCGTTATTGATCGGTATCATAAATACTACTTTTTTATGTGATAGTATTATGATCAAAAACAACCTCTGCTCGGTAATTTATTTTTTTGTAAGATGTTAATGAACCGGCGGATTTGTTATACTAAACAGCATTGATGTCTTCAGTTACCTCTCTCGGCAGAAATTGGAAAATATGATCGGGATTCTTGAATGAGGTGTGTGGCTTCATTGTCGACCTTATAAAAGCTGGATCTAGAGATCTACAGATTAGCGTAGAAAACAAAGGCTTCGAGGACAATTTGTTTTCTTATATAGAATTGTTTTCTCTTTGTCTAGGTTTCGCACATCTTTCAGGTGGCGGATATATTTATGTTCGGAATTGAGATACTCCTCTAACGTTATAATCGACATTGTAGGTAGTGAATGTGTATTTTCTTCTATTTTCTCGCCTTTAAGGTAGTACATATTAATTTCTTAGTTTGTTTATTTTCAATACGTAATTTCTTCTTCAATGCCTCTGTGGATTTGATATTTGCTTTAAGCGAGTTCTTTCTACAAAATTTTGTTTCCTCTGAGGAATATAATTGTTTATTAGCGTTGTTGTTCTAGCATTTCCTAATCATTCTACGTTTATGTGCTGATCATTAGACAAGTTTTCTAATTAATAAGTTTTCTAATTAAAGAACTCCTCAATGGAGCTCAAAATTGATGAACCTACTCCACGCCCCATAGGAGTTCTTGTCACTACATTCCACTTCCATCATCGAACCTTGACCAATACGTACGATAAAATTATTCATTAAAATAATCCTAAAGTAGGTGAATCTACTCCTCACTATTAAAGAGATTCATTCATCACCTTCCGGCTCCACCACAACATTCGTGACCAAGACACTCGTCAAGAAAAGGTAGTAGAACCCTAACTCGTCGGATATACTCTGCATCATTAAAGAGTTCTGTCACTACGTCAGTTATTAGATCATAATAACCATATGTGATTAAACTACTTAAAAAGATAGGATAAATGAATTCAAACTCGTCGTAAAATCGTTCAAAAGGACTTTATACCCTCATTCATTTTAAAGTTCCCCAGGATATTTACGTTCAGGCTATATTAATATAGAACCTATCCATAATCGTTTCTCTTCAAATATAAAATAATCATAAAAATCAGTCAACGTATCTTCAAGCTACTGCTTTAATTTAAAAAAGACATAAGCGATCCGTTTTCAATTTGACGCGTATGCACTTTTATCCCTTTCCTTTTGAATTCCGTTAAAATCCATTCCTTCGAAAAATTATTCTTAAGAAGTCGGTTAGAGACCATTCTTTTAACGTGTTCGAAACATAGCTTGCATAACGCATAGAAAATATTTACCGAATAAAGGCAAAGCCTTACGCCAAATATAAATCTTTCAGAGGGACTAAATATCAATCAGAGAGAAATGTGGGCGTAAAGGGATGCGAAGAGAGCTTCTGTTGGGTGTCAACCCTTAACGGTTTTCGACATTGCAAACTTTAGCCGAAAACAGACAGGATATATCTAATAATTATCCCAGCTATTCCGCTGGCGACGGTATTATTACCGTAATTTGGAATGAATTAAAATTTTAAAATGGTAGAAATTTGATGACAGTAGTGAGAAAGAAATATACAGATTAAATATTTATTTACCTTAACATCCATAAAAACCTTTGCGATGAAGCAAATTGGAAAAAATGAAAAATTTGAATTTATTCACTAAATTATCCATTAAAATATAAAATTGAGAATAGGCTACTTCATCGTTTACAATGTTTTTTTACTATGTTTTATATACAAAGGACAACATGTTTTATATACAAAGGACAACATTAATTGGAAAAAATGAACAATTTGAATTTATTCACTAAATTATCCATTAATATGTAAAATTGAGAATAGGCTACTTCATCGTCTACAATGTTTTTTTACCATGTTTTATATACAAAGAACAACTTGTAAAAAACATATCTGTATTTTAAACTGAAAATTTATTAAAATTGTTACTTGTACCTTTCATTCAATCCATTTAACTTTCAACTCGATTCGAACTAAAAATTAAATATAACTACTAACTAATCCAGCCTATATGTTTATTCTATAGATTAAGTAGTGAAATTTTCATTAAGGATGAACGTAACATGACATACGGTCTAATGAATAATCTAATCGCGTAACTTATCGCGTAAACATCGTGACATTATTCTTCAAATAAATGTGTACCTCTGCTTACCAGGGCGATATCAATTCATGCTAATATGTTAAATAATAACACACGGGCATGACAAGTTGGACACGAATACGTAAAAATGGAAAAAATTAATGCATAATTCATATAATCTTTAAGAAAGTTATATTTATCTGTGAATTAAAGGAAAAAATAATTTTAAATTCATACAAAAAATTGATGATACTTTGTATAAATAATTTATAATAATACGGACAAATCTCACAACTTACATACGTGGGTAAGTATAACTAACAAAACGACGATGTTCCAAAAATATTTTACTTTTGTAAAATAACCACATAATTTGTTTAATTGCTGATCCATCCTTAATTTCAACTTCATTATTTTCAACCTAATTCCGTCTGCAATTCACAAAGCGTCGAGTTGTTAAGATGTGACACTTGACAGGAGCGCAGATACCTTAACGGCTACCACCTTCACTGATCGATGTTTAGTTTTTCAGTTGACTACCTTTTTGTGCTTGACACCTTTATTTGAGAAATGTAATGTATTATTCAAAGCGGCATGTGTATTATGGGTGAATTGATATGTCTTTAATAATCTAATTCGTAAAAATACATTCAATATTCACAAAATGTTTAAGCTTTTCTTGTAAATTTAAAATAATTGTTTGCTACGTATAAATAAATGAAATTAACGCATGCAAGGTTCACATTCTATTTTGAAGTTTAATTTGATTGTTAATACTCGTATGCTGTAAAAAATTGTTATTTGCAATTTTTTTAATTTCTATTAAAAAATAGTTAAGTGATATTATGGACTGCTATATTTCAAGCAAAAAAAATAAATTGCCAGGGAAAACTTGTTTTATTAGAAAAGAACTTTGTCTCGATCCGTAACCTATGATAAATAAACAGTAAAGAATTAGTTGTTAGTGGATACAAATGTTTGAATAAATTAACAAAAAATATACCTACTTTCAAAAATCTGTATTCACTCTGATATACAGGTGATTAAAACAGTAAATTCATGTAAATGCACTCTTAGAGCTGTCAAATTTTATAAACACCTTCTACTTGTACAAATAGTAGCTTAATTGATTCATCAAACATTCTTAGATGTCCGATATACTATATAAAATAGACTGTAATTATATAGACACGATATCCAACGGCCCACTACTCATTTTCCCAGGGTCCTACTAAGTATTTTTCTTCAATTCTCGGTTCAACTAACACGTAATCGCGATATTTTATTTGTTTACCTATCTATATTGTATTCTAGCTTCAGTAAATTATGACTCATTTACTACTATCCCATGAGAAACAACATTTTTAGCAACAGCATCATTTCGTACGTCAACCCGGAATTTTCAGTATGTTGATATACGATCTCTTTAATAGCACTCAGCTTAGTTTATTCGAGGCATTTTTAAGCAATATTAGGTTTATGTACATATCTTTTTACCAGAATCAGGATATAGGGTATTTCTTGGTGATGAAGCGAAAAAGTTTGGCATTTGTTAGAGATCGCTCTCTTAATTATTTGTCCAAAAGCTTTTTTACGGTTATATCTTAGAACAACCTATGTTCTACTTTTGAGGACAATTTTCGGCCTTCGATTTCTCCTGCATACATTCGTAACAAAGACGCAGCGATTTGTCTCTGATCTGATACTATATCAACAACTCTTTACAAATCACTACCTTTTCAAGTAGATGTGGAATTTACATCATAAAAGATGGCTGCTATCACTCTGGGACAAAAGTATTCTATATATTAAATATATCAGGTTATAATACAATCATGAGCTAAATACGATGTGAGAACTATTCAGAATTTACAAAGTAAGTACGAATACAGGTCCGATATCTATGGATGAAAGCATGTTAATTACACTACTTTCGTAATTCCCTAACATATCTTTCCAAACGTTCACAATTGTATTATTGATTTGATCTGCAATACATAAAGGAATATTGGCAGAAGCTTGATTATAAATATTACGGAAGCGCTTCTTAGATTTATATTTGCATATTTCCTTTATTACAGTATATGCGTTCCGAATGGCCGGAAGTGGTCCAATGATATATGTGACAAAATGTAATTTTGAATAATTTAAGACATCTTATTAATGACTGCTATTTGCTGAAAAAAGCAAAAGCTTCTTCATTATAAGAAATAACAAAGAATGAATATCCCTGTTGATATTTCCTTCACTGCATTGTTAGAGGTGTTTAATAAAAGCAATGATATCTTTAATTTAATTAATATTCGTTTATGATTAATCCTATATCAGAAGCAGACTTACCTGATATAGGATATATACCACTCTTATTTTACTTTTCTTATGGCCAGTTTCTGAACACCTTTTATCGAATAGATATCTGACAGCGTTTTTGTATGAAGAATTTCAAACAAAAGAGTTGTGTAATAGATATCTATTCGATAAAAAGTACTCAGAAACCGGCCAATAATGGGCTCTAGAGGCAATAAATATCATCAGAACAGTTAACGATTTTCCATATTTCGATTTCTTGATAAGCTTCCAGAGACTTGGCGAAAAAACGAGAATTGATTTTTTTTTTTTTTATAATTACCTTCACCAAGCAAAAGAGGCGTAGATTCAACAGAACTTAAAATATATTTATCAATTAATACATATAACAACTAAACCTATACATACGAACTTAAACGTGTATCAACTAAACATTAACAGATAACTTTTTGTTTTATTACTGTAATATTTTTTGAGAGAAAATATGAATTCAAAAATATTTTAACTTTATATTTAAAAGAAAAATAATAAAGATTCAGAAAAAAACATAAGGTCTATTTAAAATAACTTTTGGATAGAAAAATTGATAATTAAAACTAACATGAGACATAATTTAATAAAGAAATGTCAAAAGGAATAACAAAAATCATTCAAAACATTTATTAAAAAATATTTGTTTACTTACGGTCATGTATATGAATAAATATCCAAAAAAATGTGTTTATTTTCGAAATACCCTTCCTAAAATTTCTATTCACTTAAACTTTCTTTAACAATGCAATGGTGTGTGGAGTCGGATCGATTGGATCATTATTTTTATGTGCTTCGGTTTACATTTCGCAAAGCCGTAGGCACTCGAGAATGACACTTGACGAGAGCTCTCGTCAAATTTACTGACGCCCACTTGCTTGGCCGATCAATGTTTAGTCCTTCAGCAAGCTTTCATGACGCGCTTAGCACTTTTGGTTGAAAAATATCGATGTTTTTTCATAATGCAAATATTAAAGCATGTGATTTTTTATGTATTTGCTTATTATGTGACATAAAACATATGGTGTCACTGGAGAGTCTTATTTTATTCATGAACTGAACCAAATGGTGCCAAAATAACCCGACAATCATAGTCGTTTTCAGGCGCGCTAGTTGCGCTGTGTTTTTATATTTTTTCTTGGAATATTCAAGTCTATTATGCAAGTTGCTTACGTAATTTATATAATAGACAGGTACACCGGTACCCGTATTTCACGATAATTATGACATACTAGTTAAAATATAATTATAATTAACTTTTATTCCTTAAGAACATTTGAAACCTTTTTGAATACAATAGGCTTTATGATATTAGGTGTACGTTTAAATAAATTGAGATTTGCGGACGATACAGTACTATTTGCTAATAATCCATATGAACTTCAGACTATGATTCAGAAACTCGCTGTCGGTTGGGCTCCCAATGAATCTGGATAATAGCCAATAGTCCTGCGACAATAAATTTGGATAATACTACAGTTGAACGGATAGATAAGTTGATATATCTGGATCAAGAACTACGAATGGGTAAAAAAACACTTTCAACAAAGTAGACAAACGCATACGACTGGGATGGGTATCCTTCTCCAAACTCGAGTTTGCCTTTAAAATTAACATAAAAAACCACTTAAAAGCACACGTGCTTAATAAGTGTGTACTACCGGTCCCCAATTACAGAGCCGAACAACAACAACACAAGCCGTCTCCAAAAGCTTACTGTTGTTAAAAGGGTGATGGGAAAGAAGATGGTAGAAGGTTCCTTGAAGGATCGCAAAACAGATAAGTAGCTTTAGATACAAAACAAAGTTCCAGATATTATCAAGAGAATGGTGAAACGTAAGAGGCAGTGGGCTGATCACGTTGCTCGAAACTCGTTTTCGTGGTGCAAAATTCTCTTGGAATGGAGACCCTAGGTGTGCAAAAAACAAGTAGGGTGGCCGCAAATGCGATGGAAGGATGACATAATGAGAGTAGCCCGGAACCAACTGGATCTAGACAGTCCAAAATAGAACCCAGTGATGTAGATTAAAGGAGGCCTACACCAAAATGGTTGTGGATGACTTATTACGATTATGAATATACATCATGACTAAAATGAAGAACTAAAATTAATTTTAAAGTTAAACTGATCATTTTTCGTAACAATCAAAATTTTTTTAAAAACAGTTTAATCTCAAAATCTCATTTTTTTTTTCATTTGATTAATTACAGTTACATGAACTTGTCTAGGTTTTAATTATTATTTGGGTCACTTCGAAAGTGAAACTCGTTTTCGTTGCTATCTATAATAGATGGAAGTTTATTAGCGAAACAATTATTTTTTTCTAATATGATACAAATTCGCCTCGCTACCGTCGAGACAAGAGGTTGTTCAGTGTGCAGCGCCATATTTTTTTGCTTTTAATACTTCATTATATTTACTAATAGTACTTTTACTAGTGCTGGTGTTTACTGATTAGAAAACAAATCGACTGATAATCTGCAACTATTACAAGATAATACTCATAATTATATGCAATAATGGAGAAACGAAACTCAATTATAATCAGCTTGTCTGACAAGCTTGATCGGTTAATTTTGCCGTATACCCACATTCCGTGAATAACTAAAGCAACGCCGGAAGCCAACAAATGGGTTCAAGACAATGAACAGCGAATTAAGACGGGTCTATTAACAAGAGCGGGAAGGCGCGCAGATGAAGTGTTTTCTTACTCCACCAAATTATATTATAATAAATGTTTTTACAAATAAAAAATTACACACTTTAAGGTACCGTATCTCAAAAAGAGAGAGGGAAACCTTGTAAGATCACTCACGTTAATGTCGTCTTTCTCAGAGACAGCTTGACTTTGTCCTTTGAGGGAACTTAAAATTTGGCAAAGTTGCAAAATATATTTACCCGCACATATTGTAACACTCAACAATATTTATAGGGAAATTTTAAGGGAGCAAATTAACTACTCGAAATGTTTTTCTTGGTATAGTTGTAAAACATATTAGCCCACACATATTTCAGTAGGCAATACACAAAAATATTTACAGAGAAATTTTAAGACAGCAAATTAACTACTCGAAATTTTTTCTGGTCAGCGTTGTAAAATATATTAGCCCGCACATATTTCAATTGGCAACACTCAAAAATACTTATAGGAAAATGTTAAAAGAGCAATTAACTGCCCGAAATTTTTTTCTTGGCATAGTCGTAAAACATATTATCCCGCACATATTAAAAACTTTTCGAAATATTTTTCAATTCATTTATAGTGTTGAGTATCGTTTGAAAAGGCTAATAATAAGGGCCGCAATAATTTTTATTAATAATTTTAAGTGGTATATATTCAGGGGTATTTTAAAAAATATGCAAACAAATACTTCGCACCCACACCCACCTTCTCATTTCCGAGAATGCTTAACCTTAAATTAGGAAAGAGACAGAGTTTTTACTCAAAGGTTGTAGAAAAACAAAATCGATAACTCTAGATGTCATATTTTTTTACAAAAACCATGTTTTACGCCTGTGAAAGATATAGTAAGCAATACATTGTGAAAAATCTATATTGGCAAATAGTTCTATGGAAACCGATGTAACCTAATTGTTTATCAGTGCCAAATATGTACAGAACACTCATGCCGGGTTCTATTCGTGACTGATGGGTTCTTATAGCAAAATCTTGTCTTATCAAAAAGCTATATTAAAAGTTTTTTTTTAAATTACCCTATTTATATTGAAATATATTGTCTAATCTCGAGGCTGGCGCTCTAGCCGATCATGAAACAGAAAACCGCGGTGTGTAATAAATAATTAAGCACATTTGACACAAATACTGATAACACTTTTCAGTTCACAAAATTATCTTTAACAAGTCATACTTCGGTCTAATTTTCATTAGAAATTTATTAACTTGATGTTAACTTGTTTACCTCTAATTACGATGTAACTCGTTTATAGATAATGGAGTCGAGAAAGTAATGAATATGTGAATGCGAAAATATTATTCACCACAAAGAATTAAATTGTTTTCAATCCTACCCACTCAGATCTTCTTGTCATAATCGAAAAGTAAATTTCACAAAAGTCCCATCTGAATCGGAGAGGGGCGAAACTTAAAGTGCTCTTGAGAAACGAAACAACAGATGCACTTTTCTGACTTAAACTCATTTTAACAAAAAAGTTAAAAGTTTACTCGGTCCTTGAATGACTTTCACCTATATTTTTGCAAAGTAAATCAATGTTTTTGTTAACGTATAGATTACGGAATTCCAACAAATTCTGACAGCTACGCTCATCTCTGATAATTAGTCTGATAAACGTAAATAATTTTTACACCATGTCCACTTGATGAAATTAATTTCAAGAAATTTGTAAAACACGAGAACGATATGTTTGTTAACATCTGTGTATATGTATGTGTATATATATATATATATATACATATATATATATATATATATATATATATATATATATATATATATTTATATATATATATATATATATATACATATATATATATATATATATATATATATATATATATATATATATATATATATATATATATATTTATATATATATATATATATACATATATTTATATATATATATATATATATATATATATTAAGCATAGTAATAAAGCATATTGTCGCGTATGTCTTAATAGTAAATACTCAGAAATATTTGTATATAAATTTTTTAGAGACAAAATTAATTTTTTAGCAAAAAAAACTTAATATTACAACTCTGTTTCACAACGAACAACGTCATCAAAATATATTTCCATCGAATGTTAAGTTCATTTTCTTTAATATTTGAACGAAAATAATTTTATTGACACGATTCAAACAATATCCCTTTCAATAAAACTCTAAATATTTTAAGCTTGAGGGTCAGTAAAGTGGATACAGGTTTGTTCAAAACTGGAAATATTTCTCTATCGGATAATAAATATAACATCCGTGTCATTATGATATCCGGTTACATTACATTTATATATATATATATATATATATATATATATATATATATATATATTTATATAAATATGATATATATATATATATATATATATATATATATATAGTTGATAGACGAACAAGTTAAGAAAAAAGTTTAAAAAAAGATTTATGTGCGTATTTATAGAGTTTAATAGACGATAACGTTTTAGTTTGAAATATAAGGTTTGAAATATTAAAAACTATTATTTTTTAAACCAGTATTGACCACTTCTATTTTTTTTCTATTCTACTTCTATTCTACTTGGAAATAAAACATGTTAATTACTGGTAGAACTCACATTACGAGATTTCTGTACAAATTTAACCACTTATAAACATTTAAGGGTATTTAGAACTTCCTATTATACTACTTAGCTCATAACTTCATGTGTAATTATTTAATTAAAATATTCATAATTATTTGTAACAGTCTAGTTGAAAATATGACCGCATTACTTTCCATTTCGTCTTCAAAATTGTCCGTATAATTTAAACTATTTCGGCATATCGATTTTTTACAAAAAAGAACATTTGTCTAAACTTAGAAGCCTGAGTCATACTGAGTGATAGTTTCCATATAGGTGGAAGACTTCACTAAGCGCGACTCAGATTTCTTAAGTTAACGATTTAATAACTAAACATTTAAAGTAATTCTTATTTTTGCATTGTTGATTTAATTAATTTTTAAGGAGTTTCTATGAACTTTTTATAGACCTAGCTACATCTCACGAGTTGATCCTAAATAACGAGTACTAAACATGATTAATGAAGTATTTATATACATAAACCGCAAACTTTATTATTCAGAAAATAATAAAACATTAGCTATTATTGGCAGAGGGACTTAATAATATATAATTAGAGTAACTCAAATAGAAACAAAATAATAAACTTAAAACTAAAAAGGAGCTTAACTTAAACATAACATTAATGTTATATTAAAATAATTAATGCTATACATAGCTTAAACCACAAAAGAATGTACTAGATATACAATATTAATATTTATATTTTATCTAAATATTTTTTTTTATTTCCTTATATAAAGTACCATTGTGAGTACTTTTTACATATTTAAAAATAGTAGTTTAGCTAGTAGAGTTGGGGTACTTAATTCTAACAGAAATTAACATTTGAAAATTTAATATTTCGTAAATGGATATCTGCATCAAAAAGTGTTCACAGCATACCCCATATCAAAAATATTGATGTTTGAAAGACCTATTCAATGATACCCAATACAATGAAGTATACGTATAAAATAGATCACCGCCGCTTTACATTTATGGAAAATATTATAAAACATACTTTTCAAAAGATTTTGTTTTTTTAGCTTGTAGGCGCTATAAATACGTGCAGCCATGCCAAATTTCAACAATAACGTCAACTCTTTACTTATAATTCCCGAGTAAAAGTTCAGACATTGCGAACTATAAATGTTCCCACTTTGGCTACAGAAACCAAGAAAATGCCTCCTGTTTAAATTTAACCCAATAATTCCATTTACTCGTCTAAATTTTATCAAACATTCATAGGATTGTTTTGAGTAGAAAAACTAACCTTCTAGATATAGATTTACGTTATCTATGCTATTATACCTTTTAGCAACATTGCATAATTACGTACTCAAATAAATCAAACTCGGTAAATATTTGCTTGGTTAATTTTAGATGGTTTTACATCTGTGTTTCGAAGACCTTGTTTGGAAACTTCAAGGCAAGAGCGGCGAAGCTTTTCCCTGTGGGCAAAAGATCGAATGTAGTGTTATCTTAAAATTTTGGGTTGCATCAATAGTTTACCATCATGGTACGAAATAACAGCACGCAATATAAGGAATAGCAACTACTTGCACTTTAATTTGAGTGAAAGAAATTTTAAATTTTCATTTTGACATCAAGGTATCGTTTACCAGTATTATTTATATAGCTATACAATATCCACCCAAAAACGTTAACTGTGATTTAAAGAAAAGAAAACAAGATATGATACCAGATTCTCTATTCAAAAATGTTCGTTCAAAACTAATATACGTTTCAAAATGTATGTAAAAGATTTTTATTATTTCTAGTTACTTTAATATTATGTATTTACCGCAGCATTCACTTAGGCCGTTTAGTTATACGAATGATAGGTTATTTAGGAATTGAATATGCTTATGTTTCTACGATTTATATATATATATATATATATATATATATATATATATATATATATATATATATATATATATATATATATATTGTAATGAAATATTTACTTATATATTTACCAATTTATGGTATTACAATAACGTCATATATCTATCGACATAGTAATGATAAAAATATATCGCCATCCGGAGATTCAACGCTACATTATCTCATAAAATTTGTTTTAAATGAACAATAGACGGGTATTGATAATTTTATAACATCAGCAAACCTGTTCCTAGCACAGTATAAATTTTATCTGAAACACGTTTTTCCCATAATTTATTTTCATAAGTAATATAGTAGTCAATCGTAAAAAGGCAAATTTATGAGGGGAACATGCCCATACGTATAAAAATACAAATGTAAACCTTAAACTTAAGTTACTTTAATGCTATAAACAAAATATCCTGTAGAAATAATGAGTGACTAAGAAGGTATAATGGAAAAGAAAAACACGTCTTGTACATTGATTGCCATTGATTGCTAAGTTATGAAAAACAATGCAATTTTAGACTACTTTTAGATATCTAAAAGTCATCTCAAAATTGGGTACAACTATCATACTGGATTAAAATTGAAGGATCTATCATAAAATTTTATTGGGATAGTGGCCTACTTAGTGCTGAATAATATTAAATTTGAATTAGATATATAATGGAGTGTCACGATTATGGGAAATTTTAATCAAAAAAAATTTAAGAGTACATAGCATTATTACTTAATCATTTTTAATTTCAATAGTCAATATTTTGCCTACTATATCACTAAATGGTGTAAAACAAATAACTTAATAGCGTATGTGTCTATGATTTATTAGTGCATAAGCGATATTATTTCGAATACTAAGTAATCTAGAAGAATATATACTATATAACGATATATAAATTCTACAACAAAACAGAGGAATTTTTCCCTTAAAATCCTTATATAAAATTTTGGAATGTTTCCTATTGAAATATATTTGAGTTAATATGTTTTGACACTATATCAAATTTAATGTTTCCATGTTAAACTGTTTCTGAGAAAAACGGTTGTGACACGCAGACCAACGGGCACATGAGTGACCTTACAACGGTCTGGTTTTTTCCTTTTGAGATGCAGAACCTTAGAGTCAAATATTTCTCTTCTTTATCTTTCTATTATAACATTAGCCACAATTTTCTGCAAAATTTTATCATTATAAGTTTTAAACTGAACAAGTTATGATAATGTGATTTATTGATGAATAGAAGAACAAGCGAGCAACCTTTTGATTTATAGGCGGAAAGGAATTTCCAAGTTGATGCAAATAGCGATTTTTTATAAAAATATTAGAACTATTGTTATTTACTTGAACAACATTATTTACTCAAATAAGTAAAATATGAGATGCGTTATCAAGCCCTGACTTAATAGATGTGGTAATTTAGACATAAATATTTACATTTAAAATATTTGCTTACCAATATAAGTGGTTTGTAATTTGTAATAATTCCACATGTATTATTTCACAAGTATCCCAAATATAATTTTGCTTTATAAAAAAGTGGTTAAGTGTAAGTTACTTATGTAACCATTAAGATCCATCCGTCCGTTATCACAACCAAACGGTTTTCACAGTTAATAACCTTTATGCGCTTGAAATTTTGCAAGAAAATATTTCGTATGTGGACTTCAATCAACGTGTACCAAAATATGTAAAAAAGAAATTGTTTCAGCTCCTCCCCTATATATATATATATATATATATATAAATATATATATATACATATATATATATATATATATATATATATATATATGTATATATATATATATATATATATATATATTTATATGTATATATTTATATATATATATATATATATATATATTTATATATATAAATATATGAAATAAACGCGGAGAATTTTTTACATTGCATGGAGTCAAAAATTCTATTCACTGACATTTGATTCATATGACTTCCATCAACAATTTCAGAGATGTAGATAGCGGGACTAGTTTCGTTTTAATAGCTTTTTCATTTTTCCTAATGAGTAAAAACATTAGTTATTTTCATGTTTTATTTTCATAATTATATCTAATATTTATTTATATACAATGCACTGCGTATGACAAAAAATTTAATAATTTGAACTGTTCACATAAAATACAAAATAATTTTACTAGGAGGATATTTTTAAAATGGGGAAAATAATACAACTTCTTTTTTCAGTATATCCTATTATTTACACTCCCCTTTTTTAACCTATTAGATCAGGAAATAAGTAAAAATTCAACAAAAAAACAGGTATGTCGCTCAATTTCAGTTCCCAAATTTGTCTCAACTTTATTTCTCAATCCTTCGTATTGGCCTTCAGTTGTCTCAATTAACGACAATATTTTAGAACAGAAGTATTCGTCTCAACCCGACTTTAAAGCATTTCGTTTAAATTTTGGCATTAGTGAACTTGACATTGTCCTTAATTTTTCATCTCAATCAAGAGAATTCCAAAATGTTTGTAAAATAACTTCTTAAAAGGGATTTTAACAAATTAAGTAGTCTTTTACTATATTTTAGAACATCATACTATTCTTAAATGCTTGATATTTTAAGTTTTAAAATTGCAATGTTAACCATAATCAAGAGCTTTTAAATGATAAGCGTTTGTCATTTTAATTTCATACTGCAAAAGAAAAAAAGTTTGCAGCTGTAAAGGGGACTAACCTGCATACATTTTTTTTCACAAAAACTTGTTGTAAAATGATATAAATTACTCAAAATAAAAGGAAATAAATATTTAGGACAGTAACATTTCTGTGACGTAATGAGTAAATATTAGAAAATAAAAAGTAAAAACAGATGTAAAAGCTTTTACATAAAAAGTGGTTTATCTTGAGACAAATAATGGAATTTTATGTATATAAAATGAGTTGGCAACAAAATGTTAATTCTAAAAAAAATGTTATTTCTGATGTAGTATGTAGTATTATTTCTACTCTATTTGAATTCTTCTTGATGTACCTAGTATTATTATTCTTCTTCTATATTATAATTCTTCTTGGTGTAGTATATTCTTGATGTAGTATTATTTCTACTCTATTTAAATTCTTTACCACGACCTAGGTTTTGTTGTACGACAACATATTTACAAATTGCCCACCTGAAGATGTTGACATACAACAAAACCTAGGTTGTCATGAAGAATTTAAATAAAGTAAAAATAATATTACGTCACGTAGTTTCATTTAGTAGTGAAAAATTAAATTAAGACAAGTAGATGTAAATAACAAACATCTTCCTTATATGTTACTATTTCTTGTATATGTATACAAACCTTTAAAATGTAGTTAAACCGCATCAGCAGACATGAGGTTTAGCAAACATTAAATTTATATGAAGGAAGAAAATCAATTTAATAAAGGATATCCTGAAGAGAATCGAAAGTAGAATTTCAATTTCCGCTAAATACCCTTGTGCATTAAGTGGATCGATGGAAGTATACATAAATTATAATCAAACATCTCGGTATCCGCGTATACAGTGCATGACTGTAGTCATTCAGTTAAGTTGCGTTAAATGGTAAGTTGTATTTACTTATTATCTAGCGAAAAATGAATTTTATTAGGCTTTAAATTTCGAATTTAAAACACACGTTTAGGATAAATCAACTTTTTTTGCCAACAGTGTTGATGGCTCATCTTAATTAATTTGCTTAAATAGCACGGTTTGAGAAGTCTCATGTTAAACCCTTCAATTTTGCGAAAACATTAAAGCTAAATACCTATTTCATATATAGATAAATAGAACTGGACATGCATTCAGAAAACAGCCTGTTCATGTACCCAAACAGGCTTTGGATTGGAACTCTCAAAACAAGAGTAAATGTGGCAAGCTATACAGACCTGGTAGTCAAATGTGCTAGCAAATTAAAGAGTGTCGACAAGACTTGGAGTGGAGTGAAACGTATTGCCCTGGCTTGAGCAGTATGACGATAAGAGGACATAACATATGAAGAGGCAAAGAGTTAAAAAATTATTGAATTTTTCAGTCCCGTTCACAGTTTATCTTAACCTTCCAAATCGCTCAATTAAAAGATTATTTAGAAATTAATAAAAGGTAGCAATATTATATCTAGGTGCACTGAAGTACACCGCCAAGCTTTAAGCTATGCTATAGATCAGCAGGCTTTACCGAAGCACTCTACAGCTATTTAATTACTATTCCCTTAAGTCAGTTCCAGAATATGCTAAAAGTTTTATTTTCATATATCCGTAGTAATTTCCATAAAATACGACATCGGGAGAATATTAGGAGATAGTTTAAGCGTAGATTAAAAGATATATAGAAGCGTATTCTAAATTTAAAGTTTTTATTTAAAGTAGTTGCCGAGATATCTGAAGTCAAAAACCGTCAATTTCATGTTTAATCACTCTTTGACAGATCACAATACTTATAAGCCACTTCCGGAAGTACTAGCCATATGTAGTGTTTGGACACAAATGAAAGTAAAACTTTGAAATGAAAAGATTGTGACTAAAAACGAAGGTATAGCTTATTTTTGCTTACGTATCAAGTGTGAACAATTGTAGTTTTATATAAAATATTCAATAAGTCTAGGCCAAAGTTCTAATTCAGTAATTTATACTACTTTAACAAAACTGCATGTGCTTGGCTGCCTTTACGTCACTGCTTTTTATGGGTAATTTTTTTAAAACTAACTTAACTCTTATGGGGTTTTTAATGAGGTTTTTGACAATAAATTAATGAACATAATAAAAATTATTAACTAAAATAAAAAAATATTCTCTAAATTAATAATAGTGCTACAGAATAGACGCATAAACTTATAAATAGCTTAATCCTTTGTAAATTGTTTCCTGGAAACAGTCTTCTTACCACAATTCCTTCATAATCGTTCGTGAATCCAATCAAAACACAGTTAACAATGAAATGATGAGAAGACTGTACGAGTATTTTGATCTCGAAACACTACTATTTTCGACTGGCTTCCGTTGCAATAAGCAACGCCACAGGCCGCCGAGGCGTAACACTTGACAGGAGCTCTCGTAGTAACTCTTCGCATCTTCCTTTTCCGCAGAACGATATCAGTCCTTCAGGTGGCTTCCGTGACTTACTTGACGTCCTTGTTTGGGAATGTATTAATCAGGACGGTACGGCTGAATTGAAATGTTTGAAGAGTAATGACCAAAAAATATTCATTGGTTTCTATGGCCTTTTAACTGTTTATATATTTACGTGTTAATCACAATAGAACGCATAATTGCATCATATTAATTTATTCCCATTTAAATTTGAGATTGTCTTCATAAATATTTGTCTGAATATTTCTAATTCTTTTTGAAATCGATCAATTAATACACTAGATATAATCATGAAGAACTAATTCTTGCTAATAACAATAGTATAAACCTTTGGTAATTTTAGAATGTTTACGTTCGAAACGTTCGTAGGGACGTTTTGCACTATTACGTAACCTTTTTATTTGTTCACTTCTAATTGGGCTAAGATCTTGAAACTTGGTATTCTGATAGTGCATATAATGTAGCTACGAGAAAAAAATTAGAACAAATGAAAAGCACTTAGTGACTGTACCTTTATTTAGTATCTTTTTTAAGTTAGTCATTAACGTATTATTAAAAGTTAAAACTGGACGCTGAAATCGGATACTTCAATCAATCTCGGAATTGATATATTTTTAAATCGACATAAAACACTATTAGTCTAAATTATAAACCAAATTGCTCTTAACCGTAGTTAAAAAAACAAACAAAAATCTATTTTTTTAAAGCTATTAATGAAATTAATAAATTTTTATTTCGGCACCGTCCATACTATTTTTAATTTTTAAATTGTCGGTTTCAAGGAACAACTTTGTACTTGCATAATCTATAAATTATAATCAAAATTGTAAAATTGGTTTGATGTAATAATAACCTTTTAGCTTATATATAATTTAGGTAAAGTAAATACATTAAATGTAGCTATTAATTTCTAAAATATGGAAGACGCTAAAACTTTATTCAGATGATCCAAATTTATAAATTTTCAGCAAAATTCAATAATAAAAACGACCATTTATTAGTCGTCAAATAAAATGTAAACTAGTCGTGTATATTATATTATTGTTAATTAAATTTAAGAAAGAAAAGTTTGGGCCGAGTATTCATTTAGTACTTTCTTTTATCAATTATATTTGTTTTTTTATATTACAGCCCAAATGCCATTATGCTATGTGCTTATTTGAAAATAATAGGCGGACTATAATTTAGTTCAGATCAAAATGTTACAAGCAAGTAAGTCTGCCCGATATTCAACTCTAATTATTATTGCTAATTAAAACATATACTTTCTCTGAAATACAAATAGTTGGCTTTTAGGAAATAGTATCTTTGTCGAAAGAACTGCAGATTAATTAGTTTGTAGATTTCGGCCATGGTATTTAAGAATGTGTAAGAGTATCTTCGTGAATTTTTTTTTGCGATTCTTAAATATTTCTCCTTAATTTTACTTCATAGTTTAATAAAATAGTAGTATTAACGGGAATTTATGATTCTGCGCTTTGGCATATAATCATTTATCATGATTCCTATTAAGTATTTAATAATATTACCGTCTGCTCATTCATAGACGATATTATTTTTCTTTTCAGGCTTGTGATCCTAGTCTGCTCCATTCTTTCGAGCGTTTATTCGACTTTGGTGTAAAAGGGAATTCAAATTTTATTTATGGTTAAAAACCTGTTCAAAAATTCCTTTGGACCAGTATAACTAAACAAAACGTTTTTAAAAGGTTTTGAAAGGAACTTCTTCTGAAATAAGTTTCTGCTTACATTTCGTAGAGTTTTAGAAAATTTCGATTCATTTTGAATAATGTTTATATATTTATATAACATTTCTCAGTCATCTTTCAAATTTTTTATTTTTGTCAGACTTCCATCGTTTCCAAAAAAACTAATAAAATATTAAATTAACTAACAAAGTTAAATTACATTATTAACATAGTAATTGGATTACAAACTGTTTACCATTTTCTTCCCTGTTGTATATACATATATGTATATTTACATGAGAAAAAGTTAATATAAGCTTTTTGTAAAAATTCACACTCATAAAAATATCGATACCTTCTTAAAAATATGAAATTTACAACCACTGTAGTAGCTTTCCGTTTAATTTATAGTAACATTTTTCCATAAATTTATGCGTAGCAGTTTTGAAAATAAGATGGGTATATGACTTATTTTTTGTAGAAATTTTTAATAAAATCAGATATTTAAAAACTTTTGCGATTAAAAAAGTTCTTAAGTGTCTGAAAAATATACCTGCAGACGAATCTTAGAGATGAGGTATACCTCACCTCATCCATTTAAATGTCTCTGACTTCAAACTAAGTATTGTGAACGCAGAGTTATTTACGGGAATATTGTGAAGTGTGCCAAAGAACATTTAGGTTGAAGTCGACTGTATTCTTAATTAAGAAAACGTGTGTTCGTTACTTATGGTTCTTATATTTTAAAAATACCAGCATATAATTCAAATGCGCAAAAACATAATATGTCCAATGCATAAGGACATTCTAATGTTTCAACATGAACTATTTACAGACAATCCTTTGCCAATCACGTTTTCATGACAAATTGCAAACTTCTTCCTACTATCGAATGAATGAAATTAGTGGTTCGATTCAAAACTAGTTGAGCAAAGCTAACGTTGCAGACTAAACCTTTTTCGGGTTCAATTGAGAAGACGTGCAAAAAATCCCCATTTCTGGAGGAAGCATGGTGAATGAGTACCAATTATTTCTATGTCAGAGCTTTATCTAATTAAAGATACATTCTTAATTTTGCAGAATCTGAATGGTTATATATAAAAGATCAATACTATTGAAAATATGGATTAAATTATCATCCTTTTTTATTCAAAGCATCGTAATTCAACCGAAGAAACACGTATATATATATATATACATATATATATATATATATATATATATATATATATATATATATATATATATTAATTTCTTAAACAACCAAGCACGTGGCGAAAATTAGTTGAAGGACTAGACATCGATCTGTGAGGAGGGTAGGTGTCGAGAGATATGATGAGAGCTTCTGTCAAGTGTCACGTCTGGACAGCCTACCACTTTGTGAATTAAAGATGAAAATAAATTGAATATAATGATTTTCTAAGTGCACGTCTAACATTGCCTACAGTTACGTCATTAACAAAATGTTTATGAATTAAATGTCTGATCAGCGATAATACGTGAAAAGTTACATTTAAGAAATCATTCACGAGTATTTAATTTTTCTTATCCGACAGCCAATTTGCTGTAATAAATTAGTTATATGTAAATGTTTTTTAATAATTTTTATCAATGAGTAATTAAGTGATATGCACTGATTATAGGAGCTACATTGTACGTAAATATAATGAATTACCTGGTTTCATTTGCATCATAATTCATAACAAATGATAATCAATTATTAGTTCAATTTCCTTCCTCAGATTGAAAGTGTACCAGAGTTAAAGAAGGTCGAGAAAGCATTATTAAAATCTTAACGACTACATATGCTTTCCTAAATGTGATTGTTAAAAATCACCAAGATAGCATTAAGCTTATTAAACGTACGCACATGTACCATAAGTAATATTATTTGTTTTTATGTAAACTTTATTGTACTAATAAAAAACTATGGCAAGATATGTGTCTACATAGTAATATTTCCAAAGAAACAGAGAAACATGTTATTTATACTTTTTACATTTCTATTTATGTGCACATCTTTCTTTTATTTGAGTATAACACAAGATATACTGGAACGATTTCAACAAAACATTTAACAAAATATTCTATTAGATTTAATCTCTTCTATTCCAGCTGGTCGAAACCTTTCTGATAATTACAAAAATATTCCAGTTTCCATGCTATTTCTAGAGGTATGCTATTATTATTTTTTTAAAATATGGAAATCTGTGAAAATATTTGTTCTTATATTATTTTTTTGCTTTACTTTAAAGATCTAACATATAACTTATCAAGTGCGAATCGAACTGGTGTTAAATGTTTCTTATCGTAAATATTTAATATATTTAAATACACACACACTTACACGTATATGTACATATACATATAAATATATATATATATATATATATATATATATATATATATATATATATATATATATGTATACATATATATATATATGTATAAACTTTCTACATTCAATGTGATAAGTCTACATTCAATAATAAACGTTTTCGTTTGGATATGTAGACTGTTTAAATATCGAATGCATGTTACTGAATTCTTCGTCAGGATATCAAATGTTATAAATCATGTTTGTTTAATTGTTCAGAAAGCGGCTTAACAGGGTCCTTAAAATATTTTCCATGTCCCAAATACCAAATAACACCGATAATAAGTACTTGGATAAACCATCCAACAATCCAAATTTTTTTACTCATGGATAATATGCCATTACTTTTTTTTTAACTTTAAACTTTTTTCAATGGAGCCTTCAGCTATTATTATATTTTCATATCTAGATTGTATTCCAGCTTCAATGAGTAATTGTATTCCAGCTTCCATCTATTAAGGTAAATTTTCCATAAAAACACTTATTTTATTTTGATGGATTTTTGGAAGCTATTAAATTTAGGTAAATTTCTTTTTGTCACAATCGGGATATAGGTTATTTGTTCATTGGTTATGAAGCGAAAATATTCTAATCTTCTTAGAGATTTCACTCTTTAATTCTTAATCCAAACATTTTTATATTTGTTTTTAACATCAAGAATTGTTTTAATGCTGAGGACTATCGTAAGTCCTCGTTCTCTATTGCAAGCATTATTTATTAAAGCGTCTTCACTTGTCTATGATCTGATGTTATTGCAACACATTTTTACAAATTACTATGTTAGCAAGTAGACTTCGCAAAAGATGGATGCTGTTCTTTAGGAGCCACTTCAGACTTCGGATAAAAAGTGCCTATGTATTAATCATAGCAGGATATAATTTATTTGTATGCCAAATTTCGCATGGAAATTACAAAGGTATAGAACATAGACACAATTTTGCGTCACTATGGTATTTGAAGTCACATACAAAAAGATTCCCTTTATTAAACTACTATCGTTTTAAATGGCTGGAAGTGATCCAATATTGCATGTGACAATGAAGGCAGTATAAATATCATTTGCGATTCCTATGGTAACCCCTGCTTTCTAAAAAATCAAATCTTCTTGATCTTGAGAAGAAAAAAGGTAAAATTGTTGGCACCTTGTCAGGGATATTTCACAAAAAAAATAATAAATTACTATTGTTTCTATGAATCATTTGAGCCAGTGTTCCTTTGGGAATAATTTCATGAGATACGCTGGCCTATAACATCTGGATAATTACTGTTCATTCAGGATTAATATTTTTACCACGTTTGTCTAACAAGCTTCATGATTCTTGGCCATGAAAAGGAGAGATTTTTGTCTTGATTTTCTCCCTCAAGAAAAGGAGTCCTAAGTGAAAGAAAACTTAAAATATATTAAAGAGTCTAGAATATATAACATAAATTATTTACAACTTTATTCTTCGGTCATATATTTTTCGAAAATATGCGAAATACACAGAATAGAATTTTCCGAAAAACACAATTCATAATATTATGCACACAGAATAGAAATATAAACAATATTATTATTAAGAAGGTATATGTATATATATATATATATATATATATATATATATATATATATATATATATATATATATATACATATATATATAAATATATATATATATATATGTATATATATATATATATATATATATATACATATACATATATACATAATATCTTTATTAAACAGATATTACCTATAACTATTTGTTAATTGAAATTGTTAAATTGGGTCAATTTGAAATATCGATAAGCAAAGGTAAATTTTAATAATTAGAAAGAAGTTAAAATGCCTTAATATTCAAAGGGATTAACAAAAAGTAATTGTTGACATATGTTTCTTCACATATAATTAATTACGTGAAAAAAAGATTTTAATTTTTGGAAAAACACATTCCAGATTTCATATTCGCTTAAATTTCATAAACAATACAACGGCGAGTGGAATCGGAGCGATTGGGTTATTATTTCTTTCATGTGCTTTGGTTTGCAATTCGTCAATCCCCGGGCGTTCGTGAGTGATACTTGATAGGAGCTCTCGTCGTATTCATTGACTCCTACTGGCCTTGTCGACCGATGTTTAGTTCTTCAGCGAGCTTTCATGACGCACTTGACACTTTTGATTGGTAAATGTGATTATTATTCTGTAGGAAGCGTATATATTTTTCTCTGAATAAATACCGAAAATTGAGCATAATACGTATATGAGTTTTTAAATACTTACGCATTATGTAATACAGGTTAAAATAGTGTCACCCTAGTGTCGTATTTTATACAAAAACTAAATAAAACTTTTTCAAAATAATGTAAGAATCATAGCCGTTTTAGGGCGCGTCACCTTCTGTAATATTTTACTTTTTCTTGGAAAATAGACTATTGAATATACAGGATATTTCTAACTCTTTGGGTAGCTAATAATGCGAATAAGTCATTTAAATTGTTCAATTTGGAGTAGTTTTACATATTTGTTTTATTACGCCATTTGTTTCGAAGCCATATTAAAATATGATGATAATTTTCAGACTTTCGCCTCTTAAACTCAATCAATACCTTGTTGACTAAAATGACAAATAAAATTAGTTTTCAAAATTAACGGGTACATATTTAGTAAAAACTGGAATTTTAATCAATCCCTTGAATTATTCGAAAACTTTCCATCTTTAATTTAATTGAATATATTGCATGATTTTTCTTTTAATTGAATATATTGCAAATAAAAGCTCAATGGGTATTTATTTCTCCTAGAAAAAATCCGACAAATTTTCAGTAACCTACGTACGCATATAATTATCAGCAGGAAATCATTTGGTATCTAGTATATTAGTTTCTATATTAGTTTCTAATAAAAATATGGCGGTTTTCATGCTGTTATTTCTATAGGAATGCTGTTATTATTTTTTGTAAATATACAAATCTGTGAAAATATTTGGTCTCGTATTATTTTTCTTGTTTACCCTACAGATATAAAATATAAATAATCCAATTCGAATCGAACTTATGTTATAAGTGTTTATTATCATAAATAACTAATATATTTATATGTATAAAACAAATTATACACAGAAGGAAACAGAGAGATTCGCACGAAATGAACATTGAGAATAGTCGTGGAATACGGAAAAAAATGGAGTTTTTATGGAAAATTGTTCATTAACATCTTTGGCGAATAGATGTGCAAATCCTATCAAAAGAAGCTTCTATTTTGATGATTAATTAATCAATAGAAAGAAGAATTACCAAAATCAATTAAGCAATTAATAGATCGAAGAATTACCAAAATCGGTTAAGCAATCAATAGAAAAAAGAATTATCAAAATCGGTTGAGAAATCAATTGAAAAAGAATTACCAAAATCCTTTATATTTAAGTACTAGTTAGTTGGTCTGTACACGTACCAACGTACAGACCAACTAACGGAGACACTTCTCATTTCTCAAAGGTAAATTTATATTATAATACATATTTTATATATAAAAAATTACCATATTATATTAATTTTTTGAGCTATAGATCTTTCGAAAAAGCTAAATTAAAAGTGTATTTATTATGAAATTACAATTTACACATTTCTGTACTTTCAGTCATCGTTGAAAAGTCATACTTTGGTTGGAAAAGTCTTAATTGTGATTTTTTTAAATATATTTGGCGTTCATTTTGTAGAAATTCATTATTCACAATTAAATAAAACTACGTAATGTAGTATTATTTCTACTCTCTTTAAGTTCTTTACCACGACCTGGGTTTCATTGTATTACAACATCTTCAGGTAGGCTATTAGCGAAGATCCCGCAAACTTCCCGTAACAATAGCAATCTTTGCTAATAGTCCACCTAAAGATATTGTAATACAACAAAACCTAGGTTGTAGTAAAGAACTTAAAAAAAGTAGAAATAATAATACAATACGTAGTTTCATTTAATGATGTGATTATTTTGTTAATACGTTGGGTGATCAGATAATCACCATAGAATTCGGTTCTAAATATTGTTGTTGCAAGAAGTTGATGAATATGTGAATGCTTAAAGTTTTATAGCATAAAGGATATTCGACTTTTTAGTCGCCCTAGAGGTCGAATTCTTTCCTGTAACAATAGAAGAGCAATGTCGCATATGAGCTAGACATAGTGCAAACAAAACGTTCTCGCGAACAATAAATATAAGGTTAGGAGGAAGGTGAATAAGGATTTCACAATATGCATATTATGAAATGCTTGAAGTTTTATATTGTGAAATATAAATTTTGAATATACATTTATCTTTTTAAAGTTAAAAATAATTTCTATTCGAAACTTTAACAAAATAATTTCATTTAATCATTAAATTCTAACTAAAAATTCACAAATTTATATCCTCTGAAATTTATATCTCTTTTATATCTTTTTATGGAGCGTTATCTAACTTAGGGCTAAGTGTAAGTCTGGTTAACACACTGAATTTTCTGTACTTCGTTTAAACTGAAATTATTTTATTGTAAAGAGTAATTTTTTATCAAGGGTCATTCGTAGTATAGACCCATTACTATCACAATAATTATTCAATAATACATAATATAATTAAATGGGAGAACATATATATTTCCGTGAATATCCCAAAATGCTATGATATTTGGAATAATCATTATAGTTTTCCTACAATCTCTACCTAAGCTCCTAAAAATCCGGGAAAATCACGTCTCTAAATATTTTCAAAGATCGAGTGAAAAAGTCTTGGCTCTCCTGAAACCTTTTCCTTTGTGTTCTTGTCCTTTCCTGTCTTTCCTATCCCAAATCATGTCAATATTTTGTTTTCTTTTTTAATTTACATATGTATTTTTTTTCGTCTAATGTGCTATAAAGAATTTTCATTGTAAAATCTCTTACACTAAATACTAAATTTCAATACAAATTGTTATAGTTGACTGGAAGAGATTGCTCATATAACAACAAGTCCGCCATGTGTACTATATATAAAAGTTAATAAATAAATAAAATAAATAAATAAATAAAAATCCGGTTTTTTGGAAGACATTAGGTTCAACGGTTTCGAAAATATGGAAAATAAAATAAATTTTTCCAGATTTGTTAGAACACCTCTGAGAAAATACTATAAATTACAAAAAACTCAGGTGATAAATGGCGCTTTCAAACGATTCCCCATACTTTTGGTTCAAGTTATAAAAAAATCGACTAATTAATTTGCCCCCAAATTTGTCATACAAATATTTTCAAATTTTAGCTACATTCCAGCTAATATTCTTTACTACTATACCAAGTTTCACGTCTAGCAGTTTTTCGAAAAAGTGGCTATGACAGACTAACTGACGAATCTTTCAAAGGGACCATTTTATATTTATCGTGAAAGATAATTTTTTTGTTTTGCTACCAAAATGTATTCAAGGTTAAGTAACAAAACGCCTGTAATCAAATCATGGCCTACTAATGAGAAGACAAAGTCATTTTTGAACAACACTCGGAGTATTGCATATTAAAATTTAATACGATACATTTGGACAATAATAACACTAGACTCTTTCACAACAAAGTAATCAATATACATTTTCGGCGAACGTTTAAAATCAAAGTACTTATATAAATTAAAATAATTTTCCTGACCAAAATTCAAAGAGTATCTCATTTCGAACAAACTTATAAGCTTATAGTTAGTAAAGTGGATTGATGTGGCTTTTTCAAAACTGTGGAAATGTTTTCCTCTCCGACAATAAATGTAACGTCTACGTATACATAATATCTACTAATAGGCTTATCATACACTTATATGCATATTAAAAAATCTTTGACAATAAAATATGGATTTTGAATATCCATTTCAATCTTTTTAAAGATGAAAATCCTTTCGACTGGAAACTTTACCCCAATCATTCCATTTAGTCATTAAACTTTAATTAAAAAATTTATGGGTTTGATCAAAGCAAAGAAGTTAAATTTCCAGATTTTGACGGATGTTGACTGTTGATATTACACTATTTAGCACTGAGCACCATACATAATAAAAGAAAGTCAAATAACTAAAACTCAAATTAGTAAATAAATATTCCTTGGGGTAATTTAAGACTTTTAACCTAAACTCAATATTGTAATTACGTTCCATTTTCAAACTTTTAGAAAAGAACAGTGTAGCTTTTCCTAGAGAGCAAAATATCGTATGCTTAAATTTGAATTAAATCAACAGTTAACCGTTATGGTACAAAAGAATGATAAACACAATGTGAGGACATTAAGTTCCCTAAAATAAACTTTCAATTTTCGTATCTAGATATATTATAATTATAATATTTGTGGAACTAAGAAATCTGTGCCAAAAACAATTTAATTGTAAGTTTTTTTCAAATTCCGCAATCGTAGGAAAGAATACTTGATGACAGATTCTTCATTAGAAAATTTTACCTCAAAAATAAAAGGCTTTTCATAATGTATCACATATAAAATATTAGTGTTATTTACAGTTTCATTATTAATTCGAATCTACAATGCATCCATCCAATGACTGTGTCGTATTTAACAATGCATTATTTGGTATTCAAATATGCTAACTTATGTGAAATGACCGACTTATGACATTAGGACAGAATTATACATATGTTCACTCAGTCGGCAGTAGCCATATAATGGATTCATAGATAATGTGATGTAGAATCCATTATCTGTCGCCGTACAGTGGATTCTACATAATATTATCTCATTAAACTTGTACAAATTTACCAATAGATGGCATTAATATAAGATTCCACATAGATGAAACTTAATGTCAACAAAGAACTGTTTCAAAAATAGTATCGTGGTAGAAAGAAATTAAAAAAAAGACGTACGCGTGTTCCAAAATCAGTATATATTTTAAAACATCCACCGCCGCAACTGTGTGTCTGCGATGTTTGCGATTTTCTTAATAATTAATGAACGGTTGTTTGTTTCACTTTATATGGATACCTTAATTCATGAAGATAGTTAAAAAATACAATATGTGGATATTTTTTGAAAATTGCCCCACCTATGATAATGAAGGTCTACGAAGTCGGGAAAACATTCATCGGAATTGGTGTGTGCTAATTAAATCGTTAGAGATACGTGGAAACAATTTATAGCAATATTATTCTTCCAAATAAATACAGCAGTTTGTGCATATTACAAAATCCGTAACAAACGTTTGACTTTTAAAAAATATTTACATACAACTACTCTGCAAAATTGTATTAATCCTTATGAAATGAAAATACATAGTATTTTTTTAATCAACTAATATAAAAAAGGTTAAAGTTCGTAATTTAGTTGTCTAACGGTAGTTTAAAGTTATTACGGTGGTTTTATGTAACCAAGTTATACGCGCGGGTTATCACGCATTGGCACGAGACGCATCGACAGAAATAGAGAACGGGTAATTGATACGAAAGAAAATGCGTCGTTTTTCCTACAACGCAAGAAAATTGTCAAAACGGACACAACATATACTACGCTAAAGAAGTGACAAAGTTGTGCAAAGAAGCGCTAAAGTTGTGAAAGACGAAGCGATTTTAGACGACTTTCATAAGTTGAGGAGCCAATTTTACAACTACACTTAATTTAATTGATTTATTAATAAACTTTTATTATATTTAGAGGTATCAAAAAAGTGGCGAGAGAAGTACTGATAAATGTAAAAAAAAATTATCGGATATGTGATGGAGTGTGACAATTATTGAGAATGTAATTTTAAATATAAAAGTTAAATATACAAATTTTTAAAATACAAAAGCTAAAATTACGAAAAAACTTCCCTAATAAATAATACTTCCAAACGATACCCCACTTTTTATGTGGACCTATAAATAATTTCGAGTATTTTACATTAGCCCTAAAAATTTCCATACAAATGTTTTTTAATTTTAACTATATATAAATTAATATTCTTAATTTATCTGCCAAATTTCAAGTTTCACGTCGAGCAATTTCTCGGAAAAATGGCCGTGACAAACGAATAAACTTCTTGTAAAGTACGCTATTTCAAAAAGGTTTTTTTTTCTATATTTATCGTATCAGATTAGTTTTTGTATTGATACCAAACTATAAGCGATGCAAAGTAACAATAAGTCTGTTAGGAGAAATTAAAATCAGTGGAAAGTCAATGGTTGACAAATCTTGGCCACCCCGTCCCAAAACCAGTGCGGGATGCTAGAAGAAACATAAATCTTAAATCGAATATACATTAAAGATGCAAGGTGGACAAAATTCTCGACAGATATAAGAACAAGTAATTGTACTTAATTGATTATGAAAGAAAAACGCGTCATTTTTTCTAAGACTTAAAGGACCCGCGAGCATGGACACGTTGTTGTTTCTACAACTCACGCGAAGTAACATAAGACAAGGGTCCTAAATGCATCCTTCTCCTAAAATGCATACTTAGGAAGAGAGGTTGATGGCCCAGTTATAAAAGACAAAGCTACTTTAGGTGACTTTCAAATATTGAAAGTCCAATTTTCATACTTAATTTGTATAACAACATTTTATTCTTTTTAGAAATATTAAGAAAGTTTTTCTACGCAGTACTGATTAATGTAACAAATTTAATTGTATGTATGACGGAGTCTGACGATTATTTTGAATATTAGTCTTAAACGGCATGAAGATGTAAATATTGCCATCTTGAAACGATCTGTTAGTGTAAAAACTGGAAATAAATATGTTGAGAACGAGTTAATTCACGCTGTGAGAGTTCCGTTAGCATGTGTGTACATTTAAATGTTTAAACGTTTAAGAGTGAAGAGTATTTTTTTAAACCATTTATAAATATTTTTATTAATTTTTGCTATATCGATATATAACCTATTATATTCTTTATAAATGTAAAACAAATAACTAATAGCTTAAATCACTTTAGTCTCAAGTGGAACAAAATAATATTGTATTAATATAAGTATTAAACTCTCTAATGCGACATAGGAAATTGAAAAGATATCAATTATTTCTTTTCCTCCACTTAAATTTCAACATATTCTTGAATGTTGGTTATCGAAATATATGCGAGTTAATATGCTACCAAATTTCCAGTTCCCACTTCAAACTGCTTTTGTGAAAAACGGCTGCGACATACAGACCAGCAAATATGTGAGTGATCGTACAATGTGCGTTTTCGTCTATTTCCTCTTGAGGACCATAGATAAAATTAAATTTTTACTTCTTTATTCCTCTATCGTAACGAGTATAATTTCTTAAATTGAAATGGCTATGATAGTTTTTCAATTTAAGAGATCTAATAAATCTTGATTAAGAAAATTAATAAATCTTAAATTGAAACGGCTATGATAGTTTATCAATTTAAGAAAATTAAAAAATCTTGATTAAGAAAATTACTAAATCTTTAATTGAAACGGCTATGATTGTTTTTCAGTTTAATAAAATCAATAAATCTTAAATTGAAGCGGCTATGATGGTTTTTCAACTTAATAAAAATCAATAAATCTTAAATTGAAACTGCTATCATGGTGTGATTTACAGATGAACAGGAGGATAGGCGAAAGAGTTTTGATTTGCAGACGAAAGTGTGTTTCAAGTATTATAGTGCCATATATTATAATAAACCAAAATATTAATAGTGCCATGAAAAAATTAAAATTAATATAATTTATTTTAAAATTATATGTAAAGTTTTAACAAATATATTGTATTCCATTCTAAAAAATGTCTATAAACAAAACAAAATGACAATTCAGGTGTTGTAAACTTTTTTCTTATATTTACACTATTAATGTAATATAGATTTATTTAATATTTGTAATTAAAATACGTAATGGTTTTTTGTATACACAATTACATTGTAATATAATGGCGAAATGCAAGGAAACAATGCGGAATGATGAAAATAAATATATCTAATATTAAAAATAATCGTCGAAAATTTACAGTCGAATAAGAGAAAAATATTAACTATTATAAAAAACGCTTTCTTGTACTATGTACAAAACATGTATATGGTCCAAGACAGGGTTTTACATTGGCATTCCTATGGACAGCGAGTCACTAAAAGCGGTCAGTATAAAAATATATAAATATAATAGTCATAAAACTACTCAAGTTATGATCTCTTACTCAGAACCGAAATATTATTTGGTGAGACTATAGTTCTAGAGTTCTGTTAGTCTATGTAGTTATTTGAAAAAGTCTAAATAATAAATATCTTCAAAATATTTGTGGCATTCTCTTTGTTGTAAATCGAAATACACCTAAAAACGTAGTTAAATACAGTAGAAGATACGACGCTTAGCAAATATTTAATTTACTTGGAGGAAAAATATTAGTTTGACAAAGGATATTCTGACAAAGAATCGACAGCAACTGAATTTCTTTTATTCGTATATGTAATGTACGTAGAGTCAATTTAAGTTACATTAAATCGTAGGTCATTAACTCAGGCATTAGTCTAAGCCAATGAAAAATATATTCCATCTGACTGCTAATTGAATTTCATTTGTCACTAAAATTGTCCAATAATGTAAGTTTATAATACATGGTTAGACTCAAATTGGTTTATTTTTGACAATAGCATCCTATCTAATTTACAATAATAGCCTAATGTAAAAAATCATGTTAAACCCGCTATCTTAGCTAAATTTTTAAAGCTAAATGTTTAATAAACTATTTATGCTACATAGAAATTATTTAGTACCACTTGTCGCTTATTTTTTACAGCTGGTTAAATTTGCAAAAATCATTTCAAGTTTGATGTATGGCAATCAATTTACGAAATAATTCAAACAAAACACAAATATCCACAAATTTTAACGCTCCTTACGAAAATGGTTCTACAAAAGAAATTTTAGAAAACTTAATGCTCTACAAAAAGGTTTTATCGTTTTTATTGTATCATAACTTTTAATTTTTCATAAAGATGACTATTTAGACTAATCCTTCCAATTGCGTACAACTTTTATTATCGCAAAGCTTTTAAAGGCTTCATCAAAATCAAAGTACTGATCGTTTAAAGAATTTTGAGGCAAAGAAACATATAGAAAACTAAAGTCTGGTAGTTAATAGGATGCATCAAACTATTCTTGATCTGCTGTAATGTTTGCTGCGAATGTAAAAATTGTTTACTCTTACCGTAATAAAATGTTTAAAAATATATTTATATTTCGAGAACTTTGCAATTTATTAACTCTAAAAGCTTCTCAATTCTCACATTTAAATTAATTCGTATGAATGTTTATGTTTTTTATATCGATGTTATATTTTATAAAAGTTATATAAAACATAACATTAATATTATTTATTAATATTGATGTTATGTTTTATAAAAATTATTCGTAAAAGAAAAAAGTTTGGTAACTTATTGCTAAATTGAAAACTTAATTTAAATTGGATAAAGCTCTACAATACAAGTACTAATTCACACTACTGATAGGATTCTTTTACAAGTATTTTTCAAATTGTCTTGAAAAAAGTGCAATCTGCATAGTTAGCTTCACTCAACTAGTTTTAAACTCGTACAAAAAACCGATTAGCGCACCCTAATTGGTTTAAATAATTAATGTCTGCTCTATTTCGATACTTAGAGAAAGTCTGCAATTTGCTATGCAAACATAGAAAGCATTGACTGTTATCTTTAACTTATCGCTAATAACATCAATTGACTGACTTAATCGTAATATTAGATTTATTGCAATACTTAAATATAATAGAAATAAATCTTTTAAAATCATACGAATTGTTTAGATTATCTTCAACGTGCATAGGGCATGTTATATTTTTACATACATGTATTAAGTTCCGACTTTTTTAAAACGAAAAATCATGTTAAACGAATACTCATTCGTGCTATCGTGTTTTATATATGCCATTTTACACGGCAAAATGACCATGCATAATATTTAAACTGAAGTTAGGTCATTCGTAGATAAAAAACAAAAATTATTTATCAACCCCATTTTACGAGAATTTAATTTATTAATAATTAAAATAAAGAATTTCTTCATAATATTACGAATTTATTTTAATTTCGATACTTCACCGAAGGTTTATACAAAAATTTTCCCCCTCTTATCTCCGACTATAAAATTTATAACAAAAACTTCATTACCAGAAGTTTATCACAAGCTACATCAACGTTTCTAAATTTCATCTTTTTTGGAAAGTCACGATATTCTTGTACCTACGAAAAATTTCTATACTAGGCGCCCGCCGAAAACAAAATTACTATTTCTATATAGTTAAATAGGAAAACTATGTAGGTTTATGTTTATATGCGCGTAGTCGTGTACGAAACCTTCATAGAGGTAGTATTTCTCGTACTTAACAGGTGTTATTCGATGACACCATGGTATTCCCGCTGTTCGTTACTTGTCTTTGTTAAAACAATGATAGAATCATTACATTTGATGTAAGCGCCCATATTATGTAACAACACCCGAATAAGCGAACGTGTAAATAACTTCGATTCGCTTCATCATCTTTAGCTCTACCCAGAGATATGAAAAGTAAGTATTATTGCAAAAAATATTCTGGATATTAAAAAAAATATATGATGTTTTTTTAAAACTAAATATAAAGAAAAGGCTATGTTCCTTTTTAACTTCATGTGCGCCCGGATTATTCAGCGACAACAAAATAGGCGAAACGTAAACAAACAACTTTATAGATAAAATCAATACATTTTTGCTTGATTTTCTTTAACTCTTCATAAAAATATGAAATCAAAAGATAATTGGAAGAAATATTCTAGACATTGGAAAATTATATCAAATATTTTCATGAAAAAGCCGGTTTTTTTAACGTTATATACTATAATAATAAACAAACTTCAAGAAGCATTCAGCTATATGCTACAGTTTCATTTTCCCGCTATAGGTTTTTATGCGCATTTATTTCTTTTATTTTACATGTTTACATAACGTGACATAGGACTTAACCAATCCATAAAGATAATTGGAAGAAATATTCTAGATATTGGAAAATTATATCAAATATTTTTAAAAATTTTAATTAAAAAGCCGGTTCTTTTAACGTTATATACTATTATAATAAACAAACTTCAAGAAGCATTCAGATATATGCTACAGTTTCATTTCCCTGCTATAGGTTTTTAAGCGCATTTATTTCTTTTATTTTACATGTTTACATAACGTTACGTAGGACTTAACCAATCCGTAAGATTTCTTTGTAATCGATGGAGTATATAGCTAACTAGAAAATAATATACCATCTTCGACCATTCAGAAAAATATTGCAAAAATTTACGACTTGATTATAATCCATTACCGTTAATATTCTAAAGTTACCAAACATATCATATTTGTACTTACCAAGAATAGTTCTTTATATTTAATGAAATAGAAATAAAAATATTTAAACAAAATTTATACCAAAATAATATAAACGACGCCATTCTACATCACAATATTTAACACGCTAATATTAATAGATAAAAAACCTTCAAAACATTTCAATTCATCCGAGTACACGTACCATCGTGTATAATACGTTAAACTTCCCAAACAAAGACATCAAGAACGTTATGAAAGCAAACTGAAAGACTAACATCGATCGGTGAAGAACGTAGATGCGAAGGTATGCGAAGAGAGCTCCTGTCAAGTGTCACGCCTCGGCGGCCTTTGGCGTTGCGGATTGCAGACGGAAGCAGGTTGAAAATATCAGTGTTTCAAGTACGAGATACTCGTAGACCCCACTCATTTCATTGTTAACCTTGGAAAAGCTTCGAAACGCTTAGGAAGGCTGTTTCCTGCAAATAATTTACGAAGTGGAATATTTACTTTATTGTTCGGCTAAATATTGCTTTTACAATGTTATTACTGATTTATTCACAAACTCTTGAGCCTATTCAATTGCTGTGTTATTAATTTAGAGAATACGTAATGCTTATATAAATATGAATTTTTATGTCGTTTTGATGTCTTAAATATGAATTTGGAATTCGTGTTTAAGGTATTCATTTATAATTAATGTGTTACCAAATTTGATTTTTTCAAAAATATTATTTAAATAAGGGCCAAGTTCATCTTTAAAAAAATTGTCATAAAAGGTAGCGATATAAAAGCAGAAAAGTTCTTACATAGCTTCATTAGATAAGTATAGAGGACAGAGTTCGAACTTTGGGTCTAATTTTATTGAATAAAATTTACCCCCACTTAATTTAAAACCTTACCTTATTGAGATAATTCTGATTACATTTATTGTAATTTTAAACTGCTGTAAATGCTGCACAATATTTAATCTGACTCTAGAAGCACTTCTAGAGTCAGATTAAATATAAGTGTTACTTGATACGACCGCAAAAAAAAAATTTCATGAAATACCGTCTGGGCCATTAAATACCATCTGCCCATTGAATTACCGTCTGGGCATATAAGTAACTTTCAGCAATATTCAAAATCTCGATTTCTTCCTCAGTGAGACGTTTCATAGTAGATAGCTATTTGTTTTAATATGAACACCTGTATTATAGCATAAAACTAGGTCATTACGTTATTACGTACTAATTACGTTATTGAACCAAAGTAATATCATGAATTTTTTAATTACTAACAAATAAAAATTCATTTTTTAAAGCAAATTGTTAGTTTTGAAAGCAAAATTCTATCATATTTATAAAAAGTTCTAAGTAACGGTAAGACTAATGTATATAAGTAAACCGCCTACATGAAATATTAAGAAAAAACACCATAGCGAGTACAATAACGGAATACGTATCATCTAAGTTAAACATAAATATTAAGCAAACCACTATCTTTAGTAAATCTAGTAATTTATTTACTTGATATTTTCTAGAACTACCATTTTTGATACTGTACCGTAGAAACTTACTACGCATATATGTAACTTAATGGTTACACTAAGGAAAACTTTATCTCTTGTTCAATTGAAATAATTCCCAATTTCAGTTTTTCCTTCATTGCTTAAAATTTTAGAAGTGACCTATACGTTTTGATGATCTGTCAGTAAATAAGCGAGTAAGAGAATAGGCTACAAAATTGAAGAGTTCATCAATTATCTTAGTAATAAATATAAATAAAAATTTTGGAGCACATCTTAATCTCATAATACTGACAGTGATACACCAATTAGTGGAAATTATAGTGATATGAAAATTAAAATTCCAGCACAGTTGAATTGCAAAAATGTCAAAATAGTCACCTTTTTAGATAAAGAATAGGATCAGCAACCAACAAGGATCGTAATGCTCATCACCATGGATATATGATAGTGACACAATGTCTCCTAATTATGTATAATACTTAAAGTCGAAAATTTAACAATTTGGATAACATATGCATTTGTATAGATTATGTGTGGAAGACATGTATTTGGATATACTTGGAATGGAACTTTTAAAGTGACGTTTTAATCTTTCTCTTCACATGCATCCATATTTCATTATACTGATTGATCTTGGGTGTTAGGTTTCGCTTCAGTTCAAGTCTAATTGATTTTCTTTTAATTCGGCCAGCACGGTCTGCCGCCAAACCGGCGTCAACGGCCATGCTTTCTTTCATCTTTGAGGGTTCAATCTCAAAGTCTGTTTTGTTATATAGGCAGCTTTATATAGTTCTGAACGTGGGGTTCAACAATAGAGTCTTGGCAATCCAGTTCCCTTTGCGGCATTCCTTGTATAGTTCCGGCATCCTTCATTGGACGTCTTCTCGATTCAAGATAGAGGGAAAATATAAATAGAGGGCTATTGACGATGACTCGAATTCAACGTGCAGGATATTTTTTAATCTTTCATTTATCGCACTCTTATCGCAGGACAATTTTTTGGCGTTTGACCGAATTATTTTTAGTTATCAATATCTGTATCAGTTTCCGCGACTGTCACTGCAAAGGAATCTAGCTTTGATGATCCACGAAGAAATATCCTCTTCAGTTTCTGTCATTTCTTAAAGCATATAAAATAAAATAAGTATTTACTTACATAAGGAATAAATTATGCCTTCATCTCATAATGAAGTATATTAGCAAAAACGGCATAAATTAGTAACATAAAATCAGGGTAGAAACAATTTTTTTATAAAAAGTTTAAAAACATAGTGTTTAAAATACACCCATATGTGTGTTTTTAATATCAGAATAAATTACGTTCTGTATTTTTTTAGCATAACAAAAAGGTAAAAAAGATTTTATTACGAGATCCATCGACATGAATATCTGATATGTTGAATCGAGAATTAACATTATACAGCATATTTGAACATCGATGATTCTTCTAAATATTCATTAGAAGGCACAGAATATGCAAATTGTATCGTTTATATATTTCCATTAATTTGGGACGTGAATTAAATATAAAAATATGGCCATATTTTAAGGACACATAATCCATATATATATATAACGTTTTTTAAAGGAATATAAAATCCTTAATATATTTGTTAACGAGAGCCACGAGCAAAAATGGTCGTTATTTTCTCACTCATTCGAAAACGAAAATGGAAATGAATCTTATTCTTGGCAAGTTTCTTTCCATTTATGATTAGGTTAATAAATTCTACAGTAATTCTGTCTGTAGCAATTCTGTTGTCATGTAGTATACAATAATTCGTTTTAAATAAATTCTTACTTTATGCAGACCATTGTATGATGCGATGCAAAGTGAGGATAGAAAGCAAAGTGAAAATACACTTCATCCGAAAACAAAATAGATGCCGATATACATCGATATTCAATAAAGCAATCTCCATTAAAACGGACTAAAGTCAGTTGAACAATTAATTAGAAAACTAGTCTAATGATCAGCAAATAAATGTACAATGATTAGCAAATGCTAAAACAACAATGCTAAACAATTTTATCCCTCAGAGTAAATAAAATTTTGCGGAAAGAACGCGCCCAAAGCAAATACCAAATCACACCGAAGAATTGAAGAAAAAATTAGGTATTGCAAATAAAGGTACGAAGAAAATAATATAAACTAACTTAAAGACAAGAAAATAAAACAAAATATAGATGCACTACTTACAACGCCGAGTGTAACATTAGAGGAGTCAATTTCGAACATAAATATATCCCCCACCTGAAAAATATGCGAAACGTAGACAAAGAAAAAACAATTCTATATAAGAAAACTCATTGTCGTCAAAGCCTTTGTTTTCTACGCTAATCTCTAGATCAGCCAGCTTTTATAAGGTCAACAATGAAGCCACACGCGTCATTGAAAAATCCCGATCATGTTTTCAAATTTCTGCCGAGAGAGGTAACTGAAGACATCAACGCTGTTTAGAATAGCAAATCCGCAGGTTCATTAACATCTTACAAAAAAATAAATTACCGAGCAGAAGGTATTTTCGATCATAATACTATCACATAAAAAAGCAGTATTCATGATGCCTATCAATGATGATAACGCTCACTAGCAATATCCATGAAGTTTTCTCAAAAGATTTACTTTCAAGATTGAGACCAATCCCGGACTATCAACGACCGGTTGATCTAGCTAATATTCATAAATATTTTAATACTTGAGAACATTTATACATTATGCAGCAGTTACTAAGGAAAGTTCAAGAGTAAAAATAAACTCTTTATGTCGCCTAAAATCATACTTTATAGAATATTATTTTTATAGCAAGCGCTAGATGAAGGCGGTGTGTCTCACAAACACATATTATAATTTAACACTTACCGAGAACTAATCTTAACTGACTTGGTACGGCTTCCGCTATTAAGAAAGGAATAAAACAAGGTAACTACTTACTGTCTAAACTATTTAATTCAATGCTAGAGGCTGTCTTTAATCTGTTGCTGATATCGCATGATAGAGTCAAATATTCCTATCGCTGACGATAATTCTCTCTTTAGGGATAAAAGCCGATTCTACAAGAGTTTCTATAATCGTTGTAATTAAATAGGCCTTTATATGCACAAAAAAACAATACATGTACTAGAGCATATCAGCACTATAACATAAGACTGCAAAGTAAATTTCTGGAAACTTTGAATAAGATTGTAAGATCGTTACCTCGAAAGAAAACAATATTTCTGAATGAACCCGACATTAAAATAGACAAAAGGACAATAAATACCCTGCTGTGAAATAAACACATATTTGAAACAAAAGAATTGCCATAAAGACAAAAACAAGTTTTTATCACATTCCTTCGAACCATCCTTACTAGTGAAGCACAAATATGGGCTTATATTTAAGATAATATGAAAAATTACGCAAAGTAAAATTAAACGCGGTATATCAAAATGGCAAATGGTATAAAAAGTGCCGAATAAAGAATTAAGAACCGCGACCGAAAACACTCAAGGACTTTAGAGTCTTCCGGTGGCGAGTCTGGTCTAAAGTTTAGAACAGGCTCGCCACCGAAAGAACATAGAAGAAATATAGGCGAGACTTTTTCCCCTTATGGTTTGACTAATAACCCGAAATTATTTTTACCTTATCGCATCGTATAAAAATTACACTTTTCTCAATTTTGACCGCCAAAAGTGATTACACGATGATATCTTAATGTGCGAACGGACTTATATTATAGATATCTATTTTTTTTTGTGTTAATTATTATTTTACGTCATATAAATATTTATAAAGACATGTAAGCAAAAACCTTCTTGAACTACTTACATATGTCTGGGATTTCTATGTAAAGAACCTCGATAAATCAGACAAAAAATTCAATACCTCTACCCTTTTCACTTACTACAGAGAGAAACATGTTCTAAAACCTTTCGGAATAATCAGATATTCAGCAAGTGATTCATTGGTCTTTAACTTTCTACCGGTCAAAGAGCCAATTTAAACTTAAAAGAGGATATATCTGGCTCAAGTTATCGACCGTTCCAATTTTCTGCAATTTATCATGGTTGAAGTACCCATTTAAACTAGATAAAAAAGAAACTTAATCCATGAAGATATGAAGCTGGCATTTAGATTAATAGACATTTTTCATTATATTTTATCACTATATGTAAAAAGAGAGAACTAACAATACACTTGTGACTCCGACCCATCAACTTGACAATCCCTTGTCAATATCAAGTTCTTCTTTGCATTTGAAATATCCCGATATATATTAAAGGGAGAAATAATAAATCATACTGGACATATCGCTTTTCTGGAATGTAAGTTTTTAAATTTGTAAATAATAAAAAGTCACTTGGAGCCAGATCTAGTAAACACGACGAGGATGTCTATTTAAAATTCACGGTAGCTTACTCAGAATTACACATTTCTTTTAATTGTTAGTATAGTAAAATAGAAAAGAACCTAACATCCTGCCACACTTCTAGAAAACCATTCACATACCTTTTCCGACAAACGGAGTCAATCTTGACTCTCTCTTCTTAACGTGTCATTGCAACAATTTTTTTTGTTATCGCTATAACCTTGTAACAAATAGAGGTTACACTTTTAATAACAGTTATGATATTTTCCACTTACTAACCATAATATATCCATTTGTTGTCGAAATCTTGATAAGAGGTAATGCGATATGATATATTCACTTTACGTAAAAATACCAAGATTATTGCGTGATATAATTTTGATTATATATATATGTATATATATATATATATATATATATATATATATATATATATGTATATATATATATATATATAATATATACATATAGAATATGTGTATATGTATGCGTGTGTGCGAATGCGCTTACACGTGCGCGTGCGCGTACGCGTGCGCGTTCACGTACGCATTCGAATGCGCGTGCGCGTGCGCGCGCACTTGTGCGTGTGCGTGTACGTGTACATATGTGTGTGTATGTGTATTTATGTATTATGAGAATAATTAACATAACACACGTGAACGTGAAAAGCCATAATGAGTAATACATTGTAACCAAATTAACTTCAATATACACTGATACTGTTTTACATCAAAGCGAACCTTTAAAAATTTGCTGTCGTTTTCTACAAAGCAATAATAAGGGTTCCGAGTAAAACAAGCGAATCGATATATAAATTACCATTTCGCCAATAAATTTACCAAAATTAATGGATTAATTCAACGAGTAGCTTTCCGCCGCTTGAAATAACAAAGCAATTAAAAGGATCGAATCGGTTGCGGTGCGCGCTCGGTTTATTCACCGGCTCCTGGGGCAGGCGCACCATTAACTTCAATTATGAGGACCGCAATGCTGATTGGCAAGCAAACACATTTGCTGTTCCCGTCTTGCTCGGAGTTCTCGAATCGAATATAGTAATCTAATCAAAAATTCTTACTTTAAAATGAAACGTTCCCTTAATATTTTTTCACGTTGAAAATTCGCGAGCAGAAACGAGCGAGCTATTGATTGGAAATGGGCGTTTGCTTTTAACTTACGCTACGAAAATCTTAACAGCGCATTGTATAATTGTGGTAATATACGAGAAAATTATAAATTATTAAATTTCTCAGAACTAAATGAAACTACGTGGTGTAGTATTATTTCTACTTTTTTAAATTCTTTGCAATGACCCAGGTTTCGTTGCATGACATTTCGTTGCTTAATCTTATGACACGGATGAGATGTTGTCCTATGTCTTCAATGTCATAGGAATTTGTTAAGATTGAAATTGCCCACCTGAAGATGCCGTCATACAACGAAACCTAGATCGTCGTGAAAAATTTAAATAAAGCAGAAATAATGCTACATCACGTAGTTTCATTTAATTGTTAAAAATTAAATTATAATGAATTTCTATATTATAAATGATGTTTTTACATTAGACGGCTGAATTCGTGATATATTGAAAAAAAATTCTTTCAATTTTTTTTGGGAAAAAACCTTTCAATTTTTCCGAAACTTTAGTATTCAAAAATATTATCAGCACAGATTAAATATTGAAATAAATATATATATTTTTAGAAAACCAATAAATATTATATTTACTAATTCCATTCAAGTTTGTATCCCAGTCAAATATTTCCACCGTAATTCACTAACAAGGATCATTCGCAAAAAACGATGATTAACACTTAATTACTTAATATTTACCGTTCAAAGATCAATTTAATTTATTTTTATTTTTCTATTACAAATAGCGCCATCTCTCGATGCGAAACGTAAAATTACCGATCAATTAAATTCGCGTAATTGTTAAAATAGTATCTCAAGTTGTCGACAGATGGCGTAAGATATTTTTACATTTCCACAATTAATAAAAAATCGCATTTCCTCCCATCAAACGTTTCCTTCTAAATATTTATATTTTCATTCCTTACGTTTTCATTATTTTATCTTTCGCGTGGATCAATTGTCACTATCATAATTATGCAAAAATTAAAAGAAGACGAAAATGCTAAAACAAGTTAAAAGAATACGACACTATTACACAAGTTAAAATGTAACTTAACCTGCCTGAGTAGATACAAGCGACGCTAAGTTCCTTTGACAGGTGTTTCGATATTATCGAAATGTAATAATAAGATCCGTTGTGGTGAAATAGCTACGACAGTTCTCACAATTTGCTGCTTTAATTTACAAATCATATGAACTTTTTGAAGTAAACCTTCTTTACGCACACTTGACTTGGGGAGTAAGCTGGTGAATGCGTGACGAGAGCGTTACGAAAAGTGTGATCGGGCGAGGCGAACAAAAGTTGAGAGGGAGATATGTCAGTGAAGACAGAAAGAGAGAGAGAGTTACGTTTCGTATATTTCTGTAGGGACAAGAGAGAGAGGTGCAAGCACACATTTTCTTTCTCTCTTTCTCTTGTAGCCAGTTATGTTTCGTATATCTAAGACACAGTGCAAGCCTTTTTCTATTGCCTGTATCACATTGTAGGAGCAAGAGAGAGCAGTGCGTGCGCACATTTTCTTTGTCTCTTCCTTTCATGGCCAGTGCATGAAATATATATATATATATATATATATATATATATATGTTACACAAACGGTGATTTGTTGATTATTTTGTAATTTCATTTCGTTCTTGAACAATTTTATAAATTATTATTTTGTTCAATACATTAAATATTCTACTATAAAATTGTAAATTCATTTTGAAGTTCATATTTTGTGAATTTGAAGTTTTACTTCAGTCGTGTGGTCTAAAGCACACTCGTTTTTTTTTCCTATACACTTAATAGGTTCTCATTTCGCAATGCTTACCGTTTATATTTCGCTGCACTATATATTAAAAATATTAATATGATATGTTTATGTTGAAAATTCGGAAAATAGTTTCACAATATTAACTTTGGGATATGCTTAAACTAAGTACTAACACTTAAGAAATCAACGGCTTGGCATTACCAATTTATATGTCGATAAAAAGACTAACATTTTTATAAATTTATTTATTTTATACAATGTAACTTAAAAACATTACTGAAAGGATTTTCCCATTATATCCAACAAATGTACTTGAACACATGGTTTACAGTCATATATTCTCAGCTGACAGTTAACTGCTGTTCATTAGTTTCAATGAAAACCGCATGTGTCTAATGTATCTCGTACAAACGCGACTATGGCGCAATTAACATAAGCCTGTTTCTTGCCGTGGGTAAAATGTTCACTGAAATTACGAAAAGATTTCCACGAACAATTAAATAGCAACAAGAATTATCCATTATGGTACTGCCCGAAATTAATTTCGATAGAGAAACTTAAACAATATTATAATACCGTTATATGAATTGTTTGCTCGCATAAATTAACAATATTTACAACACAGAAATTGTTGGTATTATTTTTTCTAAGTGCAAAACAAGAGTACCGTTAAAATAAATGTGTGTTTTCTTAGTGATATATTTCTAAATTTCTTATAAAAATTAATAATTAAACAGTGGCATTATATCTATACCAACACGTGTAGTACTGGTTTAAAAGGAATTATCCAATTCGCCTTGAAAGTACTTTTATTAAAAAAGTCGTCGATTCGTAAAATTTAAACAGTTTCCATAAATTAACAATCCCAATTGTTAAGAGATGGCGCATTGTAACTAGCAATTCTGAAAATGTACAAAATCATATTAACTACCTTCCAACGTCTTAATTAAATAAAATAACGATAAATTATTTTGGTTATTAAATACTGAAATAATTATATTTACTTAATAATGTTTATTGATAACTTTAGAGTTAACTGACATGCTTTGCTGATTTCATCGATTTAATTAAATTTATTGTACCGATCTATTATTAAGTTTGATAGAATTCTCTATCTAGTACATATCTATTAAGAAGTGAATAGTGGCAGAAACTCAACCTCTTTGAAATTTCAAAATAATATTTTAAGGGAAACGCAAAAATTAATAGCAAACAAAATTGTCGACACATGCACATATAATGAATTTCAAATACAAAAGTTATCGAATATCTTATTAGTAAAATATATGCTTTGTTCCAATAGGATGTTCTGGAGGAACCATTTTTACTCAAAAGCAAGTCAAATAAATATATTGTAAGTTCTCCGTTACTTACTTTGTGCTTAGTTAAAAATTTATAATTTTTAAATAAATAAAAAAAAATTTATAAAAGTCTTGAAATTGACACGTCACGAGTACGTCCATTTAAAATAATTTAGAGCAATTTTAAATTCGTTTTGTGCAATTACTGCAGAACTCTTCTTTAGGTTATTTCGAAATACACAATTGACTGCTTTTAATCGATTTGAAACATATGGGGTATATGGGGTTATCATATAGAGTTATCAGGGCATAAGTGCAAAAATTTCAAATTTGGTCATATTTTTAAGACTCCTTCAGCACAAAAAGGTATAGTCGTCTCTTCACCGGGCTAAGTGTCTCGCCATACGGTTAATAAATAATATTACAATTTCAAAATTATAAACATATGTCTTATAAACATTTTCGTCTCTTTTTAATATTAGTAAAATAAAAAAAGTATATAATCTTTTATAAGATTCTAAAATTACGGTTTCGCAACTTGTACTAATGTCGCATAAATAACAAGCTAGTTTTCAAACCATAATTTTACTATCTACATTCTGAATTGACTTCCTGTGTCTGTTTAAATGATAAAAATGACTCCTACTACATATGTTGCATATTTGAAGTATAAAATTTCGAATTTATTGCGAAATATACACATATTTTCATCACCAAGTCCGGAAATGTTTTCATTTTCTAAAATAACTAACTTTATAACGATTGGATAAACTCAAACACATAGTTATGAGAAAATTTCCAAATAATTTTATCCTCACTACACTAATACAATAAATTGATATGACTAGCATGTTACTACCGAGTGGCTATACCCTTTATAATAACAAAGCAATTAGATAGGATTAAGCTGGCTACGGTTAATGGTCGAATTGCTTGCCAGCTTTCAGGGCGGATGCGTAGTTAACTTCGATTTTAAGCGCAGAATGTCGATTGGGAATCGATTATATTTCTCTCATTTTGTCCGGAAGTTTTCCGATTTTCTACTGTAATTACCTTTTAGAACGAACACTTAAACTCAAACACAAAATGAGAAAATTTTTCAATAATTCTGTCGCCATTACACTAATACTACAACAAATTTGTATAGTTGACACGTTACAATCGAGCTACTGTACAGTTTATAAAACAAAGCAATTAGACAGCATTAAACTGAGTACGGTAAGCGATCGAATTATTTACCATCCCTCGGGAACGCCTAATTAACTTCGATATAAGCGCCGAGCCACTGATTGCTAAACAGCTAAGTTTCTCCTTTTAGTTCAAAATTATTTAATAGTATGACAACAATAGCAAAAAACTCTATTTCACTGGTTTCCTGATATGATTTCATTCAATGTATTAATTCTCAATTAGGTTTTTGCCGGTTTCACAACTTATTTACAGTCTGCATTTTAATAAAATTCATGAAAATATAGTTTTTAATTAATTTTTCTCTCATTATATTTTAGGTATTTGTTATATTAAAATAGAAAGTTTGACAATGGGAAAAATATTATTTGTGCTCGTCCTATACAAGATTCGAAAACGATTTGCATGGACAAGATAGTCAGTTGTTACTTTTTATAACGGGCGGTGCAGGTAGTGGTAAATCGTATCTCTTGAAATTAGTCGTGGAGCATATTACGCCTTGTTACGCACCAACAGTAGATATATTGCTGAAGCCTAACTTTGTGGATGTTGGGTCATTAACCGTGGTTGCCGCTCGTCAGATATTTCTTAAAACGCTACACAATATTTTCGTGCTTCCGATTGAAAAAATTAATTAATCTGAACTCCTCACATAATATGCAAAATAATTACACTGGAAGAATATTTTTATAACAGGGAAAAATAATACACATTTTATTTTTTTCCTTTTTTTAACTGGTAACTGGTTTTTTTACTTGGATATCAGGAAAAAGGTAAAAATTCTACCAAATAACTAGTCTGTCGCTCAATTCCATTTCCAAATTTGTCTCAACTTTATGTCTCAACCCTTCGTATTGGTCTTAAGTTGTCTCAATTAACTACAATATGTTAGAACTGAAGTATTCCTCTCAACCGGACATTAAATCATTTAGGTTAAATATCTACACTAATGAACTTGACATTTTCCTATTGTTTTTCCCTCAATCGAGAGAATTTCGAAATGTTTGTAAAATAACTTAGGGATCTAAATAAATTAAGTAAGGTCTTTTACTATTTTTTAGAAAATCATGGTATACTTAATTTCTTGATATTTTAAATTGCGATGTTAACAATAATTAAGGGCTTTTAAATGTTACGCGTTTGTCATTTTAATTTCGTACTGCAAAAAGTAAAGAAAAAGGTTCGCAGCTATAAAGAAAGCTAATCTGCGTACATTTTTGACACAAAAATTATTGTAAAACAGTTTAAATTACTTAAACGTACCTGTGACTTAATGAGTAAATGTTGGAAAATAGAACGTAAAAACAGATGAAAGAGCTTTTAAATAAAAAATAATTTATCTTGAGGCAAATAATGGAATGCTTCAAAAGTTTGAGGACACTTTTGATACCTAGCTACTGAGAGAGTTAAATATAAAAAAAATTGTTATAAACTTATTCAAGTTGTGATCTAGTCATCAAAACGTTTTAATATTTTGTTTTATACTAGAGTCCTTTTAGGCTACGTAGTTATCCAAAATAGATAAATAGATATTGAATATATTTGGCGTTAATTTTGCAGAAATCCATTTTAATTAAATTTTTCACAACTAAATGAAACTACGGGATGTAGTATTATTTCCATTTTATTTAAATTCTTGACCAAGGTTTCTTTGTATGACAACATCTTTACAAATTGTCCACCTGAAGATGTTGTCATACAATGAAACCTAGGTCGTGTTAAAGAATTTAAATAAAGTAGAAATAATACTACATCACGTAGTTTCACTTAGTCGTCAAAAATGAAATTAAGAAAAATAGCTGTATACAAACATCTTCCTAATATTTTACTATTTCTTGTATATGTACATAAATCTTTAAGATGTAGTTAAACCGCACCAGCAAATACGAGGCTTAGCAAACCTTAAATTTATATGAAGGAAGAAAATCAATTTAATAAAGGATATCCTAAAGAGGATCGACAGCAGAATTTCAATTTCCGCTAAATACCCTTGTGCATTAAGTGGATCGATGAAAGTATACATAAATTGTAATCTAACATAATGGTATTCGCGTATACAGTGCGAGTACAGTCAATCAATCAAGTTGCATTAAATGGTAAGTTGTATTATTTATTATCTAGTGACGAATGAATTTTATTATGCCGTAAATTGTGATTGAATTGTTCAAAATTATAAATTCAAAACACACGGTTAGGATAAACCAACGTTTATGCCAATAGTGTTCTTAACTCGTCCTAAGTAATTTGCTTAGATGGCGCGATTTGAGAGGTCATGTTAAACTCTCCATTTTTGCGAAAACATTAGAAATAAATACCTATTTCGTAACCCGTTGATGCTACCACAAAACCATTTCGTAGAACTGACCGTTTAAGAATTACAGCCTATTAGCATTTGCATCATGCACGCATGCAATCATTTATTTATTTTACTAATTTATTTATATAAGCTCTGAAACATAACGTTTTAAATCGTTTTCGTTTCTATAACGACCATAAGACGATTAATTAAATTCAGTTAATTTGCCACAAACAAAAGTGTAAACAAGTTTGCTCCCGCTCATCGCAAATCATATAATAATTTTATGAGGTAATTATGAAAATGAGACATTACAATAAGTTATGTTATTACTTATTAGGAAAAACGGACAACTATTTAAAACTAAATCATTAGAAACGAGATAATAGTATGTAGAATTGTAATAAATTGCAAACCAAGAAAAAATATTTGTGGCTGAATTATCACAACTGGTAAGTGAGGGCTGGATGAAGTACCTGTTATTTTATTTACTTGAATAAATAACGATATTCAAATAAAGAAGTATATGTTATTCTATTAGTATATATTACTCAAATATATAACAGTAATTTTAATATTTTTAAGAAGCAAAATTAGGGAGAAATTGTTTAAGAATAGAAAACGAAAATTTCGCCAAGATAACGTACATTTTTTTATATTTTTGAATATCGTGACTTAAATCCATAACCTATTATATGTAGTACTTCCAACAAAGACACCATTTTCTAAATACTAACCGTTTGAATTTCTGCGAAAATTTATGCTTTAACTTGAGTTGAATATCAGGAATACTTATAACTGTAATATTTTATTCGAACTAAATCAAACTTACCGATTATCTTCTAGGCGACTATTTATTTTGCGACTAATAATCAGCCATTTTTAATGTTGTAAGCTTTCATTATGCAGTAAAATTTTGAAAATTTATTAACCTAAATAAAGTTTTACCATCTGCCTATATTTTAGAAATGCATAGCTAGACGAGATCTAAACTTAAAAAGGTTATTATTAGGTCAAACCATTTATATAAATTTGCCTATGTTTTATAAATTATGAAAGTACAAATGCGATTACTTAAACCCGTGGATTATATGTTACAAACGTTATAGGGAACGCTGAAATAAAAGTGCTCTCATTTCGCGAATTGTAAAGAAAAAAATAAATTTTGATTTTCTCTATGTTTTTAAAAATTATAGTTTGAACTTTAGACTTCTTGTTTTATTTCAATAAAAAAATATTAATGAATCTAATACTTCCGAGTTCAGACTTAAGTAAATAATTTATTATTAAATACATATAAATGATTCACTCGGAAAGACGACTCCATAAAGATACACTTACTATATACTTTTCCCTTGTTCTCATTTCTTTCTAGTACCAACTATTTTTGATCGATAGCATGATCTGAATACCAAGCTTTAAGTACTTTTGCAAAAGTTACAATTAATTAGGTTACTTAATAGTGCGAAACTTTGCGATGACCATTTCCAGCGTTAGTATTCTAAAATTGACAAATATTCATTCAATTGTGTGAAGAGTAAGTTAATTCTTAATATTTATGTTCCAGTATGTTCCAGTTTACCGATATGAAATAGAAAGAAAAATATACCCAACAAATTTTTAACAAAAAAATCTTGAATATGACCATGAATAAACTTCCATAACGCCATTCAATATCATAACACTTAGCACCAAATACATATACCCATGTAGCACTCTCTAATTATAACATAGCCCTAAAAGATAACTCCAGAATAATGCCAAGAAGTACCGAATAACACCAAATTAAATGTGACAGATGGAACTGGACATGCATTCAGAAAACAGCCTGTTCATGTTCCCAAACAGGCTTTGGACTTGAAATCTCAAAGCAAGAGTATACAGACCTGGTAGTAAACTATGCTAGCAAATTAAAGAGCATCGACAAGACTTGGAATGGAGCGAAACGTAATTTTCCAGCTTGATCAGCATGACGATAAGAGGACATAGAACATGACATATGAAGGGGTAAAGAGTTAAAAGTTTATTCCATTTGTCACTTCCATTCACAGTTTTTCACTTCCATTCACAGTTAGCTACGTTACAGCACTCAGCACTCTTTACCCGAATCACTCCAGAGCTATTTAATTACTATTCCCATAAGCTAGTTCTAGAATATGCTAAAAGTTTCATTTTCATATATGTAAATCGGTAACAATTTCCATGAAATACGACATCGGGAGAATATTAAGAGATAGTTTAAGCGTTAGCTAATACGACATCGGGAGAATATTAAGAGATAGTTTAAGCGTATTCCAAATTTAAAGTTTTTATTTAAAGTAGTTGCCAAGATTTTTGACGTCAATTTTATGTTCACACACTCACTGACAGATCACAAAACATATAAGAACTGGCCTTATGTAGTGTTTGGGCACAAATGAAAGTAAAATTCTGAAATAAGAAAATTGTGTTATTTTCGCCTACGTATCAAATATGAAAAATTGTAGTTTTAGACAAAATATTCAATAAATCTAGTCCAAAGTTCTAATTTAGTCATTTACACTACTTTAACAAAACTTTGCATGTGTTTGGCTGCCTTTTATAGGTATTTTTTAAAAAGTAACTTAACCCTTGTAGGGTTTTTGATAAGGTTTTTGACAATAAATAAATAAACACGAGACACATTATTAACTTAGATAAAAAAATATTTTCTAAATTAATGATAGTGCTACAGAATACACTCATAAACTTATACATAGCTTACCCTTTGTAAATTGTTTCGTGGAAACAATCTTCTTAACACAATTCCTTCATAATCGTCCATGAATCCAACTAAAATACAGTTAACAATTAAATGATGAGAAGAGTGTACGAGTATTTCGATCTCGAAACTGTTATTTTCGACCGGCTTCCGTTGCAATAAGCAACGCCACAGGTCGCCGAGGCGTAACACTTGACAGAAGCTCTCGTCGTAACCCTTCGCATCTTCCTTCTCCACCGATCGCTATCAGTACTTCAGGTGGCTTCCGTGATTGTCTTGACGTCTTCGTTTGGGAATGTATTAATCAGGACGGCGCGGCTGAATTGAAACGTTTTTAGTAATAATGACCGAAAAATATTCGTTGTTTTCTATGGCCTGTTTACCTACATATCTATTTGCATGTTAATTATAATAGAACGGAGAATTGCGTCATGTAGATTTATAAAACTGAGGTTCTCTTCTTAAATATTTGTCTGAATATTACTATTCTATTTGAAAAAGATTAATTAATACACTAGATATAATCATGAAGAACTAATTCATGCTAAGCACAATAGAATGAAAGTTTGATAATTGTATAATGTTTACGTTCAAAACGTTCGTAGGGACGTTTTGCGCTATCATATAAACTTATTATTTGTTCACGTCTAATTGGGCTAAGAACTTGAAACTTGGTAGTCTGATAGTGCATGTGTTTTAAATATGAGAAAAAAATTGAAACAAGTGAAAAGTACTTAGTGACTATACATTTATATCGTAGCTTCTCTGACTTAGTCATTGGCGTAATATTAAAAGCACAAACTGGAATTTGAAATCGGATATACTTCAATCAAATCTCGGAATGAATATATTTTTAAATCGACATAAAACAACAACTATTTAGTTTAAATTCTAAACCATATTCCTCTTAACCGTAGTTAGAAAAACTGAGATCTATTTTTTCAAAGCTATTGATGAAATAAATACATGTACATAATATTTTTAAATAATGAATTATGGAGTCCAAGGAACGACCTTTGCACTTGCATAATCTATCAATTATAAGCAAAATTGTATAATTGGTTTGATTTAATAATAATTTTTTGGCCCAGATATCGTTTAGGTAACGTAAATACAGACGTAGAAAAGTGTCCTCACAAAATTGTTTGCACCTTATCAGAAATGTTTCACATAAACAATAGTATGTTGCTATTGTTTCTGTGAATTTCTGTGAATTATTTGGGCCAATGTTCGTTTGGGAATAAATTCATGAAATACGCTGGCCTATAATGTCTATGACGTTCACTGTTCGTGCATTCATTTTTCACAAAAGGCTTCAGTGACAATAAATATCATTAGAACAATCAATATTTTTGCCACGTTTGTATTAAAATGTAATTATTGACATACGTTTCTTCACATATGAAAATTACGTGAAAAAAATATTTTTGGAAAACACATTCCAGAATTCCTATTCACTTAAACTTTAGTTAACAATACAACGGCGAGTGGGATCGGAGTGGTTGGATCATTAATTTTTTTCATATGCTTCAGTTTGCAATTCGTCAATCCCCGGGCGCTCGGAGTGATCTCGTCGCATTCATTGACGCCTACTGGCCTTGTCAACAGACGTTTAGTTCTTCAGCGAGCTTTCATGACGTACTTGACAGTTTTGATTGGTAAATGTGTATATATTTTCCTCTTAATGAATATCGAAAATCGTAAATAATATGTACATGAGCTTCTAAATAATTAAGTATTATGTAAGATAAGTTAAAACAGTGTCACCATAGTGTCGTATTTCATACATAAACTAAATGTAACTTTTTCAACATAATATAAGGATCATAGCCGTTTTAGGGCGCGTCACCTTCTCCATTATTTTAATTATTCTTGGACAATAGAGTGTTGTATATATAGAGAAACAACCTTTTGGATACCTAATAATACGAATAAGTTATTTAAGTTATTTTTGCAATAGCTTTGATGCACATTTTAGGAAACCCTTGAAACTTTAAATTATAAAGTATACATTTTGAATATCAATTTGTCCTTTTAAAGATGAAAGTCAAAATCAAAATCAAGTATCAAAATCGTTTCATTTAGTCATTAAATTTTAATTAATAATTCAGAAATTTATATTCCTTACCTCAAAAAAATAACGAAATCTTCGTAAGGTCACTCAAAACTTATTCCTCTGACTGTCGATGCAGGTTAACTTGCAATACGTAACACACACTGATACAGTGAGAGACAAATTAAGTACTAACAATTTTTTGTTAATTCCATAATGCACAATAGTTGTAGCTGTTGTGCATCGATTCCACGGTGCACAACAGCTGTAGCTGTTGTGCATCGTTTGAAATAATTTGTCATAGGAAGCTTTAAAATATTAGTCACAATTTTAGGTAGTATATTTTCGAAAATATATTGAAAAATTTACAAAAATATATGTTCCCTTGTTTTATTTCCGAAATTAATATAAAAGAAATGACTGCGAGAAACCTTTATGCGCGTTTGGAGTAAAATTTCTTTGACCGTTATGGCAAGTATTATGTGGTAGATGGTGTAGTTATTTTGAAAAATAACTACTACCGGTAGCCAATATCTTGAATCACGGTTAGTTTGCCATCATCAGCCAAGGAGTTCTATTGTTCATCTCCATAACACAGAATCACAACCTGACCTGGTTGATGGTGTAATTATTTTGCAAAGTAATTATTATCCGTAGTAAATATCTTGAATCACTATTTTTATTGGTGTCGATGATTTACTACCATCCGTTAAGGAGTCACATTGTTCATCTCCCGAACTCTCAGGAAGCCTAGACCTAGTTGGTAATTTGGTAATTTGCGAAGAAACAACTACCAGTAACAAATATCTCGAATCACCGTTGATTTAATACCATCCATTAAAGAGTTCTGTTGTCCATTTCTAAAACTCATCATTTGACCTTGGTCTGGTCGATAATGAAGTTATTGTGCAAAGTAACAATTATCAGTAGCACATATTTTGAATCACACTTGATTTAATACCATTTGTTAAGGAATTCCATTATTCATCTCCAAATTTCATGATCAAACCCTGACCTGATCGATGGTGTAGTTATTTCGCAAGGCATCAATTACCGGTGAAACATATTTTGAAACACAGTGGATTTATTACTATTTATTAAGCAGTTCCATTTTTCCTTTCGGAATTTCATCACCAGGTGCATAAGGAGGACCTCGTTAGAATACACTTTCATAAACAAATTATTATTATTAAACTCTCCAAAAAAAGAACAGAAATGAATTCAAATATACATGTGCATATGATACATATTCTCATAAACAAGTACTAGAGTACAGGAAACTGCGTAAGCGTAGACTTTATTGAACGTTATTTTCGTTCAGCCATTTTTAATGTTGTAAGCTTTCATTATGCAGTAAAATTTTGAAAATTTATTAACCTAAATAAAGTTTTACCATCTGCCTATATTTTAGAAATGCATAGCTAGACGAGATCTAAACTTAAAAAGGTTATTATTAGGTCAAACCATTTATATAAATTTGCCTATGTTTTATAAATTATGAAAGTACAAATGCGATTACTTAAACCCGTGGATTATATGTTACAAACGTTATAGGGAACGCTGAAATAAAAGTGCTCTCATTTCGCGAATTGTAAAGAAAAAAATAAATTTTGATTTTCTCTATGTTTTTAAAAATTATAGTTTGAACTTTAGACTTCTTGTTTTATTTCAATAAAAAAATATTAATGAATCTAATACTTCCGAGTTCAGACTTAAGTAAATAATTTATTATTAAATACATATAAATGATTCACTCGGAAAGACGACTCCATAAAGATACACTTACTATATACTTTTCCCTTGTTCTCATTTCTTTCTAGTACCAACTATTTTTGATCGATAGCATGATCTGAATACCAAGCTTTAAGTACTTTTGCAAAAGTTACAATTAATTAGGTTACTTAATAGTGCGAAACTTTGCGATGACCATTTCCAGCGTTAGTATTCTAAAATTGACAAATATTCATTCAATTGTGTGAAGAGTAAGTTAATTCTTAATATTTATGTTCCAGTATGTTCCAGTTTACCGATATGAAATAGAAAGAAAAATATACCCAACAAATTTTTAACAAAAAAATCTTGAATATGACCATGAATAAACTTCCATAACGCCATTCAATATCATAACACTTAGCACCAAATACATATACCCATGTAGCACTCTCTAATTATAACATAGCCCTAAAAGATAACTCCAGAATAATGCCAAGAAGTACCGAATAACACCAAATTAAATGTGACAGATGGAACTGGACATGCATTCAGAAAACAGCCTGTTCATGTTCCCAAACAGGCTTTGGACTTGAAATCTCAAAGCAAGAGTATACAGACCTGGTAGTAAACTATGCTAGCAAATTAAAGAGCATCGACAAGACTTGGAATGGAGCGAAACGTAATTTTCCAGCTTGATCAGCATGACGATAAGAGGACATAGAACATGACATATGAAGGGGTAAAGAGTTAAAAGTTTATTCCATTTGTCACTTCCATTCACAGTTTTTCACTTCCATTCACAGTTAGCTACGTTACAGCACTCAGCACTCTTTACCCGAATCACTCCAGAGCTATTTAATTACTATTCCCATAAGCTAGTTCTAGAATATGCTAAAAGTTTCATTTTCATATATGTAAATCGGTAACAATTTCCATGAAATACGACATCGGGAGAATATTAAGAGATAGTTTAAGCGTTAGCTAATACGACATCGGGAGAATATTAAGAGATAGTTTAAGCGTATTCCAAATTTAAAGTTTTTATTTAAAGTAGTTGCCAAGATTTTTGACGTCAATTTTATGTTCACACACTCACTGACAGATCACAAAACATATAAGAACTGGCCTTATGTAGTGTTTGGGCACAAATGAAAGTAAAATTCTGAAATAAGAAAATTGTGTTATTTTCGCCTACGTATCAAATATGAAAAATTGTAGTTTTAGACAAAATATTCAATAAATCTAGTCCAAAGTTCTAATTTAGTCATTTACACTACTTTAACAAAACTTTGCATGTGTTTGGCTGCCTTTTATAGGTATTTTTTAAAAAGTAACTTAACCCTTGTAGGGTTTTTGATAAGGTTTTTGACAATAAATAAATAAACACGAGACACATTATTAACTTAGATAAAAAAATATTTTCTAAATTAATGATAGTGCTACAGAATACACTCATAAACTTATACATAGCTTACCCTTTGTAAATTGTTTCGTGGAAACAATCTTCTTAACACAATTCCTTCATAATCGTCCATGAATCCAACTAAAATACAGTTAACAATTAAATGATGAGAAGAGTGTACGAGTATTTCGATCTCGAAACTGTTATTTTCGACCGGCTTCCGTTGCAATAAGCAACGCCACAGGTCGCCGAGGCGTAACACTTGACAGAAGCTCTCGTCGTAACCCTTCGCATCTTCCTTCTCCACCGATCGCTATCAGTACTTCAGGTGGCTTCCGTGATTGTCTTGACGTCTTCGTTTGGGAATGTATTAATCAGGACGGCGCGGCTGAATTGAAACGTTTTTAGTAATAATGACCGAAAAATATTCGTTGTTTTCTATGGCCTGTTTACCTACATATCTATTTGCATGTTAATTATAATAGAACGGAGAATTGCGTCATGTAGATTTATAAAACTGAGGTTCTCTTCTTAAATATTTGTCTGAATATTACTATTCTATTTGAAAAAGATTAATTAATACACTAGATATAATCATGAAGAACTAATTCATGCTAAGCACAATAGAATGAAAGTTTGATAATTGTATAATGTTTACGTTCAAAACGTTCGTAGGGACGTTTTGCGCTATCATATAAACTTATTATTTGTTCACGTCTAATTGGGCTAAGAACTTGAAACTTGGTAGTCTGATAGTGCATGTGTTTTAAATATGAGAAAAAAATTGAAACAAGTGAAAAGTACTTAGTGACTATACATTTATATCGTAGCTTCTCTGACTTAGTCATTGGCGTAATATTAAAAGCACAAACTGGAATTTGAAATCGGATATACTTCAATCAAATCTCGGAATGAATATATTTTTAAATCGACATAAAACAACAACTATTTAGTTTAAATTCTAAACCATATTCCTCTTAACCGTAGTTAGAAAAACTGAGATCTATTTTTTCAAAGCTATTGATGAAATAAATACATGTACATAATATTTTTAAATAATGAATTATGGAGTCCAAGGAACGACCTTTGCACTTGCATAATCTATCAATTATAAGCAAAATTGTATAATTGGTTTGATTTAATAATAATTTTTTGGCCCAGATATCGTTTAGGTAACGTAAATACAGACGTAGAAAAGTGTCCTCACAAAATTGTTTGCACCTTATCAGAAATGTTTCACATAAACAATAGTATGTTGCTATTGTTTCTGTGAATTTCTGTGAATTATTTGGGCCAATGTTCGTTTGGGAATAAATTCATGAAATACGCTGGCCTATAATGTCTATGACGTTCACTGTTCGTGCATTCATTTTTCACAAAAGGCTTCAGTGACAATAAATATCATTAGAACAATCAATATTTTTGCCACGTTTGTATTAAAATGTAATTATTGACATACGTTTCTTCACATATGAAAATTACGTGAAAAAAATATTTTTGGAAAACACATTCCAGAATTCCTATTCACTTAAACTTTAGTTAACAATACAACGGCGAGTGGGATCGGAGTGGTTGGATCATTAATTTTTTTCATATGCTTCAGTTTGCAATTCGTCAATCCCCGGGCGCTCGGAGTGATCTCGTCGCATTCATTGACGCCTACTGGCCTTGTCAACAGACGTTTAGTTCTTCAGCGAGCTTTCATGACGTACTTGACAGTTTTGATTGGTAAATGTGTATATATTTTCCTCTTAATGAATATCGAAAATCGTAAATAATATGTACATGAGCTTCTAAATAATTAAGTATTATGTAAGATAAGTTAAAACAGTGTCACCATAGTGTCGTATTTCATACATAAACTAAATGTAACTTTTTCAACATAATATAAGGATCATAGCCGTTTTAGGGCGCGTCACCTTCTCCATTATTTTAATTATTCTTGGACAATAGAGTGTTGTATATATAGAGAAACAACCTTTTGGATACCTAATAATACGAATAAGTTATTTAAGTTATTTTTGCAATAGCTTTGATGCACATTTTAGGAAACCCTTGAAACTTTAAATTATAAAGTATACATTTTGAATATCAATTTGTCCTTTTAAAGATGAAAGTCAAAATCAAAATCAAGTATCAAAATCGTTTCATTTAGTCATTAAATTTTAATTAATAATTCAGAAATTTATATTCCTTACCTCAAAAAAATAACGAAATCTTCGTAAGGTCACTCAAAACTTATTCCTCTGACTGTCGATGCAGGTTAACTTGCAATACGTAACACACACTGATACAGTGAGAGACAAATTAAGTACTAACAATTTTTTGTTAATTCCATAATGCACAATAGTTGTAGCTGTTGTGCATCGATTCCACGGTGCACAACAGCTGTAGCTGTTGTGCATCGTTTGAAATAATTTGTCATAGGAAGCTTTAAAATATTAGTCACAATTTTAGGTAGTATATTTTCGAAAATATATTGAAAAATTTACAAAAATATATGTTCCCTTGTTTTATTTCCGAAATTAATATAAAAGAAATGACTGCGAGAAACCTTTATGCGCGTTTGGAGTAAAATTTCTTTGACCGTTATGGCAAGTATTATGTGGTAGATGGTGTAGTTATTTTGAAAAATAACTACTACCGGTAGCCAATATCTTGAATCACGGTTAGTTTGCCATCATCAGCCAAGGAGTTCTATTGTTCATCTCCATAACACAGAATCACAACCTGACCTGGTTGATGGTGTAATTATTTTGCAAAGTAATTATTATCCGTAGTAAATATCTTGAATCACTATTTTTATTGGTGTCGATGATTTACTACCATCCGTTAAGGAGTCACATTGTTCATCTCCCGAACTCTCAGGAAGCCTAGACCTAGTTGGTAATTTGGTAATTTGCGAAGAAACAACTACCAGTAACAAATATCTCGAATCACCGTTGATTTAATACCATCCATTAAAGAGTTCTGTTGTCCATTTCTAAAACTCATCATTTGACCTTGGTCTGGTCGATAATGAAGTTATTGTGCAAAGTAACAATTATCAGTAGCACATATTTTGAATCACACTTGATTTAATACCATTTGTTAAGGAATTCCATTATTCATCTCCAAATTTCATGATCAAACCCTGACCTGATCGATGGTGTAGTTATTTCGCAAGGCATCAATTACCGGTGAAACATATTTTGAAACACAGTGGATTTATTACTATTTATTAAGCAGTTCCATTTTTCCTTTCGGAATTTCATCACCAGGTGTATAAGGAGGACCTCGTTAGAATACACTTTCATAAACAAATTATTATTATTAAACTCTCCAAAAAAAGAACAGAAATGAATTCAAATATACATGTGCATATGATACATATTCTCATAAACAAGTACTAGAGTACAGGAAACTGCGTAAGCGTAGACTTTATTGAACGTTATTTTCGTTCGATAAAAAAATCTGAATTACTCTCAAGTCGAGCTTAAAGAAGTTTTAACTCAAAAACAAACAGGATGTTAGAATCCTACGCAAAGATTTTAAGAAAATTGTGATAACAATTCTAGATAAAATAGTTTTTCAAAAATTATCAATGTGTCTTTCTAGTTAAGGTATGTATTATGTAATACTAGCTATGCTTGAGATTTCATTCGCATGTCATTTAAAAAAAATTCTTTTGTTTTTTCTTCTTATATGTTGCTCCTAGATATATAATATTGCCATACTGAATTTTATTAAAGTCCTTCCGGTAGATCTGCTCTAATTAGACAGACAGACAAACAATCTGGAAAAACTTTTTCTGGCTTCTAGTATCATTCTATACGCTAAATCAATTAATTTTTTTAAATATTTTCAATGTACAGAAGTGAGTTCTGGCACAGTTTTATTATATGTGAAAGTTAATAGCTCCAGTAGGCTCCTGTTATTTAGATGCATTAAAATATGATTATACTTTAGAAAATCACTGTACAATCTATAAAAAATAAAAACCAACGGTAAGCAATATTGCTTGCTGTTAATTATTACTTTCCATCAGATAAACTAAAATATATATTTTTTTTAATTTACGTACTTCGTTTGAAGTGAAATTATTTTTTTGTTAAGTGGACTTTTTTATAATAGGTCATTAGTAACATGAACATAATTAAATGGAGAACGTATATATTTCCGTGAATACCCCAAAACCTATGATATTTAGAATAATCATTATGGTTTTCCTACAAACTTCTCATTTTAAGTTCAATGATTTCGGAAATGATTATAAAACATGAGTTTTGATTATACTTTTCTGTCGTTTTGAAGATAAAAATCACTTCGTTTTGAAATTTTACCCCAATCATTCCATTTAGTCAATACACTTCAATTAAAAATTCACGGGGTTGATGAAAGTAGAGAAGTTAAATTTCCAGACTTTTACGATTATTGACTGTTAATATTACAAAATTTAGCGCTGAGTACCATACATAGTCAAATAAGGTCAAATAATGGTAAGCACAATCTGAGGACATTAACTTCTCTAAAATAAACCTTAACTTTTCATATCTAGGCATCGTTTAATAATAACATTTATGGAGCTAAGAAATCCACCAAAAACAACTTAATTGTAAGTTTTTTTTAAATTCCGCATTAGAAGAAAAGAATGCATGATGACAGATTCTCCATTAGAAAATTTTACCTCAAAACTAAAATGGGTTTCAAAATGTATCATTTACAAAATATTAGTATTACTTAATATATAATGAAACTGCATTATTATTTCGAATTTGCAATGCATTCATCAAATGATTTTGTTGTATTTAGCGACACATTATTTGATGTTCAAATATGCCTACTTGCGTGAAATGGTCGACTTATGGTATTAGGATAGTATTATACATCTATGCTCACTCGGCAGTAGCCATTTAATGGATTCGTAGATAATATGATATTGAATCCATTATGTGTCGATATATAATGATTTCTATATCAAATTATATCATTAAACTTGTGCAAATTGACCAATAGATAACATTAATATAACATCATATGTGAATGAAATTCAACGTCGACAAAGAATTCCGTTTCAGAAATATTATCTTGGTAGAAAGAAATTAAAAAAAAAATACGTACACATGTACCAAAATCAATAGATATTTTTTAAAAATCCACCGCCGCAACTGTGTGCCTGCGATATTTGCGATTTTCTTATCAATAAATTAACGTTAGTTTATTTCAGTTACATTGTTTCATTTATGGATACTTTAAATAATGAAGAAAGTTTAAAAATACAATACGTGGATATTTGTAGAATATTACCCGACCTATGATAATGACGGTCTACGAAGTCGGAAAAACATTTATCGGAATTGGCGTGTGCTCATTAAATCGTTAGAGATTATAAACAATTTATGGCAACATTATTCGTCTAAATGAATGCAGCACGTTTGCGTATATTATAAAATTCATAACAAACATTTGACTTTTTAAATAATATTTACATACAATGACTGTGCAAAATTGTCTTAATCCTTATGAAATAAACATGTATAGTATTTTTTTTCAGTCAACTAATACAAATAAAGATTAACTTTCATACCGTAGTTTTCTAACGATAGTTTAGTTATTTCTGTGGTTTTAAGTATCCAAGTTATATAGGGTTATCACGCATTAACACGAGACGCGTCGACAGAAATAGTGAACGGGTAATTGGTACTAAAGAAAAACGCGTCGTTTTTCCTACGACGCAAGAGAATTGTCAAAACGGACACGTCGTCGCTCCTACTACGCAGGCAAAGTAACATGAGACAAGGGACATGTCAGTTCTCCTACGACGCAAACTAAGGAAGCAACGTTGATGGTCCAGTTGTGAAAGACAAAGCGATTTTAGACGCTTTTGATTTGTTGAGTAGCCAATTTTCACACTTAATTTAAATTGAAGGAATATTAATAATATTTTATTATATTCTGTTATCAAGAGATGATAGAGTGTGACGTTTATAAAGTATATAACTCAGGAAGCAAGTGATGAAAATTTTTGTTTTCCCAATTTTTTAGTATATCCCTAAAAACATAAAAGGTAAAGTTACAAAAAAAACTTATCTCATAAATGATACTTTCAAACATATATTATTTATATATATTGTATTATATATATTTATTATTTATATATATATATATATATATATATATATATATATTATCCTTTTCCAACAAATTTCATTTCGAGTATTTTACATTCACCTTAATAGCCACCACCAATTTTAACTACATACGAATTAGTATTCCTAATTACTATGCCAAATCTCAAATTTCAAGAAAAATGGCCATGATAGACGAATAGACGGCACATGGTTTATCTTGTAAGGCACGACACCTTAAAAAAGTTTTTTTTTATGTTTATCGTATCAGAATATTTTTTGTTTTGCTACCATACTGTAAGCGGAAATTCAAATCACCAGAAAGTCAATGGTTGACAAATCTTGGCCAAACCGGACAAAACCGGGGCGGAACACTAGAATAAACCTAAATCTTAAATCGAATATATACTAAAGCTGCAAGTTGGACAAAATATTTGACAGATATAAGAAACAAATAATTAAGTACGAAAGAAAGACGCTTCAGTTTTCTTACGACTCAAGAGATCCATCAGCACGGACACATTGTTGCTTTTACTACCGCGAAATTACATGAGACAAGGGACATACCATTTCTGTTACAATGCATACCAAGGAAGCGACGTTGATAGCCCAGTTATGAAAGACAAAGCGATTTTAGGTAAAGTCACCTAATCACTCAAATATTGAAAATCCAATTGTCACACTTAACTTATATAACAACAGTTTATTTGTTCTATGCAGTACTGGTTAATGTAAACAATTTAATTATTTGTCTGACGGAGTCTGACGATTATTGTGAATATTAGTATAAAATAGTATAAAGATGTAAATATCGCCTCCGTGAAATGATCTGTTCGTGTAAAAACTGGAAATAAATCTTTTAAAAAGGAGTTAATTCACACTGTGAAAGTTCCGTTAGCATTCATGTACATTTAAATTTTTTAAACATTTAAGAGTGAAGAATATTTTTTAAACCATTTATAAATATTTTTATTAATGTTTAATATATCGATATATAACCTATTATATTATTTATAAGTGTAAAACGAATAACTTAATAGCTTAAATCACTTTAGTTTTGTATTAATGTACTTATTAAATTCTTTAATTCGACATAGGAAATTGAAAAGAAATCGATTACTTTTTTCCTTCACTAAAATTTCAACATTTTTTGAATGTTGGTTATCGAAATAAATGCGAGTTAATATGCTTTATTATTGCACCAAATTTCCATTTTCCACTTCAAATTGCTTCTGACAAAACTGCTGCAACATACCGTGACCAACAAATATGTGAGTGACCGTACAATGTGCGGTTTCGTCTTTTTTCGCTTGAAGACCTTAGATAAATTTGAATTTTTTCTTCTTTGTTCCTCTACAATAACGAGTATAATTTCGTAAATTGAAACGGCTATGATAGTTTTTCAATTTAAGAAAATGTATAAATCTTGATTAAGAAAATCAATAAATCCTAAATTGAAATGGCTATGATCGTTTTTCAGTTTAATCAAATCAATAAATTTTAAATTGAAACTGCTATAATGGTGTGGATTACTGATGAACAGGAGGATATGTGAACAGAGTTTTGGTTTGCAAACGAAAGGACTTTCTCAAGTTGGCGCGAAAAAATATTAATAGTGCAATAAAAATATTAAAAGTAAGATAATAATTTATTTGAAAATTATATGTAAAATTTTAACAAATACATTATATTCCATTCTAAAAAAATGCCTGTAAACAAAACAAAATGACAATTCAGGTATTGTAAACTTTTTTTTTGTATATACACTAATATGAATATAGATTTATTTAGTAGTTGTGATTAAAATATATAATGTTTTTTGGTATACACAATTACATTGTATAATATAATGGCAAAATGCATGTGCATAATGCATCATCATTAAAGTTTTTTCTAACGTTATTCATATTGAAAATAAATGTATCTAATATTAAAAATTATCTTCGAAAATTTAAAACCAATAAGAGGAAAATCTTAACTTTTATAAAAAACACTGTCTTGTGCTATATATATATATATATATATATATATATATATATATGTATATATGTGTGGGTGTATGTATATATACATATATATATATATATATATATATATATATATATATATATATATATATTTCTCAAAACTGAAGTATTATTTGATGATACCGTAGTTCTAGACTTCTGCCAGCACCGGTTTCAGTCATTCAAATGTATCTAAATAATAAATATCTTCGTAATGTTTGTATCTTTCTGTTTGTTGTAAATCTAAATATAACTAAATATCCTAACACATAATCAACAGCAGATTTAAATTTCCGCTGAATACACTTGTGCAATGCAAAATGATCGATCAAAATGTGTGTAATTATAAGCTGAATTCCTTTTATTCGTATGTAAAATGTATGTAGAATAAATTTAAGTTACATTAAATCGTAGGTCTTTACCTCAGGCATTAGTCTAACTCAATAATTATTTAATGAAATATATATTCCATCTGACTGGTAATTGACTTTTAATTGTCACGAAAATTGTCCAAAAATGTAAGTTCATAATGCATGGTTAGGGTAAATCAAATTGTTTTCTTTTTTTACGACATCTTAGCGAAATTTTTAAAGTTAATATCTAATAAACCAATTATGCTAAATAAAAACTATTTAGTTCCACTGGTCGCTTATATTTTACAGCTGGTTATATTTTCAAAAATCTTTTCATGTTTGACATATTGCTATCAACTTGCGAAATAATTCAAACAAAACACAAACATCTACAAATTTAAACACTCCTTACAAAAATGGTTAAACGAAAGAAAAATAAAAAACTTAATGCTCTACAAAACGATTTTATCCTTTTTATTGTAGCATAGCTTTAAACTTTTCATAGACATGACTATTTAGACTAACTCTTCAAATTTTTATTATCTCAACACTTTTAAAGGATTCATCGAAGTCAAAGTGCTGTTCTTTTAGAGAATTTTGAGGCAAAGAAACATAGAAATGTAAAGTTTGGTAATTAATAGATGCAGCAAATTATTCTTGATCCGTCCTAATAATGTTTGCGAATATAAAAGTTGTTTATGCTTAATATAAGATAATGCTTGAAAACATTTTCATATTTCGAGAACTTTGCAATATATTAACTGTAAAAGCTTCTCAATTAGCTCATCTATGTTAATTCGTATGAATGTTTATGTCAATTTTAATTCATTATTATATATTGATACTGATGTTATATTTTATGAAAGTTATGTAAAAAATAGAAAGTTTGTACAAAAATATTTCCCCTCTTATCTCCGAAAATGAAATTTATGAAAAAAAATTTATTACTAGAAATTTATCGGAATTTCGATGTAAGCGCCCATATTATTTAGCAACACCGGAATAAACGAACGTGTATAAAGAACTTCGACCAATATTCGATCCGCTTTATCATCTTTAGCTTTACTCGAAGTTCACATCTTTGGGTGTAACTAAAATTAAGCATTATTGAAAGAAATATTCTGGATATTGAAAAAAATATGTAAGATATTTTTAAAAGTAAAAATAAAGAAAAGATCGTGTTCCTTTTTAACGTCATGTGCACCCGGATTATTTAGCGACTCCAAAATAGGCGAAACATAAACACACAACTTTGATTAGCAGCATTCTTTTACACATAAAATCAACACTTTTTGCTGGATTTTCTTTAGCTCTTCACAAAGATATGAAATCAAAGCTTAATTGGAAGAAATATTCTAGATATTGGAAAATGACATCAAACATTTTTAAAAATTTTAATGAAACAAAAACAGGTTCCTTTTTAACATCATTATATTAAACAAACTTTAAGGAGAGTACAGGTTACAGTTTTATGTTCCCACTGTAGGTTATTATGTGCATTTATTTTTTTTGTTTGCCATACATGTACACATCACGTGACATAGGATTTAACTAATCCTTAAAGTTTGCTTGTAATCGATGGACTATACAGCTAAATAGAAAAGAATGTGCAAACTTCGAGTATTGAGGAAAATCTTTTGAAAATTTACGACCTGATTATTATCCATAACTATTAATATTCTAAAGTTATCAAACGTATTATAGTAGCGCTTACCAATAATAGTTCTTTATATTTGATTTCGAGTATTATTATATTAATTTCGAATAGAAACAAAAATTTTTAAACAAAATATTTAACAAATAATTTAAATGGTATAATTTTAAGTGACGCCTTTCTACATCACAATATTTAACACGCCAATATATGTATGGATGAAAAGCCTTCAAAATATTTTAATTCGTCCGAGTACACGTACCATCCTACATAATACGTTAAATTTCCCAAACAAAGACGAAAGACAACTGAAGTACTAACATCGATCGGTGAAGAACGTAGATGCGAAGGTATGCGAAGAGAGCTCCGGTCAAGTGTCACGCCTCGGCGGCCTGTGGCGTTGCGGGTTGCAGACGGAAGCAAGTTGAAAATATCAGTGTTTCAAGTACGAAATACTCGTAGACCCCACTCATCATTTCATTGTTGACCTGAGAAAAGCTTGGAAACGCTTGGAAAGGCTGTTTCCTGCAAATAATTTACGAAGTGGAATATTTACTTTAATGCTAAATATTGCTTTTACAATTTTATTAATAATTTATTCATAAGTTCGTGAGTATTGAATTTAATCAATAATTGATCGCGCATTACCTATTCAGTCTCTTTAAATTTTTTGAGATAATTCTGACCACATTTATCGTAATTTTAAACCTGAAACCCTTTTTAATTATTTATTAAATGCTGCACAATATTCAATCTGACTCTAGAAGCACTTCTAGAGTTAGATTAAATATAATTATTACGCGATAATACCGTAAAAAAATGTCATGAAATAATGTGCAGGTCATTGAATTACCCTCTGGGTATATAAGTAACTTTCAACAATATCCAAAAACTTGATTTCTTCCCCAATAAGACGTTTCATAGTAGATAGCTATTTTTTTTAATATGAATACCTGCATTATAACATAAAACTAAACCAAGTAATATCCACAATTTTTCAATTTCTTTCAAGATCTTTGCCAATAGCCCACCTGAAGATGTTGTAATACAACGAAACCTAGGTCGTGGTACAGAACTTAAAGAAAGTAGAAATAATACTATGTCACGTAGTTTCATTTAATTGTGAATTTTTCAATTACCAGCAAACAAAAATTAATTTTTTGGAAGCAAATTATTAGTTTTGAAAGCAACATTTCTGTCATATTTATCAAATATCATAAGCAACGGTAAGTATTTAAATAAACTGGCGACATGAAATAATGTAAAAAAATACCATGGCGAGTATAAAAACAGAGTTGGCACAATCTACGTTAAAAATAAACACAAAGCAAAGCCACTATCTTTAGTAGATCTGGTAATTTATTTACTTCATATTTTCTAGAACTACCGTTTTTAATACTTTGCATGTGTAGAGCCGTAGAAACTTACTACGCGTATATGTAACTTAACACTTACACTAAGGAAAACTTAATTTTATTTCAATTGAAATATTTCCCATTTTCAGTTTTTCCTTCATTGCTTAAAATTTTAAGTCTATAACTCTTTTGGAATTGATCTATACGTTTTGATGATCTGTCAGTGAGTAAGCGAGTGAGAGAATAAGCTACGAAATTGAAGAGTTTGACATCAAATATATGAGAAATAAATATAAATAAAAACTTGAAATTTGTACTATATTTTAATCTCATAGTACTGACAGTGATACACCAATTAGTGGAAAATAATACGGATATGAAAATTGAAATTCCAGCACAATTGAATTACAAAAATGTCAAAATAGTCAACCTTTTAGATAAGGAAAACTTTCAGCAACCGACAAGGATCTGCATCACCATGGATATATGATAGTGACACAATGTCTCCTAATTATATAGAATACTTCATGTAAGAGAATTCAACAATTATGATAACATATACATTTGGATAGACAATGAGTGGAACTCATATATTTAGATATAATACGAATGAAACTTTTAAACTTACGTTTTAATATTTCTCTTTACATGCCTGACGGGGCATGGGGCATCCACATTGTCGTCATGCTGATCGATCTTGGGTGCTACGTTTCACTTCACTTCCAGTCTTATTGATTTTTTTTAATTCGGCCAGCAAGGCACGCCGCTAAACTGCATCAACGGCCATGCTTCCTCTCTTCTTTGAGGGTTCCGTTTCAAAATCTATTTTGGGATATAGACCGCTTTCTGAGCATGGGGTTCAACAATACAGTCTTGGTAATCCAGTTCCCTTTGCGGCATTCCTTCTATCGTTCCGGCATCGTACGTTGGACACCTTCTCGATTTAAGATAGAAGGAAAATATAAATAAAGAGCTATTGACGGAGACTCGAAGTCACCGTGTAGAACATTATGTTATCTTTAATTTCTCACACCCCTATCACTACCTTGACTAGTACCTAGACTAGTACCACCTTGACTTAATTATTTTTGGTATCAATATCTGTATCAGTTTCCGCGACTGCCACGGGGGGTGGAGTTGCGCGCAAGGGAGTCTCGCTTTGATGATCCAGAAAGTATTTTTAGCTTTGATGATCAAATAAGTATTTACTTAGATAGGGAATAATTTATTCCTTCATCTCATAATAAAACATATTAGGAAAAGAAGGTATAAATTATTAACAAAAAATCAGGGTATGAACAAAATTTCTAGAAAAAAGTTTAAAAAGGTAGTGTTTAAACTATGGATACAGAGTGAAGGAATATTAAATGTACGTATGATTAAAATTTAAAAACAAAAGTAGAAAAGGTCATGAGCATCTGATATTTTGAATCCAGAATTAACTTAATACAGACAATTAGGACGTCGATAATTCTCCTAATTTTTTATTGGTGGGCCTAGAAAATGTAAATAGTGCAATTTATGAATTTTCATTAATTATTCATATATTCGGTGTTAATTTTGTAGAAATTCATCACCACGTTATTTTTATTCACAACTAAATAAATATTTCCATTAATTTAAGACGTGATTGAAACATAAAACTATGGCCATTGTTTAAAGGAAACATAACCTGTATATATTAATCATTTTAAAAGAATACTAAATCTTTCATATATTCATTAAGAAAAGCCTGGTGTGAACATGGACATTACTCTCTCGCTCATTCAAAAACGAAAATAGAGATGAATTTTATTCTTAGCAAGTATATTTCAAAATTTCATGATTACGTCTATAAATTCAATAGTAGTTCTGTCTCTGGCAATTCTGCTTGTAATGCAATCTATAAAAATTAGTTTTAAATAAATTCTTACTTTATACGTATCATAGTATGGTTCAATGCAAATTGAGGATATAAAGCAAAGTAAAAATACATTTCATCCGTAAACAAATTATATACCGATCTACATCAACATTAAAAAAAATCTATAAAAGCTAACTAAAATCAGTTGAGCAATTACTAAAACTAGTTAAATGATTAGCAAATAAAAAATGTGCGAAACGTAGACAAAAAGAAAATAATTCTATAAAGGAAAAAAAATTGTCTTACTTTAAAATTGTCTTTCCTTGTTCTTGTGGCACTAAAATAAATGACCGATTTATGTCAAATATTCGCTTTGCTGACGATATTGCTCTCTTCAGCGATAAAAACCAATTCCATAAGAGATTTTTTTAGAGTTCAATAATCATTGTTATTAAATAGGCCTTTATAAGAACAAAAAAAACAATACGTGGAATAGAGCGTATCAGCATAAGGCTACAAAGTAAAATTCAGGAAACTTTGAAAAGATCGTAAGATTTCTGACACGTACCCGACATCAAAATAGACAAAAGGATAATAAATACCTTACTTTGAAATAAACACATATATAAAACAAAAGAATTGCCATAAAGACGAAAACAAGTTTTTATCACATTCCTTCCACTCATACTAACTAGTGAAGCATAATATATTAATATAATATGAAAAATTACAAAATTACGCAAAATAAAATCAAACATGGTGTATTAAAATTACGAATGGTATAAAAAGTGCCGAATAAAGAATTAAGAACTGCGACCGAAACAGTCCAGGACTTTATATCAGGCTCGCCACCGAAGAACATAGTAGAAATTTAGAGGCGAGACTTTTGCCCCCTATAGCTTGACTAATAACCAGAAATTATTTATCATTATAGGTAAAACATGCCAGAGAACTTAAGAGGAGTCAGGTATAATAATCTAAAAAGAGTAGATTTTGTTATTAAATTGTAAGTTGTAAAAGTGATATATAATCAAATAAATTAATACAGATAATATATAATTAATAAGGTGATATAAGAATAAAGTTTATATATATATATATATATATATATATATATATATATATATATATATATATATATATGTATGTTATAAGAAGTGAAATAAGATAAACAGTCCAAAAATGGAAATATTTGCCATCTAAGTTCCACCGAAAAGTACAGCTACAATTAAAAAGAATTAAAAGGTTCGTAACTGGTGAAAGAAGTATAAAATGTATAAATATTAAGTCTTAGTCTAAAATAGTAAACTAGGAAATTATATATTACATTCACTAGAAATTAAAAAAAGTCTAGCATTCTAAAATCCAAAATTACCTTTGTATTTTCTTAATTTTCACCTGCAAAAGTAATTACACGATGATATCTTAATATGCGAACGGATTTGTATCTATATTTTTTGTGTTAATTATTATTTACGTCATATAAATTTTTATAAAGGCGTGTAAACAAAAACCTTCTTGAACTACTTACATATGTCTGGGATTTCTACGTAAAAAACCTCGATAAACCAGACAAAAAAATTCAATACCTCTACCCTTTTCACTTATCACAGAGAGAAAAAATTTCTAAAACCTTTCGGAATAATCAGATATTCAGTAAGTGATTCATTGGTCGTTAACTTTCTACAGTCAAAGAGCCAATTTAAATCTGAAAGGGAATATATCTGGCCAAGTTATCGACCGTTCCAATTTTCTGCAATTTATCATGGTTGAAGTAACCATTTAAACTACATGAAAAAGAAATTTTATTCTACGGAGATACGAAACTAGCTATATACCTTTAGATATATAGACCTTTATCATTATATTTTATCATAATATTCATAGTTAATGAGATACATGCGCATTCTCACTATAGTTTAAAAGAAAGAAGTAACAATACACTATGACTCCGTCTCATTAACTTGATAATCCGTTGTTAATATCAAGTTGTTTTTTGCATTTAAAATATTCCTATTTTCACCCTTTAATAAATCATACTGGACATATCGCTTTAATACAACGATGATGTCTATTTCAACTTCATGGTAACTTACCTAGAACTACGAATTTCTTTTAGTTGTTTCTTCAATATAGTAAAATAAAAGAGAACCTAATATCCTGCCACACTTCTAGAAAACCATTTATATACCTTTTCTGGCAAACGAAGTCAATCTTGACTCTCTCTTAACCTATCTGAAATTTTCACCATAAAGTTCTCGAAGTTAAGTATTCCCAGCAGCCAATGAATGTTCGTTTCTAAGGTGTCATAGGATATGGATATATATATATATATATATATATATATATATATATATATATATATATATATATATATACAAAATTTACAAATAATAACAACAGAAAAATTACTTTAACATAATATATCCCTGTTAAATGCCATAGCATGGATATTAGCAATATATAACCAGATATGTTATAAATTACACAATATTTTTCAGCCAGTGGAACTGTCAAAAAATTTTATAACTAGAGAGAGTTGTCATTTGTGGTCGAAATCTTGATAAGAGGTAATTGCCTCGATACATATATGTTCAAGTGTACATCCGCGTGTGCGTGTGCGTGTGCGTGTGCGTGTGCGTGTGCGCGCGCACGTGTATGTGTGTGTGTGTGCGTATTTATGTATTATGTGGATAATTAACATAACATACATGAACGTGAAAAAACATAGTGAGTAATACATTTCAACCAAATTAACGTCAATATTCATAGATACTGTTTTACACCAGAGCTAACCTTTAAAATTTGCTGTCCCTTTCTACAAAGTAATAATAAGGCTTCCGAGTAAAACAAGCGAATCGATAAATAAATTGCCATTTTCCCAATAACGCCGTCAGGTCTGCTCTAATTTACTAAAATTAATGTATTAATTCAACGAGTAGCTTTCCGCCGCTAGAAATAACAAAGCAATTAGACAGGATCGAGTCGGTTGCGGTGCGCGCTCGATTTATTCACCGGCTCCTGGGGCAGGCGCACCATTAACTTCAATTATGAGGACCGCAATGTTGATTGGCAAGCAAACACATTTACTGCCCCCATCTTGCTCGGAATTCTCGAATCGAATATAGTAATCTAATAAAAAAAGCCTTAATATGAAACGAAATATTTACATGGTGGTTTTATAGTTACCTACCTTAGAGCTGTTTTTGTTAAGTTTTTAGGATCTTTTTACTCAAAAAGGACAACCGAACACCCTAGTTAGAAATATTCAAACTAACGAAAGCACTCACATTTCTCTTTGTCGGTCTGTTAATAGCCGTTTTCCTCAGGAACAGCTTGAAAATCAACTTTCCATTTGGAAAATTTATAAAATGCGCACATGTCCCAAAAGCTCAAAATGATTTATACGGAAATTTTACGACTAATTAAGAAATTTAAAAAAATTGTTCATATATTTGTGTAATATGGGATATTATTTGAAAAGGGTAATATTAAGAGTCTTTAAATTTTTTTGACGTGATAACGTCGTATAAATCGATTAACACCGGCTGCACACATGAAAAAGTGTCACGTTCCGCCTGAGCCTGAGAGTGCAAGCGAGAGCACGGAACAAGTGATAGAGAGCCACGATCAGCTCAAGAGTCGGAATTTATCTCTCTTCTCGCGTGACGTCAGAGCTAGCAGTTCGAATGGAAAAATTGTAATTTTCAATTAATTCCTTCTTTGTATTTTACAAAATAATAATAATTCAGTGGTAATAATTCAATTGAATTCATAAAAGTATGAAATTTTTCATCAATGTGTCTTTCTGACGTTATCTCGTGAAACTATCGTCCGTAAACTGACTTTACAGACAACCAATTTTTTTTTTATTATGAGTAATATACATATTTTTTTGACATGAGTAATATACATATAAACAAAGGTGTACTGAAAAATTTGCAAATAAAATATGATTCCCTTTCCAAAACTACTCAATTTAGAATTAACAAAAATAGAGTTTTCAGAAGCCTATTCAAAAGTGAAAGGGGAACTTGTGGGGATATTGTCCTAGATTTTATCAATTTTTAAATAAGCACCACGCTTTTATGACCATAAATGAAAATGAAAGGTTTAAATTTAATTATGATTGAGAAAATGTTGAAAATAAAAAAGACTTTCCTCATTGAAAAATAAGTTATTTACTCCGTAACAAAGGCTTAAGTCCAAGAATTTAATGAAATACTTTTCTTTCACCTTTTTGAGAGAAATTTATTGCGATTTCTTTTTGATAATCTCAAAAACCAAACATGCCAAAAAATTGCAATGTAGACAAGATGGCAAGCTGTGATCGCGAAACGAATCAATCATCATTATCAAATTTTGTTTATGAGCTATTATAGCGAAGTATTCCAACTAATATATATTTATAGAAACTGTATACTTTGCGTATAGTGTATATTGAAAATGTTTCCAGAAATACTTGTGGCGATGATGTATAAATATGAGAATGTATTTAAATCATTTTTAAGATTTTTGCATGTTTGTGTGTTTTTTGTTTAAAATTCAAGTTTGTATTCCAGTCAAATTTATATTTCCACCCCAATCCCCAAATACTTAATAATTATCGTTCAATGATCAATTTTACTCATTTTTATTTTTCATTAAAAATAGCGCCATCTTTCGATGATGAACGGAAAATCACCGATCAATTAAATTCCTGTAATTGTTAAAATAGTATCTAAAGTCGTCGACAGATGACGCCAGATATTTTTACAGTTCAACAATTAATAAAATATCGCGTTTGTATCACGTAAACAAGTAGTTTTTATGCCAAATGTATATGGAGTTTTTAAAAAAGTTTAATAGTGAAGTTGAAGTAACTTTTAGTTTCCATTTTATCTCAATCGCATAACTCGATCTGAGGACATGTAAAATGACTATCACTCAACATCAATAAAGAAACGCCTTGTTACTCAACGCGTAGTAATTGCACAAATGTATAGTAAATCTATGTACACCAATAGATGGCGCTATATGTGTAGAGTTGTTTACTCAACTCGACCCATGAGTGTAGATGTCGTTGTAATCGTTTTCCACACATAAATTTTATTGATGTATTTTATAACAAAGCTATGTATATTATAAAGCTGGAATTTGCCTATCTATACAATGAATGTATTTGTGAAAAAAATTTTTAGTGGAATATAACAAAAATAATAAAACGCAAACACATCATTTTTGGAATTCTTGTCTGTCTGCAAGTCTTTTCTTCATTCTTCGCTCTACGCGAAAACAAGTAAAGAGATCCCTGTGACGTTTTATTTTGGGGATTCTGTTCAGTCTATGGTGGCATACAGGTTACATTTCACCAACTAAAAGGAAGATATGGTACTTACTTTAAAAAGTTTACTTCTAAAATTATTGTAATAGATAGTGTTACGTACATTAATCTTGCAATCAAGAATAAATCTTAGAGTAACTTAAACTGTAGAGTCCATGGGAATGAAGTCTCAGACACAACCAGTTGAAAATATGTATGAGGAAAATTAATGTGGCAAAGAGTATTTACTTTTCCTGCTCAGTTGGCTTTCCTTAATTTAGTATTTTTCCTTGGCAACCTGTAATAAATGGATATAATATTGTTATAGAATTTTAATCAGAAGCAGGTGCAGAGAATTGTCATCTGGTTTTACTGAGAGTGAATATGTTGAATGGGACCTCATTATCCAATTAATATATTTTAAAGACGATATACTCTCAAATTAATTTTAACAGTTCTTACTTTTCAGGATATAGGGTCCAATATATATATTAGTACAATTTTTGAATTGAAAAAGTTTCGACCAGAATTTTCAAAACATTTCTAAAAGCAACCAAAAATAGCATAACTGCGATAAATATTACTTTGTAACAATGTCTAAAAATTTAAAATAATATATTATAGATTTTCGCCCCATTTTATTATCTGAATTTATAACATATTACCACGTTATTGATGTAACTTCGTGTTGACTCCTACATTTTTCCTACAAACCAATATATGAACAAACAAATAGAAAACAACATTCTTTAATCAGTACTTTACAAAATCAAGGTCTCAATTCTAATATTTTTTTATATTTTTCCCATACTAAAATTTTTTTCCACACTATTTTTCTCAATTTTTACCATTTTTTTTTTCTTATCGAATATCTCTTCTTTGGTAAGGTATTGTCAATATCCATTAAATGGTTATTACGATTTTTATTTAATTTACACCAAAGAGCGATTTATTTTAAATACTAATTTACAACCTGCCATGTCTAACATTACACATTAGTATATTTATGGCCTATAACAAAGGTGATAAAATGCCTTAGTGGAAATAAATAATATCGTGATAATAGTTGAAGAAGTTATTATGACAGTCTAACCAAATGACCTGAAACAAAATCGCATGTTGGTAGTAAATAAAATAAAATAAGTTATATTAAAATCGCATGTTGGTAGTAAATAATATAAAATAAGTTATTATGACAGTCTAACCAAATGACCTGAAACAAAATCGCATGTTGGTAGTAAATAATATAAAATAAATAATATAAATAATAATATAAAATAAATCGCATGTTGGTAGTAAATAATATAAAATAAGGAAGTAGACGACGTAGCTATATAGGACCCGGATATAACCCCGGACCTGGAAAAAAAATAGCACTTGATTGCTAGGATTCAGCTTCACACATCGTTTTTCCCACTTATACCATACTCGATTGAATGTCAGTGGTGTTAAAATACAGATAACGACTTTTTTAATTCGTGCATTTTATTAAAGGAAATTAAAAAAAGAAAGGTATATAAAAAAGGCTTCCATATTTTTACATGTTTTTCAAATTGTAAAAACACTGAAGAGAGAAGCAATTTTCTATAAAAATTGTAGTATTTACTGCTTAATAAACATAACACGATATCCGCCGAAGGGAAAATTGGGAAATAAAATTCATAATAGCAAAACAGAATTAAAGAAAAACTATAATCTGTACAAAGAATTAAGAAACGCCCGTGAAATAAATGAAAATATATTACTCGAATATTTATTATTTTCTCAGTAAACAGAAAGTTTTTATTTCTAAATGGATTTGCCCGCAGAGTACCTAAATGATAAACAAATTGATAAAACTGTGACCAAGTTTCTCGGCATTTCCCAAAAGCCTTTTTATAATTCAATAAATTAATTTGGAATTAAAACGATTCCCAAGCGGTGCTATGGTGTAACACTCAAGTGGCTTTCTGCCGTTTATAATTACAAAGCAATTACACAAGCTCGGTCGGCTTGCGGCGGATTATTTGCCAGCTCCGGGGATGGATTAGCGTCGATTAGAAGGAGCGAGCTGTTGATTGGAAATGGGCGTTTACTCTCAACTTACGCGACGAAAAATTTAACAGTACATTGTATAATTGTGAGTAATATGCGAGAAATGAGCTGACTTGAAAATTACAAATCATTTAATTTTTCATAACTAAATGAAACTACGTAATATAGTATTATTTCTACTTTATTTACCTTCAGGTGGGCCATTTTTTAAAGATTGAAATTGCCTACCTGAATATGTTGTCATACAACGAAACATAAGTCGTGATAAAGAATTTAAATAAAGTAGAAATAATAATACATCACGTAATTTCGTTTAGTTGTGAAAAATTAAATTATAATGAATTTCTACAAAATTAACGCCAAATATATACAATATTATAGATGATGTTTTCTATTAGACGACAGAATTCGTGATATATTGTAAAAATTGAAAAGATCAATTTCAGTTTTTCAGAAAATTCAGTATTTACAAATAATATTCACATAGCATAAATATTGAAATAAATATAATTTTTTTAGAACAGTAAATAATAAATATTATATTTATTGTTCCCATTCAAGTTTGTATTCCAGTTAAATATTTATTTCCGCCGCACTTCACTAACAAGGATTATTCGCAAAAAACGGTGATTGACGCTTAAATTAATTACTTATAGTTTAATGATTAACTTTATTTATTTTAATTTTTTATTTAAAATATCGCCACCTCTCGACGAAGAATGGAAAATTACCGATCAATTAAATCCTGTAATTGTCACAATAGTATCTCAAATCGTCGACAGATGGCGCTAGATATATTTACAGTTCAAAAATTGACAGAAGTTCGCGTTTTCTCCCATTGCACATTTCTTTCCAAATATTTATATTTTCATTCCATACGTTTTCATTGCTTTCTCTTTCATGAGAATCAATTATATAACTTTAATAATTATGCAAAATGAAGAGAAGACGAAAATGCCGAAACAAGTTAAATGACTACGACACTATTATACAAGTTAAAATGTAACTTCACCTGCCTGAGTAGATACAAACAGTGCTAAGTTCCTAATGACAGGTTTCGGTGTTATCCAGATGTAATAATAATATCCGTTGTAGTGAAATAGCTAGGACAGTTCTCACAAGTTACTGTTTATTCTCAATTCACAAACGGCGATTCACATCAACTTCCTTTTCCTACAAACTTTCTTTTACACTTAATAGGTTCTCATTTCACAATGCTCACTGTTTATATTTCGCTGCAATATATATTAAAAATATTAATATGATATATTGATGTTGAAAATTCGGAAAATCTTTTGACAATACTATGTTTGGAATATCATTAAACTAAGTACTAATACTTAAGAAATCAACCACTTGACGCTGCGAATTTATATGTCGATAAAGTGACGAACATTTTTATAAATTTAAATTTATTACACAATGTAATTTAAACATATTAATGAAAGGATTTTCACCCATTATATCCACCAAATATACTTGAACACATGGTTTACAGTCGTAGATTCTCAGCTGACAGTTAACTGCCGTTCATTAGTTTCAATTAAAACCGCATGTGTCTAATGTATCTCGTACAAACGCGACTACGGTGCAATTAACATTAGCCTGTTTCTTGCCCGTGGATAAAATGTTGACTGAAATTACGAGAAGATTTCTACGATAAATTAAATAAGAACAAGAATTATCCATTATGGTACTGCCCGAAATGAATTTCGATAGAGAAACTTAAAAAATATTATAATAAAGTAATATTAATTAATTGTTTGCTCGCATAAATTAACAATATTTACAGTATAGAAATTGTTGGTATTAATTTTTCTAAGAAAGTGCGTTAAAATAAATCTGTGTTCTCGTTGTAATGTATTTCCAAAGTTTTTAAAAAAACTGATAATTAATCAATAGCATTATATCTAAATCAACGAGTGTAGTACTGGTTTCAAAAGGAATTATTCATTTCTACTTAAAAGTATAAATGGATAATTCCTTTAAATGGATAATTTCGATTTCTAAATAGCGTCATCTTTTGACATTTTATTAAAAAAAGTCGTCGATTCGAAAAATTTCAGACAGTTTCCATAAAGTAAGAATCTCAATCGTCAAGAGATGGCGCAATGTAACTAGCAGTTCAGTAAATGTCCAAAATTCTATTCTTTCGAACGTCTTAATTAAATAAAATAACGATAAATTATTTTGGTTAGTTAATACTGATATAATTATATTTACTTTGTGATGTTTGTTGATAATTTGACAGTTAACTGACATGCTTTGCTGATTTCGTCGGTTTCATTAAATTTTATGTACCGAGCATTAAAATAAATATATCATAATCGTATTTTTATCACATAGCTAAAAATCTTTAGCTATGTTTTCAAAGATATTATAAAAAAAAATTATTAAATTATACATTAACTTACCTAATAACTTAATATACAAGCTAATATTTCTCGTTTACAATAAGCATAAACGTATATGATCTACTTAAATTTACACTTTTTAGTCATATGCTGGGGAAAATTCTTATGAGCAATACTTTCTATGAACGAAGGCCAATCTGGTTTGCCTTCTCTCTTTTAAGTGCTAATTTACCAAAAACAATATTTCTTAAAATACATTAGTGGATGATTCCTATCCTGAAAATGTTAGTTCCTATAAACTTTTTAGTGTCCTCTATGTTTTTTTGTTATGTCTGTCTTTATCAAAATCACAATTTTTAAATAAAAATTAAGTAAATTTTTTTCCTATTATATTCTTAATGTTATTTTTAATAGATCAGAATTTAAAAAAAAGAAACTCTGAAAGTGCTTTCAAGTGGAAGTTTCAGATTGTGTATTGTTTTGTTTTCCCCGTTGGCGATAAAAATGAATAGAGTATGAAATTATTCTCAAATGACATTCAAATCTACTGTATACAATTTAATAAAAAAATTGGATAATGAAAATTTCGAGTCTGCGTAACAATCACATTTTAGTTGGAAAACCATAGTAAGCAACCAGAGTAAAGATAATTTCAGATTTGCGTTGTACGTGTAGCACGCAGTCAATAATTGCTGATGTCGATTATTCTCAAACATTTTTGGATTTCAGAATAATCATTTGGTTAACGTTTTTCTTATATATTTTATACTTCGTATTACTTCATCAATATTTTGAAGTTTGATAGAATTCACTGTCTATTACACAATTATTAAGAAGTCAATAGTGACAGAAGCTCAACCACTTCGAAATTTCAAAATAATATTTTAAAAGAAACACAATATTTAATAGTATCGATAAGAGATAAAGTAAATTGGTGACACATAAACATCTACTAAATTTTCAAAACATAACTATGTTAACGAATATATTGCTTGTAGAAACTTTGTTTTGTCAATTATATGTTCTGGAGGAAACATTTTTTACTCAGAAGCACGTCAAATTACAAAATATTTATATTGTAAATTCTCCGTTTCATTCTCCATTTCTTCAAAAATTAGAGAATATATATTATTAATTTAAATATTTACTTTTAAAAAGTATTGAACTTATTATATTTTGAATAAATTATCTGAATTTAATTTCCTTCAGGACAGATAAAGATCAAGCAACGATCTACTATTCAAGAAGAGAAGTTGAAATAAAAATTCTAATTTAATGATCAAACTAACTTCTTGCAGTCAAGTGACTTTCTGCCATTTTTTTAATAATAACATAGCAATCACATAGGTTCACCGCGCACGAGGTAAATACTTAGAATGATGGTATTGATTACAAAAACTAAGATTCAGTATTAAAATAATAGTTTCATATTAAATTAATAGTAAATAACATTTTTAATATGTCAATGGAAAATATGTGAAGTGTTCATGTATTCCTTAACATCGTCTGTAGATAAAAGACGACTAAAAGTGCTAAGCACCAAAGTTCAATTATTTTTAAATATTATAGTGAGACATAGTCAAATTCTCACTATAATATTTAAAAATTATTGAACTTTGTAGGTTTTTAGAAACGAATATATTTGTAGAATTTAACCTTCGTTTTAGTAGACAGAAATATGTTGCACAGGAAATTGTTACTGAAAACATGAGAAATAAACTTACATATTTGTATATGTGTGTGTGTGTCTGCGAGTGTACGTGGGCGTGTGCGGATGCGTGTACGTGAGCGAGTGTTGGCGCGTATGCGTATGGATATCCACATGCACATGTGTATGTGTGTTTATGTGGTCATGAGTGCTTGAGTGAGTTCCTAAAAAATAAAAAAAATTGTGTTTTTAAACATGGGGTATTTTACATTTCTTTTCGTTCCGTGTCAGACTCTGGAAAGGCCGCCAAAATTATACAGGTGGATATCTCGAATAGAGCTTAATATAAACTTAAAAATATATATTTCAAAAATATGGCTAGCTCCTATTTATATTCCTAAAACTTTATAACTTTTAAATCAGTACGAAAAACAATTAATAAAAATCTTGAAAGTAGCACGCAACGAGTACGCCCATTTAAAATAATTTAGAATAATTTTAAATTAGTTCTGTGCTAGTTCTACAGAACTCTTTTTTAGAGTGTTTGGAAATACACTATTGACTGTGTTTAATCGATTTCAAATAAATGGAGTATGATACATCGGTGCAGATATTTCAATTTCAGTAAAATTTTTTAAGACTCCTTCAGCACATATACAAACCAAAGTTTTGCCGTATACTGTAAATAAATAAGGTTATACATTTAAAATTATAAATATATGCCTTCTAAACAATTTTTGTCTGTTGCTAATATTAGCAGAGTAAAAAAAGTCTAACAACTTTGATAAGATTCTAAAATTACGGTTTTGTAACTTGTACAGATGTCGTATAAATAACACAAGCTAGTTTTCAAATCATAATTTTACTACCTAAATTCTGAATTGACTTCCTGTGTCTGTTTAAATGATAAATATGACTCATACTACAGACATTGGATGAAGTATCAAATATCGAATTACTATACGAATATTTTGAAGTATCAAATATCGATATTAACATGTTTATTGCGAAATACATATATTTCTTATAAAAAGTTCAGGATTTCCTCCATTTTCTAGAATAACTAACTTTTATAACGAATTGGTAAACTCAAACACATATTTGTGAGAAAACTTCCAAATAATTTTATCATACCAACCCAATGCATTTCATGTTCATTATTTTTAAAAAGGAAATAAATTTAAAATTTATCTTTAGACTTCTCAAAACCATACCTGTTAAATGTTTAATAGTGCCAGGGAGGCTGTTTTTAATTAAACAACATACACTAAAACTACTTTAAATTTTAAGGAAGCTTTCAAATTATTTTTTTTTCAAATATTCACTCGTTTAAATGTTTAAGCTTGTTAATGAAGAAGAAGCAAGATTTTATAATTAATTTTTTTTTCAAAACAGTTTTAATTAAAACCAAGAGATGTTATTTGAGATAGCACTTTACAATTTAATTCCAAATGTCACTAATATATATGACATATAAAAAGCTTTAACATTTTTGGCCTTTTTTGCTACTAAAAAAATTTAATTATCTCGGTAGAGGATACGCTTCGTAAGAATAATATATTTTTCTATCGAATGTGTCAAGTACATCATAAAAGCTCGTTAATAAATTAAACATAGATGGAGCAAGCAAGTAAGTATCAATTGATACAACGGAAGCTCCTGTCAAGTGTCACTCATGAGTGCTTGCGGTTGTGCGATATACAAACGAAAGCACATGTAAAATCCGACCGCTCCGACCGCACTCACCATTGTACTGCTAACGAAAGTTAGAGTGGATAGTGATTGTGGAAACTGTGGAAAGGGCAACTACGGAAGTTAGCACACTCATCCATAAGTTAAATAAAAAATGTAACATTTATTTTCTATTGGTTTGTCTACTAATTTGTTTTTCTTTCCTACCTTCGATTTTTCTTGTAAGTTTTTCGTGATCAATATGTAATATTGTAATAATAAAATTATATTTTTACTTTTATTAAATTAACAGATTATACAAAGTAAATTAATAAAAATATCAAAGCAAAACAAAGTGAAGAATATGTTTTTGATTTTATTAATGAAAGCCTTTGAATTCAGGCGAATGTACGTTCAAGTATACTATAAAGCTCTCTTAAGTACTGCGTGTAGATTAGTAGGGAATCCAAGCGTAAAGAGTTGCAAACGAGAACTACTGTCGAGTGTTACGCGCAAGCTTTTGCAAAAAGCGGACAGAAAGTAATGATCGTACGACCGCACATTTATTCCGCTAACGATCGTGTTTTTAAAATAATTTTCCATGAATTGAGGCTGGGAAATATCGACGACAAAATTAAATTAAAATTATTTCCTTCCTCAAATTACGAAAGTACCTCCTTTTAAATTATTTGTCTGACTAAAATGGGAGAAATCGGAAAGGTTTGATATTTATTTACTTAATTTTTAAAGCATCCTTGTGGGCTATAAATGATTGTATTTCGCGTATTGGCTAATGGCTCAACAATGTTAATTGATTCACAATAAAAATATTTTATTTATGTTCATTCACAATATAAACGTTATAAATTTCAATTTTAAATCAACGATGGTTTCCGAAATTTAAAAAAATGTAATTTAAACACTGATTTTTATTTTTGTTAGTGTTTTTAACTTCCAGATTAGTATATAAATCGATTGAAACTGTCAAAAATGACACTAAAGAAATAATTCAGCAATAACTGTTTGATACAGATTGTTCAATGAATTATTTTACGGACGTGCGTAAGTATACTAAGATTGGTAAATTCTGGTATTGTTCGTTACGCTACTTGTCACTTCTTATGATATTCTGCATAAAACAATCGTTTATACCCAATTTTCTACCTGGAATCAGATGACATTTATATGTGATTTAATTCTGTCTTCAAAGTAACAATTAGGTATTTCAAAGTAGAATTTCGACACTAATACATGAAAAACCAACTTATATATAATCCATGCAATCTATTATTTCTTGTTGTTTTTGAAAAAAAAGTTACCCTACATTTATATGTATAAAGTAAAAAAGTGTTGAACTTAATAGTTAATAATATTTTATCTATTTTTATTATAAGCCATTTCATATGTATAGAGAATACGATGACATTTTGCATAAGTAATTCGTAGAAAATTAATTTATTTTGACGCATACTCTATGTGTAGCTCAAGTGTGGAAAGTAGCCAGCCTCTTAAATAGATATCTAGTTAGTTATGTAGCATAAATACCTAACTACTTGTAAACTGCAGCATCAGCAGGTTCACAAGTTTGGAAAAGTAACCATGTAGTTTTGTCAATCGTCGCATCGTACGAAATTTTAACTCCATAGTCACACTCTGAACAGAAGTTATTTATTGTTCCGATTCAACACAGATGCTGGAAACTTAAAAATCACTGGACAAACCTAATGTTTATTTCTCTCGGTGCTAAAACTTAACTACCAAAACTATTAAAAGTTGAGACTATTTTATTTCCCAGAAAATGTTTACAAATGTCACGCGAATGTGAATTTTGTAGAAATTCATTATTCACAATTAAATGAAACTACGTGATGTAGTATTATTTCTACTTTCTTTTAGTTCTTTACCATGACCTAGGTTTCGTTGTATTACCACATCTTCAGGTGGTCTAATATATTCCTTCAAATATTCATTTTCGGTTACTACATAATTGAGTTTCTAAAATTGATTTCTGGTTTCCCTTCTGATTCATAGAAGATGTTGCTAATGATGCAGTGGTATTTGATCTCAGATGTGCAGTCCGAAGTTAATTGTTTTCAACCTAATTTGATCTGGATTTCATAAAGTGACAAGCTATGATAATATAACACTAAAGATAAGCTCTTGTTGAATCCCTCAACATCTATCTTCACTATCGACCAATGTTTATTGCCTCAGGAAACTTTCGTTACGTATTGGACGCCTTTTTTGGTAAAAAATTATATTTTGTTCTGGGCGGTATGCCTATTTTCATTTTAAAAAAATGAAAAATAACTTAATATATTTTAATAATTTTCATGTTAGTAATTAGTAGTGTGTGTAATTTAGAAGTTCATACAGACAAACATTCTGAGAGCCATCCACGTTTCCTGTGGTGTTTTAAAAACCTCTCGCCCACTTCCAGTCGATTTAGAATTGTTAAATTCGGATTGAAACATTCTATGTAACTGTGCTTTCTCAAACTTTATTAAAGATTTAATATATTTTAGTAGAGAATATATTCATAATTTTAAAAGAAATTTTACATATTGATGTTTGCTAGATATTTGTGAATGTTTTCCCCGAAGACATAGTTAAAATTTAATAACCGGAGAAGTAAACGTCAGCTTTACCCAATTCATCGAATTTAATTGGCAAAATAAATAATCTCTCTTCAGAGTTTCACTCTTAAGTCCAAATTTAGTTCGGTTTCGCCATTAAGAAATCTATATTTATTTTGCAAAACTAGAATTTTTTGTAAGCATCTCCCATGCTTATGCGAACGTGTGATTTAAAGTTAGGAGATATGTATGACATAACTAAGTAGACGTTCATTATCTAACTAACTAGAATACCTACCACTTATTAGCTACATACCGATGGTAAGCATCAAGATACCTTAGTATTGCTACAAACTACTTAGCAAAATATCAGTATTTTCTATGTAAATCTGAAAAGATATGCACAAAAATATAGAAAATTATTGAATATATTTGGCGTTAATTTTGTAGAAATTCATTATTCAGAATTAAATGAAACTACGTGATGTAGTATTATTTCTACTTTCTTTATGTTCTTTACCACGACCTAGGTTTCGTTGTATTACAACATCTTCAGATGGGCTATTAGCAAAGATATAAAGTATCTTTGCTAATAGCCCATCTGAAGATGTTGTAATACAACGAAACCTAGGTCGTGGTAAAGAACATGGTCGTGGTAGAAATAATACTACATCACGTAGGTTCATTTAATTGTGAATAGAAAATTAAATTAACTCTTATATTAAATACTTTTTTATTATTAAATTATATCAAATATTTTTTCTTCAGGTGTATTTCATGAATTTCTCAATAATTATGATGTTAAATCGATCTTACGGATAATGCATTAAATCGTTTCTGTTTTTCTATATTACTATTAAAATTATACTTTGAAACCATACTTGCATATTAAAATTATAGTTTGAAACCCATAGTGTTACTAATATCATATAAATATAATTTAATTCTAGGTCGAAAAAAGGAAAACAATTTTTTTCCATTGAATGTCACAATGAGAGGCAAGTTTCGAAATATATTACTAATCAGACATGGTATCATGTTACGTTGGCTATAATAAAATTCCAGTGTATATGTACATTTCATACACACAAATTGGTTTATTCCTTTAATGTATTTTCTACGCTTTATAACACATTATATTTAATGGAAATTAACAATAGGTAAATAAATATCATTTAATTTATAATTAAAAATTAAACATCTATTTTTGTTTTTTTTTAGAAGGGAACAATAAAAATTTTAAAAAATACTTAGCTTAAAAATTTCAATATTTATCTACCTGAAACCAATTGCTACGAAGTCAGGTAGATAAAACAAATATTTTGGAACTATTATTGAGTCAAATGTAAATTTTTTACTGATGCTTTAGTGAATGGACTTAAGTGAAATATTTGTGTTAAAATGATTGAGTTTTTTGCAAATATGTGAATTGAAAACAGTTAAAAATCCACGGGCACAGGTTAAATAAATATAAAATAATTATATTCTTTCCAATAACAGCCATTAATAATTTAATGGAGCTGCTTTGTCATCGTATTTTAACATGTACACTTTATAATTTAAATTAATGTAAAACTTGGGTTAAAAATAAGAAATGCAAGCCGTTATGAGTGACACTCGACAGGAATTCTCGTAGCATATCTTTACATATATTATCGTATATTTCCTGCTGACCTGCACTTAGTACTTTGGAGAGGCTTTATAACGCGCTTGACATTTCCGGCTTCATGCAAGGTAGAATGTGTATTTTCCTGCAATCAAAGGTTTTCCATAATCAAATTGGAAATATATTTTTTACTTTCTATTGCTTTGTTCGTTGTATTAATTTGCATGGTCCTGTTTTTGTTCAAAATCACACACCATTGTCGCAGCCATTTCATAAAAATATTTGTTTCTTTGCGCAGCTGCTAAAAAATAATTATTTTGATATTATAATTATGAACATAAGTTAAGAGCGAACCGATATTTAGGGTTACACAGTAATAAAAAAAACCTTCTGACCTTGTTTTACCCATCCATCCAATTGTCCTCTTATCCGCCTGACCTTATGACCAGAAGAAAGGTCAAGAATACGAGAGTGATATGTATAAAGTCATTTTAGAAAAATCTATTTATCTGGATTTCTATTCCCATGGTTAGGTTACATTAGATTTTTAGAATGCAAACGGATGCAAAACGGACCAAGTATAAATTGAGTGTTCTGAATGATAATCTTATGTAGGTGTCCCATGAAAATTAATCTAAAATCCTGCATTGCGTATATTAATGTGACAGTAATGCGTTGCAGTAAGATTACAACCAATGCAAGAATAACCAAGGTCACAATACATTTTTGGCAAAGACATAAATTTATAGATATGTATAAATATCATTGATCGTGAATTTAATAGCATAAAAATTAAATATGCGTAAAGACATTTTACAAAATCTATTTCTCTGGACTTATATTTACATAGTTAGTTTACATTAAATTTCTAGACTTAAATTAATTACATAAAGTTTAACTATTACTAGCACTTGTTTCGTTTGATATGCAAAACAGACCGAGTATAAATTGAGTGTTCTGATTGATAATATTACGTAGGTGTCCCATGAAAATGAATCCAAAATCCTGCATTGCGTATATTAATGAGACATTATGCGTTGAAGCAAGATTACAACCATATATGTATGAAAGGTACATTTTTGCACACATTATATTTTTGATAACGACATAAATTTATAAATATCATTGATCGTGAATTTAATAGCATAAAAAGTATTAAAATACTTTAGTTGATTTTTAATTTTTTTAGATGTTTTGTTAAACTAAAGAACGGTTAACATTGAATAGTGAAATATGTTCGGCAGTTAGTATTTTTTTTATACGTAAATGAAAAGGTTGCAAATAATGTTCAATAAATCTGACTTTAGAAATTCTTAATGTAAATATAAAAAAAATCTTACTCTTCTCCATTTTCACGTTTATAATTGAAATTGTTTGCAAAATAGATTATTCCAATAGATATAGTATTCAAATGCAAAGATACGTTTTATACGGTGTTGAGAAAACTTTTACTTTCAATGGAATGGATGTCGACATTTCAAACCTTATCAAGCGTAGGAGTATGAAATGAATTCATACTATTTACTGAATTAATTGTATATAATGTAGTACTTAAATTTATTCTGAATTTATTTGGAAAGTTATATAAAAAGACATTTTATTTTTAACTTTTTATGACAAAAATTACTAATTTTAATCGAATTATTTTCTAACACAGTCTGTTAAAGAGTTTACATAAGAAATTGCATCGACACGTAAAAGAAAATTTTCTAACTTTTATTTTTGCTTCTATCGTGTATTCAGAATACCCAGAACTGAACGCATTTCTTTTCACAGTTTCATAACTCGGTCATGATGTTATTGACGAATTCGAACGAATTTTAAAAGTTTTAGGACATAGGTAAATCTCAGCCTGCATTGACAGTCTATATTGATCTAGTCCACACAAAAAAGTTGTGGATAGAAGCTGGTTTAAAACGAAACTCGAATTAATAAATGTGACAAGCAAAATACAAGTTAATTTACGAAAAACTCAAAATTAATTTTTCAAATATATTATTAAAAATGGAAGACAACGTATTTATTCATCATAAAAACATTGATTTAAAATAAAATTCAGCTATGGATACAAGAGGTGTAATGAATTAAAAAGTACTGAAATACCTACACCCTAACATGTACTATAAATGATATTGAAATACAATTTTTTAAGCCCAATTGCCGCATCGTTTTTCTTTAACACTTCTTCATAAAAATACCTTAATGACAAACTTATAAAAAACCTTATATAATACTTAAAAAAAGTATTAAAAACTACAATAGTTTATGTCGTATGTTAGAATGTATTCAATGTATGTAATTGCTTCCTACTTTGAAAGAGATCAAAGTGGTTTAAGGAGGAGTGTTTACGTATATTTTCAGTTTGTTTATACGGAACCTTCTGTAGAATGAGGAGCACAACGCAAGGGACGACAAGCGTGTAGACGTAATCATCACCAAGTGTTTGACGTAATTTACGTTTGTCAATAGCAGAAATGTGGATTCAATTTCATAATTACATCCAAATTTTAGGCAAATTTAATACGTTTACATTTTGCTTCGGGTAAAGTTAGGGCCTGTTAGTTTTTGTTATAGAGCGTAGCTGCAATGTAAAATTTTTGGAACAAGAATCTGTTTTAAATTCGCCATGAGATAAAAGGCTTGAAATTATATAAGTTTATTTAATTGAATGGTTTATGTTACATTTAGATACTATCGTCGCTGAATATTAACTCTCTATTAACATCTGTTCACATGGTTTATGCTATTTTCTTTCATATAGTTGGAAAGAAAGTAATGAAGAACATCGTATTGTATTTAAATGTTCATTTGATGTCACGCAACCAACTTGATATAGAATATTTGGTTTTCGAAGCTTCTCGTCAGGTAAGATATGCGAGTCATCATCACAAAAATGTGTCACAGATGTAACTAGGCTAAAGAAGGGGCAAGTTTTTTATACTATAAACAAGTAACAATGTATAAATTAGTCAAATAATGTCTCTGATAGTAGATATAGATGTTACATTTTGCTACTCTTACATTTATTTCATGCAGCCCTTCGTTATCCGCGTTGATGATTACATGTAAATAATTAACTATGTAAATAATTAATTCAATGTATCTGGACATATTTTAATATCGTTTCACATGGGAAAAGGCATATGCCAGGAGTAAAACTATCCGTACAGATCTCCGCACTAATTTTTTTTCTATCCTGCGATCGTTTTCCGAATGATAGATTAAAATTTTCCAAGTTGCAACCTTCAGTATGCTGATTTAGTATTAATTTAATATTTTCTTTCGTTGTTTATTGTTAACATCGATATTATGGCTTTTAGAAACAGGAAAAGTTTTAATTTGTGAATAATATATTTTTAACTTTTCGGTTTTTAAAATAATCAAATTATCAACATTTTTCCATACTCATTTAAGATATTTAATTTTAAACATAACAAATGAACAAAGACCGTAGGACAAAGAGATGTGTTAAATTTGGTATTTATTATCTATTCATTTGTAATGACATATTTTTCGATCATCAATTAGGCATCTTTCATAAATGTCAAAGAGTTGAAAAAAAAAGAAAAACTGAAGATTTCAAATTTTGTCAAATCTGATTATATTAGTACTAATAAAATATTATTATAAAATTAATGACACGATATTGGGATCAACCCTCTTAAAAAGAATAAAACTTAACATTTCAGAATTGTACTAATTCTGAAATGTTAAGTTTTATCCTTTTTAAGCTCCAAAAATATATACCAATCTTTGAGTGCACTGTTAAACATACTACATTATAAATGTTTCCACTAATATAAAATTAGCAAAAAATTCTCAAGCAATTCATCTTCATCAATTTAAAAATAAAATAAAGTAAAAAGTAAAGTAAATAAAATAAAATGGGTCGTCGCCGTGGTGGGTTGGGTTGATCAGAAATACGGCTTTTGACAATGCGGCGTAACGCGGGACCCAGGTTTGATTCCTGGCCGTTCGTCGAATAAAGTACGAATGGTGTTACGGTTGGCTGTAAGAAATTGCTCTCGTAGCAATAATCCGCCATATGTATCAATTCGATACAATAAAGAAGATAAATAAATAAATTAATTTTGCATTGTTTTCCAACAAGTTTCTTCAATGCTTGGAAGCGTATAGTTTTGAATACACAGCTCTTTGAAATAAATGCTTAACCCACATAAATTTTTCCAACTATTAACAAATATTTTTTTCAGAATCGTTGGCTACTAATCCAGATTTTTTACGAATTAACTCTTTAGATTTTCCTTAGTATCACTATTAATATAAATGATAAAAATGACCAGAACTTTTCCCTTTATTTAAATAAATATTGACATTTGAAATCATGGACAGGTGCATATAGTCTGAATGAAATTATGTACTTTCATTCACTTTAGGGAATTAATTTTTTTGGAACTTATACTGGAAGTGAATTTATTAAAAAATTTACATGTAATAAGTATTCTCTGCTTCTCAAAAACTTTCATAGAAAATGCCACGCTATTTTCTTCGCGCATGTTTCCATAACATAGTTTTCTAAAAGAATCTTAATTTGTTGATTTAAACATTGAAGTGTACATCTTAAGGTCTAAAAAAGGTAAAGCAGGGTTTCCCAACCTTTTTTTTGTTGAGGCTCCCCGGACTATAAATTATATTTTCATGCCCCCCCCCCCTTTACTTTTTCATGCCCCTCCCCCTTTTATTTAGTAAAGTAAATAAAAATGGTAACTGAAGTTTGTAAACACACAAACTTACCTTTTAACAGTGAGACACGATAATTTTATACACTCAAACTGATTTCTCAACAAAAAATGTACACCAAAACGTCAAATGTTTCGCAAGTTTGTGGTAATAATAGTGAATATGATATTTAATTTCATTAATTTTATGCATGTAAATTAAACATGATATTGTAATGTTATGTGTTAATGTTGTTTGTTTATGTTTGTGTCTTTTCTTTCTAAAATGCAAACGCTTTCGGCCCCCTTTACATCTATCTAGGCCTCCCTTGGGAGGCGCGCCCCCCCTGGTTGGGAACTCCTGGTCTAGAGAATTATTTTCTAACACACTTTGTTACAAAATAACAGCGGGAAAATATCTAGAATATTATTGGGAAATAATTACAGAAATGGTTACGAATAGGAAGAAGTATAAGTGTAAAAATGGTGCATGGGTTTTTCCACTCGGTTTTGGACTTTTCCCAGACAGCGTAAGATTCAATAAGTTGACCGATTTCTATTTCGATTATTTATTCTATTCAGTTAAGTAAATTCTTTCACAATAATATTTTACGACGATCTTGGCAATTGTTTATTTGCTTCATACATGTTTATATTCCATGATCTCCCAAGTTAACCAAATTATTTACATCTTTAGTGAACATTTTTTTCAACTTTGTGGTCAAGCTCTACACTTTTATGGGATCAATGAGATCACAAATCGACGCATAATAAGATTTTACGAATAAGTTTTTTGAGTACGCCTCGGATTTGATAACAGGTATTTAGAAATTCAAATTATAAATATGGACAAAAAATACTAAAAAATTATGATAATTTTTTTTTGTTTCTAAACCTTAAAAGGACAAATGGATTCCTGATAAGATCACTCACGTGTTGGTCTTTCTGTGTGTCAGAGTAATTTTTTTAGAAACTGCTTCACGATAGAAAATTCAGCATATTGATAAAAACCTGCTAACATGGGCATATTTGGTTAGCTTATACTCAAAAAATGAAATATGCAAAATTTAAGGGAGGCAAATTAATTAACCGAAAATTAGATGAAATGGTCTTAGTGATGTCCGCACCATAGGATTTTACTTGAAAATGTTCAGGTTCTTCGATTTCTTTGCATCATTGATTTCTTTGCATCAGGAATTTAATCAAATACAAGTGTCTTATATTTAGATAAAATGTATTACCTTTATCTATACTAAGAATATTTGTCACTTATACATTCTGCAACAATATTGGAAAAAATATATATATATATGTGTGTGTGTGTGTGTGTGTGTCTGCGTGCGTGTGCGCGCGTGTACGTGTGTGTGTGCGTGTGCTTGAACGTGTGTGTGTGTATATGTGTGTTGCATGTATGTATGTGAATCACTAATTTTTGTTATATTCTAAGTAAGTCTCGATTCATACACTTCACAAATTGATTCGATGCAATATTGGTCGATGACAACTAAAATTTGAAACATATGGCGTACGCTGGATCAAGCTCAGACGCCAGGTGAATGTTATGTCGATCACAGTATTGTCTAATGTAGAAAATGTCGTTCAGCGAATTGTCCAATATGGTCGTTCCCGTAATTTCGTTTCTGGTCGCATTTTCGTCCCATATCACTGGAAAAACAAAGTTTTCCAAGTTTGCAGTCATACAGTTTATTAAAGCCAATATCGCTTAGATGTTTTTTGGTTCTCCTTGATCGGCTCTCTCTCTTCTGATTGCCGTATCCTTTATTCCTGGTCAAATTTTCGTCTCGTATAGGTTGATATATCTGAAAAAATAAAATTTTTCAACTTTGCCAAGTCATACAATTTTTGAGTCCCGAGTTTATCTACGCAAAACTTGTGAGTAATTATATGTCATTCTAGTTCCAGATATATCTATGATAATTATATATGTCGCTCTTACTTAATTATATTGGTGTTATTGAATACTTTTTACAGTAGAAAGTCCATACTAGTTTTGATAAATGAAATAATTTCATTTTAAACGAGATACGGAACGACGCCCAAGCCATACCCGCAATATTTAGATAAAATGTATTATCTTTATCTATACGCATGTATGTGTGTGTGTGACAGCGCGTGTACGCGTGTACGTGTGTGTGTGTGTGTGTGTGTGTGTGTGTGTGCGTGTGCGTGTATGTGTGTGCGCGCGCGTGTGTAGTTAAGTAAAAGTATAATATAATTAAGTAAGAGCGACATATATAATTATCGTGAATATATCTAGAACTAGAATGACATTACTCACAAATACACACAAGTTTTGCTTAGATAAAGTTCCAGGACTCCAAAATTCACACTCTCCCTCAAGTAGGAGAGCATGAAATTTTTTTTCGGGTTTAATACCCATTTGCGAAACACAACCAAAATGACACGCACACATTACATGTCATTCCTCCTCTAAATAATCAGTCTCAGCAATTTCTTTCGACCGCATTTGCTTTTTCTTTTTTAGCATTCCATGCATGATAAACCAGTTAAGTACGGGTTATTGGCTAAATAAATCATTAACATTTTTTCATGTCTATAATATTATTTGTTACAAGCATTCATCTTAATTGGAAGAAAGTAATGAACAGAAAAGGAAAATGCATTTTTAACTATCATTCAGAAAAAATGTAATTAATAAATTAATCTTAAAGTACTGTTGTACATCGCCAATAAATCTATATAGTGGTATAAGACTAAAACTTTATATAATTGGTAATTTCCGCTGTTTCGGGATATTAAAAGCTTCGGAATAGTTATTATAGTTTGTAGGCACTCATATATTTGATAAGGTATCGTTTTCCCATAGACTTGAAATTCTATAATTAGACAAAAATACCCACTTCGTTTCATTTTCCTTGCTTTTAACTTTTAAATAAATTCTTAATTTACTATTAAATTCCTCTAATCTACACCGATGAAATATTTAACAACGTCGGTACGCTCATTTTCAATCTTTCTAATTATAATTTTTTCTCTACGGTATATTTTAAATTTTTAATTAATTATTTGAAACGGTTACTGTTTTAAATCTTCAAGAATGTCGGAAAGAAATTAGTTTGTCACAAATAATACTATTTAGAAACAATTATTATCATATTTTCCAATCAAAATAGTCAAGTGCATGATGACAACTCAGTGGTGGACTAAATATAGATCGACGTAGGCATCAGTGGATACACCACAAGCTCCTGTCGACTGTCACTCATGAATGCCTACGCTTTACCATGAGAACATGGAAAACATATGATACGACCACTCTGACCGCACTCATCAGTGAATTGCTAACCAAAGTTTGAATGGAAGGAAATTATGGAAACGGAAACAATGGCAAAGTTTCCGTTTCCATAATTTCCGTCCATTCAACACATTACCTGTTAAGTTAAATGTGAAGATATACCAGTATATATTAACATATACTTTACCTGTTAAGTTAAATGTGAAGATATACGAGTATATATTAACATATACTTTACCTGTTAAGTTAAATGTGAAGATATACGAGTATATATTAACATATACTTTACCTGTTAAGTTAAATGTGAAGATATACGAGTATATATTAACATATACTTTACCTGTTAAGTTAAATGTGAAGATATACGAGTATATATTAACATATACTTTACCTGTTAAGTTAAATGTGAAGATATACGAGTATATATTAACATATACTTTTTCAGTGACTGACTATTAATGTTATTTTTTCCTATGCTCTAATTTTTTTAAATAGTTTTTTTTGCTCAAAATAATAAAATAATATTTTCATATTTATATAACAATTATAAACTTAATTTAAATTATAACTCTATCCTCACGTTCTGTATTCAACAGCATAATAGCAATTATCTTTTTGTATATCTGAATCTCTATCCGTCTGTCTATGTATATTTATTTTTAACCATTCACAACTTTAGTCGTATATCATAAAGGCTTTTAATTTCCGCATCTAGCCGATTTTTTTGTTTATTCGGCTTTCAATCTATTCATCTGTCTCTTTTTCAAAGTAACGATTTCTCCATTTATATTTCTTTCATGTATTTATCTACATACATAAGTATATAATTTTTTTGATGTGGACTGAATAACAAGTTCTTGCTGATGAAATTCTATTCGATTTTATCATTTTACATTATTTAATTTTTTATGTTCCTGTCTTTATGTTAATGTGGCCTAAAAATGGGTTAAGTGTAAATGTAAATTGTGTACGTATTAAATGAAAAATTATCCAGCCCTCTGCAACGTATACGAAATTAAATCTCATTCGTGCAATTGAATTATTGTAGAGTCACACATACAGGACACAAAACCTATCCACTTACATGTCTGGCAACAGGACAATATTTAATTTTACATTAAAATCTTTATAAAGAAAAAAAAATTAAATTATTTGCAAAAATGTATCGAGCATAAAGCGTGAATTAATAAATTATCAAATAACAATAGAAACAAATGACGAAAAATCAGTTTCATAAGCTGACCAACTTTTATATGTATTGGATAGCTCAAATTAATTTAATTTAGTTTGAATCTTATTTTCGAAGAAAGTCGGTTAAAACAGAAATAAAACACATTATTTAAATTAATTAATTGCAATTACACTCAATTGAATTATTACTTATATGAATATTTCGTTTGAGTATAATTTATATGTTATTCCGACAATCAACATCCTCTTATGAGTATAATTTATATGTTAATCCGACAATCCTCATCAAAATAATTAGTGATCCTATTTCTAATCTCAAACAATGTGAAGACATTCCTGGTACTTATATAAAATTAAAAAACTCGGTGGGAAAATTAACACTTTCATCTGCATCAACATTTTATCGATTGATTTTTAAATTCTTTCCTCGCTAAAAATCTTTTTCTAAATTTTAAAATTAATATCGTCAACTACATCATGTCTTTTAAAATGATTCTTTAAAATGATTTTAAATTTGTGTAATTTTGAACAATATTTGAATAAATTTCGACGATATTCATTTGTAAGTTCAATTTAGTCAGTTACACTATCAGGTGGATGAGTGCCTTCACCAATTTTTAAGAGTTTTTTTGCTAAATATAATGAGAAAAAGAAATTATATTTTTTTTAGAATTGGTAAGTTGGACTCTCTTGTTTGTTCTTAATTGTACTTGGTTTGCTCGAGGCCAGAGAAATAATTACTTCAAACATGCATTAATTTTATCTACCGGAGTTAATTTTGGAATAACCGGAAACGATTACCAAAAATCTTTAAAAAGTACAACCAATACACCTCTCAACAATCTTGAATCACCTGGTTCTATTTAATGCTTCGAAAAACTTCATATGCGCCATTGTACATTCGTCGCAAACGATTACTTTACACTGTTTCAAAAGCTGACCTCGCCCAAATGCTCTTAATATACTACAAAATTCTTGTTCTGCAACATTTAATGATACTTTAAAAGCAGAACATGTATTGAGAAATTTAATATTCACCAAGCCGCTTCGTTACTATATTTGTATCTACCCATTTGATATTAAAGTATTTCATCACTCGGATAACGTTTTTTGTTTTCTCTGGTTATTACATATACAATCACATAACTGCTTTTGTTTACATATTTGCACACATATTTAATTGATTTAAGGGAGACGCTGTATTCCATTATATGTGCTTGAAATTTTTGGAGAAAAGTTTTTTATTTTCATCCCTTAATTATTTTGCATTCGCATTTTGGCAGTGAAAGCGCCATTTTCCGGAGATTGTCTTCTGTATTTAGGAGGTCCATATTCTCCTGTTAGTGTTTCATTTACGCATAGTGCTTGATATTTATCCCTACTTAGTTTATTTCGTAATCTTCTTTCTTCTGTAGTTTTCTTTATGTGTACTTTTTGACTGTCTTACTCAATCATACTGACGTTATTCCGAGTAATTCCCCATTCGGCCTGCTTCGTTGTATTGTTGACTCTTTCCGACTTAATACGACAGCTCATTTACATTGGTGTATCGCATTAAACTGTTTTAAAGCGTTAAAGTTAAACATTTTCATAAATATAGTCGGTTTCGTACGGGATTTGAACTCTGACCTCTTGCATCAAAGCTAAAATTATACTTCTGAAGCAACGAGCAATTGTTGTGATTCTCGAAAATTTTCATATACATAGGTACGCAGATATTTTAAAACAAAATTATTTTTAGGTATAAAAAATATTTTTGGCAATGTTCTTTAATAGGTGACACTATACTGAAACCATGGATATATATATATATATATATATATATATATATATATATATATATATATATATTTATATATGTATGTATATATATATATATATATATATATATATATATATATATATATACATATTTAAGTTAAATGTTTTCACTTCATATGTGTGGTTGAAAATATACACAAGAAATTTTTTTTATTAGGCATATTTCAATATAATGAATAATTCTGAACAAATCTCGTTAGGCATTTTTGAATTACTACATAATTATTTTGAAAACTCTTCAGTTTGTTTATATTGTATAGCTAGTTAAGTGTACTATTAAGTGTGCACGCGCACGAATATTCAATGCGCTTAGTGAGTACCTACTTCTTTGTTATGCGCGTTCATATATTGATCTGATATGATCTTATGACCGGCGTCTTGACTTGGGGATATTTTTGCTTCAATGGGCCTTTCAGAGACAAAGCTATGGATTACTTGTTAGGTCACAATACTTTAATAATTATGTTTATTATATACTCATGCCAATTATTTATCAGGCATAGATTTACTTATATATATTTTGATTACATCTCTGTTTTTATAGCTATGTCTTAGTATTTCTTGCATACTGAAATATATCTAACAATTCATTTGTTCGTTAAAAACTTTTTTCAAGAAATCGTAAAGAGGTAGGACCTAATAATTAGCAGAACTAGGGCGTGTAATGAACTAAATGCAGACCTGAATAAAGTAACACATTCTTCATCAAAATATTTCATTCGATATTTTAGGGTCAATTTTCTAGTTTTAACTGACTGATCATATTGCGAAATATACTAAGTTAAAATAAATAAGACTTTATACTAAACTACTAAATAAGTACTTTTTAAAATAAAAACTCCAGTGAATGAAATTAAAAAAAATCACATAAATATGGGAAATTTTCCACATTAATCGAAAACCTTATTAAGTTAAATTTGAGATAATGATTTCAATATAAAAGAAAGTCCGATAGTTTTTCATAATTTAATGTACAAAATTTCATGTTTATATTTCTGGTATGAAACTCTTGAGATGCTCATTCGTGCTCTTGTCTCTATTTCATGACTCTTGTAAATAGTTTCACATGAGATTAAATGACGTGAATAAATCTAAACCCTTCACAACGTTCTTGAGAATATATTAAAGAAAATTGAGGTTTAAAAATTTGGATGGAATGGCATAAAAATACAGTAAAATTTTTAAGCGAAATTGTACCATCTATATTGGATACACTCTCAATATTTTTTATTGGATTCCATGGATAGAAATTATATAAAAGTATGCACGACTACATCAGAGCAAGTACAAAAATTAAATACTAACAGAATGAGAAATACATAGTGAAAATAACTGTAAGAATTAAGTAAAATATGAAAAATATTTCAAAACTTTGATTAGGCTTAAATAAATTTTATATAAGCTTCAGAGTGGAGGAATATTGAAAGCACTAGGAATATATGTATTTTTATGTATTATTATATATATTGTGTTTGCATGCTAAATGTTTTCTTGCACTTCATAAGTGCCAATATTAGGAAAGCGGATGTAATTATTGAGAGTTTACAACAGCATTTTCCATCACTCGAAATTCGGGTAAACTTGTTAGAAGGGGTTGGAAATTGAACGAATCTTTTGCTATCGTGACTAAGCCAGATAATAATCCATTTTACATAAATATATACAGCTAGAAATTACAGTATATATATATATATATATATATATATATATATATATATATATATAAATGTGTGTATTTCTTCTCCGTTATTTCTGAAAGCATAAGGAGAAAATAATTTAACATTTAGACACGAATACGCCTTTAAATTTTCTGTTGCATTGGAGATAATCCGGAAAACCGAATCATAATTACGATATATAAAGTTCGACATTCCAGCTCCAAATCTATCGTCAAAATCTATTATCTATTTACACTACTTGATTGCCAATGGATCGGAATATGTTTTGAATTTTCGTAATGAAAACTGTCGAATTTAAGCAAGTTCACGTTTCAACTTGCGTAATTATGCTACGTATTCTAAACAAAAGTGCCGAGTGAATCGCAAAGCTCTCTAAAGTATTAAATATAGATCAATAGAATATATAACAGTAGATGGATGGAACCTGAATTCCTAAAGAATATGACTAGCGATTTTATAGCTTACATAATTTTGAATGACATTAAAAAAAGACGTCAATTCTCTTTATCCGCAGCTTCATCTAAATTATCTCCATATCTGTGACTGAAAAAAACTAAAAAAATGTTATATTTATTAAGCTTATTTTGAAAACATGCCTAAAGTTTTTTAAAGCATTTTATGTATTCGCAAATTAATTTTAAAAAAAATATGTTTTAAGCCCATTCAACACAAGATCGACGATCATTTTAATTACAGAATTTGTTAAGACCGGACGCTGAATTAATAGTGAAATGACCGGACGAATTAATAGTAAAACTGAGTCTGGCAAGCCGTCTACTATGTAATTTGCCACTCATTGTGACATTCCATTCAAACAAATGTTTACGCCCGCATCTCCAATTCGAATCAAAACAAATGTGTCATTTATTTTCAGTTACAAAGTAGCTTTTATTTAGTTTAAAGTGGCATGGTGACATAAATATACGAAAATAGGAATAATGAACAATCACTAGATTCAATGGGGCTATAAATTTATTGAATGTTTATGATATTTTTATTTCACAAAATAAAAGTGTGGAATCTAAGTGTTAATAAAACTTTATATATTTTGCAATGTATGCTATTTTAGATTTAAGCCAATAATACTAATATTTTCATAAGTAATTCGAAAGAAAACTAACGAATCTTGATACTTATTTTCGATGTGTAGCTCGTATGTAGCAACAGTACATGTCCCTTAAATATAATTCAAGTTATGTCTATTAAACTTATAACAATATCAGCACTTTCCTAAGTTATCAAGTTTCCAAAAAGATTCTAGTTTCGAAAAATAACTACGTAGTTTTGTCGATCGCTGAACCGTACTAAATTTGAACTTCACAGTCAAACTCTCTTCAGAAGTTATTTATTTTTTAGATTAAATTTAAGAGAACTCTTTGAAAGTCAATTTCACTGGAAAAACTTAATTCTCTCGATAGTAAAACTAAACTCTTTCTTCATAAAAAAAATTGTTTGATATTATGCGAAAATTAATATATCAAATTTGCTTATCTATTTTCGATCTACATATTTTTGACTTTCTTTTTAAATAATGGATATTTATTTGTTTACACACACACATTTATACATATTTATAAATAAATTATATGTAACGATAAGACAATAATGGTTTCGCAAAGCTTAAATTTTTGCATTAAACCCGAATACAAAATGAACCGAGTACTACAAAAAATAACGTCGACACAAATTTACTTTCAGTAATTATAAACAAATCACACTCTGGTGCGACCGCGATCAGGTGGTTGAACAGTGGAATATCGCGGAAAACTGGAGAATTGCGGTGTTCTAGTGGATGGTATAGCAAAAAGGTGATTATTGCATGAGCGTAGAAAATTGTCAAGTACGAAGAATGAAAGTTTGCAATGTAATACTTGTAATAATTGTAAGGGGTAACGTTTCCTTTGAATTGCAAGAAATGAAAACCTTGTATACCGAAGAGGAAATCTATAGGAAACAGAAAATGAAAGTAATCGAACGTCTTTTGCATACATTCAATCATCAAGTTGTATTTGACTTCATATGGGCCACGAATAATGGAATTTCTAAACGTCTTTGCACTAATGAACTGTACAGCAAACAAATTGATGATACAGACTGAAAATACTTAGAATTATGCAACACGAATCCAAGTTTTCGAAACAAGTTTTTTGCTACATTCACCAGATGCCAGCCAAAAGTTTATGGAATATATTCGCTACTGAAAGAAACTAAATTTTTAATAAAAATTGCATAAGACAAATTACATCAAATATGAAATAGAAAAATATGTTTAGGTGTAAAAATATTTTTCTAACGTTTTTTTAAGTAACATTTTATTATTAATATAAACGCTATATTTAATATAAACCTATTATTTAGTTCTAAGTTTTCATAAAATCTAAATATTCATCCAGTTTCTCTATGATTGTCGTTCTAAAATAAACCTATTGATTCTGTAAATAACCTATTGAAACCTAATGTCTTAGCACCAAGCTGATTCATCATAACCACACTTATGCTACTTAATCCGTTAAAATTTTATTAGAGATGCAGGCGATGTCAAATGCGTGCTCCGAAGATCATTATTTTCAAATTAATTCCGTCAGGAATTCGCTAAGCAGTAGGCATGGTAAATTCAAATGATGATTTAGAAGAATACAGGGATTAACTAAAAGTAATATTTGGTTCTAATTTTATAACTAATAATTCATTCCGTTAAAAGGGCCGCGAATTTCATATTTTAAAATATTCGTTTATATTGCTTTAGTACAGATATAAAGAAATGCCTAGCTATCAGCTACATAGCAATTAGACAAATGTACAATGTACCTACATACATCAATAGATGATACACTACGTGAATTTTAAATAATGTTTCGAAGTTTTCCACACTGATGATGCGGGGGAGAGGGGTGGTGGTACGTACTTGAGTAGGCAAGACGAAAACACATGATAGACGTCATTGTCGGCCATCTTCTGTATTTCAAATATTTTTATTTCCTATGTACTCATTGTAGGCTTACTTTCTATCCTTATTTTCTTTCAATTTAAAAACGTTATAAATATGTAAAATTTTATTCCCAATTTTTTTTTGTTGGGTTTAGGTTGTCTAAATTTTGTTATGTACTTTATTGTTTTCGCATTTGATAAAACTGTAAAATTTGTACGTCTGTCTTGAAAAATTTTGGAAAAAAAAATATTTCTGTGCGTGTCTTAAAAACATGTCTGTGAGTCCGTTTATTTGTTCGCGTATTACTCAAGCACAGCTAACAACAAATAGACTCTTTTTTATTGCAGTTGACTAATTAAAAAAATCTATATAATTTTGGCATTTAAATATTAAGCGCACTTACTTAAAAGAGTTTAATTTACTTATTATTACAGTAGATGATATTACGTGTATTAATTTTACAGTTCACGTAATGATATTTTCAAAAGAGGTACATATAAAAAATAACCATGATTCTTAAATTGATTATTTCGTTTATTAAACATAGTATCACTTGAGAGATTCGCCACAACATTTAACTGCAGAATTCATGATGTTCACCACGCGAATGACGCCACACTTCACTTCCTTTCTTTTAAACCTTTAAAGTTTTTATGAATACAGTGTTACAATCCGGCTCGAAGGATCTTATCTTGCCGTTAATTTTTTTGAGGGGTAGTTTCTTTGTATTTATAATGGGAATTCTTGTTCGATGAAGGCGATTCTGTACAGCTTGCTCGTTATCCTATGAAATTCAAAAGTCGAGTATAGGCTGGCATCTTATTATTTAGATCGTCGTCTCCCATTAGCATATGTATAAACGCTAGTGTAACTTATTAACAAGGATATGACACGTGTGTCCCATTATCCTACAGGTTCTCCCAGGCTTTAGAAAGGACGGGTATGCAACGAGGCAAAAGAAATAATAAAGGAAGGAGAAAGAGGAAATTGGTGATATTAAATCAATCTTACTAATTGAAAATCTTTGCTAACTGCCTCGGGCAAATAAAACTTGTTGGTGTCTTTAGTTATTAATTTCGACAAATAACCAAGCTCGATGTAATCATGATAGCTTCTGTATAGGGCTTCTTATAAATCTTGGTTTCCTTTAAATCTCCGCTCTAAGCCGTTTAACCTCATGAAAGCTATAGCGTAAGTCTCCAAGTTCCTTCCGATTACTATTGAAAGCTTATAAATTTATTTACCTACTTATGACGTGTAGTGTAGGTATCAAAATGCCACTCGCACGTTTCTTCTTCTTTGAAGAGGTGTTCAGGGCGAAATGTCCTGTCTAACTCCCAAAACTTAAATAAGTCTCAAGCAAATAACATTTTGCTTTTCTTGTTTTGTCTGATCGCAACAAATGACCACCAGCAAAAATTGTGAGACTTTCTAACCAATAAAGAATAACTTAACATCCAGCGCCACATATGGTGACACACTCATAATAGAAATAGTGCTTAATTCCTATCCTCTTACTTCTTCATGTTTTGATCCCATAATTTAACCTTTACCTTAATCCAAATTACAAAAAGTACGCTGAACAATTAATCAAACCTGTTAAGTTTGAATTTCAATAATGTGAAATATTCCATTCAAAATTTGCTCTTATTATATAGATCTCTCTCGTTACCTATGGTATTTATATAGATCTCTCTCTATATATAATATAGATCTCTCTTTTTACCTATGGTATTTATATAGATCTCTCTCTATATATAATATAGATCTCTCTTTTTACCGAGCAAGTGAAGCTACACTTGTATTTCTACGAATGCGGCTGACTTGTATTTCTACGAATGTGGCTGATCTTTAATTAATCATTGTTACTGTATTTTGAATGCTCAAAAAATAAAATTTAAATAAACAAAAAGTATAAATAAATTAAAGCAAAGATATATAAGGTGTAGGTTAAGTAACGTTGGAAGTTACTTGTCGAGAGATTATCTCAAGGTTTCTTGATCAACTGACGTATTTCTAGTTTTTACAATAGTTGCTAGAATTTTGGAGCGGTCTCAAATTATATTATTTGCAATTGGCCAGATAAAAGTGAAAGGGTATGTACTACGACATAGGAAGGGAAAATTACAACAATAGGAGCTTGAATGGGTGGGGTCGGTGTGGGTTATGAAAGGTGACAATTAATTTTGATGGCGGGCAAAGCCGTTGGCTGTTTCAATAGACAAAAGTACAATTCTTATTGTTGCCATATTAAACTAACAAAGATTTAAGACGTTTCCCGTGATTTGGAACAACGACAATTGGTGTAGTATCACTTGGGTACTATATGAGAAAGAGAGAAGTCTATACAATAGTAGCCAAAATTTTGAATGGAATATTTTACGTTATTGAAACACATACATAACAGGTTGGATTAAACCTTCAGTGTCCTTTTTATAGGTTGAACTATGTGTTGAGAGTACCAATAAATATTAAGATGAATGTTTTATTTTTAATTTGAATATTGATCTATCTTACCATCAATTTCTTTGACTTCAGATAGATAAATAGTAATTTCATAATTATATTTCATATAGTAAAATAAAATTACTTGGAAACCATCATCATTCGATGATGGTTTTTAATAAAATTAAGCCAAAATTAAAATTTGAATCGAGGCTTCAGTGAATTAATGAATTATTTTCTTTACTAATTATCGAGTCCTTTAAAACTTTTGAAACACGAATATTAATAAATTTTCATAAGTAAGGTTGGAAAATGTGGCAATTAATATCACATTTTGTTCTTTCCCATCATAGTCACGCAATATACTTGAGAAGACCGCTTTGTCATTGCATTTTCACCTCAGTATTTTATAATTTAAATTTATTGCAAAATTATGGTCATAATTTACAAAATGGAGGTCATTAGTAATAACACTATTTGCTGAAATTCTATTTTAATTTCTTACGCTTATATTTCCTAATAATCCACACATAATAATTTAGAGACTTTAATAAGGCGCTTGGTACTTTTGTTGTGGAAAATATAGCACACACATTATGCAAGGAACATGCACCTCCGCTTGATTGAGGGGTCTTGAATGATAACATGGAAAAAATATTCCTCATTTTGTATTGCCTCAGTCTTTTTATAATTTGTATGGGATATCAATATTGCATTTTCATCAAAAGTCGTTCAATCCTATTTTTAGTAAAAATCATATACCACTGCAGCATTTTCATAAAGGTACGGAGGTGTCGTATTGGGAAACTTTTCTTTAACGAAGTTGTTGAAAAACCAATTTTATAACGTTATAATTTTGAACTTAAATTAGTGACGACATAGCGATAGAAGGAACCTTCTAAATTTGTTTTATTTACCATCCATTTGTCTTCCCATCCGCCTACATATAAGGGCAGAAGAAATGCCAAGAGTACGGGAGCCATGACTGCGATGCAACTGCATAAAAATTCATTTATCTTGTTGTCCATTTCCGTTATTAGGCTAAATTAGATTTTAACTATTTCATTAATATTTATTAGATTTTAATCATTTCAAGATTAAATATCATCCGCCATCGTTTTGTTTGGAATACAAAATCGATCTGATCCATAAAATGAATATTCTAATAAATAATTCTACGTAAGTATCCCAAAAATCCAAAGCCCCACGGCACATATTTTTACGTGAATTTACTGCGTTGTGGTATGGTTACAATCATGAAGAGAATAAAGATTACAGCACATTTTGGATGGATGGTTAAAGGTATGTTTAAATATAATTAATCACGATATCAGTGGCAAGAAAGTGTTCATAATGGGTGCAATGAATTGAACTTTTTATTTTGTTAAGAATTTAAATAACAGAGGAACTTGTTAAATACCGTTAATTTATTTCATTAAATAAAGTTATTTTTTTCCTACAGTTTGCGCTTTTTCTTCATAAATCAAAACGCTAACAAACAAATATTCAGTAAGTAAATAACAACAAGCAATATTCAGTAAGCCTACCTTAATATACGTTCAATACAAAATCCGCTAAGCTAAGGCGATTTTAACGTAATTATGAAAAACTTCTACTCTTCATCGACCACGCTACTTTCATGTTTATAATTGGAATTCTATGTAAAGAGGCTATTCCGATAAAAATATTTTTAGCCTTTGAGCTCAAAGACGTGTTATTGGGAACAACTTTTACTTTGTATGTTTAATTCATTCTTTTTAATGAAAGCAATATTTCAAGTTTCAAATTTATGGTGAATTAATTTATTTACTTACTTACGTAGATACCTTATATGTATATATATAAAAAAAAAATATATATATATATATGTATATATACATATATATATATACATATATATATATATATATATATATATATGTATAAATATATATATATACATATTTATATATATATATATTTTTTTTTTATATAATTATGTAAATATAACAACCGTTTTAAAAAAGCTTTCATCGCAAAAAACTTGAATCTTAATTTGGTTGCACAAATTTTGAATTGGGAACTTTGAGACCTATAGAATTTTGAATATATTTGGCGTTAATTTTGTAGAAATTCATTATTCACAATTAAATGAAACTACGTGATGTAGTACTTTCTTTAATTTCTTTAACCACGACCTAGGTTTCGTTGTATTACAACAACTTCAGGTGGGATATTAGCAAAGAGACTCAATCTTTGCTAATATCCCACCTGAAGATGTTGTAATACAACGAAACTTATAGAATTGTTTTTTTTAATACAACCCGTTATCCTGATGCTGTATGTATCAGTTCAGCATGGGGAAAATATGAGTTTAAAATGTTTTAATTAATAAAGATCGGTACCCATTTTGCCTTGAACTTTCCAGGTTAGTCTATTGACCAACTTCCATTTCGATTACTTATCCAGTGAAATTTATTGAATTGTACAACTTTACACAGTGGTTTTGGCAATTTCTTTGTACGTATTTTGCATGTGATGACTTTCCGTGTTAACCGATTTTTTTTTATCTTTTGTACAGACTTATTTCTCTCTTTTTTCTTCTAGTTATATTTCAACTACCTACTTGTATTTTTACTATAAGATAAATTAATGATGAGTCTTTGAAAGCATGCTTCATAAAATTAGTAAGAATTGGAAGAGTGGAAAAAAACTATTACTTAAAAACGGAAATCACACCGCTTGTCTTTTTTTTGTTTGCGTAATACATCTGCAGATGCATGAAATTACCATACGTAAAATCATATTCTATCCATTAATTTTGATAATTTTTTCGAAATTACGTTTTTCAGAAATAAAATGTTGAATCATCTTTCAACTAATGTCATAGATATAAAAGTATGGATGGCTGTTTTTCTTTTCAACATTTCGTAATTTTTTAACAGATCTGAACGAAATTACACATTAATGTATTATGGTCTGGGTTAACAAATAGTTTTTTTTCATCCCTAAACCTAAAGTAGATTTTTAGGAATAGCATCTGATTTTATGATGTTCATCATATTCCTACTTCGTCACATACTATGATCTTTGAGAGACATTCTGCAGGTTTGATTTTAGCAGTTTACAGTTGATTTTAGCAGTTTGCACAAATTACTAAATTTTTACCGTGTATCCCAAATTTTTAAATCCGAGTTTGGTTCCCCTAGGAGAGCATATGAAATTTTCTCCCTTTTGTAATTTGGTCACGCTGTTACTATTGAATGCGAACGAATTTTCAAAAGAAAAAAAAACAGAAACAGGGGTTGTCGACGCGGGTGAAGTGCCGATCAAAAGTAGTCTAAAAAAAACTCAAAATAATGAATGTCACACGCAAAATAAAAATTAATTTTTAGGAAAATCGAAATGAATATTTAGGCATGTGACTAAAAATTTTAATACACTATATTTATGCATGATGCGTTAAATATTATGTATTATAAATTAATTAAATGACTGATGACAACGTAAATGAAATATTTATTTAAATAGTTATGCATTACTACAAACGATATCTAAATATTAAAGTTTTTATTCATATATTCTATGAATACAAATGGTACATGGTTTGGCTTTAATATTAGAAGAACGCCTCATTCAAACTTGCACAAAAACTATATTCATATACGTCGTGTAAAACTATTATCACGGTCACTATTTTCCTCTCTATCAGAAATCAAATCATTGAAAAGAACACTCCTCTTTTCATATTATATATATATATATATATATATATATATATATATATATATATATATATATATATGAAATTAATAATATTACGTATATTTTTAATTTATTTATGTAAATGAAAACTCGTGGTTCGGGAGAATTAGAGGCACAATACGGGGGGTGTTTAGTACAGAGGCGTAATGATCAGCGAGTGTTTGACGTAATTTCCTTTTGTCAACAGCGGAAATGTGAATTCAATTTCATTGTTAGGTCGGAACTTTAGATAAATATAATACGTTAACATTTTTCTTCGGGGAAAGTGATGAAATTTTCTCTCTGATTCCACTGAAATTTTAAATAGTATAACCATACTAGTCGAGTAACATTTTTGAGATTAGAATATCCTTAAAATTTTTCACTAGATAAAATACCTAAGTTATATTTTATTTATTCACTATTATTTTAAATGAATATCAACATCGCTCGATTCAAACGTTTCACATGTTTACGCCACTTTTCACTAAAGTCAAAAACAAAGCAATAAAAAGCATTGCACTGTATTTATAGATTCACATGATACCTGGTAACTAGTTCTACGTCTAGATTACAAAGTAAAAAATTTTGTTTTCGTATGTTTTACATAGCGTAAAAGTCGTGCATACATCATCACGAAAATATGTGACGAAATAAATAGGCGAGAGTGGCGATATTTATATTAAGCTATAGGTAAAGGTAATGCATATATTTGTCGTGGTACGTCTCTACTAGTAGCGTTGAGATGTTACAGTTTGCTTCTTTTACGTTAGCTTTATGTGAGACCATATTATATGCACTCTCTATATTTGTGTAAAATTGGGCCGGAGTGGGCAAATTTCCACGCCGATTTTAATATTTCTATTTATTTTACACATCTTGATGTATTATCGTTTTACACGTTAGAAGTACTCGTGCTAGTGATATTATTAAAATTATGCGACGTTTATTTTATTTTACCCCATGTACTTAATACCAGAAATAGGTAGTGAGGTACAGGGTATTATGACAGCTCTGGAGCCTCTATAAAATTATAATGGCTGTTTTTAGTGTATCCTTTCCCACTAACATTATAAATCAAGGAATGGTTTTTTGCAAATTTCTTTATTATCTAATTACTAGTATCAACTAGGTTATTCACGTATAACAAGGGTTAAAAATCGACATATTTTACTGAAAATGGTAAAAATATTAAATTAATTATTAGATATTTTGTCTATGGGGCAAATAATAACATGCCATCTTATATAAAAAGCTACGTTAGCAAGATCGCGGGTAAAGGCTAGTGTTAAAATAATTGAAATGAAAGGAAGTGCATTTTATCGAAAATTAATTTCCGCTATTTTCTTTTATTCACTCGAAAGAAAATATAAAATGTCCATTTATATAGTCAACATGTATTTGTCAGGAATTAATTTAACAAGTTTTTTACGTAAAATTACGTTTCTGTAACAAATAATTTACTACTGATAACTTATAAAATCGTTTGTCTTGTAAAAACGTAAAAACTTTTTAAATCGTTTTCTGACAAATACTTGTTGACTAGAAAAATAGACAGTTTACATTTTCTTTCAAATACATAAAATAAAACAGAGAAAACTTCATTTTCATTGTTGAGCTTCAATGGCTCAACATTCGCATGTTTTGAAAATAGCAATAACCAATTTGAATTAAAACATGAAAATTAAAATATATAAATGATTAATTCATATCATTTTTGATTTTCTTACCTTTTTAAAACGATTGAAACTGCCTTCTTTGTGAATTTTAAGGAAGGGTATATATATCTTTCATCAAAGATTAGTTTCGATGCACGTATATCTTATATACAAGAAAATTAGTTAAGATCTTGTATTTTTTTGTGTGTGTTACCTCATATCTACGTTGTTTCTCAATCAATTTGAATGATTTTTCTTTTATTGGAAAGGGTTTACTTCTAGTATAGTTCCAAAAAATTTGGTTAGTATCTGTCAATAAAATTAAAGATATTCCATGGAATTTATAAACATAGAACAGCACAAGTACCGCGGTCAAGTTTCGATGATGTATGTCCAACCAATTTGAAATCCCATCTCCTGAGCCTTGATGCTGCTAGTGTATCGTCCGCCTTAACTGTGAGACCTAAGGATCTGCTGTTTTTTAAAAGAGTGTTATGAGTCTCAATCAGGGATTCTGTTATTAAACTCTGAGTACCAACTCTTCAGCCTTTTTGATTCAGGAGTCTGCCTAAGCCGCAAGACATTGACATTAAAAGCCGCTGCAGCAGTAATATTTTGTAAATGTTTCTACATTTTGCTACAAAAGTTCTAACTGAATGCTCATTATGTCATTATTTTAAATTTTTCAGCCTGCGGTGGTTATTTGAAGTAGCTTGAACTTTTTTTTTAAATGTTTTATTAAATATATTATCAATATCCTTCTAAAAGTGATTTCTTGTTAATACAGTAGCGAATTGAAATATGTCAATCTTATAGTACAAAGTATACCATATATTTCTCACATTTTCTTTTAAAGAACTTGACTAAAGGTTATATAAACATTAACTTAAATGTAAATACACCTCTAACATAAGAGTTATATGCTCCTAAAATGAATACGAAATCATATTTCTTTTCGTAGCATTTTCTTTGAAGAACTTAATCTAACTTAAAATACACCTCTAATCAAAATGTAAAAACACCTTATATAAATCTAATCTAACTGTAAATACATCTCTAACATAAGAGTTATGTGCTCCTAAAATGAATACAAAGTCACATTTCTTTTCGTACAAAGCGAGTTAAAATAATACTTACCACAAAACGTCTGTTTTCATTAATTAAACGAGTGAATTCTTAAATTACTGAGAAACTTTCTAACTCTGAAGTCAATAGTAGAATATAAATAAACGTCTGTGTGACTTTGACGTAGGTCACTCAAAATGAGATATAAACGACTTACAAATATAATCTAATTTTAATGATCGCAAGTTTCCCAACAAGAAAGGGAATTCGGACAATCCCAGCTAATGTTATGAAAATGAAAACTTGAATGTTTATTGATTTTTTTAAATGCTTTTTACTTTGTTATTCTTTAATGGTCGAAAAAATTTGGATGAATTTGGTAGTGTGATAGATTAATACGTTACTTATGCATTTCCAGAAAATCGAATCTGATAACTGACTGATACAATAATGGATTTCCGTGATATTGAGTAGAATACGAAATGATTTACAATTACTCTGTTTACATTAAGTACGGCACCTTTGATGTCTTAGTATCACCTGCACTTGACCATGAGTACTCATACTACATATTATATATATATATATATATATATATATATATATATATATATATATACATATGTACGTATTTATGACATATATATGTGTAAAAACAGCTGTACCTCTGACTTAATTCACGTGAACCTTTTGGAAAATCTTAATGGGTATACTGTGAGATTGAATGTCTAAATATTTATCACACCATCTATATATATTATAAAAATAAATATTTCAATAAATGCATTTTACATTCAAATTTTAAAGTGTCATACTTCCTTTTTAGGGTGTCGATTTTGGACAGCGATCCCAAAATAAAAAAAAATAAATAATAAAGTTGAAACGTTTTTATCCTTTCACCCTTATTATTTATTTATTTATCAACTTTTATGCATAATACATATGGCGGACTTATTGCTATACGAGCAATCTCTTCCAGTCAACCGTAACAATTGGTTTTTAAATTTAGTTGGCATACTGTAAGATATTTTATAATACAAATTATTTATAATACATTAGAGAGAAAAAAAAACAAAAATACATTAGTAATAGTAATGCAATTTGGGATGGGAAAGAAAGAAAAGGACAAGGCACAAAAGAAAAGGATTCAGGAGAGGCAGGACTTTTTTTACTCGGTCTTTGAAAATATTTAGGCACGTGATTTTCCTGGTGTCAGGATTCAGATTTCCAAATTTTTTCTGCTTGGACAGTAAAGGATTTTTCGTAATAGGTAGAGTTATGTTTAGGAATAAGAGTGAACTTTAAGATCGTAGCTCAAGGCCGTGAGCAGACAAATCTCTAAATTTGCCAATAAGATAATTTGAGCTCTGAGGATTTTTTAATATATTAAAAAGAAGTGTAAGCATTTAGAGTTGACATTGTTCACGGGTCTTCAGCTGTTTGAGAAGTGATGTGTATTAAAAAATACGAACATATTTTCTGAGACCGAATTTGTACCCAAATTTTGAAGACGTTCCAACTTGTACAAATATTCTTCATTAAGATATTCGATTATTGGTAATAGAAGTGTTTGACAAAGGTAGATTTATTATGTCTTCAATTATTCAAATAGGTTTCGCAAAATCGGGAATAATTGCAAATATTAGTATTTGATTAGAAATTTCAATTAAAACGGTTTCGTGTGACTTGTACCAATAGTTTTGAGAAATTACCTATCTACTTGCTACGTGAATATTAATGAGTGATTAAAAATATTAATTTTTTAAAATTTAAAATTACCTGCTTAAATTGTTTAATTAATACAATTACTACAATTACAACAATTACAATTACTTAAACTATTTTTAATTATTGTGTGTTATTAATACAATTACAATTACTTAAACTATTTTTAATTATTTTGTGTTTTTGTTCTCTTTTTATTTTGGATTCTTATTTTGGTTCTTTGCCTGGTCAGTATTTTTTTTGACGTTGGCCAATTTGTTCAATCATTCGATCTGAAGCTAAAAGTTGAACTAGAATTTTGCCAAAAAAATAATAAAAACAACTAAATATAAACAAAACGATGGTTATGCTAGCGCCTTAACTTAGATGAATATTTTTGATAACTCAATTAAAATTGACAGTATTCAATGATGAACACTGATAAGGTAGTCTGCTAGCTTTTTTCTGGTTTTAACCATCTGGTTAGTATGTAATAAATAAAACATACTTCAATTTTTTGTATTTTATTAATGGTAACTTAATAACAGCCTATAATTTGTCTCGAAGTGTGGGCTTTTTAATACAAAAAGAAATCAAACCTATAGTCCAGACATTAATGTAAACAAGCCAGTAAGAAACAACTTTTTTTTGGCATTGAATATTACTATAGATATAAAAATTTAAAATCTACCAAACCATTTATTTTATACAAAAAACAGAGGAATTTAAATATTAATACGGCCCATTGTTATAACGTAAGCTTTACTACAGTAAGCTGAAGTTATTAAACCTTACATAGTATCTGAAGACTGTTAGATATGCAGTGTCCAGATTCTCAAGCTTATGATTGTCAGATAAATAGCTTGAAGGCTCTAAATGTGCGGTAAAATTTCAATATGTTATAATATATTAAAAGTACGTTATTTTTGACCATAAAAATATCCGATGTGGTTCCAGAGACAAAAACAAGCAAACTTTTCTGCTTTGTATATAAGTGTGGATGTAAAAACATTAGATATTGTCCACTTGCTTATTGTTTATTAAAGATAAAGAAAATGAGGTATGCACGCGATACTTTATTGGATTTATTAAATAAAATTATTAAACGTTATATAAATACTGCGTGAAAACTATAAAATGTACGAATTAACTAACTTATACTTCATTAGATATATATAGCGTGAATGGTATTTTGTATACGAAAAAAGCTCAATATTTCATCCTGTATTGAAAGCTCTCAAGTAAAGTTCTTTACATGTGAAATCTAATTACATGTATTCAACAATACTAAGTACATTGTATCCATTCCCAGCCAAACACCACACAAGAGATGTATAACATAATGCATGCAATTTATTCGTCGCTCGCGACACGTCATTACATACAATACAACGCTCGTCCGCTGGCCATCGACGGCGACCTCGTGGCCATTGTCGCCCCCGGTCTACGCTCATTATAGTCTCACTATCGTATGGAAATTCGAGGTTCACCGCTGAATATTTAAGGAGAGAACGTGAGCGGTCCGAGTCTCCACAAACAAAACTACTGTCTCGTTCTGTTTGCCTCGGTGATTAAGTGTACCTTTTGCGTCATTAGTTATGTACGATTCTGGGGCCTTTTTGCTCAAGTTTGTACAGTGAATTTCTTCATTCGAAATAATTTTGTTTATTACGGGTAAAAGGAAGGGAGTTGAGAGTATTGACGGGTTTCTTAAAACGGATCGTAAGATTTGATATTAATGTGTTAAAGTATATTGCGTTGTGGTAATGCTATTTTGGCGGTGAAGAACATTAGGTTGTTGAGATTAGTAGTTCTAGTAAAGCTACTTGTTTGTAGGAGTAGTAAAATATAAGATGGTGTATTAGTAGGACTAGTAAAGTATAATGCGGGGCAGTAATTCTGTTTTGGATGGTAAAGTGCAATTAGTTAGTGGAATGAACAAGACTGGAAAAGATTTGTTAAAATGTATAAAGTTCAGGATTTCTGAAGATTCAATTTAAGACATGGTATTAATTTGTCGAAGTATAATGGGTTGTCGTAATTACGTTTCCTCTGGTATAGGAAAATAAGTTAGTGGAAAATAATTCGTTAAAAGAATGACGTTCAGGGTTTATTTGTTTATTATAACTCTGATATACAAGTATGAATGCAAGAGACAAAATTGTGACTTCGTTATAATGTAATCATTATCCGTAGCTAAACTAGGAACCCTTATAATTTTGCTTTATCTCTCTGTCTGTCTGTCTGCTTATCACAATCATTTTACTCGTAGAGTATTAGTGCTGCAATGCTAAAATTGGACATGTTGTATATATTTATTACTACTATAAGTTATGAAATAAAATCTCCAAAATAGTTTTTTAGACTCGTCTGCATGTGAACTCTGGGTGATTTTGTTACATACACCATTGTTTTCATTACGAACGCTTTTTCTATACAAGGTATTATTTAGAAAACATTAAACTTTAAAATGGTAATTTATGACAGTTATACGTGTCCATATCCTTCTAGACTCTACCAGTTTACGAATAATTTCAACCAACAGGTGACATGTGGTTGGGACTTTAAAAAGTTGATAGAAACTACACCCAAGTGACAAAAACAATTTTCACTGATTTTAATTATGTTTTTTCTCCGTGTTTTTAATTTTGTTTTGGTTTTCGTATTTGCAGAAGTACTTTTGAATTTATTCTTCTATAGATGCGTCAAAAAAATAACGAGAATGAAATTTTAAAAATACAGGATAAAACTCGACAAAAAATCGACACCATGACGTTGTTAACTAAACATATATTTACATAGTTTGTTCGACAGATAAATAATCCACCGTTTTATTTTTCTGCTGACTTTCTATCCTCCATACCATTTCAAAATCGCTATATATGTATTTGCATTATATATGGTAAATTATTAAATAGTTAATCATTTTCAGCATATCTATTTCCCTTCATCTTTAATTAAACTTTATTAGATTGTTTCAGTAAATTTAACGATTAATTATCTACTCGTTTTGATATTAAATTGAATGATGAGTATTCATCTAAATTTTTAAAATAATTAAATATAATTTTAAAATAAATCTTCACTTATTTAATTAATTTTAAGTTTAATTATAAAAACCAAAAAAAATCTACTCTTTATGAGAAAATAATGATACAACATTATTATTTTAGTTGCGCGATACTTTGAAAATGGCCTGATTGATTGGCTTACAATGGAAAGCTAGCAGAAAAATAAAATGGTTGACAATTCATTTGCCAAATAAATTTAAAATTTTAGTCTTTAAATTTAATTATTTGATTTCATTTCGATTTTATCAACTGTATTTTTCATGGCTGGACCGTTAATATATCATTTTAGTTCAATTAATTATTAGCGTGCTAAATAAAGTTATTCTTGTGTTATGCTAAAGAAGTATAACTTCTATTGCGAGTATATAAGTTCACACAATGTTTTTTTAACGTTGTTTGTTTATCAAATTACCGGCACTAAGATTTAAGTTAATCGACGTTGTTATTAAGAATATGAGTAAATGAAAATAATTAAATATGTAAAAATGTTTCATCTCAACTGGCGTGAACTTTTTTGTTAACTCACTTATTACTGATATTAGTCATTGGTCAACAGTTAAACTGACAATATAACCAGCCAGCAGGAAGTTTTTTTTAACTTTTTACCATTTTATTCATATGCAGTAAAAATACATTTTTATTCTAATTTTTTCGTCTTTGGTTAATACAACTAGACTGGGTGTCTTGTTATATTATCCAATTTAAATTAAAATCATAAGTTATACAAATTTTCAATTTCTTAATGTTTTATATAGATCATACTCGTACCTTTGGTATTTTTCTCTGGTAATCAAAATCAATGTAAATTAAAATTACATAAAAATGTTTATACGACATTTTGGGCATAAAACAAACATACAGAAAACAATTTTAAACAACTTCTGTTTGGTTCGTAATTACGTATAGGTTGTTTAACTTTTCAGTTTTATCACTTGTTAGTAGTGCCCCGCGTAGAATTATTTCAATTTTCATTAAACGCTTTAGTTCTGCTCTACAAACGACCTCAAACGTTGCGTTTTAAGGTATATCGGCGCTAATAATCTGGAAGATCATTGAATAAATAGACAAATCTACGTTTATCTTGCACAATGTAGTAGCAGCCGTGGGTCACTGCTTGAATGTAGTATCTTCTGACTTCTCTTATATTGCCGTTCTGATTCAAAAAGAAACCCGATGTGGTTATTAAATAAACTTATTGTTAATTATGTTATTTACAAAACGAAAAAGTTTATTTAATAGTTGTATGGATATACAAAGTTTATTTAATAGTTGTATGGATATACAAAATAAAACAAAAAAGTTTTAATTTTACAAAAAAAACATAAAATTTTCCCCACTTAATAATTGTGTGTATGTAGGAATTGAAGAGTTTATAGGGCTTTTTATTGAGTTAGAATATTTTCTATTGTTAAATAAAGTTACTAGATGTTATATAGTATGTAAATCTATAAAATGTACAAAGTAAAAATGCTCTAACAAATTTTTAGTTTATATGTATATATAGCTTGTAGGGTATTATACAGGTGTCCAGTGGCAGATTTTAAAGTTTGAACAAACATAGTTTCTGAACGCAACACATAAGAGGGGCGCTGGGGGCGTCGTTAGAAGCGCAAGCGGTGCGGAAGTTTTAGTAGCCATGGAACAGTGGAGTGGAGAGCACCGCGCTTTTGCCGTCGAGCCATACATTTCGAGTGGATTTTTGCTGTCTGTAGCACGCC